>JAYKKI010000042.1:6027500-6740000 GCA_039881145.1 Druceiella hillmani
TAAAAGCTTAGGTTGCTTTTAGATTGGTGTTGGTATTAGTTCCGTTCTTTTTACCAGACTACTTTGTTCGAGTATAAAGGTATTATTATACTCCGCATGTACATATAATAATCAATTTGGGTACGTCTATCATTCGCACGCTTAACTTACATAACCTAGTATTGGAGGAATTGCGTAATCTCGACTTGTTCACCGGTTCGATTTGCAATTATTGAGTCAATTTCATGGGATATTTAAGTAGATCTTGGTCGGCCCATTATTTAAAAAATGTTTAATTTATGTTTTCGTTCCCTGTATATTAATCAGTGTTATGTGATTGTTTTAAAGTATTTTTTTATTTCGCTATAATTTGTGCAATTCATTAGCAACGAATTGTAATTCCGGCAAAGATTTTTCTTTAGAAATGCGGAAATAAGTATAATAGTCATAATTAAATAAAGAATAAAGAAAATTCTCGAATTTTTTTGTTTAAAATTATGTCAATACCTCTTTTTTCTATGCACTATATAGCAAATTTATACTGTTCGAAGTAATAATCCATTATATAACCTAAACGAGATACAATTGTTGAACTTTAAAGGTACTCATTTACTCCTATATCTTCATTAAAACACGATAAACTTAAATTATCTAAATTAAAAACTTACTTGCCATCAGCTTTTAATCTTTACTACAAACTGTTACCTGGTTTTTAAAAACGAATATTATAAATATGTACATGACCTTACATTCATTTTATACAGGATAAATGAACAGCATGTTGAAATAGAAGATACATTAGGTATGTTGTTTCTATTTTTAATAAAATTGATTCAGTTCAAGAATTTTTGAGTGCATATGATGATATTCAAAAATTTTAACTTATATTTTGAACATGCTTTAATTAGTTTCACTTTTATGTAACTAAGTATTTAAATATGGAGTAGATTTTTATCCATTTCTAATTTTCGTGTCTATGTGAATCTTTATAAACTTATATAATTCTGACGACAATATGATACCATCGAGCTGAGATGATGATAGAGTAGGGGGTAGTCATAGGAACTTTCAATAGCTACGCTACGGTAGTTAAGTTTGGGCTCGTTTAACTGGTTTCAACGAGCCCTTCTTTATGTATTGTAACCGGGAAGCCCCAATACTAGAGGTGAAGGTATTCGTGGAAACATCACGAGGCTAATTTTAAATCTATGGAGCGTAGTTTCGTTTGATTGTTCCCTTTATTTTAAAATTTTCTTCTTTTACATATATATTTTCTTATTTCTTTAATATTAAAATATTTATTGATGTCTAAGTCATAAACAAGACCTCTACACATGTACGAGGAAAGAGCATAATAATTACAATCACTCCGAAACTAATAGTAGTGGTGGAGATAATATCCTGTCTGGAATGCTTAACGAAGGTCTGTTATGTCTGGTTAGATAATCTGGTCGGCTTGTTTAATAAATATTTACTCTTCAGTGAGATACCGCAGGACTGGAAAAGGACCGTAGTAATCTTGCTATTCGAAAAAGGATTTAAAAGCGATCTAAATAATATAGAGCATTAAATCCTCTTTCGTAATGATACAAACTATTTTGTAACGTAGTAAAAAGTTTAATTGCGTAGTTAGACTTCTACCAACCAGAAGAGCAAGCAGGATTCAGACGAGGTTTCAGTATGCTAGACTACATCCTGACTACGATTGGCATATGCATTCAACAGTGTGGAAATATGGGCAGTGCAAAGGTTTCTTAGAAATATGGGTATAGATAAAAGATACAAGAGCCTGATTGCCATTATCTGTAAACACACTATTCTATGAGTGTCTTTGTCACCACTATAGAGCAAATACATATCTATAAGAAGAGGAATTAGGCAGGGAGACATAATGTCATTCAAACTTTTACCCTCGTCGTAGAAGACGTTTTTAAACAACTGAACTGAGAAATAAATACCTTATGATATCAGGTACGTGTTTAAATAACTTGAGGTTTGCGGACGATATAGTACTGTTGCGAATAATACAGATGAATTAAAGACTATGATCCATGAACTGCATGAAAACTCGCCGTCTTTTGGACTCGAAATGGATCTGGATAATACAAAAGTCAAGACGTCAGAGCCCGACAGACCTACAAAAGTAAATGTGGATCGTACTCAAGCGCGTAGATAAGTATGTGTATCTGGACCAAGGATTACGAACGGGTACGAAGAACCAGATCCACGAAATAGACAGACGCATACAACTGGGTAGCGTTCTTCAACCTCGAGTTCGCCTTTAAAAATTAAAACGAATACAAAGAACTACTTGAAAGCATGCATATTAAATCGGTGTGTACAACTACTCTCACTTATGGAGACGAAACTTAGATAACAATAAAAGTCTTGCCAAAGTTTATTGTTGCCTAAATATATATGAAAAGGAAGCTACCAGGAATCTCCTTAAAGGATCGCAAAACAAGTAAGTGGCTTAGGAGACAAAGCTTCTAACATCGTCCAGAGAGTAGCTAAACTTAAATGACAGTGAACTGGTCATGTCGATCGAAAGTCGGATTCGTTGTGCAAAATCCTCTTGGAGTGAAAAGCCTGGGAGTGCAAGACAATTTGGGCGGCCGCAAATTCGAGGGAAGTATGACTTATATACAGCCTATAATAGAACCGAGTTGTGCAGATTGAAGGAGGCCTACAACAAAATCAGTGAGGATGGCTTATTAAGATGATATGAATTAAAGTAACTTAATATTATTACAAACCTCTCAAGCAAAAGGTGCAAAAATTATATTTGATTGAAATTCATCAATTTTTCAATTAGAAATATCTGAATTGAATGACAAAATGTCGGATATGCAATACAGACAGGAATACAACAAAAAGTACAGCCGAATTGTGAAACTCCTCCTTTTCGAAGTCAGCTAAAAATTACTACTAACATAATCAAAATATGTTTCTGCAGATTATTCTTTCATTCAATTTGTATGTTTTCCTTAAATTAATAAATAACATCTTATGCTAAAATTGATATATGTGCGTTATGTCAGATAACTTCTGAAGTTTCAGCCTTAAAAACTACGCAGAAGGATACTTGTCGCGCTAACCCGTGTGAGTATAGAAAGTGTAATCGAAATATTCAATTATCTTGGTTAAATGTTATTTAGAAACATATACAGTAACTTGAATAGTGAAATGTGCAATTTGCTACAGTTAGTATTAAGAAAGCGGATCATGTTTTCAATTAAAATTTAAACAATTATTTGTGTAATGAACATTGAATTCTTAATAAAGAAATTAAAGTTTATATAACAAAACAAAAACAATTTGGTCATAAATTTCCTATCCAACGTTCACAAATGGTATAATTTAAATAGAGACTTCACCTAATTTGTTAAGCAAAGGGCCAATACGCAGAAAACGACCAGTAATTTGGATGCTTTGGCAAATAAATCGAATTAATAATCGGTCGGACACTACTTTTACGGAACAATCTGAACCTTCAATTCATTGATTTCCACAGAGACCATGGATGTGATCTGTGACTCTGCATAAACTTCTGATTGATTAACATGAGTGATTTCATTGGGGGAGGAAATGTCGAATATGTTTCACGTTCGTCACTTGACACCAATTTATTTAGTTTTATGTGTACTATGTATTCATTATTTTATGTTAAACAAATTTTTTTTATGTTTTAAGACAAATGATGTGGACTTTTTAATAGCCAGTTTAGACTCATAATTCATTAATTTATATTCGTCTATGGTTATTCCCCAATTTTTAATCTATCTGTTTACTAGTTCTTACAACTTTTAATATACTTATAAATTTCATTAGTAGAATTTGGTATGGCATCTATATATTATGTGTACAATTTAAATATAAAATGGATACTATTTTTTTGCATCCCTGTCACTCATTAGACAGTCTTTGTATTTGTAATTTTTTTTTCATATCAATCTGTGTTTGTAATTGTATTTTTTTTCCATAATTTTTCTCACTTACTGAGTTTTAAATGTGTTCGGTTTATTTTTTTTTTCATTAACAATTTGTATTTTTATTTATATCCTTTTTTACGGGACTCTTTTTGCTTATTAAATTTTTGGATACCTCGGTTCGTTTTTTTGCATATCAAATCGTGTTTGCAGTTATATTTTTTTACATAATCCTTTCTGCTTGCTAAATTTTGGAAGTTATATGATCGTGGCTTTCTGTACAGAAATAGTTGACGGACTGGAAAATAAAACAAGCCAATTTCTAACCTGGGAAATTTTATCCTAACTAATATTACAATCCCAACTAATATTAAAAATGCAAAAGTGTGTTTGTTTGTTTTTATTTCACGTTGCAATAGAGCAAAATATTAACGTAACTTTCTATACAGCATATACAGCAATATACACAGAAATATACAGCATATCAGAAAATGAAATAGGCTAATTAACAACTCAAGAAATCTCAACCTACATACATTCCCAAACAACATTAAAAAATCTAAAATATGCTTGTTTCTCCTCCCTTGACGTTTTGGAGCAACGTATCAAGATGTTTTTCTGTGTACAGTAGTTTAGAAGTATCTTATGTAATAAGATAGGATTATTTTCAATCCGCTAAATGTCATCTTAATTGATAAAATAATCAGAGAAAATATTACAAATCCTTCTTTCACATCGCAATAGAATAATGATGTTTCTGTATTTATATATACATACATAAAATCTTCTGCAAGCTGGGCAGAATAACAGGTTTATAAACATAAATTCCACTATGGACAATGTCGCTTTATAAAATACTCCACAAATGTCAAATACAACTAAATATGAAATGTATTCATTATAGTGATAGGGGCACAATAATTTGCAAATCGAGCGGCACTACAGCCAAAATGGAAAGTTATATCGATATAGATACATACCTATGTATATACATATATATATATATATATATATATATATATACACATATATATATATGTATATATATACATATATATATATATATATATATATATATATATATATATATTTGTGTATGTCCTAAACTGTTTTGATATATTTTACAGGTTTTATATATTTCTTTGCATTAAAATAATTATACTACATATTTCTAAAGTTTATAATAAACTTTACAAAAATAGGCGTTTTTCATCATAGACGACTCTTTCATGTAACATTAAAAACCATATTAACACTTGAAAGCGGATAAGTCACAAATTATCACCCGTGCGCCTAGCGACTTATTGAGGCGGTTAATTTAGTTTGTAATAAGCCGAGCGCTTGGCATGGCGCTATTTTAACGGAATAAGTGGGCTGCGATCTGAAAGTTCACACACCTTACTTATTCCTAAACATACCTCTACCACTTACAAAAAATCCTTAACTGTCCAAGCAGCAAAAATTTGGAATCATCTGGATCCTGACATCAGGAAAACCACGTCTCAAAATGTTTTCAAAGATCGAGTGAAAAAGTCCTGCATTTCCTGAAACCTTTTCCTTTATGTCCTTGCCCTTTCCTGTCTTTCCCATCCCAAATCATGTCAATATTTTGTTTACTTTTTTAATTTACTTTTTTATTTTTTTTGTCTAATGTGCTATGGAGAATTTTCATTGTAAAATCTCTTACAGTCTACCAACTACATTTCAATACAAATTGTTATGGTTGACTGGAAGAGAGTGCTCATGTAGCAATAAGTCCGTCATATGTACTATAATATAAATAAGAAAAAGGCGGAGCTTTGAAAATTCAACTCTTCAAGATCGTCGAGAAATCTCATCGCCTTAAACACGTATTTTATCTGAATCAGTTTTAATCCGTGAGCTACGAAACGCATACGTGTAAGTCTAATAGTCTCAAAATGCAAGAGTATGTAGACATGTTTCACGGAATCCAATACCAACATTACCATGAATTCAGAACCGTTTGTAACAATAGAATGATTCAAAAATTTTGTTGATCCCAAGATTAGTTTTGTGAAGTTAAGTTACTTAAAACCTGTGATAGTAGCTTTTGTAGTTTTTGGGTTTAATTTGTTTGCACAGAGATTCAGATAGACAATTTATTTTGCCATTATACACACTTTAAGAAACGAGCATACAAACGGAAAAAAATATTTAAAATCTTAAGAGAAAAGTTAACAACGTAGTTCCGATCAAAATTGAAGGAAGAAGATATTTGCAAGAAAAAAATTTGGAGTACCTCATTAGATTTTGAGATGTTTTTTATAATGTGATAGGTTGCAAATCAATTAACAAAATTATCTAATAGTAGAGCAAATGTAGTAGAAGTTTATGTTGTATGCCACGCTGTTGTCGTTTAATAGAACATTAATTTGTAAAGAGGATTTCCTAATGGTATTTCGGGGTCAAATTTTTAGTAATTTTTAACGAAAACATGTTCCAAAATGTATTGTACATCCTCTTTAATAAGTTAATATTATATTCAGAATAACTAAATTTAGCTATGAATCAGTAAATTATTGCGCGCACTTTATTTGTTCCTTTTAATAATAGAAAAATATTTCGCAGCTGTATACATAAAAGGGTGCAAGATGATTTCCAAGAAATCAATTTAGTGGTATACAAATTTTCAATACTATGTAAAAATTAGATTTGTCGCTATTATTTTTTATATGATCACATCCTTTATTCTTAATTCCAATTAAAATATTTTGTTTGCAGCATTACAAAATTATCTGGTAGGTGTTTATAATATGGTAGGAGTATACAAATGGCAGGGGTATATATTTTGTATCACGCTATCGTCATGCGTTAGAACGTTAATTTATAAAGTGGATCTCCTAGTGATATATCTGAGTTAAAATTTTAATCATTTATACCGCAATCACGTTACATGCTCTTAAATGATTAATATTATAGTCTAAATATCAAAGTTTTGTTTTGAATCAGTGGATTATTACACGCAATTTACTTATTCGTTTAAATAATTGAAAAGTATTTGAATTTCATATATATACACCATTTTTTGTTCTGTGTACACACCAAATGGTGCAAGATGATTTCTAACAAATTAATTTAATGATAGTTGTAAGTCATTAAATAAAATACATGCTCTTAAATGATTAATATTATAGTCTAAATATCAAAGTTTTGTTTTGAATCAGTGGATTATTACACGCAATTTACTTATTCGTTTAAATAATTGAAAAGTATTTGACATTCATATATATATATATATACACCATTTTTTGTTCTGTGTATACACCAAATGGTGCAAGATGATTTCCAACAATTTAATTTAATGACATTTGTAAGTCATTAAATAAATTTGTCTTGATTTAAATTTTAATTTGTTTGTTTTTTATTTATTCAACAACACAAAAGTTATATTTGTAGCTGTCATTTTTAAGATGTTCATATCTTTATTTTAATTTTAATTTATCATATTGTATTTCTTTGTGTTAATTTTAAAATGAGTACATTTTTCAATTTTAACAAAAAATTTATTTAATTTATTAAAATAAGTACTTGCATTTTATAATTTCGTTATACCCATCCCTACAGTAGGCTTATTACGTGGTCATATTTTGGGGGATGAGGTTACAAAGCGAAATATAATTGGAAAAGAAAATTAATGTTTTGGAACATAAAAATAAGATATTTCATCAGTTTACAATCAGGAAAAATAAGAAATGAAATATTTATTGTTTTGGGACACGCATAAATTAGGAATCCGCAGTTATCTATATAATTGTTTATGCAACTTAAACGAAATATGATTCAATATTCCAATTAAAAATTAGTTTTTAGGATTTTTTAATTTTTTTATAAATGCTGTTGAAAAATTAATATAGTGGCTAAATTGCGTATCATTACCTTAGTACTCCTTAGTACTCAGTATTATAACTCAGTATTATATTAATAGATATACTCAATGGAATATATAAAGAAGTCTCAGTATTATATTAATAGATATACCCAATGGAATATATAAAAAAATCGCTCTCATTTTACATATATGGCGACGTACAGTTACAAATAAGATTTTACTATCCAATGTTTAATATCTCAATATGAAGCATCCAAATATTTTATGAAAAAGAGTTATTAAAAGAACACTTCATTCATTTCAAAACTATATAAGAATTAGGGATAGGAAACATTATGCGTTCAGTAATTTTTGAAAGTTATCTATAAAACTTTTCGTAAACACCACAGATATTCTTTGCAAATGAAGCTTCCAAATGAAAAAGATTAAATGGAATAATTTTTTTATCTTACAAAACCTGCCAAGTTATATTACAATCGCAAGCCCCATGGCTTGCAAAAAATAAATTTGTTTTCACTTTACATGATATAATACCATTTTAAAAAACATTTAGATCACAATTTTATGATTTAAAAAGAATTATTAGCGTTTTTAATTGTAGAATGAGTATCTAGTTGCAAAATCGTATCGGTCTGAAGCTGTAGTAAATGTAAAGCTTTTACACATAATTGAATGGATAACGAGACAGAAATCTCCACGTTTTTTTATAGTACATTTTTTATTATGAATAAAATCTATGGATTCAATAATTCTTTTATTGCGTTTTTGAAATTTTCAAAAACGATTTTTAATACCATGGTGTATAAATACATTACAAATACAGAAAAGACTATGGAAGTTCAGGGTAAGGGCACGTTCTCTCTAAAGATTTTCACATATTTCATTTCAATTTATTCAGTTCTTGTAATAATGTTGACGAATATTGCAGGATCTTTCCCAACAAAAGTTTACGTAGACATTTTATTTAGTTTGCCGTGTTTAGCAAAGTAAATATATCTTGTCCTTTGGCAAAATTAAATACAATTTTAGTATTCATCATCACACACACCAACCGGGATAAAATTGTATATTCTCAAGATTACAACTTATAAACGTCTTTCATTTCGGTGAATTAATCAATAGAATAGATATCTTTAAGTAAGACAGGATAACTGTTCATAACTTTAGTGACCTGAATTATGTACGTGTCGCTTCAGGTTCATTACTGATAAGTTGTGAAGAAGTCTGGTAGGTAGTTATTACTGTATGTTGTGAATTATTTACAAATTCTGAAGCATTCTTAGTATTTTTTTTAAAAAGTCAGTCTCAATTTTAGCTTTCGAATTGGAGAAGTTAATTTATGTTACTCTAGGCACAATATTTCGTTTAAATAAATCAGCAATGTCATATTCCCTTATTATCCTATCTGAATGTGAATAGTACTTCTAAATCTCTTCACTGTAATAACCCTTAATTTTACACATGAACGTCTTGCTCAATGAATAGAACTTTTGTGTAGTATGCTGTAAAGCTTAAAATATTAACATATGCAAGTACTGAAACATCCAGATTGCGAATACGACAAGAATGTTTATAAAGTTTGTACAAAGTAAGAAACCATCTGGATACATTTTTTCAAGAAAATTTTTAAACCATTATTGAAATAAATAACTTTACAACCCATAACATAACTTTTAACCTATAACATAAATTTTCTTCTGGGAAATGTAATCGTTGATTGTATGAACTCATTTCAGCAAGTGCAAACATTAGTAATCCCCGATCAACTTTATATAAGTACCAATTTTTCTTTTACCCTTCTTGCCCACAACGAAAACAACTTATGTGTATCGTTTAAACGATTGTTAGCCTTATTGGGCCTACTTTGTAAATCCGAAAATAAAGTAACGATTATTGTTAATTTTTTTTTAGTTGCCCATTAATCATAAAGGAAAAATCGATTTAAATATATAATGATTAAAATCTCGAACGCAAACGCACGATGTACCCATTGGCTTTATGAGTCACAATTCATATAAAAAGGCTGCGAATAAGTGCAACGACTATTTTTATTGAAATTCACGTAAGAATGTTATTCCAAAATAATTTCTTTTTTGAGCCGTATTCCTAAGACATTAATATATTTTCAATATTTTCGCATCATCCCACAAAGTCACCTAAATATATAAAAACCTCGACGCTATATGACCGACGTGCAAAAACCCTTCGACTTACGATTGAATATATTGACGGTAGTTACGAGCGCTTTTTGTTTTAAGTGTCATTTCTGATTGTCCTTTTTAAGTTATTTTGGGAAGTATCATTTCAATTTAATACTAAAATGATAAATCATGAATCAGATTTTGTAAGGAAATTAGGTATATTAAATAGTGTAGAAATGCTTGTAAATGTTAATATGTTTGATGACAGGTACAGTTATGCAGATATATTTATTCATAAGTAAAGACTAGTAAAAGCAGAAGGTTTTTAATTTAATAGCGTTTTTACTAATTTAAACTAATCTAAAATATGATCTATATGCGTATATTGGTGGTGTTGGAGCTTGAGCGTTTCATGGGGTCTTACAACAAATTAATAACTTTTAAAATATCTCTTACGTAAAAGTTAAATAGGTAAAAAGAAAGGTTTTTGAGATAGTTAAGAAAAATTTACATGTTGCCAAAAATTAATTAATAAAAGAATCTGCATACATTTTTCCGTCATTTAAAATTAAAGCAATAATTCTTGTTTATGCTTATCATAAAACTATGTTCCGGTCGTGGTAATCGTATGCGCTTATCTCAGATACTACTCGATGGATTTTATTATGGTTTCAACCAATCCAGAGACTGATTCTAAATAGAGGTTTAATTTTACCAACAGTAGTATAAATTAAACTACTCTTAAAGGTTTTTCTTAAGATAGTCCCAAATAAATCAAACTTTCGGGAGTTTTCTTACTTGACCCTGGGCAAATTTCTAGAGATGAATGAATACAATGTGTAACAAAATTGTTCGTCTAAAGTAAAAGAAAAAAGTTCGTCACAGTGTATTTGTATCTACTAAAATAAAACTCTACTATTGAAAAACCCTAATAAAGTATTAGGCTTACCTACTTTGGCTTATCACATAAGAAAATGAAGTCGTTTAAAATATAATGCCCTCTCTGTTTCGTGCATTCAATTTAGATGAAAATTGTCATTATATCAAGCCATTTTAAGGAATGTTTTAAATTTTACAATAGTTTTACGAGTAGTTAACTCAAGGTGCTAATTTATGTGTTTTATAAAGACCATTACCGCCGGCACAAGACTACGGGAGAGTTGGTCACGGTGCTGCTGTAATATTATCTACTGTAGTGATAAATTGTTATTCAAATAATACGTACTTACCAGTGCGTTTGCTCAAATTACGTGGTCATCATATGTGTGCGTGTACATTTGTGTATATATGCTCGTATATATATATATATATATATATATATATATATATATATACAGAGTGTCCAGTGGCAGAATTCAATGTTTGAAAAATAAAAAAAAACTACACCTCTAATACAAAGTAGGTTTATATTAACTTTATAACAACAAATGCGGATTTCATTTTTTAAAAACCACGAGTCTAGCACGCATGTTTTCAAAAACGCGTTTGTAGAGCGACTGGGGTATCTTACTGACTTCGGCTCGAATATTTTCTTTAAGTTGTGTCACAGTGCTCGGATTTCTTTGTAAACAACGGATTTTAAGTATCCCCATAAGAAAAAGTCACATGGCTTAAATTGGGTGACCTAGGTGGCCACGGTACGGTACCGTTTCGGGATATGTTTTTTTTTCTGGAAATAACTGCCGCACTGCATTCATGGACACATTAGCAGTGTGAGCTGTGGCCCCTTGCTGCTGGAACCATGTGTTTTGGTTTAAGGATGGACTATTCTTTAGTTCTACTCTGAAAAAAGTCATTTAACGTCTGGGCATATCTCTCCGAATTCACTTTGGGTTGTGGATATCCCAGTAACGAAAGATCTGCTTATTCACATATCATCCAATGTAAAAGTGAGCTTCGTCACTAAAGAATATGTTGCCCATCCGGGTAGCAGTACGAAATCTCAACAACATCACCTCCGCGTAAGTTGTTCTTAATTCAAAGTCAGAATCGTGAAATCTTGAAGAATTTTAATTTTATATGGATGGAATTTGAGCTTTTTTCGCATTATTACCTGTAAAGATGATTTCGGAATTCCCAATATCGATGAACGTGTACGCAGTGATAAACGGGGATTGTCAACGACAGAAACCATAACACGCTCGACATTTTCATCCGTGGCTACCAATGGTGTAGGTCCTGGCCTGGGCCTATTAAATGTTGATCCTGTAGCTCTGAACCTTGCTACCCATGACTGAATGAGGTTGATCGATGGTCGATTACGTAATCGACGAATACTGTAACGATTATTAAATCGACGGCGTGCTACAGACAGCGAAAATCCACTCAAAATGTACGGCTCGACGGCAAAAGCGCGGTGCTCTCCACTCCACTGTTCCATGGCTACTAAAACATCCGCACCGCTTGCGCTTCTAATGATGCCCCCACGCCCCTCTTATGTGTTGCGTTCAGAAACTATGTTTATTCAAACTTTGAAATCTGTCACTGGACATCCTGTATATATATATATATATATATATATATATATATATATATATATATATATATATATATATATATGTATATGTATAATCCTAAGATAATCCTATGTGAAACCGAGTCAGGTTGCTAGTATATAAATTAAATGTCTGTTCGTGATGTCCGTATATTTGTTCATCTGCTTGTTCATTTATAAACTGAGTTTTACAGGTTGTTATTTTTATCATCATAAAAAGTGTTAATAGCGAAAAGTTTTTACAAGTAAAATATTTTTATAGATAATTACATTACGGATCTATATTAAAATTTATGACGCACGTCCCAAAAGGAGGGCAAGCGCCTAGCGTTTCGGCGATGCGAGAGTTGCCCCTGGTTCTTTTTTTCATCACAAGGTTTTCTTAAACCTACTCTGCACTTTTACAACAGTTTTACAAAAAATATCAACATTAGTCTCATTGCCTATTAATACCAATTCAGAACTGCCACATTGGATTTGGAAAAGAGCTACACATAATAAGTAATCATTTGTGCCTATATTCACGAATTATAGGTTTTTATAATAATATTTCAATGAATTATGAAAGTTTATTTAATAAAAATTTGTAGGTCCAAAGGTTTTAGGTTTTATTGACTTGCATTAAAATTTAAGAAACTCTTGATTGTAAACTAAAAACATTTGTTACCAGGAATACTGCAACTTAATCGCATTTATAGAGACACAAAATGTATTAATATTTAAAGATATATCATCCTTTTTCAAATATCAGAAATTAGAGGAAATTTTAAATAATTTTTTTAACTACTTATTGAGGTCTAAAAAATAAAATAATCTGAGTATATACTACTTGACAAATAAAATTAACTATTGTAAATATTATTACAATTATAATTAACAATGGTACTATTATAATATTCAAGTTCTATCTAGCGCCATACAAACTCAGACTTGAACAGATCAAATAAAGTTAATTGAATATGATACTTTTTGCTTTATTGAAATATTTCTAATGTTCACTTTTTATTAATTAACTAATCCAGATAATAATAAATAACATTGTGATAACACCATTTTTTCTACAAAAACAGACAGAGCTTTAAGTTACTATCGTTCATTTATAGTTTTATTATAATTTTGTCTTCTTAATATTATATTTAATCTGCTATCATTGGAAACAAAAATTAAGTAAATCATTTTAAAATAAAGATAATATTTTATTTGGTTGAAATACTTTGAATTCTAATATCGGTTTTTAAAATAATTTAAACTATTTTCTCGTTCCCGAGGGCAAAAAAAATTAATTACATTTTGCATTTTGTAAAATTATAAAAAAAAATTATGCTAAAAGATATTATTAAGAAATAATTTTTTATTTAAAAAAATATTTAAGATTTTTTTTATTTTAAAAGCTTTAAGTATAATTTTATAAGAAATTAATGCAAATATTACGTAACTAATTATGTCATCATTTAAAAATTGCTTAATTATGAAATTTATTTTGTATACTAAGTCTGGTAAAGATATAGGTACTTATTTACTAAACATTTTAGCAAATCTGTATCGTTTCACGCTTCCTTGCAATGATGTATCTGCTAATTTATGGAAAATAAATGTTTCAATATGGTGTGATTTAAAACATTTTGAATTAAATTATAGTAAAACCTCTTCCGAAATGTTCATAATTTGATTTCAATGTAATAGATTCTATGAAAGATTTAAACGCAAAAACAAATATCCACTTATAGTTTTCAAGCCCCAGAGATTTTCTCCAAACTTTCCTCTTCGGTACAATTGCGTCCCATCCACGAGTATGGAGGATTTATTCCGTACATGCCTAAGTGACTGTATATAATTGAATTCGTGTTCGCAGTAACTTTTTTAATATACGTCACGTATCTACTTACATTTAAATACGTCGTTAGCAAACGAATAGTTTTCACGTGAAATCACTATACGTGTACGGCGCCGACTAGTGAAGAATTATTTATCGTGTTGATGGAAAGACCCTCACGATAATAAGGAAAATATAAATATATTTTATTAGATCGTGAGTAGAAAGGTATTGATACTTTAAAAAAACGTAAATATTAGTATATTTAATACTAATAAATTTATTGTTTAATAATATTGCCAAATTACATGCTTTAACCTTTTTGTGTGAATGAACTTAGAGTGATCGTATTTAGATTCTTCAAACTTAACCAGGTGTGTGTTGTAACATATTCATATTTGGAAAAGCTATAACATATCCATATACTGCAATAAGACATTTTCATTAAAAATAATGTTAGTTATTGAAATATATTTATATATTCATGTACACAAACAACAGAAAACAAATTTTCAAGGCAAATTTTAAAGTACTTTCACTAAGTTATATAACAGAACATTTTGAGGTTGCTTAAAATAATATAATGATCAAAAAATAGAAATTCAAAATAGTTATAGATTAAGATATAACTTTTGGTAACATTTTATAAAAATAATATTTAACTTGTTAAATTTCCCTCACGTTAACTTTTTATAGTAGAGTTGATGTAAAATAGAGATTAATAAAATATAGTGACAAAATGGTCAATCCAATAATATCGGATTTTTAGAAAATATAATATTGCAGTCGTTAATAAAATAATAATTATATTACAATAAATGATTTTACTGAATCTGATATTTTAGGAGATTTGAAGGTCGCTGAACAAGGATATTTTATGTAGATATAAAAATTCACGATAGCTAATCCAATATGATCAACTTTTCGTTAAGAATTTATAAAAAAAACGACTTTTGTGTAATATATTTTATTATTGGGTACATTTCAAAGATATTTGAAAGATATATTATTTTATACTCATAATATATTATATTATACTCATAATTTTTTAGATAATAATTATTACTCTAACGCCAGAAAAATAATTCTTCTTTAATCACAAATTAAAATAGGAATAAGAAATACGTGGGTATAATTAGCTTCATACGACAAACTGTGAAAAAGTAAACCACTATTTTGAAAACTATCCCTTTCCTTTATTAGATACGTAATAATATGGAGTCTTTATTAGAGGACCCATACATGAAATCATGCGCCAAGTGAGTACTTTGCTTAGCCAGCAGGTGCTCTCTCATTATATATTTCTTTCTGACCATCAAATATATTTTGGATTTATGACTAAACCACATCGACAGAAAAGTTCCATTAATTCTTTAAGCTAAATTTTATTATATTATTTACGTGTATAAATAAGGATATTATGTAGATTTACTGAAAAACCTTAGTTGATCATGTATGTTTTACAATTTACACTTATTTTAACAAATAAGGAAAAAAACTTTACTCCAAATATACTTTATTTAAGGTTGTAGTATAAATCCATGTTGGATTTATAAGCTAACAATATTTTTATAAAAATTATTAAAATTTATTTAACAACAATTTCGAAGCAAAGAATGCGTTTTCGTATAATTTTGGTACTAATTAAATTTAAAAAATAAAGTCCTCAATATAATTTTATGTGACTGGTTTCAATATTAAAAAAATTACATATAAAAACTCAATATTATGTTTTAAATTAAAGTTGTTGGTCTTTGAAATATGACCTCAAAATTTTAATTTATCATGGTTTTAAATTATTTGAAATTTTGAGCATCGTGTTTTTTGAAGTGAAATTTCACCTTTTTTTCATATAATGTGCCTTTTTAAATGCCATTGCAAGAGTAAACTGTGAAAGTCTTAGATGTTTATCTTAAAAATTGAAAAAAATCTCACATTTTAATTGATTTAAAAAAATATTCAAGTATAAGGCAAATTCATGTGCGCACTGTCCTTATACTTTTTTTATATTTAAAAAGCTGACCACTCTTTAGCTGTAAGATTCTTCTTTCTTTTAAGATTTCGTTTCTTAAATTTAATCATTTAGATCGAAAGTTAGAACAAAATTGGCGGAACGGAGCGGCGCTTCCCGAGCGATGAGCTTGAGTGATCACTAAACAAGAAAATAAATAAGGCGGAAGGTTTTATCCCTATCGGTTATGGTATGTGAACTTATTTATTTATTTATTTATCTACTATAATGTGCATAATTTATACATATGGCGGACTTATTGCTAAGAGAGCAATCTTTTACAGCCAACCATAACACCAATCCAGCTCCGTTCGACGAACGGTCGGAAATCGAACCCGAGTTCCCACGGTGCGCCGCATCGTCAAAGGCCGGTATACCTTGTGATCAACCCGACACACCACAGTAACGAACTTACTGTGAAATGTGGTTGTGCATTTTTTTATTATATTTGTGTTCTGTAGCTTTAAACTTCATTTGATTTATCATTTTTAGTGCATTCGGCCACGGTCAAAATGATATGTGATCTTTTAGAAATTGGCAATATCTCGGAGATCGAATATTTTTACGAGGATAACATAGAATTTGATCTGGTTATTCTATTTCGACAAAGAGCAGATAAAAATGTCTCAAAAGGGGAGCAAGATGACAAAATTATCAACGAAAAGTCGTTTACGGCATCCTCCTCAACTTTTCCCGAGATTCAGCCGCCTTTCCTGCCGACTAAGTTGCCACCCCCGCCGACACCAAGAACAGCTACTGCGCGAGAATCAAGAACTTCACGTCAAAGACCTTTAGATTCAACTTCTTTTCCGAATGCTAGATCCAGATCCCCTACAATTAATCGTGGAAAAGGATCTACTCGTTGAAGAGGATAAGCATCAACATCTAGGGTTACAGGGAAGGGCATATGGAAGCAGAGTGATGTCACAGAAAATGTCCACGATTTTACTGTTTTGCCAACAAAGCCGGTAAGCCGTCGAAGAATATTTTAATAACTATTTTAACACTGAGTTTTTAAAGAAGATCTCCCTCTCTATTGACAAGCAAATGATCTTCTTTACGGGCAGCTTTAAGTGATGTTAAAGTCTAAAAAACTTAGTTCTAACCACAAGCAAAGGGATGCTTAATCCACAAGTGATACTAAATTTTGAGATTTACAAAGGCGCTAAAATAAATTTTGGCGATTCAAATCTCGGTCTCGGTCCATCTGTGATCTTATACTTGATAAATAGTATCCCACGGTTGTGTATACCACGACCGCTATTTTACCACCATTCGTCTGAGTGAGGAAATGGAAAAGTTGGGTCTGCATTCAACGAATATTATAATGCAGAGCGGAATTCCTGACCAAGCAACAGTCATATTTAAAAAATATACTGTGATACCTAATAACAATTAACCATAAAACATAGGATAAAAAACGTAAAGTATATGTCAATGTTTCAGCCCCGAAAATAGTGCAGAATTATAATCAATACATGAGTAGTGTCGATGTACTCGTTCAACAGATAAAATATTATCAAGCTTTTATTTAAATTGTAAAGTGGACTTTAAAAGTTCTGATATACTTTTTATATCTGTCAATAGCAAATGCTTGGAGGTTTTACAGAAACGATTGCTTGGCTAATAAGTTTCCTAGAAAAAACTCAGTGCCTCTACTCGATTTTCGTATGAATGTTGATGATAGCTAATCCAATGTACTAGATCGTCCTAGTAAAGAAGATTGTTAAGATGATTTAACTCCTCAAGTAAATGGTCGAGATTATAAAATATGCAATAACATTGTTTATTTTCTTTTTACTTTAGACCGGTAATTGCATCATCAAAAGCGAAAAAGTATGATGGTTATGAACACTATCCTATCATTTATAAGATAAAAGTATCCAGATCTTGGCGATTAGAAGATTGTGGCAGTAGTTCCAAAAATGTGATGTTTATTTGTACCTGTCTCGAGACAAAATTTACTTTAAATCTTATTACATCACAAAAAGGTAATTTATTTTTCTGTAAGAATTTAATGACGCTGATTATTTTAATAGACATCATTAACATAATACTTATCCAAACCATTACCATTGGTGTCTTGAAAGCTAATATTTAGAATGATGTTGACTGACTATAAATAATATTTTTTAAGTTCTTTTACGAAAACAAAAAAATTAAATATAAAAAGTAGTTTACTTTTCTATTTTTCCATGTATTTTTTTTTATAACTTTACGATGACACATAATCATGATCGTGCGACTTACAATTATTTCCTGAAACTCACAACAATGGAGGCCTGATTGCGGAGACCAGCGCTCGCACGATTTTTTGAAGTTATACTTCTTTAGGCGCGTTATGAAAAAATGATGAGAGTGAAATTTTAAGATTCGTCACACAAAAGTTACAGTATGAAGTTGCAGTTATTGAAACTATATATTAATACCAATATTTTGTACGAAACTTACGTTGGGGGCGTAGCTCAGATGGTAGAGCGCTTGCTTAGCATGTGAGAGGTACCGAGATCGATACCCGGCGCCTCTAAGACAAGTTTTTTATTTTTAGATTCTGCATTTTATTTGTCTTTCGAATAATTTAAAAATGTTTGATGTCATTAATTGTGATTCTTTATTTATATTACTAATAAATCGAGTATCCAAAATAATTCCCATATATATATGTGTATATGTGCACATATATATACATATTTATATATATACATATATATATATACATATATATGTATATATATATATATATATATATATGTGTGTATATATATATATATATATATATATATAAATATATATATATATATATATATATATATATATATATATATATGTATATTTATATATATACATACATATATTGATAAAGTTAATATTTTTTAACATATTTTTACCTGAAAAAATATGTCTTAATCCCATAGTTTTTTCAGGAATTTTCGATAAGTTTTCACCTGTAAAGTAATATTAGGCAATTTGCTGTTGTGGAGAAAAATAATGTTACCATATTTTAAATAATTTTATGGAAATAGTATATGAATGTTTAAACTTTCATACGTACCTAAACCTCTAAAGATTTGAAATGCAATTATGACTTCCATTTAGTAGGTATATTCGAAACGAAAATTTCGTACCAAAGAAAGAAATATTTTAAACATAAATTATAATTTTTCCTGTCTCCTTGAAAGAAATACTTCAGTTAAAATGTATTTTCATTGAAGTCTATAAGATGTCTAATATTTTACAGAAGTAGATTCTAATGACAAATCTAGCCTCGAAGCCGAGATTATTTAACAAAAATAAATAAAATATTTGACACGCCGGAACCAAGCCAGCGAATTCAAACCTCGGCTCGCGTAAGACTTATGATTTATATTTCGAAATAAATCTTCACCTTTTAAAAGCCGAGTCAAATAAGAGACAAAATTCGCGTCATAAATAACTCGAGACTACAAACTGGACAAAGCGGAACAGGAAATGGAAATAGAGGAAGAGAGGTATCGCCGTAGGCAACCACGTTATCCAAGGAAAAGCGAATCACAAAACTCATAAGCTCCTCCGCAGCTTTCTTCCTGTTTCGGCTTTTTGTTGTAAAATATTTATTACATGCCTTTTATCATTATGTACTATTTTAAAACGTTTATTGAAATTGCGGAAACAATAATTTCTGGTTTCTTCTGGTTTATTATTTATTTGTGTATCATCACTCACAGTCTTTTATTTAATCTATAGTTACGGAGAGATTAAATTTTCATTAGAGCAACATCTGCATTGATGCGATCACTACAATTAAAACAATAAAATCTATCTTCTAAAATATATGGAGGATTTAATTGGATGGTTATTATGTCTTCTAAATCGAAAAACAGAAAGTATTTTTAGAGTGAATTTGAATATTCATGAGTAATGTTTAATAATGTTCTACGCCCCTGATCCAATTCGAAAAAGAAATTGTTTTATTTTCGACAATTAAATATAATTAAATTTTTTTACTAGCTTTATCCATAAGTATTAAGAAGTGTCTGACTACATTCTATATAATGATTTCTAACACACAAAATAATAATTATATATAATATATGTGTATATATGAATATATATATATATATATATATATATATATATATATATATATATATATATATATATATATATGTATATATATATTTTTTTTTGTATATATATTTACCAGCCGAAGTTATGATATAGGTGAAGCAATATAATATTATTTGCCTTAGTAATCAGAAAGAAGCCCGGAAAATTTTAAGCGCACAATAATAATTTTCTGGGTCTTTTTATTTGTATAATATAATTTCGGTTTCTGATCTGCAACTCCACCTGAATTATTAAATACAAGATAATATGTTTGGAAATGCACGATTTTGAAATCATAAACTTTGTTGCTTTAGCATATATATCTCGTAGAATAGTGAAAAGGAATGTCTGGAAAATTGCGTAGTAGATTTTGTTACTCAAATGTATAATGTAAATCTTTACGGAAATATTTAATGGACTTCATTACACAAATATTTGATACCTTCGTTCACACATTCAGTATAATTTCCACAGTGGGAAAATTGTGAATATAGTAAACTAGCATTTTTGTTTTGCTTGTGTAGATTGAATATAGTTTTATGCGTTAGACTGGAGCCCCAGAAAAAATTCTTGCATTTCGAGTGTTCGATGGCCATGTAACAGCTAACTTATTTTGAATTTCACTCTGGTTTGAATATCAGGTTGAGCCGCAACGACAGTCTACAATTTCTTTACTTAAACCGTACCGGTTTTTCTTACTTGGTTTTTTCGGTACTTGGTTTTTCTTCGAGAATACTAATAATTAATTTCAAATTCCATCGGTTATATTTGGTTGGGGCAATAGTTATATCTCATTTTAATCCAGATATTAGGCATCAACCTAGAAAATCTTTCATTAAAATTTGACTAATTCTTTTTGTTGTCTTACTTTAAAAAATAATCAAACCTGCAACCAAATATCAGAGACATATTGGCATTAAAAAATCAAACCATCTTTTCATTTCTAGTTGATTTTGAATCCGTCTTGAATGGTTTTATTTGAAAATTGGAAAACAAAATTTATCTTATGAAACGTTTGTCTTATGAGTATGGCTCTAATTAGAAAAACTTTTTGTCATATTTGAAAAATGCTGTAGTAATAACAGCAAAAGAAAACATAATTTTCCGTGAAAGAGAAAATAAGCATTATAATTCATTTCTAAAAAATGTTGCTTTGATTTGTCGTGCCATGCGCATATTACTGAAATTCTGTCTATTGAAGAGGTTGCCATTAGAAGGTGCGTGAAGTATTTTGGATTAGGCCTACGCAATATTTATTACAAATAACCATACCAAAGATAACAATTATCACAATAATAATAACAAATTTCATCTTTAATCGTTTATTGCAATGTCGAATTAATATCAACTGGTAATTTACAATTTTTTATCGAAATAGCTACATAAATATTATAGAGCGCATAGAGCGAAAAGTGGTACAGACACCTAAAAAGTGGTACAGTTCGACAAAGACCCCTTACCTGACTTACTCAAGGTAGTTTTCGCACGTGTAATCTATTTTCTTTAATTATTATGAGCAAGAAGATAAGATTAGTTTTATTTCGAGCTCGCCTCGCAGAGGCTACATACAAATAAATCACATAAGCCACAAATTGGAAAAAAAACATAATTAAAAATAAAATATTTCCATATGAAAAACATCATATTAACCATTTATACACATCGGAACAATACATGTTTTAAATAAATCAAGTATATGCCATATCGCATTTCACGGAAATATAAGAATAACAAAAATCGGTTTTTTGTATGTTATATTTTTTGTTTAGCCAACATTTCTCATAATGAATATACATATATATATATATATATATATATATATATATACATATATATATATTGGGTCCAAAGAAAACTTTCCGGGACAAATTAATAAATATATGCATTTAACCAGTTTTCACTTTATTGCTACACTTATCAAATAAATATAACCGGCTTCTTTTCTAATAATGGAAAACACTAAAGTAAGCCAGAATTCTAAATCTCTTAATTTTTCGCTTTTGCCTAAGTATTTGGAAAAATCGAGTATTATACGTCAACCTTTTATCAGTAATTCAATGAGATAACGTTTTACCGTTTTCATTTCGTTTTTATTTCATGAAATTTCGGAATAAGATCAAATTACTTGAAACATTTTTTAAATTATATGTTTGGTGCAAGATGTCGTTTGAAAGGATTAGTTTTTTTTTCCTAATTTAACGTATCGTATCTCCTGAAACAAGCTAAAAAATGCAATAAATTTGCCACAGCTCCCACCCTTCTAATTTCAAGACTAAATTTTGAAAATATGACGTTTAGAAAACCACGTAAATATTGTAGGAAACTTATTGCAATATACATCATTTTTTTACACCTACGAAGGATATAGTAAGATATTTACGTTTTTCTCTATTTACAATCCATTTTCGCAGGAATTTTGCGACGTAAAATCTTAAGATTTGCATAAGATGTGTAATACATTTTATAACCCAACATTTTTAGACGCTCATTTCTTTTTAGTCATGTAAAAATTATAGAGGGGTAAATAAAGCCTTAAGTTTGTAAATATAATATGGGTATCATTTGATTATGAGGATACATTAATTTTTGTTATGATTTTAAATTCTATATATAACAAGATATTCCAAAAACTATGCGAAAACTAACATTCCCCCTATTATTTCCAAAACGATTGTACGATAAATAATGAAAAAACAGCACCGGTAAGATCTGAGATTACAGACAAATTACAGCGATTATCTAGATCTTATACTTTTTTAAATATATACTTTATTGACACAATTACGTATTATATTATGTAATGAAAAATAAATATTTGTAAAGTAGTGTAGTTTAATAGAAACACTATGTGCTCTTAAGTGTTATAATTGCCTGAGTGTATAGCTGCCTAAGTGGTACAACTGCCTAAGTACGGAAACTCTATGTGTGGAACTCTAGTAGTGCATTTTTTACTTGTGCTTGTTTTTACGCAAATAAGTGTACGTGTTGAATGGTTTATTTCCAGACTATACGCATTACGGGCAGAGACGGAGGAAACAAGGGCTACGGCAGCTATAGAAAAGTCACTTTTCTATATCTATAAAATTATTTTCAATTTACCAGAAAAAACTAGTGAAGCAATATTCAATGTAAAAGGCAAAAAAATAGTATGTTTTCATTTTTTATAAGAACAGTTTTAATATTAGTAGATATGATTTACGATATATTGCACGTACGTATTGAAAAAGAAAAGAGATTAGGCTTTTATTCACATTTAACACTTATTTGCAAAATGTGCGGTGGGAAATTTAATTTATAAACACCACGGAAATATCACATGAAAATGGACATAAAATAAGTTGTTGTTGGTTTGGTGTCTATTGGTAGTGATTTTACACTTTTGAACACAGTTTTATGTCATGTTGATATTCCACTTTAAGATTGTGAAAACCTTGTCATGATAGCATTGGAGAACAAACAATAAAGTATTGCATATTTGAGGCAGTGCAAGAAGAAGCAGAATATTCAAAATCCATTGGAAGTGTAGATGAAAACGGTGTACTAATGATTACTTTATTAGCGAATAGTTCTTGCTCTAAACTGTATTATGGCACCATTTATAATTTATTACTATGGAGATCTATGATTGCTGCAGCAACCACACAAGGGGGTGCTGCAGCAATCGTCAATCTTCGTAGTAAACAAATTATTTAATCAGGAGTAAAAAATATGTACAGTCCAAAAAATGCATAGAGCTTTCATCACATAAACGTATGAAAAAAATAGGCCGTTCCTTCAACTGAAATGTAGGCATCCAATATTACGAGTAAATTTCAATTTCCTTGCAGAAAATGGTCTCATTTATCGAGACTCAAGCACTTATTTTACTGTAAGGAACTCACGGCCTTTTAAAAATATTCCTGTAGGTAAAATACAATATAAAAACCATCTCTTGCGTAATTATTGTAAATCATTTTTGGCAGTTGCATCAAACACAGCCAATCCATTAAGAGAACGGAAGCTTATCTAGGATAATTACTTAAGATTACGCTGGGGTGTAGATTCGTCCGTGAAACATTGGGAAAGTTAAAATATACCGTTACTTGAAACACATAATAATATAAAAAATATATCATTAATAGGCCTTATCACATATTTGGCGATCATCTTAACCGTTCGTCTTGTATTTGTACCGTGAATATGCGTAACGGTGAGAATTTAGTTATTGAATTAATAATATGTGCTGTATTTCACAAAATAACTTACATCGCTTGTAGATATCTCTACATACTTATAGTTTGGTTTACAATAAAACGAATTATTTAGCAGAAAGCTTTAATTCATGCGTTGTCAAATACGTAGGAGGAGAGTCAACTTTTCCACCCAAGGTTCTTGCGGTGGGTGATATGCAGCTGCTCCAGTGCCTTTTACTAAAAGTCGTTTGCAATCTTTTGCGCATAAATTTATTTTCAATACAGACCTTTGTTCTGACATAAGTAAGTTAAAGGCACTCCGTAGAAGTATCAATAATATTAGTAGTTCTACATAAATTTAAAAAAATTATCTTATAAATATATACTTAGTATGGTGAAAGTTGTTAAAAGCCGGATATGATGACGAAATATACGAAGAAACAAAAAAATAATCGTTCCTGAACAAAATGATATTGACCCCTAAACAGCATAACGATCTAAAGCGCAATACAATCCAACAAATTGCTAGTTCACTCTTATTAGAGCATAGGCGGAAGTTTTCAACAGCTTTTTGATTCGCCGAAGTGTGCAATATTTTGAATCATGAAATAAATAGATTGTATATGTTACCGTTTTGAATCATGTGCCATCAATAAAACATGGAAAAAAACAATGAATACACTGCACTCAGAGAATTACCAACACTTACATTTTAACATTGGGTATGTAGATTATTCATTGATAATGAATTTTCTTTTCTAGGAGCCACACCAGACGGCCAGTACGCAAATGGCATTGTAGAAATTAAGTGCCCATTGTTTAGCTTTAACTTGCATCCAGTTAAAGCAAAAAAACAAGAAGATATTGAGTTTTGGAAATACGATTTTTAAAATATTATGTCAATAAAAAGCATCTGTGGTTTTATCAAACACAAGGTCAATGCCGTGTTACTAAACACGACGTCTGCCTGTTTACGGTTTGGGCTGGTACTAGTAAATTGAAATATGAATTTATTTTGAAGGGTCATAAATTCTGGAAACATAAAATGGAATCATATTTAATGAAATTTTATCAAAACTGTATGCTTCCGGAATTGGTGGATCCTCGATTATCGAGATCTATTAAATTCAAAGATCATTCATCACATTTCATTAGCGCTAAGATATTGAAAGCAAGAAAATAAGATTATCAGAATACAAGTTTTACATGTGAGGCCCCGATACTTTTATTGCCATTTCTTCTTACAATTCATGTTGTCGAAATGAAAAAAAAATGCTAATGATTGCTTAGTTAACTAAATTGGAAAATCTTTTATTCCAGCAAACACAAATATAAAACAAAGTGCTTTAAAGGTAAAGTTTGTGATGGTGAAAAAGGAAAAAGCATCACGAGGAAATATGGTATATTTAGTAATTAATATCTTTCGTGACTTTTAATAACTAATTATTTCAAGTGTTGTAACTAATCATTGCGTGTTTTATCGTTTTTTTTTAATTTGCCTTATTATGGGTGACATCTGATTTCACGGGGGTCACAAGATGAGTAGGCTTCAGTCGTTTGTAGTTTCCTCAAGGCCCATAGTATGAAATATTTAAATTAGTTTAAAAATAAATCCCCTGTAGTTATACTATTCTTGGATTTCAATGAAGTGTACATTCGTGGATTCTGTTTTGTCGTACGTAACATATATACTATATTTCATTGCAATCTATCAGCTGGAAAACATATCACAATTGAATGATTCAATACAAAATGTATTAACGTTAATAAGTTGTTTTCTAAATTATAATAAAATATGGCATTATTCACATTAGTTTCAAATGTAATTTAATTACATTTTCTAGAACGCACATGCATGAAGTCGTGGCCACAAATAATTGTAAATCAATATCTTTATTTGGATGACCGAAAAAGGTTTCTTATAATAAGTCCATCCTAAGCAAATGCTGAAATTGTGGTCAGAAAAACAACGTATGTTCTTCGTAGAATTGCAGAAAGGAGCATAGGGTGGTTAATCAAAATATTCAATAATCCAACTTAAAATATTATTTAAAAACATGCACTGTCAATTCCAAAGCAAAGGAATTACTTAATTATTTCATAACGTTTTTTTTCGAATATTTCTATTAATAAAATCAATTCATTTAAACTTTCATCCAGTATTCACAGATAGCATAATTACAATAGAACCTTTACATAAGCTCTTAGACAAGCGTTCAATGTTCACAAAGCGGCCAGTGACATGTATGCTTTGGTAAATAAATCGAATTAATCGTCGGTTAGGGTCCACATTGACGGAACGATTTGAGCCTTCAATCCATTTATACCCCAAGGGCTCTCGGAATGACCTCTCATACTGTGCACACTTCTGAGTGATTAACATCGGTCATTTCATCAGGGGAATAAGCTTCAAAAATATTTCCCTCTCGCCTCTGAGTATTCATATTTACATTTTGTTAGTACTATTATGCATTCACTGTTTTTTCTTTAGTCAAACACTTTTTTGTTAGTTTTAAAATTTAAAGTGAACCCGACATATGATGGAATGAACAATGATATATTTTTCTCTGCCATGAGGCCAAACAGTAAAGAAATATTGAGAGTAAGGGTAAAGTATAATAATTCTGTCGATTTTTACAATTTTCATCCTGTTAATTATCTAGTATATACAATTTTAAATCCATGGTTTTTACATTTTTTAGGTAATAGTTTTTAATATATCTCCGCATAAAAATAAATCGAACGCACATTTTTTGCTCCCCTGTTGCATTGTTAGTTTAAAATTTATCCTTAACAAGATTTCTCAAACTACTACCTATTTAGAAGAGACTTTTGTAAAATATTAAGTTTCATAATCGTGTGTAAAGTATCACCATATATATATTTTGAAATCTAAATAATAACAAAATTTAAGGAAATGGGTACTTAGTCAGTACGTCATTAGGTACGTTTAATTAAAATTATTTCAGATATATTTTACATAAAAATTTACTTTGCAGAAAAAGGAGGACATTACATGTTTGAATGTTTTGACATCAAATTAAAACGTTACGTATTTTCGTTTTTATTTAACATTAATTGGAGAAGCAAAATATTTTTTTTTAAGAAAAGAGCCCCTTTATACGTAAATATTAAATTTAATGGCAGATTAACTCAAAATCCCTACTGAATAGAAAAAGAAAACAGGATCGATGATTACTTTTGTTTTTAATGTAGTGTAATTTAAAAACTTGTTTTTAAACTATTATTTATCTTTCATTTTTGTTTAATAGTGTGAAATATTTATCTCTAATTTCATTAATTTGTTGTTTTATGTAAAAACCTGTGATAGGTTCTTCAGACGTATGCCAAAGTTTTAAAATTCGGCTGCCTGGAAATAGTAAAAATGTTTTTGAATTAACCTATGATATTATCTTGAGTCTTTTTTCTTCTAAACTACATTTTTTTACTTTATGAAATGATTGTATCGTCACCGGTTCTTGAAGTGTGTGTAAATTTTTTAATGATTTGGACATTTGGAAGTGGTTGAAAATTCTAATAAATGATCCCTTATTTCACTAGTATTTTTTGTTTTAAATAATTTTTTTTTATTTCATGAAATGATTGAATTTTAATCGATCCTTGATACGAATGTAAAATTTTAAATAATTCAGAAATCTGGGGGTGTGTGAAAATTTAATTTAAAAACCGCTTTATATTTTTTGCATTTTTTCTCATTCAAAAAAATAATTTTTTCATTTAATTAAATTATTATGTATATGAACATTTGGAAGTGCATGAAATTTAGTTTCGCCGATAAAAGCTTGTTAAAAATAATTGCGCCTAATAAAACTCTACTCTTTATGTAGAAAAATCTAAATTATGTTACATCTATCTAAGATTCTGTAACGTATTTCAAAAAACGGGGAACTAATAATATGTTTAACATTAATACAAACGCTATTAGCAGTTAGATAAACATATTTTTTATAAATTATTTTGCTTGTTAAATGTTTTCTGTTTTAAACATGAAAGAAAATTTGTGCTACAGTATTACAAAATTATTTTTCTTAAATAAAAAATTGTATGGAAAATACGGCCTTAAAAATAAAAAAAAAGTTAAGTCGGTGGATCATGTATTTAATTTGAACCATCGTCTGTGTTGAAATGAGATATCCATTTCTCTTTTTTCACTTATAGAAAAGTTGCAGTAGGATAATATATAAAATTTTCTACCGCCGGTATACTCACTGATACAAAGCTACACGATAATATCTAAATGAACGAAAAACGATTTTAAAATGCCCCTAAAATGGACCGTAAAAGAAACAGAAAAAAAATATTTCAGTTTTGGTCTAGATGATAATATATTAATCAGACGAAAATCTTATTATTAGCATAGGAACAGTTACAGATATAAGAAGGGCTTAAACAATAGAAATATACTCGTGTATTGGTGCTTTTCAATATTCTTGATATAAATGTTTTAATTTCTATTAACGAATATATTTGTTAAATATTAATTTAAACCTTTAAAATTTTCAGCATTTCATTTAAATAAAAATTGCCATATAGGATATTGAACCATTTAGATGAATAATTTAGATTTCTATTTTTGTGTAAACGTAACAAACTCGCGCCTGTGTCTTACTTGTCACATAATTTTTAATAAAGGATGACTACCTGCGGTATATCGACACCCGACGGTCAGTCGTACTCGTTGCTATAATATTGTCTTTTCTGATGAAGGAATGCGTGAATGGTTAGAGTCCTCCCTTGCAAAATAGCCATAAAAAGTTGTTAAAACAAAAAAGCAAATTTCAGGGCATTTTCTTAAATAAATGGACATACAATATGGAAATATTAATGAAATCATATTAGGATATAAACAAATTATTAGTCGTGTTGAAGCTTTAAATTAAAAAAGTCACTAAACGTAGCCAGTTGTATCTATTATATTTATCTAATCAGAGTAATTTAAAGAAATAAATAAAACTCGTGATATATTTTCATTTTAAGGCGTGAAGAAAATTATTATTTTAATAGCTCAATTAAATAAGACATACTAAATTTTGAATATTGGTTAACATTTTTAAAACCAGAATACTACGAATAATTTCACTTGAATATACGTATACATATATATATATATATATATATATATATATATATATATGTGTGTGTATATATATATATATATATATATATATATATA
Organism: Druceiella hillmani; assembly: GCA_039881145.1. Classification (NCBI taxonomy): domain Eukaryota; kingdom Metazoa; phylum Arthropoda; class Insecta; order Lepidoptera; family Hepialidae; genus Druceiella; species Druceiella hillmani. The sequence continues at coordinate 6,057,170 of JAYKKI010000042.1, forward strand.
TATATGTGTGTGTATATATATATATATATATATATATATATATATATGTGTGTGTATATATATATATATATATATATATATATATATATATATATAGAAGTTATACATTTTTTTAAATGCATAACATTTTCAACATTTAAGTCACAATTTAAAAAGACTTTGATAATTGTTTTTCTCGACTCGCATGAAATTCAGTAATATATCTTAATACATATTTCGCGGATACTTATTATAAATCTTTTATAATAACTATTCGCAGTTTAACCAATGTGATTTTTAACAAGGCACTCTTTAAAAAACGGTTGATGGCGGAATAGTAAAATTTGTTAATGGGATGATAATTAACAAATCGCCTTTAGGGAGGCATAAAAATTTTCTGGTTTGAATGCAAAATAGTCAATAAACTCATGTAAGAACAGCTATGAATGAAAATATTAATTTTTTATCAGTTTTGTAAAGAGGTTCTTATTTAAAATATTTGAATATTTTTTGTCATCTTGCTTTAATTATTCAAATTTAGCAGAAACTACAAATATTGAAAACCAGAATTTTAAATGTTTTATATCTATTTAATATCTATCTAAACTTTACTACTTTATATTAACCTTAAATTCTAAACTACATTAAAGGTAAACAGGATAAAAATTTATTCCAGTGTAAGGAATGAAAAAAAAACGATTGAAATTATTTTGTACTCTTTATTATAAAAGTGTTAAACGTAGTACGACACAAATTGTTCAGTTTCAATTGATAAACTAAATATTAATTGTATCTAGTTATTATTGTATTAATAACAAAATACGATCCTGTATTCAATATCCATTTTGGAATAAAAAATAATTAATTTTTTTAAATTAAAAAATGTGTTAAACTTTGAAATCTCCTAAGTTAATTTTAATTTTTAAACAAATGAATTTAAATTTTTCTATTATTTTTTTTGCATTTCACCGCAAATTGGTGTTTACCATTACAAACAGTAAGATTAAATATAAGGTACTGATAAGATAGGTATTTTTTCGAACAATTGAATAAGCTTCCTTACTTTCTAGTTCTTGTTTATTTTTTTGAAGAACATTTTAATATTAGACTCACTTAAAATAGTTTTTGTATTTAAGAATGTTTTCAATCCTTTAGTTTTCGTAGGTTTTCCTGGCCTTGATTTTTAACTTTGGCTGAAATGAACATGAAGTCACTTCTTGAGAGTAGCTTATCTTGCAATAACTATATATTTTTTTCCGGAAATTAGCTGTATCAAAAAGATATGAGTTTACGGAACCAATGATTAATATGCTGCAAAATAAAAAAAGAGTAATTTTTCCATTTTTCGAACAGAATTTCTATTATGGTACGCAGGATCAAAGAAATTAATTTTTATTTTGCCGATTTATATGTATTTCTGTAATATCTGGTGTAAGAGTTATAAAATTTATGTTTGTCTGTAAGCACATTGACGATGACAAATTTATAATTTTATTCTTTTTAGGCTTATATAAAGTACGATCGTCAACAAATAAAAAATTTACTTGGCTATCAAGATATTTTATATTAAAAAATCCTTGTCCTTTAATTTCAAAATAAGATTAATAAACAATACAACTTGAATGATGGATGAAGCGGTGGAGTTGGTCTATAGGTATGACGTAAATGTAATAAAGTAGTTACCTCAATCTCTGTGTCTCTCACGGTTTGAAGCTTCGAATATAACGGGAAACAAAGAGCCTGAGAGGAAATTTTGCATACTCGTCCAACGACTTCTATTGGACTTCTGCTACAAATTATATTACCATCTTCTATTGTCTCCGGTATACTGCCAGAGTCACAATGACAACTTGAGTCTGAGTTGCTATACTCTACAACTATAAGGTTGTATTTTGTTTCGTAGGCACTACTATAGTCTTGATGAGAAGCTTTTTTTGGCTATTAGTGAATTGTGCCATTGAAAAACTGGAACATTAAAAAGAAACCAAATTATTGAAAATTTCCAAACGAAGTGTTATAAATTTATTGAAAAGGAAATTTATTTACCTAGGACTTTAAAAAAATGAGGTATGCTTATATACACATGTGGCATAAGCTGACGAAAGAAGAGGTAAAGAAAGCATTCGCAAATACAGGTTGCATTATCATTATGTTTAAAAAAGATTTACACTTTTGTTTAGGTTTTGGGGTAAAATTTATGTAGATTGTAATTCTAGGGTTAATTTAACGACTAATTTACTTCTAAGTGGGTAAACTTTTAATGAACGAATTAGATTTTAAAAATTATGTAGGCCTAATATTTAAAATCGAATGTCAAAATACTTCTAAATAATTAATTTAGAAATTTACATATTACATTGTTTTATTCTTGAAACAAATTTCAGAAGAAAAAATTATTTAGTTATCATCAGAAATGTTTGGAATTTTAAGATTACATACCTTAAAGGGAATAAATTAAACCTCTTTAAAATCACCCCCGTCAATTTTTTTAGAAACCGCTGTACCTGAAAACTCGAATCGTAAGACCACTTACGTGTCCGTCGGCTACAGCCTTTTTTTTCAGCAATCGCTTGGAGTGGAAATTTCAACTTTGGCAAAATCTATCATTAATAATATTTAAACCAAATTTTAATAGAATAAACAATACTTTTTTTATTTTAAAATTCCTTTTATATTTTCAAGATTATTTAAAAGAGCCTCATAAATAGCTTTATAACTTTAAGCAATTTACTTTCACATTTACATTATAGAATATGAAAAAATAATATCCTATTTCCTAATTTTCGAAGCTTGATTTTGATACAAAAAATACTGAAAAATGGAGTTTTCCGAATCTGTGACACTGATTCTTAATATAGTAACGTTTTAAACATTTACTATAATTTATACCTCAGGCCACTTAATTACATTACGTATTATTAAATATCGATTGTTACAGGAAGTCAGTGCTATTGATCACCTATGGGAAATAAAGTAATTTAATTTATAATGAGGTAAGAAGACCTCGAGTCAGCCGCTATAGCCTGACTTGGCCACTTTTACTTCCGAATTATTTGTCTCACATAGGTACTTAGATGTCTCGCAAGTTAAAATAATATGTTAAATAGTGAATATATGAAAAAAAGATGTCCCAAATCAAATACTTATTGTTTGATGTTTAAAAATTAGTCTCAGGAATACGTTCATGTTTCTTATTACAATAAAGTATGTATGTTAAATTTTGTGCCTGCAATCGATATACGTATCGTTACATTTGGCAAATATTTTTATTTATGTGAAACGCGATCAAGGTTACGTTTTTCTTGTAAATTTTCCACTAATAAAATTTATTGTTTGAATAATAGATTTTCTGTCACAGAAAGTTCCATTCCTAAAAAGTATGTTACGCGGTTTCTGCTTTTTGCCATGCAAACATTACATTTTTCGTAAAATTAGTTTTATTTACCTGTTTACTTGTAAAAATGTTAATAACTCATTTGTTAATAAATAGTCTATTAACTTGCCTGTCGTACGGTGGTTCTATAAACAGGTTATAAATCGAGTTTATAACTATAATTGTCACTTCAAATTATATCTTCAAATATAGTACCTTTAATTGTCACTTCAAATTTCCTCACTGACTAGTGCGATAAACAAACTCGCAGAAAACATATAAATACCTTCGTTAATAAACATATAAATACCTTCGTTAATTATTATAATTTGCATTTTTACCTCTGATATGCGCCCATCGCGCGCGGCAACTTTAACCCTTAGCCGCGTGCTCATCAGTGACTCGTTGTTGCTATAATAAATCCCAGTATTTGTTTTTTTTAATTTTTGAGTTTGTTACGTGGAAATCCAAGGTCAAGTTATGTATGTCCCTATTTAATATATTTAAATTGTATTTATTTCGTAGTATTTGTAACATTTGTATATTTAATTCTACAAAAGTTTAATTATGATTTGAGATAAAAATGCATAATTTTGATTTCTCTTGATGGCACAATTTTCAAAAATGATGCACAATTATTGTAATACGTTTTTTATATATTAAAAATAAGTGTGGTCTAACGTAAAATATATGAACCAATATAGCCTGAAGTAGTCTATGGGTTTAATGGCTCTTTATGTTAACTAGTAGCAAAGGTTTTTCTTAGCAGAGCTACGAGGTTTTTACTACTTTAATTAAACTATAGGTTTTTTTTTATGTAATTCATTGAAGTGTTCTTTTAATAGGACGTATTTCTTTGAGTGACGGGGTTTAGTAGAAGGACATACTAAAAAAACACTAACGTATTTTATCAAAGCTTTTAGAACATGTGCTTAATTTGTGTAAAAATGTCGAAATATACTATAAACTTGTCAATTGTAATAGGCCAAAAATGTTTAAAAAGTATGATAACTAGCCTAGTGCTATTGAGATTATTGAATTAGCAGTATCTGATGAGCAATTTAAATTTTAATGTAATTTAGCTAAACCAAAAAAAAACAGTACGTCTTCCTCTGGTCGATCGGAACCAAGAGAAGATGTACCTCCTTTTATTCTTATTTCTTAGTGATCTTAGTAAAAAATCGAAACGTAGAAGGTTGATTGAATTATCTTCGATTAATAAATCAGCACTTAGTACATTATTCAAAAAATACGATACGTCAACATCAACAAATATGAGAGCCGATGAAGTTTTATCAGTATTGTGAAAGCTAAGCTTAAGAAACATCAAAATTCATTAACAATAAACTTTGTTAATAATAAAACTTCTCGCATCTTTTATCATCTTATCATTTTAAAGGCAAGAAAATGGGCTATTCCAGCAATATGTTACTGATGGTATCAAAAGCCAAGATTGAGTTGCAAAATTTCACGATCACATAGCTTCACGCATCTTAGAGTCAGAAAAAATTGTTTTGAATAGTATTTTAGCAGAGTAATTTAATTTAACTTTAATTGGAAAACGGAGTTTTGACGGCAGTACGGGTCGTTGTAAGTACAAACAGTCTTTCGTGGAATCTAGTTTATATGATGAATGTAGTTTATTCATAACTTCTCACGTTCCTTTGCAGTTAATAACAAATTCAGATCCGGAAAAAGTCAATTTACAAGATACTGTAGACTTATTCGTTTCCAATTTGTGAGCTAAAGTTTTACTATACCTAAAAATGAGAAATCTTATTTTAAAGAAAAGATAACTTCCTTTTGTCTATCAATATTAACATTAGACGAACGAGTTTTGAACAACCAATATTCTTTACAACTGACTATGATCGACGCCAAAATTTGTAGTTCATTAAGTGGAACCTCATCTGTTAGGTGTTATATAAAGCAACACCCAAAACAATGATCCAAAAAATGAGTGATATAAACACGTGCTTGAGAAAAGAAAGAGATGGAAATCGTTTCAAATTCGATTTGTTACCTCTACATTCATGGATTTCTTTGAGTATTTCCTTCATCTGTCTTATAAAATAGATTTTTTAAAAGTAGCAGTTTAGGTCAGATAAACGATTAAAAATGTTATGTGATAAGATAAGTTATCTCTTATCTGATAAGAAATGATAGGATCTAAATCAATTTAAGTCTCGATTAGGCTTAATTGTAAATAAACCACGAAGTGACGGTAGTGGGATATCGAATGACGGAAACACCACGAGAAATTTCTTTTTGAATTCAGATGTTTAAACACATTTAATCGGTTATTGTTCTACCATTTTAAAAGCTTTATCTTTGAGATACAATATCAACAGTATAGTCATTAAGAGAAATCAGTTTATAAACCATGCGACTTTTAGTAAAAGAACATCCAAGGTACAATATCTCAAATTCCGTCAACAAAGTATGTAGCTCAGAAACTGTAAATCGTACTTTAGAATCTGTTGGAGAATTATATGAAGAGGCTGCTGAAGCTAATAATGAATAAATTTGAAGGCATTTAGACGAGACCATATTCGAAATATGACTTATGGAGTTACTAATATCGATTTAATGAATAGACTCATGTTACAGTCAGACCCCTTCGTTACCAGACTACGGAAACAGTTATTAATTTTTTCAGTATTAAAAAAATTGAGTAATTTCAATGTTTTTTTATTAATAATTTTTTTTAGTTATTTTTTGAGGAAAACTTAACCAGTTTACAATCAGTTTACTTGAAGTGAAATCTTGTAATTACGAATGCTTAATTTAATACAATACTGCATAATAATTTTAATTAACCTAGACATTGAAATATATCATTTTTTAAATTTATTTAATGTTTTTTCTTGTTATTTGTGATCAAATTATTAATAAATATTTTATTTCATGTAATAAATTAAGTAAATAACACTTTGTTTCATCATTTACGATTATTCTAATATAAATATAATGATTTATTTCCGAATTATCTATTCTTGAACGCACAACTTAGGACTATGTACCTAAAGTGTCGGTAATTTTGTTAAGAATCACCAATATACAAAATTGATTTTGCAGTTTTTACTTTCTTTCAGGAATATTTTTGACACTAATATTTTAAGATGTCAGAGGTTAAAAGAGAGGGCATATTGTTACAGTTTCATTTAACATTTACTGTTAAATATTAGATGTTTTATATTATATGGTCAGTACATTATAGATTTGTAAGTGAGAACAAAGGCGGCTCCGTGGATTCGGTGTTTAACGTTGATAATGTAAAAGAATAGATATCAACATCTGTTCCATATTGTTTCTAACGCTAAATTTTACTAATGATTTTAAAACTATTTAACATAAACTTTAATAGTTTTAATAACTATATTTTTGATGGCTAATGATTATGGCTAGAATGGTATTTAAAACTTTGTAATGAAAAAGAAAACAAATTAAAGCGCCGTCTTTCGTTTAAGCTAACTGCAACTAGTTAAATAATTTATAGATGGCGCTTAAACAAAAAAGTGTTTTAGCTATATAATTTTGGTTTAGTAATTCTAATTCACGATCTTAAGTCAGCCAGAATATTTTTATAGAAATTTACATAAAACTGTTGATTTTTAAATAATTTCTCTCCCAATCCCCGTTTCCAGCACATTATCATATTTTCAATATTATTGTACTATCCCACAAAATCCTTCAGATCCGTTAAGGCAATACATTGCCATGCAGAAAACCCGTTTGTAAAAAAAGTATAAAGCTACGATAAAGATATACAACGTAGGCATACAACGGAATACACATTTGACTCTATCGAAGACGTTAAGAATCGATTCTCAGCGCAGTGCTTTTATTAAAATTATTTATCTTAATGAAACAAAAACGAATTTATCTTAATGAAATTAATTACTTAAAACCTCTACATATATCGTCAAAAGGTTTATCATCCAATAAAGAAAGTTGCAAAATTTGAATTTATATACGAACTTTAAAATGAGCAGATGTCCTCTTTGAGGCAAATTTTTTTTTGTGTTTGATTCTGCGTTTATATACATATTTAATAAAAAATATACGTTAATTTCTTTCTTAATTGTATTCTTTGCAGAGCTCGTTTTATTTAATACTTAATATTTTTTTGATTCCTTTTTGCTAATAATAAACGCCTAGTTTTTTACGGTTCTCTTTCTCTTTAATTTTTCCATTTCGCTCAAGGTCTTCTTCTAAGCCTTGAGCTACCGTAGGTTTCTTCGATTAATCTTTTAACTATCTTTTTCTAGTCCATTGTTTAAAAATATTCGGAACTGTCGATTCCTTTTCTTTTCATTTATATTTAGTTTTTATATTTATAAAATATTGCTTTGTTGATATTCTCCATTGGCAATTTCTATATATGTATATATATTCGAGTAATTAATATTTTCCGCATTTTGTATATTTAATAAAATTATTGACGCTGAAGTAAAGTCACTTTTTCCGCTACGACAATTGAATATAGAAATCAACTAGAATTGTAATAATATGCACTTAATGTATGATACATATATGATGATATATGATGATTATGATGATGATATATATAGATATGATACATGTTTTCCATTGATGAGGTTTTGTATTTTCTACCATAGAGTTACAAATATCACTTTTAAACTTCTTATGCAATACCAACCATGTGGGTTTATAAAATATCCGTGGTGTGAGGAATATCTCCTCAGGTGTCGTTAATGCTTACACAGTGATGTTTTCAATATTAATTGACGTACAAAAAAGTGTTGATTTTTTAATTGTTATACGGACATGGATTCTTATATAGAGGAATCTTATCAATGAAAGGGCAATCTCTCCCCGTTAAGCAAACAGGCAGATAACTGTGCCTTTAGTATAAAGCTTGGACATTGACTTTCAATAGTAAGTCAATGTCCAAGCTATATGCTAAATGCACAGTACCATTGACTTTTAATAGTAACTAACATCTACGTACGCTATGCAATACATTTTTTTCTCTATATGTACCTCTTTAAAATTATTACGTTATACTGCGTATATGTTAAAAATGAATATGCACAAAACATAAGGGCCTTTAAAAACTTGTTAGATATATATAAAAGATCGTTAGAAAAGTTTACATAAAAGACCGTTAGAATTATACAAACATTTTCTCAAAATATAAACATAAGACTTTTACTTGTGTTTTTAGAGTTCCATAACCAATTGGTAACGAAACTCTTGAAATTCAATTATGTCCGTCTGTTCATCTTTTTGTCTCTCCATAGGTTATAGCCATTTTACTCTGAGACCATTGGATGGTTGGTGTCTTCTATATACTGCTTTACAATGAACTAGTGGAATTACAAAAAAAAATAACATTAGGGATTGCAATCTGTATATGTAACTGAGAGATAAAAAATTCAGTACACATAGGTCCAAGGAATATATATAGATCAGTCTTATGAAATGATGCGGAGAGATTTTTTTTTATTTAAATGAGTAGTTGGAGAGATATACGCTGCTAAAATCTTAAAAGAGGGGTAGGGCCCTCTAAGTTTTCAACTAACGTGTGTATTCTAAAAAATTGAATGTACTTAAAAAAAATATGTAGTGTAGTTTTTGAGACATGGGATATTTTTCGTCCCGACCGCAGCATGACTTTATTTTCCATAGTGCTTTTGAGTTTAATACTGTTTTTATTGTTACAAGCTTATTGTTGTGTGATGTAACATTTACTTTGTAGTTTATAATTTAATAATTAATAACCGATCAATCAATTTATAAATTGATACATTGAACAGGGGGAAATCTCTTTATGAATAACAAAGTTAATGAAACTGAGTCAATGCATATTTGTTGTTTAAAAAAGAGCCAATAATATATATATATATATATATATATATATATATATATATATATATATATATATATATTTATAAAAACCGCATACGGAAAGACCGCAGAATAATCAGAAACACAAAGATTCGACTTATGAAATGCCTGGTCTTTCCGATTTTTCTATATGGAGCTGAGACGTGGACGCTGAGGATGCAAGACCGTCACAAAATTGACGCGCTGGAAATGTGGTACTGGAGGCGTTTGCTTAGGATCCCATGGACCGCGCACCGAACCAACGTTTTGATCCTCAAGGAACTTAACATCAAAGAGAAATTATCGTCAACTGTGCATTTGCGAATCCTCAAATTCTTTGGACATGTCGCCCGTAACGAGTACTCCATGGAACGGCTGGTAGTGCAAGGCAAAGTCGAAGGGAAACAATTCCGCGGACGCTCTCCGAAACGGTGGACAGACCTAATAAAATCTGCGATGCACTCCAGTGTAAATGACTGCTCTCACTCCGCAAAACACCGAACTACATGGCGTCACATCGCGAGGGCGGCAGTGGCGAAGGAACCGGCCGAATAATGATCACGACCACTCTGTCAAGAGTGCACGACTAAGAAAGAAAGAATATATATATATATATATATATATATATATATATATATATATATATATATATATATATATATAAAGGAAATGGACGTTCTGTTTTGCACCGAATCTTTAGTTAAACATTGGGGTATACACTTTATTTATCCCAAGTCGAAATTACCCTAATAAACTTCTATGTTGACTTTAATATTTATTGGCTTTAAAAATAATTGAGAGTAATATATTTTTAAATGATAATAAAAACCAAAATTCAATACCGACACTACATTAAAACATAACCTGTTATACAGTGTATGCATACCCGGCGAAAGTTTCTCTCAGACTGCGATTTTAAGCACCGAGATATGATGTGTATTTCAACTAATTTCCATACAATGACATTTTATAAACTTATTTAGTTGTTACTATCAATAGACCTATGGATCACTTGAATCCATATAATAATGAAGTATTTATTTATTGAACAACGAGATAATATGTTTTGCAAAAACTCCTTAATTTTGTTACTGAAGTGGGTATTTGCAAGACAAGTACTGATTAAATATATTTTCAAGTTAACTGCAAATACCTAAATAAATATATTTGTTATATATACTTGTTAAAATTTAATTTACCTTTAATTTTTGGCCTCTTACAGTATTAGCTACAATTATTTTGGCCAGCCGTATATTGGAATCTACCATACAGCCTTTTATTATTTGATTAGTGATTCTATATTATCTCGTTTTACGTCAGCGTGAGACCTCATCTTGCCTATACAATGAGTATTCTCACGATCTTAATATATATATATATATATATATATATATATATATATATGTGTGTGTGTATATATATGTATATATGTATATATATATATATATATATATATATATATATATATATATATATAGATACATCTCATATTTCAATTAAAATTAGTAAAACTGGCCAATGAACATAATAGTCTTAGGACGGATGGTAGGATGTCTTTAAAAATCTCTAGAAAGACCATATCCACTTTATGACTAATTTGTGGACTATTTTGTTCTAATCTAATATAGCTGTTTCTTTCTATTATTTGATCTATCCGAATATATCTACTTCTCAAAAAATCCAGGATCAAATCAATCAATTATAATTTTACATGCAAATAGGTACTAATATGCGGGTATCATGATTAAATAACTTTTATGACTTTAATATTTATATATGTGGCACATAACTGCTTTTTTGCAATTTACGTAGAAAAGTAAAATACTTTTAGAATAAAGTCCTTACATCCATAGATCAATGTCTTTTGTTACAAATATTCTATAATAGATATGGGGGGTCTAAGATACTAGATTCTTGTCTCTGTACTAAGTTACTAGACGGAAAAAAATATTCTTTTATGTAACATCTACGACATAACTAAATTTTGTTGAAAACCATTTATGAATTTTGAGATTCTTTTTGCTATAAAATATTTATGAACTTCTATGATGGACGATTTCTCAACTAAACTTACATTTAAAATAACGAGTGGGTTTCAAGACAGTTTGACAATTTAAAAGCAACAATACACTACACTTATTAGAAAATGCTTTAAAATGCCATAAAATAAGTCTTATGGATACATTGATAACTAAAAAACAGGAAATTTATATTTTACACTCATCATATAAAATATATAGCCAGGTTGAATTGGAAAATTTTTAACACACGAAATTTATTTACATACAAGTGCATAAAATTTACCAGTCCTACGTTTTTCTTTATTCATTAGAGTGAGAGAAATATTGAAAACCTACGTCGAAAGCTTCGGTAAATACAATTGTCTCATCAATATACGAGCGTACTTGTGTAAGCGAATCCTCTTCAAAATCGCGTACGGCACCTATGTTTTCCATATCGGTGAATCCATTTCAAAAAAGATCAGCAAGAAAGTGTGGATCGTAAAATATTCATTGATATCGAGTCCCTATATAAGTGGAAATCCTATCTCGAACAAGAGTTACCTCCTGGATTAAAAAAGGTGTATACTCGACATTTTTAAGCATTCCATAGACAGGTCCATTACATATAGTATATCATTACATATACAATATATTGTTATAGTTTTTCGATCTGCGGTTGGCCGCCAAATCTAGAAATCAAGTTATTTGAACAAAAAGTGACGTAGTATTATTGAATTTTAAAATTTTTTTCACGGAAATGATGAAGCTATAATTGATAAATATGATCTCGTTAATTATTTATAAGTCGGTGAGCAAAGGTTTTCTTTTTTCCCACGTTTATATATTTTACATATTTTGTAGTATATACAATACCCTTGCTTTTTATTTTATTAGTTATTTTATATTGATACTATCCAAATTCATTTTTTTCATAAAGAAGCATACGAGGATGGTCCATAAATAAAAGATATAAATAAAGTATAGACTGTGTATATAAATATATAACAACTAAGTTTTATTACGCTTTTTGGATTTCTATATATAGGGCCCAGTTCTTCAAGTCAATCTGAAAGTAAATATTCTAAGTCAAGCATCGATTTTCTGATTAATATATATTATATCCAATTTTTGCACATTTTTACACCTACGGTATCATAGGCTTCCATAACTGTAAATAAATCTATGGACAAAAGTCATAACCTAATAAAATTAGAAGACGTCATTCACCACCACACGCTATTCGTATTTTTCCAGGAACGGTAGAGACTGGAATGTATTGATATTTTATTTGACAATTTTATTTCACATTGGCTCCAGCTTTTTTTTTGTTAATTAAACGTCTTTTCCCGGATTTTGAACTTATTATAATAAACGTAAAAACATTGGCATTGGTTACAGATTCTGAGATTCCGTTTCGCTTTTAATAGAGGATGGCAAATATTTTGCGTTGTGCTAATTGTCTTGTGGCACTTACGCGTTTAAAATTATATATATTGCCGCAAACCGATGTCTGATCCCTGTTGTACAAAAATGGAATGTGCCTCGAACGGTAAGTGTTGTTCCATCCCTACTTCTCAACATCTCTTATTTCTGTAATCTGAGTTGTTTATTTATATAAAATTCAAAATTTAGGATTGCTTATCATCAGACTTTTTTATAGTCATACAAGAAGGAATGCATGCGGATTGAGATTTTTATATTCTTGAATTCGTTTTCTAGTATTTGGTTATTATAAATACTTTTTCATTTTGAAATAAATAAAGCTGATTACAATATCATAGTTTCTGGCGAACAATTAATGATCAATTTTACGGTAATAAAATACAATTACAGACACTTCCAGTCATTTATATTTTAATTGTTTATGCTCTCTTCATAGAAAACCATTTCAAACATTAAGGCATGGCACGAAACGCGAACGAAATATCCACAATGTAATTTCAGAATGGATTCTACCTCGTCAAATAAGTCAACTTCTATAAATTATTTTATGCTTCTCATCTTTTTACTTATGTAAAATGTCAGTCTCCTAAAATTAAATATGAATAATAATTTTTCATATTAAAATGTATATATTTCAATGATTTTATTTCCATTTTGAGAGACTAGAGTCCAAATTACTGCAAACCATTTAATATTTGTAATGTCACATAACATTGAACAAAAGATTAAATGAGTGATTTGCAGACATTTCAATCCTTAGATTAATTATTTTAGCGACAGTGTACGTATTGTTATTATTACTAGTCGTGGCAGTTGTAAATTCCATTTTTACAGTAAAGGAGTAAAACATTTGTAATTTTTTTCAAAAATATGAAAGTGTTTATACAATTTTATTTAATGGATTAAGCAAGACATTTGATATTATTTCATTATTAAGTCAAATAAGCCTTATTTTTTTTAAAGATTAGATTATTTTTTAAAGATTAAAGACTTTCGAAAATATTTTTCTATAGACATAAAATATAATATCTAAATATAAATTTACTCAATGCCAAACATTGCAATGCAAACATATCTTTAATGAGATGTCTTCTGCCCTAATATTTACCGCTATCATCGTTTGGAAATTATTGTAGTTAATATGTACTTTGTAGGGTTTTGAAACTTTTCTTACTATCTTCATTATAATAAAATTTCACTAAAAATAAATACTTTTCCGTGTAGTGGATTATACTTCTTTATGGTACAATGGATAGAATCAAATTCCACCTGGGTGAGACCCACTTTCCATCTAAGATTGCTTACATAATTTGTCCTAACTCCAATTTTCTGTACGATTACCAATTCTAGTAGGTTAAACAATCTATTTGGGTAACCATACTTTGGCATTTTAACCATGTGGCATCCATCATTCCACAAAATGATCTTGGATAGAGTTTGAATTTTTCAGTTCAGGTCTTAAGTATAAAATTAAAATAAAAACAATAATATACATTTTTGGGGATAATTATTAATTTTGAGTTTTATTTCAAAGTAAGACGAAGAGGCATAGCATCGAACATTGCACATTATTTTTTTTAATTTCGTTCACTATTATTTTTGGCTATGTAATCAAAATGATCTTGATTACTTATATTTCACTCTTTAATGTTGAACACTTATTGCGTCCATTTTTTCTAAGTTTAAAAGGAGCCATGATTTTCCAACATTTTCCTAGGTTTGAGAAAGGCTTGTTGATAAATATCATTGTCGCCTTTTTTAAACTTTTATATTATTTTCCTTTAAGCTTAGCAAAAACTCTCTTCCAAGTCGAGTTATCGGTTTGACTCCCTTTTACGGCATTTCTTTTTTTGAACCACACCGTGTTTCTTTACTTGACTTTTTTAATCCAATATTATTTCATGCTGTAACTTATTACTTCAATCCAATGGATTATTTTGATGTGTAGGGTAAAAGTTATATTTATGGATTAAGGAAAAAATCCATTTTATGACTGACTAGTGTAAAATACTACTTCGTATCCAATTTCAACGCAAAAATAGGACTGCAATGTATCAGATTTGAAAAAATTAAATCATTTCATCATTAAATTTATTTTAATGGAATCATTATATCTTAAGTGTGGTGTGTTAAAAAAAACAAGAGTAGTGAAGTAAGGATTATCATAATTTCGTGCAAGAATCCTATTAAATTAATGTATGTGCTATATAATCTGTGTCTTATTCATATTAAAAATGTTTCTTTAAACCCTTTCTTTAAGTTTAGAATATTGGTAAATTATATTCCATATTTGCTAAAGTATTACTGTACCGATTTTTGTTTCATTTAAAATCCAATTAGTCAGTATAACATAAACTATTCCCGCTTAAAAATTCCCAGACCAAATTGAAATTTGCATGTGGAGAACGGTTACAAAATACAGTGTTATTGTTCACATTTGAAATATTACAGGTGCCTTAATTATCTAGATGCATTTTAAACAAAAACATATTTTTACATAATTTTTTGACCTAGAATGTATGGTAATAAAAATGATAATATGGATAAACTTATTCTTTGGATAAACCAGCATTTTGTTGATAATATTCTAGGATTTATTCATAATTCTAAGTACCTTATACACCACATTTGTCATTCATGTTCAGAGAGAGCTGACAGAACTAATTACACACCACCAAGGACATCAAGGGAATGACATCAGTTACGAATTATAATATATCTTTGCAAACATTTGAAGATGCGAATCTGAGAGGCATTGGAATTAGCCAATTTGGTACAGAACCTGAGCGCACGCAAGTCATCGTTGAACTTGTCAATCCAGAACTTGTATCTGCAGCACATATGGCTTATAAGGAGTTTATTCCAATTCAATTACCCAATTTTAAGATAGCGTCTGGTTCACAAAACAGAAGTAATTTTTTGAATAGTGAGGGAAACAAATATTATTAGTACCATTATATAAAATAAATAAGTTACTTTGTAACTATAACTACTACATACAAAAATTATAGAATTTGCATACACCATTTAAAAGAAAATGACTGAGGGTCTGTTATAGAAGTGGGAATTATTTCATTTTCTTCTAAATATATAGAAGACATATTATAACTTTAAAACCTAATAAACCTGATTTTGAAATATAATTAAAATGGATGATAACCTGGTTCATTATTTTCGTAGCTATTTAACTGACAGTTTGAAGAGGTCCCGCACATATTGAATATAAAAAGTAGGGTTAGTTTTTCAGCAGCTTATCGAATGTAACTAAGGACAGAAGATTCTGGTAAAATGTGGTCTTCATTTTTAAAAATACCCGCGATACGTTAAAAATGTTAATATGAAAAATTAGACCCATCTCTCATACTCATTTTGTTAGTTTATATTTGGCATTCCTACATATTTTTCACTAACATTTAGCTGAAATGAATCTTATTATTCTAAGTGATTTTTTTGGTGATATTTCTGGTGGAAAATCTATAACTATTATTGAAGGCACTTACACCTATGAATAAAAAAGCAGCTAGTATATTTATCAAAACGCGCATTTTTTTACACCAATATCGGAACCATTTAAAAACCTTTTAATTGTAGGCAGCGATGGATACATTATTGATGTCTTAGGATCATATTCGGCGAAAACTAAATGCTGAAATTATGAATTTGGGACTAAAAAATCCTAATCGTGTTTCAAGAACTTATTTTAAAGAAGGAGATGCTTTTATACTGGAAAAACACTTCAGAGATAACATAGTATTATTACAAGTATGTAAAATTACAAGAATTAATTATAAACCATATTTTTCAGACTTTACAAGAAACTAAAATCCAATTATAAACTTTAAATGCAAATAGAACAAGAGTATGTAGATGGGTGATTGAAGTAGAAGAAGTTTCCCAAAAATACTTCAACAATTCTACTAAATATTTAATGACGAATTTTTCCACAGCCAGTTTAATAAGTAAGTTTCATCATATGACCGTTGTTTAAACAATTCATTTGCAGATTTAATGGACAAAATTTAAATAGATTTAAAAGACTGATTATAATAATTTGATAGATTTTCTTCGTTTAAATTATAACGAAATGTCTCCAGTATCCATTGGCCATATACGTCCATAGATATACATCCATTAAAACAAGCCCATTCGTATTATCGGGAAGGTATTATGAAGATTATGGAGAAGTATTGGGACTGGAGGTTCCTATATAGCTGAATTGTGCCGGGAGGTAGACCACAATATATTAACAGACATTAACTTAGTAGATACTGAAAATATATGGATGGAGGCCAAATCCAAGGTAGGCATATTAGTTATAAAACATATTTTATTTATATTTTGATAAATAATAATTTTAATGGCAAAGAAGCTCTAGCTCAATATTACTGCAATTGTATTGTTGGCCAACGCAATATGGGATTCTGTGGACATTTTATGACTATTAATTGGTAAATACCAATGAAATATGGCGTCATTATTAGACCCTGTTTTAATACTGGATAAAAATATTGATCATTAAATATTGTGCAACGAAAGTATTTAATTTATTTATTCCCTATTAAATAACATTAACCTTACGACCTGTGACGAGTAAACATAAGTAATTTTTTTCATCTGAACCGTTAACAATAAATAAACAAAATAAAACTGATTTTTTTTAAATTAATGTAATATTGATGTTCTGTTGATACTAAACTTAGACAAATCAATACTTCTTAAACAATTAACATTTGGAATTAAATTAATAAAAAGAACCCCTTTTTTAATTGGATATATAATAATGAAAATCAATTTAAAGTTATTTTAATATTTACCATAATAACACTTGACAATTAATTAAAACCTAAAAATTATGCACACTTATGCCTTTACCAAAGATCTAAGCTATTCCATTAAGGTAAAAGTCATATATTTTTGTTTGTTTATACATACCCGAAAATATATCAGTCATTCATTTTCATAACTGGGCCAAATGCTCCATAAAAAATGGTTATTTTCCTTTAAATATAGATAATATTAGCTCAAGAAAAGCTAATACTCACGTATATCTGCAATCGAATTACAACTCGCTTCGTTCTAAAAAAGCTGCACGGAAGTATATTCAAAGTGATTTTCATGAAACGACATTTTTAAAATTTCAACACTGAATGGTAGTTTTTCTCTTTCGATTAGCGGAACGAAGAGATGCTTTATTTTTTATCTTTCCATATCTTCTAATTCTGCCGTTAACTGTAGCTAGACTTCTATTTTGGTAACGGTCAACTATTTGGATCACAAGACAATGTTCAATTTTAATTTTATTTATTGGTTTTTAATTTATAAATAAATAAGATAATACATTCTTAATGACGCCGTATTAATACAGAAGCAATATTTTCCAGACAACCCAGTTATCAAATCAACGACATGTTATGAGTTATTGAAGATATACACAGATTGTGAAAACGGTTGCAATAAAACCGTTAAAACGATAAGAAATATATTAGCAAACTAAAAAAAACTTACAATATGAAATAACCAATTAATGAATATTGACAAAAGTAAACCAGAGCAATAAGATTTAAGAGGGAATATATGAAGGGGAATTACAAAAGGAAGTTACAAAAGGATTTTTATACAGATGGCCTTTGGACGCGTGAATTGGCAGTGAATTCCGTATAACTTATTCCACAATTCACAAGCGTAAACAGTGGAGATACATGCTTGAAGATAAATAAAGTAAGAAGATTTTTGAGGTGAAGATCAACACCATGCATATCTAAGGCTGAGAATCTAAAGACAAGATAATCCGGACTACGAGAATATTTAAATATAAAAAGAAAGAGAACGTTGATATTGCGCCGGCAGTGAATCTAACCAGTTGTGACCTCTGATCGGAAATATTTTACAATTCCCTTGGGCCGAAAATATGGCAAATGGACATGCAAATATTAAAATCATTCCAGTTGATTTTAGAACTTCTTGATAAAATCCAAATAGCACAAATCCTTATAATCAAACAAAGTATGCGATATTGTTTAGCAAAGGTGATTTTTTGTGTATATGGATATAAAATATTGAAGGCTTTTAGAAAACGTATCCTGCTAAAAATTTTAATACTAACGTCATTTATTTTGCGTCCTGATTTCCAATACCTTTATATGAGTATTATGGTACATACAATAAGCAACAACAAAGTCGATAATATTAATTAGCATTGCGGAATACACGTTAAAATCTTTCATTATAATTATTAAATCGAATTATAAAATATATAATATTACAAATGTTGGAATTATGTTACCTGTGCATCCATTTACCAAACATCACATTTCCATAAAACGATTCAAATGTACCCATGAAACAATCTTTTCCGCTCCGATGCTAATTCTTTAATAAAATTGGTCACCCTCTCGATCAAATCTTTCTAATACATTTTCCCTGTGGGAATAAAGTGATATTGTGTGTTATGCAACAGTATAAAGGGAAAATGTGAGTGTCTGTGATATTTAGCGATATTTACGTTCAAGGTATAAATAAGCAAGTGGCTCATATTTTATGGTTCGATATCTAAAAATATAAAATGACACTTTATAGTAGGACTCCGTTTTTTCTCTGTCCGTCTGCTTTACTCTGAATTTTTTTTAAATATTTTCGTGAAAAAAGCATTATGTGTGCATAAATGCATAATGCATGCTTTAAATAAATTGTGTAAAGAAGAGTCGGCGACACGCCCAAATTTTTCGTATCTACATGTATTTTAATGAAGTTTTGCAGTATTTTAATTTAATTTGCATGCTGTGATTGCAAAATTGTGCTGTATTTTAAAATAAAATATTATCCCATTGTAATAACATAGGACAATAAATACCAATAAATATTTTCGTTACTTATAATTTAAAGAATTATTAGCTGAATGTAATCTTAACTCCCGTTGTTAAAGTACCAGATATTTATAATACATGCCACAAATTTTAATTATTTAGTTATTGCTTATGTCGTCTTCGTATGTATGAAAAATATTATAATTATTCATATTCACATAAGCTAATTACACTAGTCTCTAACAACCCCCTTCTGCGCTATTTTCTTAGACTCAGAGTTTTTTTTACGACCAATGAAGTTGGGTTGTTCAAAGTAATTTCATTTGAAAGTACTTATCAAAACATATTTTCAGGATTTTTTCCTTATATTTGCCTAATCCTATATAGAAATTTATGGGGGTGGATATATTACAAACGACTTTGAAACTTTAATATTTCGTAAGTGAGCTACGAAATGGAAAGTTATAAATGGAATAAAAACTTTATTTTATAACTATACCCCGCACAAGGGCTTATGATAAAAATGCTTTCTTTTCATTCCCAATTCGTATCCGAGGGAAAGTAACATAAAAACCGCTAAAAAAAATATAATTTATTAATTGCGATCTTCATATGAATGCACGTGCTTTTGAAATTTTACACACATGGATTTAGAATAGTACAATCTACTACGCTGAGACAGACAAACGGAAATAAGTACAGATATACAAATTAATAAAGGGTCCGTGTCTGACTACGGAACTTTATAAATAACGGGTCCTAATTTTCTATATGTGTTGAAATAAAACTGAGCAAAATATGAAAGAAAATTTTCACTTTTGCCTAAAGCAGTTACATAACACATGTAAAAGTTCTTAACTTACTCTGTTAAGAAGCTTAAAGCCTCTGGGAGGCTTGTGAGAATAGAATTGTGACTGCTTTCTAATCAAAATAATTTCTAACTAATCTTAAAATTGATCTTTTTAGCAAAATATTATGAAAATATAACTTAATGAATACTATTATAACCAAATTGATTTAGAATGAAGTGAGTTATAAACTTATAAATTAAATGGCTCTACCATTTAAAGGTGCGGATATCTCACTATCTCGTTCACTCTCGTGGAATTTAATGAGCGTTAAAATCATTAACGTTATGTTTAAATGAAATATATAAATTAATATTAGCATTGTCACAATAAGGTTTTATACGACCTTTTTATATGAACCACTGAATATATAAAAATAATATATAGAAATGGCGTTGTTTTTATACTTTTTTCATGTTTACCTTTTTATAATGCATTTGCAACATAATAACATATTTTGTTTCTAATAATATGCTACTGCATAGAATAAAAGTATATTAGTCATTATTACGTTAGGTCTTAAGTAATATTTATAAGGTGCTAAAGTATTTTTCAGTGCAATATAACATGTTCGAATGCGAAATTTCTTTGACTTATAGATATATCAGTTTATCTATAAGTCAAATGGCCCTATAATTACTGGATATAATAAAGCAACATATTTTTTTAAAACAATAATGTAGTTTATGAAAATTTATTTATCCAACGTAATATCATTAAAGAAACATTCCATTTATGACATTCTTTGAAGGTAGTAGTTAATTGCACAGAATATAGTCACTCCGAATGCATTATTATATAGGCATATTTTCTTCTCACAATCTCCGTTATAAAACCTTATTACTTTAGACTCTGTTTTTAACGAATTTTCAATAAGCGTATACTTAGGGCTTTATGAGAAAGCACTCATTTTTTCACCCTTCCATTCGTATCGAACTACGAATAAAGCTGTATTTAAAATGTTGGATATAATTTACAATAACCCTGCAATGTATGAGTAAATTCTCAATAGAGCATTGATTGATTTAACGCTCACTCCAATAATGAAAATGATGTCCATTAATCTGTCTGCTGTCTGCGCAGACGAAAATGGGCCTTATCTGGGAATAAGCTTTTATTGAAATTTATAAATATTTTAAATATTTCAATTAAGTAATTCAATTTCTGTACACAATCTAACATCAATATACATTTTTCAACCAACTAATTACTTAAAAATACATTTACATTATGTAAATAATAGTCAATACCTATAATAAAATGTTAATAGAATGAGTTATCTAAACAGAACATATTTTAAAAAGAGTGATTTATTTCGTGTAAAGAAGGATAATGAGAGCTGGAAAACCTGTTTTAAAAATTTTTATCTGTGTGTATATATGTTTATATTTTTAGTCAATCACGTGAAATCTACTGGATGAATTTTGAAGAAATTGGGCATGGTTGTAGTTTATACCCAAAAGCAATATATGGGAGAAAAACAATTCTGATATCTTTCCTTATTCCAAATTTCATGCAAATTAATCGTAGGCACAGCTCGTATTACTATAATTTTTATATTACGGTGGTAGCCCAATCATTGTTTCCTTAATTCCAAATTGCTTACATGAAATACATACCCCGACCGGGTAAAACGGTCCAAAGCCAATAAATTCCTAAGAAGCAGAATCGTTAGTAATAACCCCGTTATTTCTTTCCTGTCTTTTACGTTCTCTTAGAAGGAATGTGGCCAAAATCTTCAATAAATCTTACAATCTTAGAATTTATAAAACATTTTTATTTTTAACAAAAATGTTAAATTCATTGCTGATTAACATTTCGAAAACAATATATATTTAAGTGATTCAATATTGCTACCATACATTAAATTAACTTTGATAAGAAATTAGACTTTAAACATTTGGTTTGGATTAAGAACAACATTAATTGCATTAAAACGATTCAGCCCTTCGCACTTAATTTTAACCACATTTTCGTGAATTGCCGATCTGCTTTTATTGGCTAAGTAATACAGGACTAATAATCTAAGGACTATGTCGGTATAACAGAGTTTTGTCTGTTTGAGCTTAAGATGTATCAAAGCGCTGATCGAAGTCTATCTAGTGAATACAGGCTTTAATCTTATATTGAGTTTATGTCACAACGTACACTAAAAGTTCATGAACGTATATTGAGCTAATGCGATTTAAAAGTATTTGACGCACTAAAAGCAAAATGTGTAGCCATAGTTCTGTATACGTTTATTATTATTCATAACATGTCAAGTGATTACAACCGTACATTATTTTTAATTTTATAACTGTAGATCATTTGTATTTATTTACATATAACACATTACTTTTTAGTACTTAATAAAATATGGGCTTGAATCTTTATTTTAATTATAAAACTATCTTTCTGTTGTATCTTTAGCATTACGTTCCAAAATAAATCCTATATATTTTAAGAAACATTTTACATTTTCTTATTATTGATTATTTGTAACTATTAAAAGGTGGAAAAATTTTCAAACTAAATATTATAATTGTATAAGCAACAAATTTTGACAATTTTTTACCCTATTTATCCTGTCACAGATATCATTATAGAGAAATATTACTTCACGAAAGAAATTTTCTTAGGAGCCCGTTTTTTAAAATATATATTTATAATAACGTTCCGTAAGCATTAAAAAAATAAAATAAACGGTAAAATAACGCTAAAATTCTACAGTCAGTCTTTTTAATGAACTAAGAGTTGTCGAAAACTTATGTAGAAAAAAGTATTTCAACACTCTTTCAATAGAAATCTAATTTATCTTTGAGTATTTTTGTTGGGTAATTTAAAAGTCAAATATACAGGAAATCTGTACAACATCAGAAATAAAAAGCAATAAGTGTTATAGGCTGCCACAAATAATAATAGAATAACAAATTAATTTTCATTTCATCTCCTCCCCAAATATTATGAATAAAGGTCAAAGGTAAAGGAAAGATCTTGTTTTTCCTACATTTTATTAAATCGGCACAGAAAGTAAAATTGTAAAAACAGCTTGCAATCTCACATTGAAGCGAGGAACTGCTCTACATTTAAGTCGGTTAGATAAAATTTACATATTTGCCGGAAGCGACGAATGAATTAATAGGGTGAACTTCATTTCCGGAATTGAGTTGTGTTTAAACACGTGTGAATTTTCATGAAAGCGAAAAAATATTTATACATGTGTGAGAACGTAGATGTTATATCAGATATTTGTTGAATTTGTTTAAGGTATTATTACTTATTATATTTTAAAATACCAATAGGTGTATATTGACGAAATTATGTCTTAAATTTTTTTTTATTCACTTTACTTAAATTTTTTTTAAAGTAAATTTTCATCGTAATTTTGACATAAAACGTGGGATTAATTCTCTTCTAGATAAATAATGAAAGACGTATTTAAGAATTTTCCTTTATCAAATTCGGAATACCGGAGGCATTGCATAAGAAGGAATATCTCAAAATGCATACCCAAAAGGGTAAAAAATATTTCTACCCCAAATATTTTCATAGTACAAATATTTTTATTTTAAATTTTTACATCAAATTTGATATTTATGCAAATGCAAAATACAAATAATGAGACACGTATTTCAGTTTTTTTGGGATTCCACTTCTTAGAAGAAGAAAAAGTGACAATTTTAACGAAAAAAATTTTGACAAAATTTTCCCTATTCCCTAAGTTGTAAGTCAATACAAATTTAATCATTGTTAGCAATTTCTGGGAATCTGTGAACTAACATATAGACAAATATACATACGTTTTTGAAAGTTTGTGCCTTTTTTTAAAAAGCGTTGAAAAACAAATATATTTAATGAGCTTAAATATATCGGAGGAGAATTTATAACCTCCTTTTTTGAAGTTGGCTTAAAATTTTAATGAAATTTAAAAAAACAATCGTGTACGCAAGCAAATCCGCAGGTTGAAAGCCAGTATAGTACATACGGCTTATCAAATAATACTAGAGTGGATAAAAAGGTAAGCCAGAGGATTTCATTAGTGAACGCAAATTAGCCTATGGTTGCTTTCCAAATAGCTGTGCAAGAAATGATGAAAAAATAAATTCGACATTTCCTTCAATGTTTGCCATGGACGCAAAATTGTAATAATTGTAAAAAATATTACTTAAAAAAAACATAACATAATAACAAATTTCGTAGCAGGTTTTATTTTTAATACTGAATTAACTTAGTTTTTTATTCATATGTAAGTCACGTGGAATGTCTAATGTATATTCTCTGTAAAATAAATACGTTTTATCGATCAAATAAAAGTCTGTCTGAAAATAAAATATATTGGACATACGAATAACTAACCTAATAATTATTGGCTGGCTTCACTGCAATAGTTTTGGTCTTTTTCAATAATACATCTATTTCCGGTAATTTCTTTAAATTTTCCAAGAAAAACATCGGTTTGGTGGCATTTTATTTTCTTGTGCATTCTAATTATTGTAATTTTTTAGAACCATGTACTATTTTTTAATATAACTATATCTACATACTTTATTTCGAAGATACTTCTAATTAAAGAAAAAGACGTATAATTTTGAGAAACATTAATTCCAAATTGATTTAAGTGTCACGGAATAAAAGTTAGCGAAATAAAAATTCGAGAAAGAAAAAATATAATTTACATTGAATGTGTTGAAATAAAAAAAAAGAAATTGAATTCTAACCATTAATATCGAAAACGTGATAATTTCGCCAATAAAACACAACACATTAAGAAACCACTATATGCTAAACTAATCTAAATAATTCACTTTACACCAAAAGTTTCCTAAGATATTGATATTAGGATACTATGGCATTAGTATACTTCAAACTTTATGGAATATTCCGTATGAAATATGAAATACTTTTATCTTTTCTCATATCCAGAATAAACCTATGAACATTGTCTTCCCTCTTTGTTGAATGACACAATATAAATAGTTTTCAATATTCAGAAATCCAGTCTTTGAGCTTTTATTACTCACAAATTTTAATCTTCGCCTATATAAAGAGTAAATATTTGTAAGGAATTTTTTATTTGCAAAATCTGTGTGTTTAAACATGATTATTAATAATTCAAATTTTCGAATAAAAATAAACCAATAGAAAAATTAAAAAAAAAACAAATCCGAGTGGAACCTTTTTATCTATCTATCCATTTCTCCGTTGGTTTGTCAAAAGCTTTTAACTACTAAATGAAATTAAATGAAGACTTGTAATTTACATATGTAGTACTTTGGTTCAAAAGTAGATATGATTTATAAAATAACTTTAAATTTTATTTTGAGGGGTCTTTCAAATACGGAAATGGGGGCTGAAAAAGTTTTTTTACAAGGCCATATGGGGTGTCATTGAAGAGAAATCTTTAGTCAAAGTACGAATCTGTAATCTATTTGAATTTTTTTATTTTGCACGAAAGGTTTATCATCCCAAATTTGAAATTTGTAAATTAATATTAGCATTTTATACCTATTTTCATACCAGGTCTCAAAACCGGTATTACGCGGAAAACTGTAAATCATGCCTAAAATATTTCATGCTTTGAAGATAAAATTTTGAAAACACTAAATAATTAATATTAAAAAAAGTAACAAAATTAAGAGGATATGAGTATTAAAACTGAAGTGTGAATCTCTCAAAGATTCACGGCATTTTTCTCCCTTTGAAAATATACTACAAAACCATGATATAAATTAAAATTTTTATATGTACCTAAGTTTATGTGAAACCTAAATGACCGATTTATTAAAATATTATACTTCAAAACAATGGTCAACAATTTTAAAACTTACCTTACTTTCAGCGTGCCTCAACAATTTTAAAACTAACCTTACTTTCAGCGTAATACAAGATGCAGTTTGGATATTCTGAATGTGCCTAAGCATTTGTAGTATTTTCATCGTATGAAGTCTAGATGTACTTTAGAGGTTTACAAAAGTATGACCCAGAGACAGAAAAATATTCTAAATACTTAAAATGCAAAGCATTATTCTCGCGATCTTATCAAGTGGCATAAATATAAACTCTTAATAAATGTATATTTATTAAGTAACGCTTATCATTGGAGGTAATGTCCATAATCGCCACGCCCGCGTTGGGTAGTCGGCGGCGATCGCAATGAATGGCTTCTCGCACTGTGGTGCTAATGCTTGCATTAATATGTTGCACTTTAGCTATGCGATTATAAACATAATTCGAGACCTGCTTGACGAGCAGCCAAAGGCCGCAAATATGATCAACAAAATTCATCACGACACAATTTTAAAATCCAGCAGTACTTACTAACGTATACTCAATTTGATTGTGTCTGCAACTTTTGGGTATAATTTTTTATACAATAATATTTATATTGCAATATTACAAACATCATCTATAGTAATCAGAGAAATAACTTTAAAATATATTCCTTCAACCACAAATAACAATTTTTATTTTTAACGTTCGCCATGAGCTCTGATACAAATCGTCTTAACATTTTTCTAATCCATATTTAATAACACAAATATTACGAAAATTAAGACATAAAATATTATTTGAAATAAATAATTCACACCTTATCACGATTATATGACTAACTGCCTTAATACACTACATTATAATTCTACCACTGTAATTATCGTCATTAAAGGCAACACAACTAACATCAACAAAGTTCCGTTCGGAAAAGAAAACTTAATATGAAGTTGTTAGAAAAACTACCACGTGTAATAGGCTGCTTTTTCTTCAAAAGGAAATTGTTATAGGTCTTCCGAGGGAATTAAAGGTACCGCGAGTAAATAGTAGGCGCATTAATAAAAAGAAAAGTTTACTTTTATTCTGCTTAATTCGATATTGAAGACACATTTAACATGTAATTATTATTAAATATAAATAACTTCTACGTAACTTGGGTTAGCTCACAAGATATATGTTAATAAAATCCTTAGTGAGCAAGTATAACATTTATGCATTTAGATATTTATAATTCGGTATTTAAAGTATGAAATTAAGTTTCAAATATATTAAATCTATTTGTGCCAATGAGTACATTCGCGTGGAATTCATAGTAAGAAAAGGTATTAGGAATATTTTTTGCTTTTTTTCTTCTTTCTTTGAGAACTCCGTGAATATTAACCGCGATGAAATAGAAGACGCATTAATGAAAAGAAAAGTTCAGTTTTATCTCTATTTATGAAAAGGAAAATTTCCAAAACCGCTGATAGATGGCGTTGAAAGCCGAATCGGTTCCACCGGTTCGGATATATAGCGTGCACGATGAACGTGAGCTAAAGATTGTTGATCTTCATACAATGAAAGCGCACACAAATAAACTGACGGACAAAAATTCTAAAAACTCTTGTTTTTGGCTCAGCAGCGTCTCTTTAGCAGGCAACGCACAATTTTATTAAAAAAATGTCAATGTGCAAATTTAGGGTTTTTACTATTTTCTTATACGTACAGACAAAGAGAAAATTGAAAACTGGTAAACTGTACCCCTGAATCTTGGACTAGGTTACGCTTTCAGCATTTTAGTATTTCACAATAAAAATCAACCTTCACTAATAAAAAGAATTATAGTAATATGTAGTAGGGGAATTTTGACAAAGTTGTATAATAAAAATATTGAAACCTCTCTCTTATTATGGACATTAGTTTATTAGAGGAATGAAAAAAAATCTCTGAAATTACGGTGTGAGAAAATTTCCAAGTCTCAAAATATTTATTTGTGCCAAATCTATGCAATATTTAGTTTCACACACAGTATTGATTTACCTTAAAACTACGTGATTAAGATATCATAGTTTTTTATTTTTTTTCGACTTATCTATCTCTCAATAGTTAATACTGGTGTCGTTAAAAATAAAAATTAAATATGAAAATGGAAGCAGGCAAATGATGTAAGTATAGTTGAGAATTTAAATTGGTATAGTTTTTGTTATTTCACGCACTTATCTGGAGTAAGCTCATATCTTTGTGCTAGTGCAATTTCTCAAGTCAAACTAAATTTTTAACTTTACTATATGGTTCAAAATATCAAACGAAGATGACACCTTAGGCGGTTCATCTGCTGATGGCTCGTTTTTTGTAAATGGCAGGCCTCTTCACTACCATTAAAATGATCAGGTACACTTATATATCTGTTAGATGAATATGAAATTTTCAGACATATAATATTTCGGTAAAAACATTATTTTACCGGCCATATATATTTCATTACTAAGAAAAGAGGAAAAATACTGTGAAAATGTTTAGGCTTCCATTACTTGGGAAAATATTTACATCTAATTTAGATTATGATGACCGGTTTAGCAACCGCATATACGGAAATTTTCAATTAAGTACCGACCTTTAGTTTTCAGGAGTTTTTAATTTTTCAGGATATTTAGATGCGAATTTTTATTTTAATAGTTTCTTTCTGCAAACCGCCGTAGAATTAAAAAAAGAACCCGTACAGCAGAAGTAAAACTCCCAATAGGAGGATTTTATACACATCTAGGCACCTTTAAGTATACATAGTGTTTCTATTAAATATTTACGCATATTAATTTTTCACGACGTATTTATATTGCCTGCCATGTCTTTCACCGGCGTAAATGTGGTGCATATTTCAACAATTATAATATCTATGTTAGTTGCTATAGTTTTTCTGTAATTTATTCGCAGATTTTAATAATCCTATTTTTTTATGATATTTGCTTTAGTAGGTTTGGAAACAAGGGGTGGAGGATTATCTATTTTTGCGTATTTTTTTCATATTTTTGGTTTTTATACATGCAATTGAAAATTATAAAAAAGTAGTTTTATATTACTCATGACAAGTTTTTTGAAATGATGCTCCACGTAATGTAGGAAATTCTAAAAAAAAATTATGACATATACTTAATCCTTCTTTTATGTTTATACCAACATTTCTTAGTAACTTTATTCTCTAAAATATTTCAAATTTACAACACCTACCTGTTGCATATTGTAAAACTCTGTCGGTAAATTGTATTCGTAAAGAAATGGGAAAACTCTACTGCGCTTAGTATCTGTTTATACCGACAGGCCACCTTAAATATGTTTTGTCGTCCATTACGTATTGTCTTCGCTAGTTTTGCTGTTCATTAAGTGCAATAAAACCCTAAATGCCCCTGAATGCGGGCCAAGTAGCCGCTCTCCACGATAATTTAAGAAATTTTAGCCGAAAAGATAATTTTATTGTAAGTGCCAATGTTTCTTGTAAATCTAACAAAATTTTTAAACGATGCTCGGATCATGACAGTCAAACAGTTGGTGCCATTTTAATAAACATAACATATTCAAAATCAGTGTCAAATAATTATTTGTTTTGTGAGTGTCTTCAAAAATAAGTAGCCAGTCTTTTAATTATCTACTAATAATTTCACCTACATGCCCCATAAATATATTTTTAGAAAGTTAGTTCAAAATATCTAGGTTAGTAAGATGCATTAATTAGCCACAGTTCCCTCATTGCATGGTTTCTCATATTATACTGTGAGTATAAAGGAATATAAATATATGTTTCATAGGCTCCGAAACATTGTGGTTATTTCAAAAACTGTTGTGTGGAAAATACTTTCCCACAATCTTTGGTTTCAAATTAACCCATGCTTTTTCACTATTTCAGGATGATGAGTTTCCGAAATAAGGGGAGCGTGTGTACATATTTTTTGATACGTCTCTATAGACATATTAATAAAATTATCTAAAAAAATTTAGCCTTATACCTCTTTCAAACGGTAACCCGATCCGTATATATAGAATTTAAAAAAACTTCAAGTATTTAATTTGGCCCTCAACATATTTATAAACGAATATTTTTGGGTTTAAAACTGAAATTCAGATTTTGTGGGTTCTTACTATGAAATTTTCATTTTTCAACTTCAGGGTTTCTACAATCACTTTTAATTAATTATTTTTCTTTCGAATGCTATGAAATGTATGATATCACTTGAAAATATTTGATTGTCAAACATTTGTTTATTCTCACTCTTCGTTTTGCAATAAGTTTATTTCATTTTTGCAGCAAAATCGTATTTAAAATATGAATTCAGACAATGAATAAAATATGTCGACGACGCATAGGTTGAGATGAACTTTTTAGTTCATATAGTGCTATTGATGAATATTTTAAAATTTAATACCACAAAAGTCTACGCTGTGATTTAATTTCAACTAAAGTTAGATTAATAAACGTACTTTTACTTGTTCACCTACTACACTTTAACAAATTAAATTTTTAATAAATTAAATTTCAATATTTGAGGGTGTAATGTTAGTTTTGTTTTAGAAAATTATACTAAAATGAAAGTATAATAATGAGAGCTATATATAACACAGGTCTGCAAAGTTTAACTTTTATTTTCCCTTTTTTGATTTAGTAGCTGATCTCAGGTGATCACCTCCAGTTTCTTTTCTTGAAAAATATTATATGTGAAATCATAAAAAAGTCAATTTATTATGTCAAAAATTTATATTACAGTAAAAAAACCATAATATGTTTTTAAAACCTTATAAATACTTTTAAGTGACGTTAATAAATAAAATACAAATATTAAATACTTTGTGCTATCTTGTTGGATCATTTCGCTTTAGCAACCAACAATAATCTGCCATCATTCTTTTATTCCGCCTTTTCTGATAGCGACGTTTTATCTATTTTAAAACTTGAAATCTTTTGCCTTGCTCTTCTTTTGCAGCTCCCAAATTATGGGCAAACCAATCGAATCATTTTCTTCACAATTTCTTTAAAATTTAGACTATTGTGGTTTCCTATGAAATTGTTTAGTATTTACTTATAAGATTTCCATGCTTCTAATTCAATTTCACTTAATTTTTCATTAAAAGTTGTGTCTTTTATAAATTTTCTTATGCCTGGTTCAACGAAAATACTTTCTTTCAAAGCTTCAGAGAGAAATGGAAAAATGTGATGTAGATATTTAAAACCTTCTCTTTCTTTATTCTTTATTCATATTGTTTCACAATTCCTTGTTTTATGTGTAAAGAATGTAGCAAAACTTTTTCCCGGGGACTAAATTTTCTCTCACAATGTTATTGGTTCCAAGAACTGGTTCAATTCTTGGTGGCTACTCTTTCTTCGTCCAATGTTATTCTCTGTCCCAACAATTCCACTCGCAGAGAAAACAATGGTATTTTGTGGGGCCACCTTGTTGACCGAGCAGCATACTTACAACTTCCAGATCTCCACAGATTATCCAACCGTATTGTACTTATTTTATTTTATCCAACATATTTTTCTAATTATCGTTGCATTATTTCTAATGTACAGAATGGGCTACATGCATTAAAGCCTACTTATTGCAAAATGACTACGATCAATTTTCGCTTTAACAAGCCTATGAACCATCTCCATTCCGACTCCACAAACGCATATCGCACAGACTTTATGTGGAACCAACTGTTTGCCTTGGTTAACGACTATTCCAGAAATATTTTTTTGGAATATTATGAAAAGTATTTCTATATATTGTGGAAAATGCCCACAAAAATATATTTTCTTCCCTAACCTAAGAAACTGTTAAAGTCAAAATTACAAAAAAACGGCGATACTAGAAAATTGCATAACGTTTATAGGAAAGTTATTGCAATCATTCTATATCTCGTATTGTGAAAAACGTAATATGTTTACAAGGTAAAAATAAATGTAGATACATCTAAATCGTTTAAAAGAAATACTACTTATCCTTAAATATTTGTGTATGCCTAAGTGTTCACAAAACGCTAATAATATGAATTCTTCTCATTCTTAAAATTTTTTTTGTTATTTTTTTAAGTTAACAATAATTTGCACATTCATCGTAAACTTAAAGGTTTCTATTTTTCACAAAACATGAAAGAAATTGGTAAATTAAGGATATTTGTAAAATCTTTTTTTCTTTAATTATTATAATTAAAGCGTTATAATTAATACCGTGACAAATAGTCAGCAATGACGCTTTAACATGGTATTTGAATTATTTACGCCTGCTCCGAAGATTATCTTTTGACCGAGTGCTGCAATGCAAATTTTAATAATATTTTCTTCAAAATAGCTTTACATCTATAACTTAAATATTTTATGAGTACATTCAATATTACACATTATTTTGTCACTAGCGCCATTTTATTTTTTTTAAAACGGTGATGATAAAAATAAATTTACGCAAAGATTTGTTTAATTTTCACAATAAAATGACTTCCTAACTCTAATTCTAAGAGGACTTGAATAAATTTGCTTTTCTCCTAATTAAAAGTAATTGCATTTTATGGGAAATTAGCTTATCAAAAAAATGTTTGAAAATAATAAAAAATTTGATATTTAATTTTACAATGTGATTTTTAATATAATGGTGCTAGTTTAAAGTAGGCAAATAGCATGGGAAGTAATTTCACAGTACGTAATTAATTATTATTTAATTTGTTATTAAAGTGTTATTTATATGTTCTGACAACTTCTGTTCCTTTTAATATATGTTCACTTTTGATTGCCCCATTTTTTCGTATATCGCTCTACATATAACACATTAACATACAAATATATATTTTTCATGCTTGTAACATTTGACTCAGAATATTTATGTAATTCATGTTTTCTTCACTGTAGGTTACAAATATCATCTACTGAAGTGCAATATTGAAGCCAACTTTCATATTATTATTTTATCTTTTGCACCAACGTACCTTTTTCATTAAAATATTATCGTGAGAAGGTAAAAAAATTTATCCAATCTAAAGAATAAACACTTAATCATAATAACTCAAATAATTTCAATAAAGTTATCGTCATTAACGCTGATATAAGCGAAGGAAGCAAAGTTTGGTACAGAAAAGTTTTCACAGAAATGGCTGAGAATTTCCAATATAACCGAATAAATTAAGAAACGTTTGAAAGTTAATTTTTCATTTTTTACTGCACATAAATCATTTAGACTCGGAATTAAAATAGTTTAGCTTGTAATATTAATATAGAAGCTATCAAAACTTGTCATTAATGGTAAACAATTTTTTTTTTTGGGTTTAAATATTTGGGTATAAAATTGCACCTATTTATTACTTTCAACAAAGTAAGACCAATATGTTTATTTTTGAAAATAGTTAGAAATTGCCTACGTGTTACTATTTTACTAATTTTATATTGTTTATGACAGAAATATTAAACATGTAAAGAAATTAATTATGAAGCTTCAAATAATAAGCATTTCTATTATATTTAGTTATTATTTTATTACTAAGAAACCACAACCTTTTATTTAATATCGATTTTGGAAAAAAATTAATTAATAGAATTTATAAGTTGAAGTTAATACAATATGATCGTCTACGTTAGTTTTAATTTATAAACAAATTCTTTGAAATTTTTCCAAAAAAAATAAACTATTTAGAACTATTTTGGTTTAAAGATGAGGTACTAATAATATATGTTTTTTTGTGTAAATGAAATAGCTTTCTACTCTCTATTTCTTGTTTATTTGCTCCCAGGGTGTTTGAATTTTCAGGTTTACTTAAAATAATTTTGACATGTTTCCATCTTTTGCATGTTTCAGATTTTTCTAACCACCTTTCTTAACTTTCGGCTGGAATGAACATTTCCATTTTTTTTCATGAAATTAGTAATGAGAATAAGGGATGTGTTAATGGAAAGAATAATAAAAACATTATAAAATAAATGTAAAATTAACTTTTTCATCTTATGACCATAATTCACATTTTGGTACATCTAACTACGGATTTATTAACTCCTTTTACCCTATTTAGATATGTGTGTAATATCTGGTGATTACTTACATTTCTTTATCTAGCCTGTTTTGATATGCCACGATTAAATTTCTAAACATTGTGATCAAACATTTTTCTAATATAGCTGTCTACAAATAAATTAGTCCCTCTTTTTGCGGAACACGATGTGCATTTTATACTGTGGTACTCTATAATTATCTCTTTGCTCAGTTTTTGAGTCATGTAATTTATGCTTAATTATGAACGTATTGAAGTTGACGAAATTACAATTTCATTCTATTTTAGCTTATAAAAAAACTGTCATTGTACAAAAGTAACGAAAAATTTAAATTTTAAATTATTAAACCGGTTTCCCTTAATTTTATGACGAAAATATTCAACAGTACAGCTTGGATAAAGCAGTGGAGAAGAAGTTATGATAATGTAAACGAAATACAGCAATAACCTGAACTTCTGGATCTCTTGAAGTTCAACTGGAAACAAAGAGCCTACAAAGAAATTTTGCAAATCCAGGTCAACACGGCGTCTGTTGGACTTCTGCTACGTAAATCATTACCATATTATATTGTCTCTGGCATGCTGCCAGTCATGAAAACCACAGTAGTATAAGTCGTTATCCTCTTCAACTTTAAGGTTGCCCTTTGCCGGTAATTCTTTCCTTTTGATACCAAGTGTATATTTGACTATTTGTTAAAAAAACAATTGAAAAACTAAAATGCTAATAATTATTAAAGTCAATATCCAAATATTACATTAATTAAAGTTTACATGTATATATGTAGAAAAAAAACAATAATATTAGGTATAATGAAATACAAAGGAAAATATATTCTATAAATTTCCGGTCGGTAATTTCATTAAGAACCGACAATGTTTAGATTGAATTTTGTAGTTTTTAATTTATTTAAAAAGACGCAGGAGATAAAAAATAGGGCATAGTATTATCATTTTATTCTTAATTTATTGTCGTTAATATTTAATTTTGTCAGTATATTTTAGTTTTTTAAGTACAAAAGCGGCTCCTTGGATTTAGTATTTATCGTCGAAAATGTTACATTCTGTTTCATAATATTTTCAACGTCAAATGTACCATACATTTTAAATCTGTTGAAAACAAAAAATGTTGCATAATTTTTAATCTATCTCTTGAATTTCTAAACCTTTAACCTAGAATTCGTATTCAAAACTTTGAACTGAAAAAAAATTAAAACGCCTTCTTTCGTTTAGGCTAAACTACTAACAAGTTCGACTATCTATGGGCGGTACTAATATGAAAACGTGCTTGTTTAGTGATTTTATTTTTTAATACTTTACAAAACCAAATGCAATTATAACAATTAACCGGATATTCATAAGTCCTTCAAAATACTTTAATTTTGGGAAAAGTAGCATGTGCGTACGTTCTTATTTACTTACGGAATAGTTTTAAATTAAAAATTATTATTTTTTCTTAGACTAAATCATACCCAAAAAAAATTTTGATTTTTGAAATTTATACTGAAGAACTTTTGTTTTATTTTGGATGAAAAATAATAATCTTAACTCAATGCTTCCAATTTCAGATTCAAGTGTTTTATTGCTCTGACTGAGGCCCTTGAAGAAATGACTTAACAAAGTGTACATGCTAAGAACCCTTTCGTGTATTTTAATTTTGTACTAATTAGGTTATCTATGGGCAATCTCTCTAAGTATTTACAACTCATGTACTATCACAATGCAAAGTTTTAGATTGTTAACTCAATTTAAAATGCCCAAATAATATAATTACCTAATCGCGCCGAATGTCCCATAAATGTTTCCAAACTTAATAAAATGTGAACTTCAGATATATTTCGATTTATATTTATATATTAATTAAGGAATAACGAAATGTATTTAACACACATTTTTTTCGTTATATATATATATATATATATATATATATATATATATATATATATATATATATATAAATCATTTCACTTTCAATGGATTAAGTACAAGACTTTGAACAACATTGTATCGACATATTTAGAATAAAGCAACCAAAACCTGAAAGCCTTAGATTATATTTTAACACCATTTCCTGTTTCTTCATGTTATTTACTCTCTTAAGTTGTTATTTAAATGTAAATTTCGAAATTTTTTTATTATCTAATATTAAAAGCAATAAAATAATTATTGTAGGAAAAATAACATTTTCGCTCTCCCATATATGTCTCCCAATAATGTCGTAATAAGCAATTTACACTATTGTCATGCAAAGGAAGTGCTGGTTTTTAAATATTGTTTTATTACTTAAAGCGACAAATGTAATATTTTATGGTTAATAAAGCGTACAGAATGCGTTTTGCTTTGTATACTTTACTATTTTTCATTACGATATACATAAGTGAATCATGAATTTAAAATTCTAGAAATTTTCTGACTGAAATTGCTCAAGTTTGAATTGGCAAATAAAAAAAAATTTTTCATCAAAACTTTTATGAAGATAAATTTAATTTACAGATAAATTAGTAATAAATACAATTTTGAATATCCACCGTCATAAAGAATTTGCTTCTCATAAATATGCAACAAATTTCAGGAAACAATTTAAGCAATTTGACCTATGCTTTTGCAATAAATCGAATACGTGACTTTAGGAATTTTATTTGCTAAATACTGTTACATATATTATTTTCAAATTATTTTAAAAGTCGATTAATTTTCTTAAAAAAACGTTAAAAAAACTTCAACTCGGAGATTAAATAAATATGAGTATGTTAGCGTAAAGCTTAAAATGATTTGTGTAGTTAGTATAAGAAAAAATGTTCAAGTACATGTTCGGTTCGTGTAAAAAATTCTACGCACATGTTTCGTCTAGTTTGGTTCGTTTAACAAAGTTTCTTTTCTTGTTTCTTTGACGAGAAGAACCTACTTGAACAAAAATCTAGACTTGCACGTTCTTCTCACTGTTTATTTTTCTATTTATAAAATATTCCGTCTTAAATAAAATTTCTTAGTATTAAATGGAAATTTTAAGTACCTAACATTTATATGACGTAAATCTGTTTATTTTGCTGATTTATTTACCTAATAGCTACTAAATTTTTCCACACCAGATTTAAAGCCAGGAGTTTTATTAAACGTGATTTTATTTTAATTAAATTTAATATTAAATTTAACGTGAGTTTACAAAAAAGGTTAATTTTGGTTTGTTAAATGCAAGGGAATTCTTTGAGTTGAAGGTGCTTCACGTATTTTAATTATGCCGCCTTATTTTGCTATCGCGATTTCCGGTGTAACAAATATTTTTTCTGATTCAGTTTCTAGAGTTAAAGTATTTTTTATTTGGGGCTTAGTTATTTACAGATGAACCGCATTGAAGCTGCATACATTATTTAAATTTACTCCCGAAAAACGTAAATTTTTATGTATTATTTGTATATTTAGCAACACTTTCATTATATGTTAGAAAAAAAAAGAAATAATTACTATTTAAAGAAAATTTGTAAAGTTGTGATACAGTCTATTTTACTAATATTATTCAAATTCTGAGTAATTTTGCAAGAATTCTGACACGGTACTAATTACGAAAGCTTCTCGAGAGAATTTCCAAATCCGTGTCACATCAGAGTTTTACGTGAAGTTATGGTGAACACTTCATTCACGAGCTTTCGTATATAATATTTACCTAAGACAAAAAATAATATTTAAAATAAACATTATGGCAATTTTCCATACAATGAACTCTAAACAAAAACTAATGATGATATCTTTTACATATTGCTCTTCAGTGGCGCCACAATCCGAAGAAGCCTATTGTTTTTAAAAGAAGTCATCGCCAGGCTGTTCTATTCTTAAGAGTCTTCCGTTAATTCTGGATTTTCCATATATGATGTTATATCTACTCTAAATTGAAAGAAAATTTTAAAAGTCTCTAATTTTCAAGTCTCTAATAGTCTAATTTTGAAATTATAAATTAGGTAGAACGAAAAACGAAGTTATTGAGAAAATAACATAAAAATGTTTAATGTTCAAAAAATGTTCTCAATAATTTTAGCGTACGTTAATGTTTTTTTAACTGGTAAACGTTTAAATTTAACATGGCACACAAATTTTTAAAATATCTTTAAGAGTCGAGTAGAACGCGGGATAGGTTAGCAACTTGATAATAAATGGTTAAATAGAAGTTGAACCTTGCCACCAATTTTGTAATTTCTATTGAATAGTGCTACAAGTTATTAACAAAATAATAATTGGAATAATATATTCTCGAAAGTACATATAAATAACTACTGAGCATTATTACGAATTATTCAGTAATTCTATAGCTTTATATTCAACTACATTTTAAGCATCCTACTGAAAAACTACTCGTAAATTTGGCGATAAATGTCGTTTCAGCAAGCAGCTTAAAAATCATTGACAAATATAACGCAGTACGTAACCTAAAATATTCAACTTATTCTGTTTATTTAATAAGTGCATAAAAACCTCTTCAAATTTACTTCTGACAAAGTAAAATATTCTATCTACTTAAGAAGATTTTTATTTTATTTTATTTTAAGACAATTTACGACAGATATTTTACAATAAGTAGAATGTTGTAGTAGAGATAGAAGGTTATTTTTTCGTTCCGTCTCGTCGGAATTTGTTCTTATGTCCTATTCGCTACAATATAAATTTTGAGTATAAACTGAAAGAATATTATATCATTAAATTAATAGTATTAATATCTGGTAATCAATAAGCTAGGGCAGTTGCAATAAAAAATATATTGTTGTGAAACTAGTTTCACACAGAAACTCCAATCATAAATAAGAGTTAGTTTCTTAAAATTAAAAACAAAATGAGAGAGAATTTTTTGGTACTGAATAAGACCTACACTATATTCAAAAGGACTATAGGTTGAGAATTAGACAACTGCGAAAAACCTTGAAAATAATCTTTCATACAGTCGTTGACCAAAATTACATAGAAAATAAAGACAAACATTCAGTCGGCGAAATTTTATTGGCAAGTTACACAAGAAGGTGAAACCTTCCTTTTTCGAATAAATCTGCATATTAAGTATGACGACTTATGATATTATAATTATCTAATATAATCATACAATAAATAATGCGGTCATCCGCGTATCGTTTTGCTGATAATTTTCTGCCTGTATAGTAAGTAATTAACCATCCTTGATACGCATCCCGATTATTAAGCCCAATATTCTTATTATTTTTATCCATATATTACAATCCATTACATCCATTTACAATTTGACTAAAGACGTTCCTTAATATGCCTTATTATAGCTGCTTTAAACATTATTTCCATTGTTAACCAAAGTTGTAAATAGATAATTAACTCTACAACAGTTTAGTTAATAACGCATATGTGCAAAATCTATGGTCTCGTTTAATTACTTTAATTATTTCCACAAATTAAATACAAATATTTTTTTCTTTCGTACGTATAATTATTACTGTTCAAAACCAGATTTTTATCGGGCGTTTTCTTAAATTAAACTGAAGACCGGTTAAGTCCTAGGATTGAACAGCGCCGCGTTTATATGGACACATAAATATATACATATTCCATTTCGGTTAATAAAGTATAAAATTGTCCGCACAAAAATATAACAAGCTTGTTTGTGTAAAATTTATACACTACATAATCTAATTTGCAGTCTCGAATAAGACAGAATAATTTTAACGGAGTTTACGTAAGATTTTTGAATAATTTTTTTCTCGATTCGCATTTCTAGCACACAATCATATTTTCAATATTTTTGTATTTTCTCAAGAAATTCTCCAGATTCGTCGAGGAAATGTCACTGCCGTGCACAAAAACTACTTTCAAAAATATAATATCAATGTCTTTTAATATAACCATGGACCTACAAAGGAATATACTTTGAATTATTTTGTCGGCAGTTAAGGGTGGCTTCTCAGCGCAGACGTTGATACAAATTGTGAGGAAATTAATATAATACAAGACTTTCTTTATAATTGATTATCGAAAATATCTATATTAGTGTTAGAATATCTATTATTCTATTAAGAAAGTTGTGATGAAAATAAGACCAAATTGATATTTTATACATGAACAGAAACATGAACAAATATTCCTCCCGATGCAAGTTTAATCGTAATTTTTAAACTCACGTAAATAAAATTTAAAAAAAAAAAGAAAATGTATGTATATATATATATATATATATATATATATATATATTTATATTTATATATATATATATATATATATATATATATATATATATATATACATATATATATATATATATATATATATATATATATATATAATTTATTTTCCTACTTTTCTGGCGCTCTAACCCCCTAGAGCTCGTTCTCATTAAGGTTGAAAATGGTTTTTTGGTAACTCCTTACCGGTTAGAAACTCCTGGTTTTCCTTCACCTAATCACTCCATTTGTCTCAGGATCTTTCTCTAGGTCTTAAACTTCCGGAATTTTATTCATGTAATTTCTTAACTGTCTCATTTTAGTCGATTCTTTCAACATGTTACGACCCACGTTTTCTTTTTCTTTTAATTTTTGCGACAATAGTTTTATTGTATTTATAAAAAATTGTCCTATTTTTAATCTCTGTTGCCTATTCTCCTAGATACTTCCAGATATGTTCATCAATATATCAGTTTCCCAACGATAAATTTTTTGAAATTTAATGCGAGAAATTTTTAACCATTAAATAATAGAACAAAATTTCACGTATTAAAAATTCCGGTTTCTAATTTTAATTGTAATATTCATTAACATGTACACAAAGATTTTAGTTACTAAAATTGTAATTCTATATGCCAAATACTTAAAAAATATGTAGCGCTTAAGTAAATTCACTTTTTCAGGTACAAGAATGAAATGGAATGAGAAGTTATATGAATAAAATGGATACAGAAATGAAATGTAATCGCAATAATTTACACTATATAAACGATACACATTTTGTAACGAAATATTAATTTAAAGAAAAAAAAATATATAAAAAACCATGAAGAAATTTGACTATTAAAGGACGCATGACGAATATTTTTTTCCCGTGGGAATTAAATCTCTACTCCCTCTCTTTCTCTATAACTACTAAATAAATTTTGTTTCAAATTGTTCTGTTTCTTATTATATAATAAATTTTACTTGATATAAACTTGGTTCAAATCATTTAAAAGTACACATTAGTGAAATAGATCGTGTGATCAAACAAGTTTTTTTTCTTTTATATAGAGTGATAAATATTCAAAACATGAAGCAAAGAAAAATGTATGGTTTTAATTAAAAACCTCCAAAAACCATTTTTAATTTTTTATACAATACTAATCATGCGGGTTTCAAAAATATTCGCAGCGTGAAGAATATTTTTTCAGACCATCGCTAATTTTCACACAGTTGTGTTATCAATGTTTGTAGATCCGTACAGAAAAAATATATATATTGTTTATTCATTAATTTTTGTACAGGTATAGATACTTACATACAGGAATCTTGCTAATTAAAGGGCAATCTCTCCCCATAGGCAAACACGCCGATAACTGTGTCTTTAAAATAAGGCTTAAACATAATAAATAATTTTTCATGGTCGCTGCCGTCTACATACGCATTGTAACATATTTTTTTCCATACGTACCTCTTTGAAAATATTAAATTATATTGCATACGTGTCAAATATGCATATACAAAGTATATAAGGTCCCTGATAATTTGTATTGGGATTAACATTATAATTATGCAATAATTTTCTCAAAATAAAAACATACGACTTTTCCTTGTGTTTTTATTACTCTTTTATGAAAAATCAGTAAATGTAAAAAATTAAGCTTTAATTTAAACAATTTTCAATTGTTCATTACTCGATATATTGTTCAACATTTTTCCAAGTAAAAGTAGCCATGCTAAGTAATAATTGCACAAATAGGTTCATGATGTCTTATATAGGCTTTGAGAAGCATAGTCTTATTATAATTTTGTGTTTAGTTCCTGTCATCTTCAAAGTTGTCAGTCATGAAAGAAATAATATGAAATGAATAAAAAAATATACATAATTAGTATGTTTTATATTTTTAGGACAAAATTTTTACAGTATAACAATAATTGCGCTATAATTTCGTACCACATTTTCCCAAGAGCATATAAATTATAACATAATTTTGCCGCAAGTAAATTTAACCCCTATTAAGAGTAGGAAATTAAATATTTGCATTTCAACACAAATATTTGTTATAACGAACATCAAGAGCTAAATGGTTGGCAATATTGCTGTGAAATAATGAAAAATAAATATGCCCAAGTTGTGATGAAACGCCATCCCGCATAATTTGTAATAACAATTGCCTAGTGTGTTATTCATAAAGCTTCAAATTACATAATTATCATTTTACGGTGATTGAAAATTCCGTAAAAAAAAATTATCGATTATTTGATTCAATTATTATAAACTATGAATAAGTAGTAAGTTTAAATTATATAATAAAATGTCTTAACAGGTGTTTTTTAATAAAATTACTTTCGTTTACTTATCCATCTGAACTATTCTGGACTATTTACGTAAATATTAATATCTCCCTGCCCGACTGTTGCGAAATGTGTAATATTAAAAAAACCGCGAAAACAGTGTTTTATGTTAATACTAACCAATTTTAAAATTCTACTGTTAAGTAGAATGGTGATATCCTATACCCCTCTATTTTAATATATTCTCTTAGATGCTTTTGAAAATAGCTTTTCCAATTTTATGACCCTTACTTGACCATCATTCACTATTTTTTGAACTTAGTTTGACCATTTCCTTCCTAGCCTTATACGTTTTATTCCTGCTTCCTTTTCCCGTTAATTATTTTTTTAAGTTACTTCCTATGAACGGCAAAATAATGTTAATATTACCTGCTTCATTTTAACAACTACTCTTTACTATACATCACTTTCTTGTCAATTATCTCATCTTGTATTTTTTTGTTAATATTCCACAATTTCTTTACATTAACCGTTTTTATTTACTTTTGTCATTTTTTACATCCATGGCCCGTTCGTTCTTTTATATTTATGTAAGAATATCATTCGTTCTATCGATCACATGCCCTCGTAACAGAATAATCTATTCTCTTTTCTATTTCTTTCATTGTGATTATACGGCTATGCTTTATGTCACATATACTTTCCCATTGTCGATTATATTTCATTTATTCAGAACTTCATAAATTACAAAGTAACATTAATCATAATATCACCCGCATAAATTAGAATCGCAAACAAATTGATGTATTTCCATCTATATTTTCTACACAAATATCATTATATGGGGTGAATCTCATGAGCATATATCACAGTTATAAGAATTACCAATTTAATTACTCCTTGAGTACATTACATAATTTTAATTGTTTAAATAACCTGTAATATGATTACATTAGCAACCAGGGTGTTGTCAGGAAAAATTTTAGTAGATAAACACAAATCATATTAGAGTCTGTGTATATGTACATACGTACGTATTTTCCATGTATATACACAAGTTTTTAATTTGATAACGCTCAGCGGAATGATCAAATATGTAAGTTTCCAATCATTTCAGTCCTTGTGTTAGGCAACTAAAAAATTTAAACTTGCACCCAAGAAAAATGAAAGAAACATTCACACCATGAGAAATTGCAAATTTTTATTTTTCATTTTGTGCATAGACGATACTAATTGAACTTTATCAAAATTGGTAGAGTGGTTTCACATATA
This sequence comes from Druceiella hillmani, assembly GCA_039881145.1. Taxonomy (NCBI): domain Eukaryota; kingdom Metazoa; phylum Arthropoda; class Insecta; order Lepidoptera; family Hepialidae; genus Druceiella; species Druceiella hillmani. Next base: position 6,100,919 of record JAYKKI010000042.1, read on the forward strand.
CGGCCAAAAAAAGGCATTTTACCTCTATACCACGTACGATGTCGTCGGGTCGATTAAGATACCATACTTACATATATAGGACATACAAAAACATTAAAGTTATTATAGCTTTTGCAGTATAAAAGATCTGTAGCATTTTATTTTAAAATGTTGAATATAGAAATAGACAGAAGAAAGCATATCGATTGATACTCTTAATTTTTTTATTAAAAACAATGTAATGATTATAATGTCTGTCCATCATAATTGACTCTGATAAAGATTCGAACTTCAAAACTAATTTAAAGTTGTCTCTTATGGACTAGTTATTTTACTTTTTATTTTATTTAACTCATTTCTAGTCTAAATTACTTTAGTCTAAATTAAACTAGAGCTCCTTACGTAGATAATTTAGAATCTATAATTGCGGCTCTATTTAATAGATAAATTAATTACGTGTATTTTCCGTGTCAGTTTGATGTATTTTTCAAACAAAATATTGTTCCGCTTATATATGCTACCAATGTCTCAATTATAAAATTATGTAATGGTATATGTTATAAGTATGACTATTTCTCTTCGTTCTTTGTGAATAGGTTGGCATAGAAGCTTATTTTCTGTTTAATATACATCGCATATTTCAAATGATTTGTGTTCGTTTTTTTCCTTCACATAAAGTAAAACAATATAAATAAATTTAGTCATGCTACTCAAATTAATGTTTGCATAATAAACATTTAATAAGCATAACAAATTTAATGGACAAGAATAATTGTATATCAACTTTTTACTAATAACCTAGAAAATAGAAAAATAACGCCCAAGTAAATGGTTTGTGAGATTACTATTTTAATATAGAAATTATTGAAAATATTAGATAAGGTACTGCAGCCTATCAGAGATTTTCTTCAATGTCTGTCTTTGATAGATATAATTTGTTACGATGTCATATAGTGCAGCAGTCAGAAAAGAAAAATGACATCATTAATATTTAAAGAATATTTAAAAAAAACTTCTGTTGAAATATAACGTTTTAAAAGAGTTGTTTCTAAGAGCAAAAAGTATTAAATTAAGTAACATACAAGAAATTTAAAATAAACTTTTTTGCAAGTTTAATTACCCTTTCGTAATTAAAATCACGTAAAATAATGTATATGCCATTTAGAATAAATACAAATACTGTAGTGTATGTGTGTAAATAGCACAAACACCCCTTGGACAAATTAGTCCTACCTAAAAAATATCTAAATAATCTAAAACGATATATATCTATATTAAAATTATTATAATCACCGATTAGAAGAGTCAGCGTTAACATTATCATGTATCAAGCTGTTATATCATTTGTTTGTTTTCGGAATCGCAATGAAAAATATGCGCAAATAAAAATAACATTCACTGACCTGAGGATTTCTGTATTAGATTGATTTGTTTGATGTATTTAGTTGATTGGAAATTGCTTTTATCATTACCAATTGTTTCAGCAGAAACTCAAAGATGAATGAATCTAAAAACTAATCTGGAATTAAGCTGCTATTGTAAAAGTATATAAAACCAAAAAAAAAGAATATTCTACATTTTTTTTGGTTTTAGATACTTTTAAAACAAAGGCGGAAAACTTTCTGAAGGAAAAATCGAACATTCTAGACTTATTTGAATTCGTTCCTCATTTTACTTTTCATATGTAGAATAATACTTCTTGACGGCGCTATATATCTTTACCCCATTGAGAAACGCCAAAAAAATGTTAAAGGCTTATATCGTTGTGATAAATTTATTTTTCAAGCATAAACTAATGATAATTCTTGTCTCTAATTAAATATTTTCAAAGAAAATCAATGATAATACTTATTGTTCAAATATATATTTAGCAACAACTATAACTTGTCAACCATCCAAATAACGTTTTGGTTCTTTATTTGTCATGAAGCTTTTTATCATTAAAATATTACAATATAAATAGTGAAATAATAAACAGATTAACAAGTTTATCTAGTGGTAAAATAAATACATGGAAATATCTTAGTACATAATCTTATTAATAAAACTAAGACAACGCATATTTGTGGTTTGTAAAGCAAGCAATTGCTTTAAAACCTTTCAATTATAACCACATTTAAATTAGAAACTAAAAATAACTACAAAAATTCTCATTTAACTTCACATGCAATGAAAAATTAAACAGCATTGATTTGTGGCAACTCAGAATGCTTCATTTACATGTAGGAGCTTTAAAAACTACCTGACTGCAGATGGAATGTCTCTGACTCAAAAAAGAGTAATGCTATTAGATACGTCCACTGTTATGAAGGTAAAAAAAATAAACTGCTGTTTAACAATTTCGGTAAGAGACCTGCGGAATCTTTAGAAATCACACATTCTGATCTATGCAGGTCCATGGAAAATATATCATATGCGGGTGTACTGAGAAGTCATAACAAAATAGGTGAACAAGTAAGTGAAAGTAGCATGTATTGTGTGTAAACAGATATGTCAGATCCAAAGCACTTGTTTTGTATCATTAAAATGGGCATGCATTCAGAGGTCCCCTTTAGGAATGGAAGGCTACCCTAATTAGTTCCTACGACCGCCGCTACGTGGCGCGCTCAATCTTTACTTATGTATGTCAAATAAAAGACGCACTGTAATAATTATTTAGAATTAAACTAAATATTTGTATTAAATATTATCTGTTATTGATCAAAAACCTTCAATATGTCTGTCATCTTTTACGATTAAAAAGATACAGCTTTGTTCATTCCTTTATCCTGGATATAATATATTCATATATACATACTTAATTTAATGAAACTATTCAATAGACATATCAGGAGTGAATATAAAGATGATAATAAGACGTTACTTAAGTTACTTTCTTTCGTTTAAAATCGCTACAAATAAACCTACATAACTTTTAGAGTAATATGTGTACTTTTTTATTAATCTATTATAATATACCTATTTCACAAGATTACTTGGGCTATCCGTATATTTCTATCTCTATGTCAAGAATTGCCCGGCAGTAATTTTTTATGTTTACAATAAAACTTAGTATTCAACAATTACTTGTAAGGTAAGGTATACTGTCGAGATTTTCAACGATGTTACCCACGTTAAAAATAATTTAAATGTATTAATTTAATAAACAAATAATTTCTTGTATACATATATAACGAGAAAATAACTTTTACTGTGGCACATCAATGCTCAATCATATTTACATAGCAAAGTACAATACCGTGAATGTAAAATTTGCGTATAAATTAATGTATAGATCAACGTATTTTATCACAAAAATCCAAATTCTATAATATATATGTGGTGTAGAAGATGCCAGAGTCTTGTCTTAGTATTACGTTACTGGACAGAAATATTTATTTTTGTATATTGCATGTAGGATATAAATTTTGCAATATGTAGTTAGGTTGAATTGGAAAATATTCAACGCACAAAATTTATTTACACAAATGCAAAAAAATTTATCGTTTTTATTTATTATATTACAATGAAACAAAAATTGAAAATATATTTCGAGAGCTTCGGTAAATACGATTGCCTCACGAGTGTACGCGCGGAAGTGAATCCACTTCAAAATCGCGTACGGCATCTGTGTTTTTCATATCGCGGAATCCGTTTCGAAAAAAGGTCAGTGGGAGAGTGAGGATCGTAAAATATTCATTGATATTGTGTCTATATAAGTGAATGTCCTATCTTGAACAGGGGTTACCTATTGAATTGTACAATATGTGGATATACTCGACATAACTGAGTTTCATTTTAAGCATTCCATAAACAGTATCATTTTATTTCATGTAACAAATTTTATTTTAATTATATTTTTTCGATCAGCGGGAGTGGGGGTGCTGAATCTAGAATGAGACTTTATTGTATTGGTTCTTATAATAAGTTTTTCATTAAATTCTTTTAATGACTTTTCATACTTACATCGTTGACTCGCATATAGCGTGGTATATACATATTTTTCAACGGTCTTCGCACTGTGATCCAAACTTATAAAGTGGAAGTATTCGTATTTGACGTAGATTTAAATCAATTTTCGTTGATACTTTTTATATTAGCTACCCAGCTTTATTATATTTTATTAAAGGACGTTTCTTTTTTAAGTTATGAGCCGTAATGAAAAAAAATCTATGTGTTCGAATAATGAAAATATAAAATAGTCATAAGTACAATTTTACTAATATAAGTCGAAAATTTAAAAACTTAAACAAATAATTTGATGAAAATTCTATCTTCCAGAATAAGAAGTAGAATATCCGGCTTTCATGTACCGATTCAAAACAGATGATGAGAAAAAATCAATCTGTGTCATCTAGGCTGTAATTCGTTATTTTTACATCCCTTTCCCGTAGACGCGCTCAGGTCTAGATCTCCTTAAAGGGTGGGGAATATTATAATATACTCCTCACTTTGGAGAAGATTCATTGCCATTCAGGTGGAGTACTGATTGACATCGTCAACTTTAGGCAGGGAACGTAAATGCATTTAACGTGCCATAAATTGCAAGGGTTGAAAAATTGTTTGGTTTACTTTGGAAAAAAAATATTAATTTTGGTTATAACTGATATTAAGAAATAGCTAACATGAAATAATCTTAAAATATATTAAAATGTAATTAAAAATAAGAAAGGAAGAAAAGAAGTTTTTTCATAAATTTTTAAAACATTTATTGAAAAACTATTTCTAATATCCGGAAATCATATTTTTGGTAACTACCATAAAAATAACTTCATTTAAGCCATTAGTGTATATAGATACGAGAATTTCTTACATCAAAAAAAAAAGCTACTACTCGTATTATTCAAGATTTTAAATCTATTAATAAACATATTTTATAAAAAAATATGTACAATTGTAGCAATTGTAATCTAGTGGTTTACAACACTAGATTACAATTGCTGGTTCGGTAAAATTATAAATTCTCTCAGTGGAAAGAATAGGAAAAATTGAGCTATAATATAAATATTTAGATAATTCATAATTAAATGAAACTACGTGATGTAATATTATTTCTACTTTCTTTAATTTCTTTACCAAGACATAGGTTTCGTTGTATTACAACATCTTCAGCAAAGCAATTCTTTTCGGTGGGATATTAAAAACATTTTTTTTTTATTCTTTGTTAATATCCCACCTGAAGATGTAATACAACGAAACTTAGGTCGTGGTAACGAAATTAAAGAAAGTAGAAATAATACTACATAACGTAGTTTAATTTAATTGTGAATAATGAATTTCTATAAAATTAACGCCAAATATATTCAATATTTAGATAATCACAATTTTATTTGGGGTACATTAAAGAAACAGGTGGTTGATGTATGTTATATTGCGGTTACTAGAACCTTATAATAAATGCTTTATGAAATTATACAACTTCATTTAAAGTTAAATAAACCGTTAATTAAACGGCGTTTATAAATATCTAGTGAAAAATTATAAAATAAACTTTTAACGTACTTAAACCACGAGTTTTAAAAACTTTCCCATATTACTTATAAGATTTGCTGGTAGAATAAGTTAAAATTACAGTCAACTAATTTATAACTCGTTAATAAATTTAGTAATAGAAATAAGTACACGGGTGAAGGTTACGTGAGGTTAGATTATTATTAAATTTTGTATTATATTTTGCCTAAATTAGTCTACACTTGACAACGAGATAGTAAATAGACTAAGTTCACACATATACTTAAACATGATTGCAGACACGCATGCATACACACATAAAGAAATAGCCAAATATGGGATATCTATATTGACAATATCAGCGAGTTTATTAATTAACCAAATTATAGATTGTATGGTTAAATTTTTTTATGTATGGATTAATATGGTTAAAATTGAGATATAGATAATATTAGTGCAAGGGAAGCACATACTTACGTTTGTCCGATATTAGATTACAACTTGTATTGTTCAACGAAGGAATCTCCACGGAAGTGTATTTAAAACGTCTTTTGTAAAATTATATTCTTGAAAATTTAACGATTAATAGTAGCTTTACCGTTCATATTAGAAATAGGAAGAGGGATAATTAACCGAGTAGAAAATCCATTATTACTGATTTTTACATCCGTTCTATTCTTGCAGGTGGAAATGGATTTGGGTAGCCGTCAACTATTTAGATTAAAAGAGAATGGCACATTTTCATTTTGATTTTGTTGATTTAATTATTCGTTTTCAATTTATGAATACAAAAGGTGGTACAACTATAGGTGGCTTATTGTAAGAGGAGCAATATCTTTCATTCAATCAAGTAAACAATGTAGCAATATAAACGATAAAATTGCAACGTATGGGGAAAAAATAAGGCAGAGTTGCCTTATTTTGTATTAAAAAAGTATATTACCAAAAATAATCAAGAGGGATACTGTCTAAGAGAAAAATATGAATAGGAATTACGAATTTTTTTACAGATAACATTTGAATACGTAAAATGGTAATACAAATCTCTGACGTATTACACCATTTAGCACCAGAAATAGTGGATAAATATTTATAACTGTGTTATGTTTTGAGATAAGTAGATTAAAGAGTTTTTAAGGTGAAATTTAAAGCCATGCATATTTTAATCTATGAATCTAGTGTTATGATCATCCGGAAATCATAACTCTAGATTCATCTAGACTATTCCAGGAATCATAACTCTAGATGAATGCAAACTATTCTCTTCTAGATAACTGTAGAATTATTCTAAGAATCTAGAGTTATGATCATCCGGGCTAAGAGAATATTTTAATACATTAAAGAGAGAACATAAAATTTTGACATAAGGTTAATAGCGGATATCTTCCTAGTTACGCCCTCTAATCAGAAACATTGCAAAATTTCCTGAAGCCTAATTTATTTAAGAAATTCTTATTAAGATTCAAATAGCCAAAAATCCACCTTCACAGGCAAAAAAAAGCAGCAAAAGTGTTTGACAAAGATGAATTTTAGTGTATATTGGAATAAAATATTATGGACACTTTAAAAATATATCCTGTTGACAATTCTATAATGAAAGCCATTTATTTGGCTGCTTGATTCCCAAAAGCGTCTCTATAAATATTACTAGACATACAATACGCAATGACAAAGTAAATAAGTTTAATTGACTCCACAGTTCACATGTTAAATTTATTTATTAGAATTATATAAACGAATTACAAAATGAAAAACGTTTCTAATGTACCCACGAAATAATCAATTTTTTAATAAAATCGACTAGTTTCTCAATTTAAAAAAATATAACTATGAACAAACCCGGGTAAATGAGAAGCATCAACATGCCACGAAATTTTTGTGCCTGCACTTTTTAAAATTACATACATTTAAATGCAATAGATTTGTATTATTTTCATTTGAGCAATGTGAGTTCGAAATTTACTTACACGTACTATAACTTAAAAAATTTATGTTTTATACTGATAACTAAACAAATTAAAACTTCTATTTTTTGTCTAATAAATTTTAAAACTCTATGTTTAAATACAGTAATTTGCAATACATAAAAGAAATTTCATTCATCTTAATTATATACTAAAGCTAAAAATGTTTTTACTTTTTTAAAATACTGGTCAAGTGCGTGTTACAATCCACACAGTAATTAGTATTACGTAGTCATTTCATAGTGTAAGTAGAATATAACTATATGTAGGTATACACACATATATATATATATATATATATATATATATATATATATATATGTATATATATATTTATATCTATGTAATATGAATTCTTATGTCGTATTCTTATATGCCCATAAACACCAATGGTAGCTGAATAAACCAAAGTCCGACAATTTGGATTGCTTTTGCAATCCTTTTTACGCATTTATTTTAATAAATATTGCAGAATATCTTTAGTCATTCAGTAATCTTAACTTGCACTATTTTCGTGTACTTATGGTTTTTTATGACTGATTTATTTGTATTACTCAACTTAAATTCAGTTGAAATTATTACTATAAACCTATTTTCGGGATTTTTTCAGATTTTTGAACAGTCTTGTATGGAAATTTGACTTGGCGGATATAATGCAAGTCCTTGAAGATTTAATTCTTCTTAAATGGGGCAAATCAATGGAAATTGGTAAATGGAACATAAATACAATTTTATGGCTTTAACCCGCACGGCGGGGTATTCTAAAATGCTTTCTTTCTTTCTCCATCCCCTCGAAATCAATAAATGTACGTTAAATACATGGGGAAGAATTGTAATTTATTAATTAAGATCTTGATCTAAATGCATATGCTTTCTAAATTTCATGAACGTAGACATACAACAGTAGAATCTACAAGGATGTAGCAAACAAATGTATACAAACACAGAAGAACGAAATAATAAGGGTTTCGTGTTTGACTACGGGACCCTATAAATAAAGGGTCCCAATTACACATACATGAGAATTAACAAGAAATAAGATTGGCATAATACGAAATTAAATTTTAACTTTTGGTTAAAACTGTATTGAATTTAAAATATGTAAAAGTTCATAACGTACTCTGGTTAAGAAGCATAAAGTTTCTGAAAGTCGGATGAATAAGCAGCGTTATCACATTAGAATTGTGAATCTGTTTTCTAATTAGACTAGTTTCCAACTTATCCCAAAATTTTTTTAGTAAAATGTCATGAATTATTATGTTAATGAAACACTTGTGTTAAAAAAGATATAACAAAATTGATTGACAAATATACGAGTCCTAAACTTCTAAATTAATTGGTAGAGATAAAAGTGGGGATATCTCACTGTTATATTTGCTCTCATAGATAATAATTAGAATAACTATACACGAACGTCATATTTCTGTATAAGATCTCAGTTAAAACTTTTAAAACTTTTTGTAAATTTTTAGAAAATCTTAAAAAATATTTGCTCTGATCAAATTTTGGCCTTGAAATTATGATTGATGAAAAAAACAATTAAGCAAACTTTTATTAGAATTACATTTATTATAAAATTAGCATAGTCAGATGTTTACGACCTTTTTGTATACGAAGCCTTAAATAAAAAACAGGAATTAATAGAAATGGCGTAATTTTAGATGTTTTTCCTGTTTATTTCCATTTAAAGCACCTGCAATATAATAATGTATTTTATTATTTTTCTTGTATTTCTAGCATTCCGTGCGAAAAGATATCCTTTATATTTTTGAAACCCTTTTATCTATTTTAAAATTAAATATTTTTTTAATAAGAATCATAAATTGTGATAATATTTATCACACTATTTATCCTATCGTGATTATTATTAGATAGAGCCCTATCGTCAATATTATTACAGGCAAAAAAGAAATTTTCTTAGACGAATATTTTTACAATTAATATTTGTGATATAGTTCCATAATCACATACGAATTTATTACATGGAACGAAATGAACAGTAAAATACCGCTGAAATTATACAACCGATCCTCTAGATGAACTAAGGAATTTTGAAAAATTAAGTAGCAACAATATATCAGCACCCTTTCGTCAGAAATCAAATTTATCGTTCATGATTTTTGTTGGGTAATTTAAAAGTCAAATATGCAGGAAATAAAAACAACATCAGAGTTCGAAAGCTATAGGGGTTAAAGGCGGCAGAAATAATAAGCGAATATTAAATCAACACGCTGTTTTCGCAGCGACATTAACTTATGCTGTGTTATTATTTATAAAATATCGCGAGTCCCTTGACCCGAAATCTTGATTTACACCGCTTGAATATTACATCTTTCGTTTCCCTGTCGAATAACGTATAAAATTCCTATTAAACATTTTTTCACTTCCACGGTGTTCGAACTTAAGTGTCGGTATTTGAATATAGATTTTTTTAGCGGACCTTCCATCAGAATTAATTTCGTTCAAAAATATACTTTTATTGCTTAGTGACTATATTTATTTCAACGTTAGTTATATCCAGACATTTATCATATACTTGAGAATTTTTTTGTAATTAATGTACCCCCTTTTTCATAATAAATGAATATATAACAGATTATTGATAAGGAGGTAATTGAGTACGTAACTTTTACTTCTAATTATGTGAATCAATGATTAAAAAAGTATATTCACCCAATTACGTCCTTTTTTCCAACATCATCCCTGTACCATTAGACTAAAAATATTTACAAAGTGGTTGTTTTTTTAAATTTAAGTTGTAAACACCATCTATTGCAATTAAATAATTAAAGAAATTTAATGTACTTAATTTATCTTTAACTTCAATCTACTGCTTTCATAGAAATATTTTAATCGGAAGGAAAACAATTTTTACACTCTAAACAATAGATACCTAATCATAATTCAATGAAAAACCCTAATTAAACAAAGTCAATGTAATTATCCTTATTAATGGTGACAAACGTGAAGAAAACAAAGTTTAGAAAAGAAAAGTTTTTACGGGAAGAAAAATGTCCGAGTACTTCAAATGTAACCAAATAAATTAAGAGACGGTTTAATGAGACACTTTTTCTCTTGCATTTATATAGCAAAATGAGATAATATTTTATTTATTACTGCACATTAATAATTCCCAGGGAGGCATTAATATATTTTAGCTTCCAAGATTAATATAAAGAAATTGTCATTAATGGTAAACAATATTCTATTGTTGGGTTTATTTGTGGCGTTATAAAATTATACCTACTTATTATTTTCAACGCCGTTAGATAAACGTGTGTATCTTGTTAACCATTTAGAATGTGTCTACATGCTTTAGCAAAAAAAAGGAACAAATTGGGCGATTGTAAATATATATGAATTATTAATATTGATATTTAACCCTAGAACGATAATCTTAATCTAGTCTATATATAGGAAAAATATAATAAAGGAAAAATATAAAAATGATCAAAATTTACTCCATAAAAAAAACTATTAAAGTTATTTTATATTGCTTTTATAAAAGTTCTAAACATAGTAATAAATCAATTATTCAATGTTAAGTGAAAAATACTATTAATTACATTTCGATTTTACTGTATTTTTAACAACACAAAACTTTTCATTCAGTATCCACTTATTATTATATATTGCTATGATTCTTATTTTGCCATGATTCTAACCTTTTCTTGAAATTAGCAACTTGAAAAATGTAAGAGATAATGAAAGAAATGTTCAACATCTTATAAAATAAACACAAAAGTTTTTTTTTGACCATAATTCATATTTTGATATATTTGATCAATGATATCAATATTTCCGTTTGCCAATTTATTTGTATGTAATATTTGGTTTACGAGTGATATAATTTATTTTTAGTTGTAAAGGCATTCACGATAACAAAGTTACAATTTTTTTAAGCTAATAAGAAACAATTGTTATTACAAAGTTATACAAAAATAAGGAAAAATTGTGTAGCCCACAAAATTTTTTGGCTAAATTTTTAAAATTAATAAGATTCTAAATGTTTAGTTTGGAAATTTGGGCATAAATTTGTTTCATTTTGAAATTAATTTTTAGGAGCGAAAATAATTTGATTATCTTTAGATATATCTTATTTTTTATGATTCCTTACATCAAAGGGAAAATAATTAATTTCATATAAAATTCACATGTGTCCGTTTGTTCATCTATCACAGTCGTTTTTTTTAGAAATTGCTTGAGGAAGAAATTTAAAATTTCGTGCAATAATAAAGCATATTAACCTACTTAAATCTCAAAACTGACAATATTTTTAAAATAATTTTATTGGGCAAATTAAGCATTAGAATTTTTTTTTAATAATTATTACAGAATTGTGATTGTTTGGATGGGCTAATAATAAGAACCTACAGGATTTTTTCATAATTTTAAGTATTATATCTTTAGAGAAATTAACAATAACATGAAAAAAAATATCCTACTTCTTTATTTCTAAATCTACTGTGTTAATATCGTGTTTGCAATCGATGTAGGTATCGTTACATTTGGCAAAGGTGAGCAATCAGGTAAGCCTTTTAATGAACGTGGTTTTCAACATATGTGGCTTAACTTTAATACATAACATAAATGCAACAAAGAACATGAGACCTTTGCATTAAAACTAAACTCTATTTCCATTTTCTATAGTTAGTTAAACTTCAACCAATGGTTTTTATTTAATTGTCAACTAATAGTTTTTTTTCTATGTGTCTTTTAGATTTGCTTTATTTATGCTTTTATGATAAAGCTAGGCAATGAACTAATATTAAAACAGACAATTTTCCAAAAAAATATTTTTGTTCTCCTGTAAAATTTGCCTTCGACCACTGCCTTAATTATTGATCTACGTATTATAACCAACTACGTGACGATAGTATAAATTGTTTATTTGTTGCGGTGGTTCAGAAATGGAAAATAGAGCATGTTTTTTAAATTTTCATTAATAAAATCGATTGGAAAAAGAGGTTACATAGAAATTATAAATTTCCCAAAATAATAAGGCATGTTAACCTGGTTACATGCCAACTAGCTTTATTCACGACTACGTTTGGTACAATTTGGAATAAGAAAAGTTATGAATTTTTTTGAAATTTTTTTCTTTCAGAACTCTAATGGCATAAAGCAGAAAAATTGAAAAAAAAAACAAATCGACAGGCAGACCAACAGACAGACAATAATTCTACACACATATATTCTTCTATTAATATGATTTCTATTAACATTCTGTACACTAAATCACTTATTCTTCTTAAAATATTAATTATGTACAGAATTCACTGTGTTACAGCTTTATTACATGTATAACTAAACAATGACAATAATATTTACAATGAATAAAATTTATTGAAGGCAAATTAAGTACTAGGTTTTTTTTAGTTTCGTTTTTTGTGTTGAGAACCTTTGAGAGGGCAAATTATATAAAGGTATTACTATTTTCTCATAACTTTAAGTAAAATATCCTCATAGATATACCGGAAAATATGCAGATAAAATGTCCTACCCCTTTATTTCCAAAGCTACTGAACATACATTTTTGAAAAACTGGATTTTTAGAAACTGTAAACATGTTCCTTAATGTCATAATTTTTGAGATATTTACGATAATTTATACCTCTTCCACCCTAATAAATTATATTACATGTTAAGAGATAGAAACGACAGAAAGTCTACGTTATTTATGACTTATGGTAAATAATTTCATTTCAAACGAGGTAAGACAGCCTTGTGTGGGTTAAGGCTCCCTTGCGTGAGTCAGCAACTGGTCAGTTTTAATTCCGAATTACCTGTCTCACATTGATATTTACATGTGTCGTAAGTTTTAATAAAATATTAATCAGTAGGTACATGACAAAAGGATATTACGAATTTCATATTTATTCCTTGTTTACTGTTCATGTTTTCAGGAAAAGGTTCATGTTTTATTGTGGGTTATGACGAGGAGCGCTATTAGGATTATCTTTTTCCTGTTATATTTCATATTTTATTTCCATAAATTAAAAGTATCTTTGACAAAATGCAGTGTTTAAATGTTAGACTTTCTGTTATAGAAAGTTCTATGTCTAAAAACTACGTTACCCGTTTGCTGTACTTTGTTTTTACGTAAACATTGCATTGTCTGTAAAATTAGTTTAGTTTTATGATTATGATGAAAGATATTAATATTCAATGGGATAAACCGTATTATTAAGCAGAATGAAATATGAAGGAGAAAATATTCAATTAAGTTACAGGTCGGTGTTTCTTATTAAAAACCGACAATGTTGACATTGAATTATGTAATTTTAACTTTCTTTCAAAAGTGTTTTTATCAACAATATAATAAGATCATGTAGAAAAAAGGACGAGAGCATAGTATTATATTAGCATTTAACATTTAGTTTTATACACTAGGCCAATTACATAATGATACCAGTATTTTATAGGTTTCACATACAAAGGCCACTGTTTGGGTTTGAATTCGATGTGGAGAATGTTAACGAAAAGATATTGATACATGTCCCATAATGTTTTCCGCGTCGACTTTTAATAAAGTTTTTTAAATTATTTATTATGAGTATTGATTATTTTTAAGGTCTATCAATTTGGTTTGCTAAACATTATGACTACGATTAATATTTAAAATTTTAAACCGAAAAAATAAAAACCTAAAGCGCCGTTTTAAGATTAGGCTAAATTATTAACTAGATTAATCACTTATATCGTTCTTCAAAATACTTTGTTTTTTAAATAATTAGTTTAATAATTGTCAATCGCTTTAGGTATTTACACCTCACGTAATATCAGAATGCAAAGTTTTGGGGTTTTTATTCAATTCAAAATTCTCGATTAATGTGATTACCTAATCGCGCAGGTCGTCGCTGTAAATGTTTTTGAACTTACTAAAATGTGTACTTTTAAATACGGTTTCATTTATGTTTAAATATTAATTTAGGAGTAACGAAATTAGTAAAAAACACAACTTTTCTTTTTGTCTTTATTTTTTACAAAGTGTATGAAGAGTAATTCTTCATACATTTTGTCTTTGTTCATAACTAGGCTGAAATTGGGTACTTTCCTTTGAACTGCATACTTGTCATAGATTTACAATTTGCTTCAAATATGAGTTATCTTTGTCTTTATAAGAAACCCACGTCTGGCTATTTCATTATGTATGCATGTGAATTAGTGTATTTGACACCTCGTTTTCAAGTATGGACGGATTTAGGCTAAATATAATACAAAATTTAATAATACCTAACTTCACGTACCATTCACATGGTTATTTATTACTACCACTGAATTTATTGACGTAACATTAATAAATTAACAACAATTTCGACTTCCTTCCAAAGCATATCTCTTAAGTAAATTAAAAAAGTTTTTACAACTTCTCGTCTAAGCCCATTAAAGGTTGTTTTATAATTCTTCACTAGATGTTTACCAGCGTTTATTTAACTTTCAATGAATATGTGTTATTTCAGGAAGCATTGATAATTATCTGTTAGTAACCGCAGTATTTTATTTATTGTATCAGTGGCCTTGCTTTGGTGTACCCCAAATAAACTTGTCAATATCCAGAAATATAAAATATAGCTCAATTTTTGCTTTTCGAAGTGCTGGCAAAATTTATACTTTTTACAATGTAAATATAATATATCACAAAATTACAATTGCTACAACGTATTTATTACTTTCACAGAATACCAATATTATCACATTTAAATCCTTGAAAACTTAAAGCTTTTTCTTATGGTCGGAATATTTCTTACATCCATATTAATTAGTATCTAAAATTAAGAAAGTTTTTAAAATAAATTTTCTTAAATGGAAAACAAAATTTTCATAAATGTGTCCAAAATTTATGAAAACTTCCTTCATTTCTTTCTTTCTCATCTTACCCTTTAATTCTAAGGCTATTTTGTTGTAGTTGGTTCTTAATATAAGTGAAAACCAAAATTAGTTAATACATTTTTTGAAAGGGAAATAAACATTATTTCATTTTTCTTGCATTTTATGACAATTATGACTAATTAAACCAGGTAACTGGTAAAAGCAGAGGAAATAAAATATTTTCAGAAAATTTGTGTGAATAATAGAACAATACTTTTACAGTAACACTCTTTATTAGAGTCAAGTATGTTGGTAATTTCCATAAATTGAAATTGGTATATATAAAAGAACTTTTTTTTTAAATAATTTCACAAATATTTACTTCTGTGTAATCGAATAATTTCATCATCACTATTGTAATCAACTGAAATACGTCAACTGCCATTAACGTAGTCCTCCCCCACAGAAAATAGATCAATCCCGTCCTGCCTGCACTCGACGGCTTTCCGTGAATTTTATCAGATCATGTCCACCTAGCAAGGAATCGTGTAATTTGCCATTTTCCGACACATGGTCACCATTCAAAAACCTTTTTTCCCATTGAGTGTTGATTTTAGGCGCCATACGACCTACTCATTGCACCTCGGTCTGCTAACTATATAAGCTACGTTGGTGACCTTAGTTCTCTTAAGTAATTCCTCATTGTGTATTATATTTCATGGAGAAACCCCGAGCGCTGTTCTTTCCATAGTTTGCTGAGTATCTTAGAGCTATTTTGCGAAGCTGAAAGCTGCTACTTCATCATGATATGTCATTACTGGCAACACACTTTGGTTCAGAGAGTTTCATGATCTGAAACTGGGATATTTAGGACGAAAAGATATGGCATAGTTTCTGAATACTGCCGCGCCGAGTTAGATTCTTCAATTGACTTCTTTTCAAAGTTTGATTTATTTTATTATTCTCAACCTGTGTAGATATAGGTGCTATATGGATGTTAAATATGATCTGCATTGTCCATGTTCACTTTTGGAACCATCTGTTAAGACGCTTTGCTTTGGTTCTTGAAGGTTGTGACTACTAGGTCTAGCAAAATTCTGTCTAAACCACCATATCGTCGGCAAATTAAAGACGAGTGATGTTCTTGCCATTAATATTAATTCAAAGTCCATCGAAATAATTCTCAACCTGTGTAGATATAGGTGCTATATGGATGTTAAATATGATCTGCATTGTCCATGTTCACTTTTGGAACCATCTGTTAAGACGCTTTGCTTTGGTTCTTGAAGGTTGTGCCTAGTAGGTCTAGCAAAATTCTATCTGAACCACCATATCATCGGCAAATTAAAGACGAGTGATGTTTTTGCCATTAATATTAATTCAAAATCCATCGAAATCCAAGAACATGAAGATGTATCCTAATGCAGTAGTAAACATTTTTTATGGAAATTTCGACTCTTTGCCTTGCACCTTATTGCAGATGGATCGATTTCTTTGTCTGGTCCTGTAATTGGACTGATAGGGTTCCTGCTCCTTAACAATAATTTCAGTAATTCAACACACCGGTTGTCAATATGGTATCACTGAAAAGACTGAAGACAAACTGCTTACATTTTTCCTATAAATTTATTGAATAAATATGGGAAGGATATTTTTTTATATTGAACTAAATTTATCCGCATATAACTTGAATTTAAACAACTTCAATCAGCACTACTGGAAATTCTGAATACCTGAATCATAAATATGTATGAATTTCATGATAGAAAACCGTAAAATGTATAAAGCAAAATGCAGGTGGCACTTTTTTTTCAATATTTGTGGATTTAAATATTTAAGCAAAACTTATAAGACCAGCACTTCAATTAGATTTCCTTAACGAAGTAAAAATAAATTGAAAAACATGTTCCTTTGTCCATTTTTAAGTGATTACATTTTAGGAACCGCAACCACTGTAAAAAATAAACAATTTTTACCATTGTCTCGAAATTGGTTATATAAATACCAAAGTAAGAATTCAATTAAAGTACAATGACAGGTTTTACAAGAAGCGAGAATATTTTTTTTCGGTGAATTGTCTATAATTGTTGCATTATTGATGTTTTAATGTCAGTGGATTAAATTTATTATAAAAACGTAAAAGAGATAAACCTAATAACATTAAATATAAAATATAAAGTAAGTTGGCATTTAAATTAAAACCAGCGGATGGGGGTAACTAACACATGGTAAAAGGAAATAGTGTTTAATTTTAATATAAATGTCTCATGTTTTTGTTTCGTTTGTATTATGTATGTCGGTGCTATAATATTTAAAGTCGTATCATTACTCTGTTATAGGTAAGAGCCCATTATATTGCAAAAGCGACAAAGTAACTTATTAATTACAATAATTTCCAAAAGGAAGATACAAGTAAATATTGGAGCAGAAAACATCTCAATTGAAATAGGATAAAATTTTATTTAAATATAAATTTGTATATATTGAAACGTAATATTTAGAAAGTAAAAGCAAATATTAAAAAAATTAATTATTCGACTTAATTTTGAAATAATATCAAATATACTGCTTAATCAACTGAATAAAACTGCATAAACACTCGCATATTTTTCTTTGTTTGCCCTCAAAAATTTTCTGAAGTGAGAAAAACTCATTTAAATATTTAATATGACGGGCACAAATAGATCCACAGCCTCAAGAAAAAAAAGTTTTCTCTATTCAATGAAAAGAAAGTAGAGATGTAGTGACAATAACATATCTTATACTATCGATATCCGTAGTAATTATTCAGTATGGGAAGCTGGCGTCGATAATATTTAAATATTAATACTTGCTTGAAAATATCGAATATTAATTTGAGTTAAATTTAAATGCAAATGTTAAAATATTATCCATTTCAATTTAACACAAGTTAGGGTAAACATATATATATATATATATATATATATATATATATATATATATATATATATATATATATTTATATAAATATATATATATATATATATATAATTGCATACACATGCAAAAACAAGTATATGCTTAAAAAAACTATCTGAAAAGTCAAGATTAAAAACAGCAGTCATCTGATGAACCGTTTAAGTACTCAAAAGGTTATTTAAACAATTCTTATACACTTAATTCTACTAGAAATGATAATTAGTCTGTGACGCAGCATTTATGAATTTCAAAATTTTTTTACACGTAAATGGTGAAGTTATAATTAATAAATAAAATCTTGTAAATTTTTTTAATCACAGAACAGAGGTTTCCTTTCTTCCTACGTTTATCCATTACTATATATTTTGTAAGATATTAAATTTACTTTCTTTTAATTTTATTAGTTTTTTAATATTAATACCATCCGAATACATTTATTTCTTAAAGAAGTGTACAAGGGAGATCCACAAATAAAAAAACATGGATGTTTAAAAGTGACTATGAATATAAATGAAAAACAATAAAATTTAATTACGCTTTTTTATTTCTATACATATCAGATACAGGAGTCAATGCTTCACGTCAATCTGAAAGTAAATATTCTAAGTCAAGCATCAATTTTCTGAATAATCGATATTATACCCTATCTTTGCGCATCCTTATACCGACATCCTTATGCGCATCACAGGCATCCATAACTGTATATAAAATTAGAAGACGTCATTCACCACTATACGCTTTTCGTCTTTTGTCGAGAAGAGTAGAGACGGAACATTATTGACATTTTATTTGGCAATTTCATTTCACGTTGGCTCCAGCATGTTTTAGGTGAACTTCAAACTTTCCTAATAGAGTTTGAATTTAGCGTATTTTCCCGGATTTTAAACTTACTATAATAAACAAATTAACGTTGGCCTTGATAAAGGATTCTATGATTACGTTTCGATTTTAATAGAGGATGGTAACTAGTTTGCCTTGTGTTAATTGCCTTGTGGCAGTTACCCGATTAAGATTATATTTATTTTCGGAAAATCGAGATGTGATCCCTATTATACAACACTGGAATGTGCCTCGAATGGAATTGAAGTTTCATCCTTTCTTTTGAATATATCTTTATTTTGAAAATCTGGGTTGTTTATTTATTTAAAATCCAAAATTTAAAATTGCTTATTATTAGACCTTTTATAGTCATATCAAAAGAAATGCATACGGATCGAGATATTAATATTTTTAAGACCGCTTTCTCGCATTTGGTTATTAAAATACTTTTTTATTTCACGTAAATGAAGCTGATTACAATTTCATAGTTGTTGATAAATAACAAATGATGAATCGTACCATGATAAGGAAAAATTACAAATATCTCCAGTGTCTCATCGTTATTTATGTTTTAATTGTAGATGCCCACTTCACAGAAAACGATTTCAAACATTAAGATATGACAGAACAAGAACAAAATATCCAAAATGTAATTTCAGAATTAATTCTACCTCGTCAAGTAAGTCAACTTATATAACTTATTTTGTACGTCTCATCTTTATATTTATGTAAAATGTCAGTCTCCTAAAATTAAAATAATATTTTTACAAATTGCAACGTTTTTATTTCAAAGACATTTCTCTCTATTTTGAGTGAGTAGAAACGAAATCGTTCTAACTGAACCAAACCCTTTAACATTCGGAATACGACATAAGATTCAACAAGAGATATTGTGTGTGATTTGCAGGCATTTGTACTTACCCTTTTTATAATTATTTTAACAATAGTGTTCACATCGCTGTTGTTTGTTCTAGTTGTAAATATAATTTCTACGGTATGGAAGTAAAACATTTGCAATTCTTTTGAAAAACATGCTAGTGTTTATACATTTTTATTCAATTGATTAAACAGTATATTTGATATTATTTCAAAACTAAGTCAAATAATTTTTCATTCATTTTTTTTAATATTTACTTTTACTTTCAAAATATTACGTTTAAATATATTTATAACTTCACATTTAAATAAAATGTTATCCTATTTCAAATGCTGCAATGTATATATATTTATAATGAGATGTCTTCTGCTCATATATTTACTGGTATCTTCCTTTTGGAAATTATTGTAATTAATAAGTACGAGCTTGTAGGGTTTTGAAACTTTCTTCTCGTCTTTATTTTACTAAGAATTCACTGAATATAAATATTTTTTTCTGTCGTGGATTATCTTTCGTTGTGATATAATAGATAAAATAAAATTCCACCTGGGTATGACCCACTTTCCATTTAGATATGCTTAAATAGTTTGGCTTATTTCTTGTCGATTACCATGTAGGACACTTAACTTGTTAAACAATCGATTTGGGTAAAAACATTCATCATTCCACAAAAGGATCTTGGATAGAGTTTGAAATTTCAGGTTAGATATAAATAAAATAGAAAATATAACAATTTTCTAGGGTATTATTGTTTATTTTGAGTAAACTCAAAATGAATATTAATCATATTATAATAACTGCTGCATAGAATTGAATCTTGCACATCTTTTGTGGGAACAATAAAATCAAATTCAGATTTCTTATATCTTTCTTAAATGTTACATTTTTTTTCATTTCATTCATCATCATTTTTGGCTAATTGATTAGAATGATCTTCCTTAGTTATATTTTCACTCTTGACTGCTTAAAACTTATTGCATTCATCTTTTTACAGTTTATTACCCATTACTTCAAAGTTATGAATTATTACTCATTACTTCAAATTACTCATGAATTATTACTCACTACTTCAAATTACTCATTACTTTAGATTACTCATTATCTCAAACTTATGAATGTATGATGTGTAGGGTCCAAGTTTATATATTTGCATTAAAGAAAAAAACCATTTCATGTCTGATTGTAAAATAGTGTAAAATACAACATAATATCCAAAACATAGGTGTACAATATGTCACATATTAAAAAATTAACAAACCATTTTACCTTTAACTTCATTTTAATGAAATCATTATTTTCTAAGTGTAGTTTTTAAATTATTTTAATTAAATTTTTAAATTATCATAAATGCGTTAATTATCTAGATACATTTTAAACAAAGAATCATTTTTTACCATCCAACCTAGGATGTACTATAAAAACAAAGATAATATGGATAATCTTATTATTGATATAAACAAGTAATTTATTGATAATATTCCAGAATTTATTTATGATTCTCTGTTTGTTGTACATATCACATTTGTCATCCATGTCGGTAGAGAGCTGACCAAAATAATTACACATAACCAGGGATATCAAGGGAAATTATGAGATAAGTTACGAATGAATATATGTTTTTACAAAAAGCACATGAAGAAGTGACCGTGAGAGGTACTGGAAGTTATCAAATTGATGCAGGAGCTGAGTTCTCCAAATTATTGTAGAATTTATCCATCTAGAACCTGTACATGCAGTACATGTGGGTGATAGGGAATTTATTTTGATTCAACTAACCAATTATATGAGAGCGGCTAACAAAAAAAAGAAATCTAATTTTTTAAACTGTGGGGGATATTAAAGATTGTTAGTACCATTATATATAAGAAATAAGTCACTTTAAAACTTTAACTGTTACATACTCTTATTTGTAGAATTTAGGTACATAATTTAAAGATTTAGCAGCTTATTTAATGAAACTGAGGTTCTAACGAAATATTGTCTTCGTTATTAAAAATACCTGGAAGTACTTTAAAAAAATTAATATGAAGAATTAGGACCATCCCTCATACTCATTTTATTAGTTGGGTGTTTCAACATATTTTTCATGAAAAATTAGATTGAAGTAATTTTATAATACCAAATGAATTTTTTTGAGATCCAGATAGATAGATATTTTTGATGAAAAACCTATAACCATTATTGAGAGCCCTTAGACTCATGTCCAAAAAGGCAGCGATATCTTTACCAAATTTTTTTAATTGTAACCTGTGTAATGGATATATTATTATTGTCTTAGGATTTTATCCAGAAACGAATTCATATGCTAAAATTATTAATTTAAAACTAAGAGATTCTAAGCGTTTTTTAAGAAATGACTTTAAACAAGGACATATTTTTATATTGGATAGGGATTTTAGAGATTCCTCAGAGTAATTCAATAGTATAATTAGAGATTATGTGTTCTAATGTCGCTACAAAATGGTGAAAGTAAATTATCAACTTTAGATGCAAATAGAACAAGGGTAGTGACTGGTAGTAGATGGTTGGTTTGAAGTAGTAAATGGTGAAAAAAGTTGACGCCTATTTCGCTTAGAATACTTCAACCGTTCATTTAAATATTTGATGATGGATTTTTTCAAAGATGCCAGTTTAATAAAAAAAGTTTTATATTGTGATTCTTGACGAAAAAAGTTCTAGGAATATATGAAGAAATAAATGCAAAAAGTTTCATAAATAACATGCTTACATACTTCTTATTCAGACGCAATTTAAATAGATTTAATATACTGATAATAATATTTTGGCAGATTTCCTCCGTTTAAATTAAAATTAAATGTATTCGATATTCCTGGGCCGTTACCAATTAAAACAAGCATGTTCGTATAATATAGAACGTGTTGTGCTAGTGGTTCCTATAGAATTGAAGTGTGCCGGGAGGTAGACTACAAGGCGGATCAACTTAGTACAACTGTATAGATATTAAAAGACAAAATATAAAAAAGTCATACTAGTCATAAACTTTGTTTATATTTTAATGAAAAATAATTTTAATTGCAAATAATCTATAGCTCAATATTATTGCAATCGCATTGACGGTCAATGCACTGTAGAGTGATATACGTTATTAGGACTATTATTTGGTAGCTTGGGCTATATGCCAACAAAATTTAGCACCAATTTTAGACAACGTGTTAATAATTTATCGAATATCTATAATATAAAAATAAGTCGGGTTTTCCTTCCTGACGCTATAAATCCAGAACGCACGAACCGATTTCCACGGTTTTGCATTCGTTGGAAAGGTCTCGGGCTCCGTGAGGTTCATAATAAACAAAATTCAGGGAAAATTTCAACAGAAAAGCAGGAAAACAGGGAAAATTATTTTTCACATACAGCGCCATCTCTGATACATAGCATGTACTACAAACCAATATGGTTTTGCATGGTTATGGAACAGATGGTGCCAGTATTTTAAGTAGGTGGCGCCGGTGCGTGATACATTGTTTGACAGCTACTCATTGTACTCTGCTCAGTTAATTTCCCAGAACGCACGAACCGATTTCCACGGTTTTGCATTCGTTAGAAAGGTCTCGGGCTCCGTGAGATTTATAGCGAACAAACTTCAGGAAAAATTTCAACAGAAAAGCAGTAAAACAGGGAAAATCATTTTTCACATACAGCGCCATCTCTGACACATAGCATGTACTACAGACCAATATGGTTTTGCATGGTTGTAGAGCAGATGGCGCCAGTATTTTAAGTAGGTGGCACCGGTGCGTGATACATTGTTTGACAGCTACTCATTGTACTCTGCTCAGTTAATTTCATGTGACATTTATTATGCGCACGTTCTTTCAAACGCTAACTTAAAACCGGTATTGTGTTCACTGTGAAATTGTGAAATTGAGGTTAAAGTTATTCGTTTCCTAACAGTTCAATTGGAAACCATCAAAACAATCACGCGTATTGTGCAAATTTTTAGTCAATTTCAACAGCAGGCATTTGTCCTTGAGGTGGTAAGTTGAACTGTGTAAATTATGTGGATCGTGCATTTGAGGTTAAATTCACCAGTCTGTCCATAGTCCAAAATGCCTAGAGGACGACGTGCGAACATCGGCCACCGCACAAGACATGCAAGCCAGCAACAAGTATATTCACAGAACTTAAGCAAAGAAAGACAAAATATAATAAGAGAAAATGCCCGATTGAGACAACCCGTGAGCACACGAAGATCATTGGCATCATACAATTCCTTGGCATTCCAATATGATCCCACTGCAAACTACAGTGATGATGACAATTTAGATATTGGACCAATGACGACTGCATGCCGATATTGCAATGCGTTATAGTTCAAAAGAGATACGGCTGGATTGTGCTGCGCAAGTGGAAAAGTCAAACTGGATCCATTACTTACACCACCACAGCCACTGAAACTATTGTTCGATGGAAGTGATCCCGATTCCAACCATTTTCTTCAACGCATCCTTGAATACAATAAACAATTATTATTATTTTTATTTATTATATAAATTTCGCCGATAATTTGCGGACACGTATAACGCTTCGATTCAGTATTTACTTTGGATTCACTTTCATTTTTTACTTAGAGAAGTTCAACTAAATTACACTTCATTTTTGTAATCGAAATGAATTCATTACTGTTGTGAAATAAAATAAAATTTTTCCTTTTCAAATATAAAAAAAAAAAAAATTTCTTCATCTTTTAATCCCCAAACGAAATGTTACAAAAAACGAAGCCATCTGGTGGCGAAACGGAGTTCGCCGGGTTTGCTAGTTTATGATTAAATATGATGCAATGATGGTATTTATTTTATTTATTCCCTAAATAACCTTACAGTACTGTGCCAGTAAACAATATAATTGTTTTTCATCTGAGTTATTTTTTATAAACGCATTAACAAATAAATGGATCAAATGAAATTAAAAGTTTTTCTTTGTATATTATTAATGTTCTGCTGATATTAAATGCAGTAAAGTCAATATTGCTTGAAAAATTGACACTTTGGATGAAATTAATAAAAACGAGGCATTATTTTAATTGGAAGTTTAAAATTAAAAATCAATTTAAATTTTGAACTTATTTGAAATTTTCGCGAAATATGACTTAACTAGTAATTATAACCTTGAAGCCAAATACACTTATACCTTTAATGAAGACTGAGATCCACTAAACTAAAACACATACATTTTGGTGCGTACATATGTAATCTAAAATATTACATATCAGAAATCCATGTTCAAAACTACATAATATTTCGGACGTTCTCTTGAAAGTAAGCAAGACTTTCAAAAATAAAATCTAACTGTTTATCACGGCATTTGAGGTTCCTTCTCATGTATAACTCATTCTGATAGACGTGAATGTGACATTTAAAACAAAATTTTTAAAAATTTTCAATAAATTACTAGCCCTGATGAATCTTTGTCAAGGCTGGTATATTATTGAACACGTTTGTATATATTTTACATTGACAATGAAACACTTACACTAAGGTAATGGCACTTTGAATTATAATAAGGAAGCGGCTCGTAAAATAGGTTTGTGGTCTTAGTAAAAAACAAATCAATCTACGAAAAGGTGTGATTAATTTTAAATTTCGATGCGAAATCGGAAAACAAAAATTATTCTGGGAAATATCCTGTGACCTTTGAATGTCTCCATTTATGTCAAATTACTTCGTGGCTAACTGCTTATACTTGAAAGTCAATTATATAAACAATAAAAAGATCTTGGGTAATATTTCTCTCATATCATTTCATGATGATACATCATAAAGTAATATATTATTTCATCTGGACTCAGTAAAGACTTAAAGTTGTCAGTGGTTCACTTCCAATGGTATCAAAGTATATCAGTGACGTGACTAGAATAAAGTTTGAGTTTTAGTGATTCCATAAACATATACTTCAAGAAGTAGAATTCTGTTAAAAGATGATCTTTTTCCGTTAATTGGTTTAACATATAATTTTGCCTATATAGATATATTTGCATTTAAAATTTTTTTATCTGAAATGGACGCCAACAAATTATTAAATTGACCGCACGACAACAGATCTACGACAGCACTACGAAATCTGTTTTCCAACAATCCAAGTCTTACATAACGTTCGACGTAAGTAGTGCTATTTGAACGCAGTATATTATCTTTAAAAGCATATGTAGTCAGAGTGCATCTCGTGACTAATTCAATAAGCTCAAAAATGCTAGCATACGACATTTTATTACGGAGTTCCAGTGTCTACCTTCTCGCTTCACCGTCAAATCAGTTCGATGTTATCACTTTCATTAGAAGTTAGAACCATATATTTAAATTTGCTTTATCGTAGTCGCCTAAGTTATCATCTGAAATGGATTGTGATATTTACTAAATTATGACTAAATTTTGAGCTGAATATAAAATTTCATCCCCTATTTTCGGCCCTTAGAGGTGGTAATTTATCTTCATAGTATGTATTTCTTTTTTCTTCATATGTACTAAAATATCAATAAAATTTGAGCCCATAAAAAATTGAATCCCCTGTTTTACCACCCTTAAGGATGCTAATTTTATTCACGTGTATTTTTATTTGTATCAATATTTTCCTCATATATACGACGATTTAACTATAATTTGAAGTTAAGTCCAATACAAAATTGTCACCCTTATTTTACCACACTTGACGGTGACCAACGGGAGTAAACGGGACCAAGCAAAAAGTATACTAAAAGAATTTTCGTAATCAATTAATAAATAACTGAGTTTCAAGGTATTAAAAATAAAATTAAAAAAAAGAAGCTAATTGAGAACCTCCTCCTTTTTTTTGAAACAGGTGAAGAACTTTATGGAGAATCTGTTTATTGAAAGTTAAATTTCTATTTAATTCTAAAAGTTTAAAACGAAACGAATATTCTAGAAGTTTTTATTGTAAGGTGTAAATATACTAAAGTGCAGTCATGAGAAGCAAAAACAGTACGTAACTCAGTGAGTTCCATAGCATAGTTACATTTCATGTTGCATCCACTGAAATCAATTCTGTTCCTTTTTGTCGCCTATTGAAGTACTTCACCTTCAATCTGAAAAATATTAGTCTCTTAAAGGAGAATATAAACGTAATTTTGTCGAGTGCTCTCCTTATCTAGAAATTTCGAGTCACACGAACAATGTGACGTAGCGCAATCGGATGCAAAATTAAAAATAAAGTTATTTTCTTAATAAGAAGCTCGACTTAAACAACCTTTCGTTCTAAATTTTAGAAATTGTGATTTTTTTGATGCTTTTAAAAAAAATACTTTTTATATTAGTCAATCACATCTTAGAAAGTTGTAAATGATCCTACAGAAAAAAAATTAATAGTTTTGGAGTATAATCCCAATGGAATAATTAAATAATAATTATACTTTCGATATGAATGCAAGGAATTACCCACAAATTTAAAATTAAATCAGACAAGGCAAGACACAAGGCCTAAACTATACAGTGGTCGCTTTTAAATAAATGCGTCTAAATCTGTTATCCCTTTAGATTGTCACAGATTTTACGATATTTTACTTCATAGAGGTCTCACGAGACTGATTATTCTAATAAGATTAGGATTGAAGCGATTACTAAGGCAATACTTGGGACATATAAAAGTTTATGACTGTAGCAGAACTATATTTTGGGACAGGTACTCTACCAACACGAAATAAAGAGAGAGAGAGAGAGCGATATATAAAAACCGAGACAAAGCGCTGCGAAAGAGACCGACGATTACCGAGTGAGCAAACGCATACCCCGCTAGCCCCGCAAAAGTTCAGATATAAAGAACTAATATTTTATTGGTCCATTGGGATTCTGAAGTGAAAAAGTCACATTTAAAATTTTGTCAATACCATCACATTTTGTCATGTTCACCTGTTCATTAGTCTGTCATAGTTATATAGACTGTAGAGTTTTAAACTTATATGAGTGAGTAACATTTACATTTTCAAGCAGAACATTCATACGGAGACCTTAATTATCATGTAACACAAAATGAAAAAAAGCTTTCTAGTTTCTTTCCATCACATCTAATACTGAAGCGATTTTTTTTATCGTACCTCTTGTTAATTGAGATATTCTTAGTTTTAGTTATTTTAAAGTTAAATAAATTCTCATTATCATTTTTCTCTTTTGTTTTCATTTATTATTTTTCATTTTTAGCTCTGTTTAAGAAATGTTAGTATTCAATGTAACGCCCAACATGGTTCACATTTGCCCTTAGTTTTTTTAACATGTGCTCGAATAATTCTCAAAAAATTTTGATTAAAAATTTAACGATATTTTCGTTAATATGCAATAATAATTTATACGGACATGTACAAATATTGAAACCAATGGGTTAACTTTTACATATATTTGTTTTTGTTTTATTGTAAAAGAAAAAATTAACAAATACATCTCAAATAAGTTTAATAAAATGGATAGCGGCACTTGAAAACAAATTATTGCGAATTATTTTTTTTTTAATTTATTTTATTATTTATTGCGTTGACTAGTTTCTCTGTTTCTTAGTTTTTCTCTTATTTAAATTTTGCGTGGAGTAATGCGTTTAAATACGAAGCTCTGCTTGCAGTACTTGATATTTGTCGATAGGTTGAGTAAAGTCCAATATTATTGTTTTACTCTAAACAAAACATATTCAATAATCTCCATGAATAATTTCGTTAATACATACATTTTATTTTGCGTGTGGAAAAACTAAAATTTAAAAGTGTCCTGTGTAGTTTCATTTAAGATAGAACTACACATTAATACATGATTTAGGTTATCCTTTAAAACACTATTTTTGTTCATTGGATCGAATTATGAGATATATACGAAAATATTTTAACACTTGATCGGATTGTGCGGAAAAACTTGTATCATTATGAACCTGCTTAGCTTGAGATGGGAATTGTACTAGGTAACTTTCCTACATTTAAGTCTAAGGAGAGCGAAATTGAAAGAATAAATATGTAGTGTTTTCTTTTATTCATATTAAACTAAGTACATCGTAAATAGATGTAGCTGTAACTATTATATCATTTAAGTACAATATATTTTAGTTTAGATCTTGTTATCTAGTTCTCTGTTTAGATCTTGTTGTTTAGGTACTTTCATACATTTCTTTAAGAAATTCCATGAATTGCATCTTTAGTGTGAATGTATTTCGTACAAATTACACCAATACAAATTTCATATTACTTGAACAATATTTAATTTTCTCTTGGTACCTTTCAAAATATTAAACTTTCCGACCCATTTGCAAAATTCAATCAATTTATAATACAAAACTTTACACAAGTGGTTCAAATTACTTTTAAATGCTGTGCCCAACTTAATGTTGAATAACTTATCGCAGCCGTTGACATTGAGTGGTCCGTTGACGGACGTAATAAATGCACGGATTTAGCAATGAAAATTAATGACCCTTTGAAAACTGTCTTTCAATGGTGCGTGAAAATTTCGATCGTTTGATTGATTTAAATGAGCTTTTCAGGTAGAGTTTATTGTTATGTAATGAAAAGTTTACTGTGAGCTTTACGCAATACTTAAGTTCAGAATACATACGATTGCTAAGCTCAAATACAGATTTTACACAATAAATAATATTTACATACATAATTATGGGAATAAATTGATGACATTGAGGATATTTTTAAGCACATTTCAGCTATTTATTTTATAATTATTGAGATAATTTTGAACAAAAAAACCCCTTGATAATAAAATTTTATCAGCTTATATTTTAAAGTTCACAGATTAACGCATAATTTCACGTGCATGATTTCTTTTTATATACAAGGAAAAAACTGGGATAGATCTAAACATAATTAGTAAATGACTCGCCCAGACGTACGTTAGATTTTTGCACATGACATAAGTTATGCACTTAATCTGACAAACTTTTACGGTCTTTTTCCATAGTTTACGCGTTTATTGTTAGCCATTTGATGTAAATCATTTTGCTTTAAATATAATATATATATATATATATATATATATATATATATATATATATATATATATATGTGTGTGTGTGTGTGCATGTCTGTACAAATGTCAAAAACGCTCCTGAATTGAAAGAAATTACGGGTTATTTGTTAGTGTTAGGAACTCAAAGGTTTGGAAACGAAATAGTTTCCCCGTCTATCTAAAATTATCCATCTGTCATAGAACTCTATACTAACGTTCGTGAGTAAATAAGTTATTACGCATCCTGCCTATCGTAATAAATAAAAATAATTAAATTATATTTGTACTTGAATAGGTACCATTTACTTAATGCAATTTTATATGAGAGTGTGTGTGTGTGTACTTTTATGATTTATATAAAATATAACAATATAAAATGAATTGATAAACAGTTTATAAATTTCATAAATATGTAATAAATAGTTTTCCGAAAATATTATATTTCATTATTTATGAATATTGTTTATTAAATGTTTGCGAAAAGTATTAGCAAAATGTGACATTTTTTAATAAAAATCATCAGTTCCTATTTTTACGCATTACAATTATAATCACCTGTTGTTTATTTATGTATTGTAATTTTAAGACTTTTTGTCAAGTATATGTGTGTTAAATATTTTTTATAAGTGTTTTTTAAAAACATATACACATATATCTAGTCATTTCTTAAATTATTTTGCTATAATATTATTTTATTACTTCTCAAATTTTATTTAGGAAATGCTTTGTTTTGTAAAATAAAAAATTCTCTGAAAATAATATTTTTTATTGACAAGCTAGCTTGAGAAAAATTTTGTCACAGTATAAGATTTTACATTCTATTGTGAAAGTTTACCAAAGTTAGAGGAAATGTAAATTTATTTCTTCCTTTTCCATATTAAAATGTCATTTTCATACTTAAATTTTTAAATATACGAGCCTATTATGCATGCAATATTTGAATTGCTTTTTTGAAAACGATTCTAAGTATAGGCAATATTTTTTAGATAAGTTATTTTATTTTTAATTTAAATAAACTTTAATTTAAATGGAGTTTCTTTTCGAATTAATATCTCTATTTTGTTATGTGTTTAGCCTAAATAGTTCTTAAGTGAAAGCATCTGTAGCACTGCATCATTCTTAAAACTGCACGTTATGCAAAATTTTATGACATATTTAGCGACAACGAACTGATGTAAGTTTCATTACCCTGAAGGTACTACTTATTGTAAATTAAAATTGTTTTAAAAGACATTCGCGCTCGAATTTTTTTTTAAACTTTGCCTAATACTGCCCTAGTGTAAGTCTTAATTATATTATCGGCCCCACAAATTTCTATTTATGAAATGGGAATGCATGAAAATAACATGAGATTCAGTTTATTTTTACGCAAAGAAAAATTAAAATTAACATAGCTTCTGTTTTTTTTTAATTGTTTTTAAATATATTATTTTCCTTCTTTTATGTACCTAACATAGAAGGCAAAAATCACATTTCACGACAGCTTCTTTAATGTTTTGCTCTTTCATTGCAACTTTAGGATTATAAAACTCTCGTTGTTGTAGTTCTGTACATTTGATACCTCGTGGGTGTGATAAATTTCGTTCACAAAGATATTTCCTGTGTGTTGTAATACCCTGTTTCTTTAAATTATTGTATTAATTTATGATACTTTAAAAACTAGACGAAAATGGCATAGAATCAAGCGTTCTGCTAATTTCAATGCATTATTTCGCTGCTACTGCCTCCCTATTTTAGGAAAGTTTATGCAAATAAGAATAGATGGTTAATAGTTTCTTTTCTCTTACATCGCACTTAATATATCAGGACACTGTCCAAACTACATTAGGTAAACGAAGGATGTATTGTTAGTTTCTTACGACTCAGTTTGTTTCTGCTGCAGGAGGAAAAAATTAAACAAAATTATAAGAAATTTAGAAACTACTTTGTTTGCACAGGCTTTAGAAATTTTACACAGATTATTTTAAAAAATAGAATATGGACACATATAATTAGTCAATAATTTCGCTATTAGCGCTCTAGATATCGCCCTATACCCTATAATCTAAATGTTGATATCGTTTAAAGGTACAGAATAAAGGGCAAAGTACGTACATATCTCTATATAAAAAGATTTGTAGATTCTACTGTACGGAAGTTTATGTTTGATCTTCATCAGATATGCAATATTAGTTATGCAACACGTACCACACTAATGGCGTTACAAAGTTAAAATTACCATTATTTAACAATATGTTTTCGTATGAGTTTTAAACGCCCTAATTCGTTATTTGTTTCTTTCAATAATAGAAAAATGTCTAGTAAATATATATGCCACAGGATGGAAGGTGATTACAAATAAAGCAATTCGGTGACATGCAAATTAAGGTACAAAATAAAAGTTCAATTTGTAGCTGCAATTTTTGGTTCTCTTTATTTTAATTCATATTTAATAAATTGCTTCATAATTTTTAGCTTACGTTCAGTATTTAGAAAGAAAATTAAATAGGTGAATAATTTTTATGGAGAATAGTGTGGTAGTGGAAATAAATATGAATATTCAATGGAATAAATGGACATGGGACATGTCCATCCATTTTAAATTGGTAATCACTTAAATGAAGATGTAGGTAATTTTGGATTATTACAAATTATTGATAATTTAATTTGGTGATAATATTTACGAATTTTTGTAAAAGAATCCGTTCTTTAGACGAATTGGGATACTGCTCTATTAAAAATATATTTAAAATTATAATAAATATTAATCGAGATTTTTATTTTGAAACGTCTGTTGACAAAATGTCGCAAATATCGTTCTAAATGTATAGAAACTTGAAACAGACAGAGGGAATGAAATAAAAAAAGTAAAATTTTCCTTTCTGCCATTTCATTTTGAAAACATAATACGAAAGTCATCTACATAAATGCACACGTAAATATTACATTTTTAATACATCATAAATTGTTGGTAACAAATGAAAAGCCCAATATAAATTTAAGAGGATAGCAAATTTTCTGAAGAATAACAAAAAAATTATCAATATCCATCTCTTTTTAAATGCGTAGTTAATGCCGAAATATAATTAGAAATATTTTTTTAATTGACTATAATATTCCTTCCATGTTTATGTGGAAATAAATATGTTATCAGTTCTCCGCAGGTTTTATATAGTTCTCTCGACGATTACCAGCGTAATGGTTTACTTTATGCATTCTTATAGAAGGTGCAATGGGATGCAATCTGGACTTTATACTATATTGATGGCTCAAAGACTTTCATAGTAATAATATTCAATAATTTTCTGAAATAAATATAATTTAAACAAAATTCAAGGTTTCTCATTTTGATTTTGATGTATTATTTACTCAGTTCTATAATTAGAAATAATTTATAATTTTGTTTATTTAATATAGCCGACAGAATATACTCAATTATTATCTTCTAAAACTTTTATGGGATTATGCTCGTTTAGAAATTACAAGTTTTATTAAAATTTAGACCCAATATGGTCTTAATTAAATTATAATCCCGTAATAACATTTAAACTGATAATTCTCGTAAACAAGAACTGTGTATATGAAATGTTTTAATTATTACTACGGAAAGCAAGTAAAGAAAAAGCAACAGTGTTTAATTCAGGAAAGAAAATTGCAGTAGAGATTATTACGAGAACTTTAACATCTGGCAGACACAAGAAAAGTTGCCGTAACGAGGAAAGCGAGGGAGAACTTTGGTCGAAACGTGATAAAAATCAGAGACGTCATAATGAAAAGATAATTAATATTTTATTATTTTTGCCATCGGTGTTAAAGGTAGAATTGGGAATCGTAATTGGTATTTTGTTATCTTCACGTATGAAGAGTACAGCAGAGACATTATTTGAGTTATCTTGTGAGTGATAAGCTTTCGTTACTATTTCTGGGTTCAAATATTGTGGACTGTTTATTGGTGTTCACTTACTACCTTATATTACTAAAGTTTTACGTTTCATAGCGCTCTATGGAGTCAGCATCTTTGTAATATATTGGACTCTAAAAGTATTTGACTTATAAATTTTTTATTTATTTATATAGAATTATTATTAAAAATACACGTTATTAATATGAAAGTTGCCGAATACTCTTAAAAAAATTTATAAAGTATTCTCAATAAATTCTGAAAATGAATGAAAAAAGAAACTTTTTGCAAAAGTTATGTAAGACTAAAAAATTGCATAATTACAATCTCAGATGAAATAATAATTACAGTGAACGAAAAATTTTAACATTATGTTACAAACAGAAGGATGTCTTGATTTTTTTGAACTAACCTAACTTATGCGGGGGTATAACATTATTAGTAAATAGTAGGAAATAAACATAAGTATGGAGGTACCCTAATGATATAATTCCATTTCGATATCCTAACTTTGTCCCCGTTTCAATTTTTTACGGTTTTCTGAGTACTAACACTTTTTAACCCTATTTAACCAACCCATAGTTCAACAGACACCGTCAAATATTTACTGAGTATGTTTTAAAACAATAAAAAACAAACAATTTCGCGAATTATGAAAAAAATCAATAATAAATAATATAATGTTTAACTACGATAAAAAACAAGCAGCTATCTTCATAAACGCAAATATACGAGTATTTTGAGTCTAACATATCAGAAGTTTTTAATAAGAAATAAAAATAATACCTTTTTATAAACGATGATAAAAAATAATGAAATACTGAATGAAATAGTCTAAACCGATGCTAATTGCTTCAATTTATTAAAATAAACTTTTAACTGACATTGACATTCATTGTTCGTTGCTTTTTCTGAAGCCCCACGGCTTGCAAGTTTAATAGATTAGTATGCCCAACCTTTATATGAAAGATACAATGGAAACCTATACTAAATTTTCGTAAAAAATTATTCCTAAAAATAATATTTTTGACAAATGTTTGTGAAAATTAATTGGTTTCTACTTTAATTTTCATCTAATAGACAGCAAAACAATCACTGAAATTATTCATGAATGCGATTTATAGCAATAAGTGAGTCATTATTTTTCAATGGCAATTCAGCCGAATTCTCCTCTTTTCAAAAAGCTACATTAAAATTTAGTTGTTTGTGAAATTACCCGCGGTTTAAATGCTTCTATCCCCAAAACTTGAGGTCGGCTCACTAGTCGATAATGAGCAAACACCTGCGGAGGACACAATTATATTTAAATCTAAATTGGTGTGCACCATACCTTTCAATGTTAATTTTTTTATTTAATTCGTTATTTGAATCAATTATTGGAAGCTCTTATCAACAAATAATTATTTCTTTAGCGGTGCTACATAAAAGTAATTTAACAAGACCCGAAGCTTTTTATGCTTGTTTGGTGAATTGACATGAAAAATGTTCGAAACATTTTTACGTCGATAAATTTTACGTTAAGAAGTTCATTCTCAATGTGATTTTATGGATCTTAAGTAATATTCAAAGCCGACCAATTATCTTTCTCGACATAAATCGAATTACTTATATTAGGTCTTAGGTCCTTGTTGCTAAATATTTTTATCCTGTCACTCCATATTTTCCTAAAAATAATTTAACTTTTTTGCCAAACTGTGAATGAAAAATCAAAAAATAGAGATTAAATAGAGTATTTCTATTTATAGAGTATTTCTTCAGTGAAAATATTATGATTACCTATTTGGCCCATGTAATGGTGGCGAAGAATATTCTAAGATCCCTTAGGCTTACACTTACATAGATGCTTCTTTGAGATTGACATGTTTATTAAAGCCACACTAATTTATTCTTTTCCTTAAAAAGTATAATTTAAAACAAATTGCAATAAAATGCAACACGATTTTTTTTAATTTACACGACAACCACGAATGAAGATCTGATGGCTATATTATTTTGTTGATTAGCATAATGCCAATATTTAAGTAATCAATATCATCGACAAAATATTGCTTTGTTCAATAAGTGCGATATTATTTTCAAATATATAAGATAATTTTTTAGTAGAGGTTTCATAATTTCTTTTCCTTGTCGATGTTTAGAGGCATGTTTCATTTAGTTTAGAATGTGAATCCTAATAAATCTAATAAAACATTAAAGTGATTGTCTTCTTTAAAATTAAGAAAAAAAAACAATAAAACTTAAATAATTTGTGCCATCAAGTAAAAAAAAATAATAAAATTCTATATTGGTTTGCTCCATTCTCAAATGTTTATTTGAAAAAAGACAGAAATTTCCTTTGTACCTCTATAAGTAAGATTTATATCAAACTTGCTGTGGCTTAGAGTCTATTTGCATTTTATTTTTCATTAAAAGGGTCTGATAAACATTTTTAAAATTACAAAAAGGTTGTTCTTCAATTTAGCTACAATATGTATTTATGTGTATATATATACACACACACACACACACACACACACATATATATATATATATTATATATATATATATATATATATATATATATATATATATATATATATATATTATAAACGAACTTTTTATAACTGACTCCATGATCTTAAAAATAATTTATATTTCATATTTTTATATCGAAATTAATCCCCAATTTAAGAATTTGAAAAAAGTAGTTTTCAGAAAAACTTGAATGAAAATTTTAATACACGTTTTTCTTAAAAAAAATGAATGGCGCAGAAAGTGGTACAGGGAAATGGATCTTACAAATATTTCAGCTTAACAGATCCAAATTTTAAATTTAAAGATATTTGGTTTTAAGCCAGGAATCGATAAAATATATACAGGTAAAAATATTAGCTGAGTATCTTATTAGTCTGAGCATCGTGGCTGCTTAGACTTGTACACTCATCGCTTCGGATGTATCATTGTTAGTATTTGAAGCAGTAGATGGATAAATGAACTTTATTTGCAGTATTTAAAAATACTGTATATCGTGGAGTTGTTCTTTTTTAAAAATTCTACCCAATAAAAAACTAGTGGAATAAAGGAATATATTCCTGTTACTCTAAACCCATTGACCGCTATTTTGTTTGTTGACATTATTAAGTCCTGCTGCTCAAATATATCAGCTATATCGTATGCCTTGATCATCTTACCTGATTGCAGTTCTGAATATCTTTACTGTAATAACTCTTAAGTGCATACATTAACATCCTGTCCAATGATTGAACTGAGAGGTTTTCGAAATTTTACATCTTGCAGGGTGAAAAAAATATTGCTACATCACGGAAATAGGTAAAACCCAGCAATTTTAAAGAACTTTGGGGAAATTATGTCCACACATCTATGAGATTTGTAAATGTTCTTCATCAATAGATCAGCCAAATATTGATGAGATGACAACTTACATTGTTGATTTTGTCAACCAATTTTCTAACATTGAATTCTCTGCTTATGATATTGAAGCTTTAATAAAATCACACTCGCAAGATCTAGCATCTGAAAAACTCATTAAATTTGAGCCACAGAAAGAAAGAACAAACACATGGAAAATAATATTTTTTTTTAAGACTCAAAAAGAGCTTTCTTTAAAAAAACTTTCAGCAACCTATGCAAGTTCGGAGTATGCAACGAATATTTTTGAGGAAAATAATCCCCATGTTGACAGAAGTTTTAACGTTAGCAACACAATCAATGATGTCTAAAAGTGTTATCGATATTTATATGATAAGAAATTAAAGAAGCAATACAAACTAGAATTGGTGCATTCTTCAGGCCAAATGTTTAATATATTGTGCTCCTTACTCTTACACATTCTTTTAAATTATGATAAAATCCCTTAATCAAAAGTAATAATCTAACGCGTGCACCAAAAATAACAATTTTTTTATAAATAATATATTTTACGTACTTAATTTTGGTAATACAGCATTTCTATTTGATATTGTAGAACATAACTTTTGAACATTATATGGAAATTTATGAAAAAAATTGTTTCGACTTACGCCAATTCATTTTACGGCGCATATTGTGTACCATAATACGCCGTGAGTAGGAGGAATGCCTGTAATTAATTTTATCATATCTATGCAGTTTTTAGGTACTGTTTCTTATGTAAATATCATTATCATTAAAAAGATCTAAGTTTCAATATATAATATTAATTTCTACCAAAATCATTAAGTTATTGGTCTTAAATCTACCAAAATCATTAAATTATTGGTACAAGCATCATTCATAGTAATCGAGCAATTAAATTGGTAATATCATTTTTTAACAGCAATTGAGAATTAAAATTTTTATATTCAATATGAGCTGTACTAAATTTGTATTATTTGAACATGTCACTA
Source organism: Druceiella hillmani (assembly GCA_039881145.1). Taxonomy (NCBI): domain Eukaryota; kingdom Metazoa; phylum Arthropoda; class Insecta; order Lepidoptera; family Hepialidae; genus Druceiella; species Druceiella hillmani. Next base: position 6,138,946 of record JAYKKI010000042.1, read on the forward strand.
ATATGGATCACAACACAAATTTGATAAAAAATGAATATGCAAATAGTATTTGAAGTATGTTATTCCATGTAATCACGATTATATTAGTAACTGTCTTAATAGACTCCATTATGACTCTGCTATGGTAATTATTGTTATTCAAGACAACACAAGTAACAGCAATAAAAAAGAAAACTTAAGAACTTGTTTAAAAAACCACCACTGGCAATAGGCTGTTTTTCCTCCAAAAATAAATTGCAATAGTGTTGTCAATGGTATAAAAGTACCGCATTAAAATGGAATACGCCCAAATGAAAAGAAAATTATAGTTTTATTCGTTTTAACTCGATATTGAAGATATTACATATATCTTCAATATTCAATAATTCAACACATAATTATTTTTACATATAAATAATTTCGACCTCATCTGGAAATATCCTGGCTAGGAAATAGTTATAAACCATATTAAAGTATATTATTTATTTATTATTTTATTACACGACTGATATATAATTAATATTTATGTTGTGCAATAATCATATTAAAGCTTCATTTATTTTTGTCTATATTTCATTAAAAGAATGAAAAAAACTTTTTTATGAAATTACTGTTTTGAGAAAATTTCCAAGTCTTCTCAAAATAAAAATTTATCCCATCTAGATCTTAACGGAAAATGTTGGTTTACCTTTGGAACTATTTTTACGTGACCATAATATTATAGAGTTTCTCGGCTATTTTCGACTTACCTGTCTATCAGCGGTGCTTATTCCTATAGTAAAAATTAAGAATGAAATATAAAAATGAAGGCAAGAAATTTCAATTGATAATATTTGTCATTTTTCGGTTTCTTAAATCAAACCAAATTTTTATCTTCAGTATCTAATCCAAAATATCAAGCGAAGATGACAACTAAGGCAGTAGTATAAGGCAGATCTCTTCCCTGCCATTCGTACATTCTTTTTAGATAAGATACACTCATGGATCTATTATTTGAATATCAATTTTTTCCAACACATATTATCATAGTAAAAAAATAATGTTACCCTACATATACTTCATTGTTAGAAAAAAAATTTAAAATTTCTGTAAAAGAGAATAAGACTTCAATTAGCAGGGAAAATAATAACATTTTATTTAAGTTAGTGACATTAAAGTAAGTGACAAGGTAAACAACAATATAAACGTAAGTCATTACTTAATTACTAACGGTCCTGAGTTTTTCATAAACCGGTAATATTTAGGTGTAAATTTATATTTTGGTAGTCTCTTTCTTACAAAACCTATTCCGAATTGCCGTAAAATTAAAAAAGTTGTCTAGCACGATTAACACTCCTCTATGAGAGTTTAGTATGTATTTAGACATATTTAAGTACACATAAAATTTAACGTGGAACGCAGAGAACGGCTTTTCAAGTATTGCGATGCGCGGGGTGCAGATTTTTCACTTCGCCGTCGAAGGTACCATGCAGGGCGATGGTTCCACTGTGCTTCCACTGTTTCCACTGTTCCAGATGATCCACTTGCGATGCACGGGCTGTAGTGTTTACCGCGTACTGGCTATTTTTTGACTGTATTAACCAATTTAATTATTTGAAGTCATTTCAATAATGTGGCATTTATAGGTAGCGGTAAGTGCAGCCACAAATTTCTATTAAACTAATTAAAAGTAACAATTCTTGAAGAACTAATTATATTGCCTACCACATTTTTCATAAGAGTAAAAACGCGGTGCATATTTCAACAAATATAATATATATAATGGTCACTATAGTTTTACTGTAATTTAGTAGTCAGATTTTACTAACCCTATTTTTTCATGATTTTTGCTTAGTAGATTGGTAATGGAGGAGGATGCATATTTTTAATTTCTTTGGTGATATGTCTTTTAATTTTCTATTAAAAAATAAAAAGAAAATTATTTTTAAATAAGTCTTATGTACATATTAGTAATATAGGGAAACCTATAAATAATTTTGACCTTAATTTACTCCCTCTTTAAATTTTAGGTGAGTATTTTTAAAAACTTTGTGCAAAATATGTAAGTTATTAGTTAGGTACATTTCATATTTCCTCACCGCATGGTTTCTTAAAGGATCTACTGTGAGTAAAGAATAACGTATTTAAATTTTTCATAGTCGTTGAAACATAGTGCGTATTTCAAAAATTATGGTATCAAAAATTATTTCCTACATCCTTGGCGTTGGTTTCTAAAAATCCACAATTTTTAATAATTTTAGATTGAATAGTTCCTCAAAATTGGGGGAGGGGTGTGTTACTTATTTATATATATAAATTTATATATAATATATATATATATATATATATATATATATATATATATATATATATATATATATATATATATGAAGGCATTTTAATCAATTGAAAAAAATTTAATACTCAATTTGGTCCCTAAAAAAATCCCAAATTAACATTACGGACGGAGAGTGACCATTTAAGAATTCCATTTTTGCTTTTGAGGTACTTGACCTTAAAAACTAGTAAACATTTGTAAAGGATCTAAATTTGAGGCGTATTTTTCATGTCATTTTGAAAAAAAACATAACTTGAAACTGTACGTTATGTCAGAAACGGTGAATGTCCCAAATGGTTTAATCGCAAATACTTCTACGGAAAAACCTAACTGAAATATAGGTTGTATGAAAGGTTACTTCAATATTATATATTCCAAATATCGTATTGGTACTTGTAAGGATGAGTTGTGAGATTTTCGCTATTAAGTTTTTTTTTAAATTTTTTATCACATTTGGAATAAAAAATTCAGTGTCTACCAAGAGTCAATTTTAACTAATTATGGTTTTATTTTAATAAATAATTTCGAAGGAAATGTAAACGCACTCATTATAAAATACCTGAAATCGCTTAATTCAATGTATTGTACAATTACTTCTTTTTCATAAAATTATGCAAATTTAATTATTTATTCCAATCTCTGTTTTCCATTTGATTTTCTAGTAAATTTATATTTTTATTTTATAAAATTAAACTAAAATGAAAAAGTAATGATCAAAATTATATATACCTCACAAATTATATAACTGTACTTCGTATAATTATTGCAAACAGAAATGATATGTTCGCCGGAAATAACCTCAGTATAAGAGAAGACTGAATACATATCATCCAGTGTTTTACGTGGAAAAAACTCAAAATTCCAAATTTGTCTGTCGACGTCTGATTTGTTAAAATATTTTTTATTTTTATAACTTTTTTAAGAGTGGAAATATCTATTATTTTTTTCTTTAATATTTCTACTTAAAACGTTCCAACGACGATGATTCCGTCAGGCTACAAAAGTATTCAAAATGTAATGAGAATAGATAGGATGGATTGAAGTTAGGTTTAATATTTTACATTTTTCTATATAATCTATATAATCCCTTCAGGCTAATAAAGTTTAAATATTTTTTTTCCAAATCTACGACTTACTTTAAAAAAAAATGCCAGTCTTCGCACAAAACTCTTCGTTTTATTGCCTTTTGTCGTTGTGTAAACAAATTACATACGTAATTATTATATGATTAGACTTTGCAAATATGTCAGATATTTTAAAGTATGTGTCAAAACTAAAGATTGGATGTAAAGATAATTTTAAGGTTATGATATTTACAAAACTATTTTTTTAGAAAGATATGTAAAGTATTTCAAGATATTGTTGAAAATGCCTAGAAAAAATATATATTTCTTCCCTTATTATGACTCTACTAAAGTAATAAAAATAATGATACTTACATAATGTTTACAACATTTGCATTTGCCAAAGATATAATAGGTAATATATTTGCAAAGTAATTAAAAATTAGTATTGATATTTCCAAGTTGTTTAAAAGAAACACTATGTATTCTAAAATATTTATCTTATACTTTTAATTGAGCAATTTTTTCTGTATATATATATATATATATATCCCTCCTAATACAAGTATTGAACTTAAAAGGGGGATCCATCCTATGTAAGAACTAATGTAACCTTAGAGACAATAAAGCATTATTATTATTATTATTATTATATATAAATAATATATAATCTATATATATATATATATATATATATATATATATATATATATATAAATATCTTCTTGTATTCAAGTACCATTATGTTGACTATAGACAAATTTAGTTTAAAGTTCGTGTTAAGTTGGGAATTGGAATATTGTTTCGTGAAGAACAAAATTGCTAAATGTATCCAGACAGTTGGTTTATAGATAGAGAATTTTGGTTTATTGTTTTTACGACAGAGTAAATTTAAAAATTTGGTTTATTTTTTTAAATCACTAGAGACAATTATAAATAAAGTCCTTCTTTTTGACTCTGTTTTAGTTAATAATATGGCAAAGCGTAGGTCCGTAAGTTACAAATACAAAATATTATAGCTAATTGTAGATAAAATATAAGAAAAAAAGAGTAATCGGAACGGAAAAAGAAAGGGCGTAAGGTAAAATATACCAAAGGTTAGATAAACTTAAGCAATCATTGAATTAGTGTTGATTAGGCGTTACGATGAGACTGTTGAAATATATTAATCACTCCAAACGAGTATGTATAAAATAATCTCAAGGTATTAGTATTTTTAATCATGGGTAGAACATGAAACACTAGTTAAGAAATATATAAAGGACGATCAACTTAATCACTCACCTTCAGAAGAGGTATCATGAAATCGTTGGATTAAAAGGAATGGAAGCCATCGAGACATTTTAATGACGCTTTAAAGACGAATTAAATAATAACTAAGTACCAACTGCGAAATTCCTTCCCCATGCCATTTGCATAAGTCAAATAGCGCTATTGATTTAAAAGTTACGTGGCAAAATAAAAAATAAATTGTTTCTATTTTTCAATTGTCAAAAAAATAACTTTACAACTTCTATGTCAGACTATATATTGACTTCTATATTGTCTCTCATTCAATGGAATTCAAGATTCCTCTGCAATCACCTCACAAAAAAGCTCGATGCTTATGTTCAGCATAGTGTTAGACCTGAGATTATATTCCTACCCTCATTATATGTTTTGATATAAATGAGAACATGTCACATATTAAAAAAGTTATGACGAATATGAAATCTATTACATAAACATTCACTTGGGCACGACAGAATAAATCCTGCATACATTCATATGCCAGGGACATAGGGCGCTCGTGTACAGCAGACGAAAATTCGCTCAAAGTATATGGCTTGAAAATTACAAGGCTGTGTAAGTTTACATGTATAAATCAACAAACATTTTAATAATTTTAATACCATCTGGGGTATAATATGAAAATTTTATAATATGAATTTTAATAAAATTTATTCCTGTTTTAGGTTCTCTTCTTAAACGATACATTAATTATAGGAATTTTATTTAGGTTATGGTTCCTTCATCATTTTCGTACGTTTCCTTGATCGACGAATAAACTGAACATATCATTACAATCAATTTTAAGAACGATATATTTATTTATCTGTTTATAAATAAAATTGAATTAAGCGTATAAGTTACAAATATAAGTTAATTTGAAATATATTTTTCTTTACAGCTTACAAATACAAATAATTTTTCTTAGCTCACGAGAAAGGCAAATTAATTTAAAATCTACTTAGATATAGAGTTTGGAAATAATTGTATGTCAAAAATTTTAATTTTTAATTTTTTTTAAGTCGAAGAAAGTTTGATAAAATTTTTCAATACATAATTTACCGCAATAATATGGAAATTATAAATATAATGTTATTGCAAAGAAAAATAACGAAAAGACTTGCACTCGACAGAAATTAAATCTTTGACAATGGCGTAAATAATTCAAATACTAATATGTAAAAACGTCAAGAACTATAAACAATGATTATATATATATATATATATATATATATATATATATATATATATATATATATGTGTGTATATATATATATATATGTATATATATATATATATATATATATACATATGTGTGTGTGTGTGTTTGTGTGTGTCTGACATGGCTTCATTAACGTATCAATATTTCTTCTTAAATGCTTTTATTATTGGACTAGTAATATCTATGTTATGCATGTTTCCTTCACTTCAGACTGCAAACACCTTCTACTGTAACGAAACAATTAAGCAAACTTTCATATTCTTAATTCATATGTAATTTCATCGACCCAGTTTTACTGAAATATTTCTGTAGGAATGTGAAAATATTTTTCACTACAGAACTACTTACAGACATGTAATCATACTACTACTACTTTCAGACATGTAATGATAATGAAATGAATAAACCTAATTTGGAAAAATCAAGGTAATTATCGTTGTCAGTTTTGACAAAAGTAAGGAAATTAAAGTTTAGTGCAGAGAAAATCAGTTTTTACTTAAGGAAAACGGCCGAGAACTTCAAACGTAACTGTGTAACATAATATTTCATTTATTACTGCTAACAATTAATTTTCATGAAGGCATTAAAATAGACTAGCTTACAAGATTAATACAAATGCTTTCAAAGGCATGTCATTAATGTTAAACAATATTTGTTTTGTGTTTTTATGTGGTGGTATAAAATTTTACCTATTTATTATTTTTAACATAGTAAAACAAATATGTGTATTTATTAAAATTTTTAAAATATATCTCCATGTTTCAATTTAGAAAAATTATGATTCTAAAGATAGAGGAATTATTAATGTTTACTTATAACAATAAAACCGTAACCTTATTCTCACCTACGTGAATGGTAATCGGGATTAAAATTTACTTCAATCTAAAGAATGAAAAAAAAGGTTGAAATACTTTTTTCTTGTTTATTATTAAAATATTAAACATTGTGTGAAATCAATTATTCAGTATCAAGGGGTAAATATTATTAATTATATTAATTTATTATTGTATTAATAAAAAAACACAAAATCTGGTTCATGGTCCATTTTGGAACAAAATAAATTAAAAACTTCTACATTAACTTTATTTTGTTAAGGTAAACTGCAAAATTTTCTGAAAAATAACAAAAATTTTTTAAAATTAATATAGAAATTTTAAATTATATTTTATTTTACATTACAAGCAGTGAGATAAAAGATCAGGTATTAATAATATAGGAATATGTGTATTTTAAAGTAATTGAAAACGTTTCTTTATTTTGTAGTCTTTGTTTATTTTCTTTTGATACGTTTGAAATTTCAGGTTTACTTAAAAAAAACATATGCCTATTATAGAATCCTTTGTTTTTTTAGCCTCGTTTCTTTGTTTGGCTGAAATGAACGTGAAAATATTTCTTGATAGTAGCTTGTCAACAGAATTCCAAAGTTATAATTTTAATCTTTTTAAGCTTATAAGACGCAACTGTCATTTCATAGTTGTTCAAAAATAAGGAAAAATTGACTTTGCTATCAAAATTGTTTATATTATTAAACGCTTTTTATTTATTTTTATTATAAGATTATAAACAACTTGGATAAGAGACGAAGTGGAGGAGATGATCAATCAGTCTGAATACGGTCTCTTACGGTTTGAAGCTTCACCTGGAAACAAAGAATTTGAAAGGGAATTTTGTATACTTTTCGAACTATATATATATATATTGGACTTCTGCTTTACCATCTTCTATTGTCTCTAGTAAACTGTAAGAGCCATGATGACTACTCGATCTTCTTTAACTGTAATATGGTCCTTTATTTCACCGCCATTACATTACTCTTGACAATAAGCTTTTGTTTGGCTGTTGGTTAATTAGGTGATTGACAAATAAAAACAATAATAATGAATCAAAAAAATATATAAAATCCAAATGCAATGAAAAAATTTTTTGAAAAAAAAATATATGTTGTCCATCCAGGATTTCCAAAAAATACAGCATGCTTCTACCCAGCTTTGGCATTAGACCGAAAAGAGAATAAATATAGAAAACACTCGTGAACGCAAGGTGGATTAACATTATATCTGAATAGATTTACTCTTTTGGTTGGGTTTTGTGGATAAAATATCCATAGATTACAATTCCAGGGTTATTTTAACGATTTATTTGAAAATGGATAATATTTTTTTTCCAAAATTATTTATGTTTCAAATAATGTAAACGTAATTTTAAAAATTAATGTAGAAATTTTTTTTATAAACTAATTTCAGAAGTAATAATATTTAAATTATCTCTGGAAATGTTTTGGTTTTAGGGTTCCGTACATGAAAGGGAAAAAAATTAAACTCGTATAAAATCACACATGTGTTTGTTTGTCCATCTATCACCATCCTTTTTTTTAGAACCCACTAAACGTAAAAACTTCAAATATAAGAATGATTTCGTGTGCGTCTGCCACAGTTATTTTTTTTAAATCCTTTGAGGCAGAAATTTAAAATTTGGACAAGAATAAAGTATTTTACCGGTTTATATCTCGATAATAATGTTGCTATAGTAATTTTATGCGGCAAATGAAACATTCAAAATTTTGTTTTATTACATGTTTAGCGTTGAGATCGTTTAAAAATAATATTTATGAGAGGCTCAAAATGTGTTTTCATATATTTAAATGATATATATTCATAGACGTACCAAAAAAATTTAAAAAATATCATCATCCCTTATTTCCAAATCTAACTGAACTTATATTTTTGAATAAAAATAGTTTTTCGAATGTTTAGTGATGATACCTAGTGTCATACTTTTTTAGATATTTAATGTAATTTAAACATCACATTAAACAATCCCATTAAACATCTATTACAACAGGAAGTCCATGTTAGTATGATAAATAAAGTAACTTCATTTCAAACGAAGTAAGAAACCCTTACTTAAGCCGCTATATGTCTGACTCTCACTTGATCAGTTCTAATTCCGAATTATCTATCTTACATTGGTAGTTACAGGTGTCGTAAGTTATAGCCATAGAAATAGCAAGTATATGTTAAATAATTTTACCGATATTCATATTTATTTTTTATTTATTGTTTTATATCTCTCTCAAAAACTTGTTCAAGTTTTCTTACTACAATAAATCTGTTAAATTTAATTTATGCATTCGATACACGTACTATTACGTTTGGTAAAGATAAGCACCTATGTAAGTCATTCAATATGAGTGTTTTTTTTTTCGTGGAGTGCGACGAGGAGCGCAATTGGGATTATGTTTTTCTTGCCTTTCATATTTTATTTCCATATATGAAACATGTCTTTGGCAAAATTTAATGTTTGAATACTAGACTTTGTATGATGAAAATGTCTATAAAACACTTGTTTTTATTCCATGTACACAATTATTTTTCTGTTAAATAAGTTTAGTTGAATTTAATGATCTTCTTACCAAGAAAATATTAATATCTGAGACAAAAAATTGTGGTATGAGTAAGAATGAAATACAAAGGAAAAAATAGTCTGTTAAATTTCCGATCGGTGTCTATTAAATATATTAATAGTCTAGTAAATTTCCGGTGGCGAGGAACCAATAATGTTCAGATTAGATTTTGTAGTTTTTACTTTCTTTAAAAATTGTTTTTAACATAAATATAATAAGATGCAAGAGATACTAAGACGGGAACGTAGTACTACACGATCATTTAATATTTAATGTACATATTGGGCTAATTATATAATTTCGCCAATATAATATAGATTTTGTAAGCAGAAACACGGCTTCTTTGATTCGGCATTTAACATTGGGAATGGTAAGAATGGGATATTGGCATCTCTTCTATAATATTTTAATGCCAACTTATACTAAAGATTTTATAACTATTTAATATGAATGTCAAATACATTTAAATATATTTTTGATCGCTATACCTTCTATATGTAATTGTTATTTAAAACTTTAAACTGAAAAAGAATACAAGTGCAATGATCACTAGTGCAATGATCTATGGATGCTGCTGTTATAAAAACGTACTTGTTTTAGCGATATTATTTTTGTTTTCTAAGAGCTTTCAATACCAAATTAAATTAAAATAGTTAATTGAACACTTATAAGTTCGTCAAAATATAATAATTAAGATAATAATTGCATATGCACACGACTTTATGCACTTATTGAATAGTTTTAAAAGAAAAAAGGGATATCTATTTCCCGAATTTAGACCGTCAGGTTTTTCGTCTTAATTTGGATTAAAAAAAAGAATCTAATCTCAGCACTTTTGATTTTACAGTCAAGTGTTTTATCGTTGCGTCAGAGTCCCTTGGAGAAATGATATAATAAAGGTACACTTACTAAGTAATCTTTCAGGTTTTCTAATTTTGTGCTAACTAGTTTAACAATGGGTAATATTTTTAAGTATTCATATTTGTTCCACTATCAAAATAGAAAATTTAAATTTCTAACTTATTAAAAGTATCGAAATAATGTACTAACCTTATCGCGTTGAATGTTCTCATATTGTTTCCAAATTTAATAAATTGTGGACTTTATATATATTTCGATTTTTATTTAAATATTAATTAAGGAATACCATAATATATTTATCACACATTTTCCATAGATCTAGACGATTATAAAGGAGTTTTGACGTAAAACAAGAAATAAATATCCCTTTTTTACGGCATCAGAGAATGTCTTAATCTGTAAATAATTTGAGCTTCGCTAAACATTACTATAACTAATATAAAAGCATTATATCAGATTATGTTCTGAAAATCTTTTTATTAGTTTTCCGTTATTTATTTTTTTAACTATTAGTGAATAAAATACTGACAAGTTTGAAAACTTTCAAGTTTAAACAATAAATTAACGCCTCTGTAATTAATCACCAACAAATATTATACATTAGTGGTCGCTCAGGGGTTGAAATTCAAACGTAATATAATTAACTACTAACTTTGTTGGAAACACTAATAGGGACATGGGAGAAAACCAATTCAGAACATTGTTAAATTTTTTAATCCTTTACGATATTCAGCAAGCTGATAGATTTTTCCTTTTGCAACGAGTGTATATTAAGTAATATATAAAGCACTGACATCTATTACACAAAATAAAAACAAACGCTTTTTTGCCTTGGCATATACTTCACAGGCTATTTAAAAGGAAACATTTTTATTCACATAAAATTCACAGCTCAAAACTCATTTAGTAAATTAGATTTTTTAAAATTCTTTGCCGACAATCTTTACTCTGGGCAACTGTTTGAGCAAAGATTACTATGTGTTTGACATTGGCGTTATGAACGTAAATAACGAATCTTTTATTGATAAATATAATCAATGTAACTTTTAATGTATTTTTAATATATAATTTACGTACATGTAAAGCATATAAACTATGCCAAATCTCATAGTCCTACTTGCATCAGGATGCATACAAATGTGTATATATATATATATATATATATATATATATATATATATATATATATGCAGGTCTCATCAATATTACTTCACTATTTAAAGCTATAAATATATTATGTTCGTCAAAAAAATATATCATATCCCTTTTGCTTTGTATACTTTACTGTTTTCCATCGCGATGTACATATTTATAATTCATAAATTCAAAGCTTCTAGTAATTCTAACGGAAGTTATTAAAGTTTGAGAAATAAAAAGTAATTCAATAGAGTAATAATTTCATTCGTCGTAGAAAAATATGCTTCTCATAATTATGCAATACATTTTCAGTAAATCTAAGTATTAGATATTGCCAAATATTCATTTAATTTTCAGTAAATCGAAGCATTAGATACTGCTAAAATTCTATATAGGCAATTAGGCGTATGCTTTCAGTATAGGCAATTAGTCGTATGCTTTCGAAATAAATCGAACAACTTGCTTTTGCAATTTTTTTTGCTTTATATTTTTATCTTTTCAATGTTTTTTATAAAGTTAGTCGGTTTTTTACGAATACTTAAAGGAAACACCAATAGAGAGTTCAAACAAAATATGTCTTTGGCGTAAAAACTGATATAATTTATCTAGTTCATATAAGAATGTAAAAATGGCTACGCAGTTCTTTCATTTAATTTGATTCGTTTAACAGAGTTTATCTTCTTTTTCTGCCTTTTTTTCTGTCCGACGAAAGAAGATTCCCCGCAACACAATCTAAAATTATCTACATATTTTATTAGCTAAATATAAAAATAAAACTTCCATTCCAACTAACTTACTTCTGACTAAGTAAAATATCCTATCCACTACTGGAAAATAGCCTCCTTTTAACTCAAAATTTTAACTTCTTTATGAGACAATTTGTGTTATCATATTTTAAATCCATTATATGAAGGGATTAATAGAATCAAATTAGAATATGCATAGCATGTCATGTTTTATTGTAATAATTTTGGGAGGGACATATAAAATATTAAAATTTCCTAAGGACAGCAGAGAAAACAAATTTTGGTGACTTTCTTGAATAAAATATTTCTTTTCAGTGCCCAACAGTAATTGGTCAATATATTGAGACTACGTTTTCCTTGGTATATCTTTTCCACGGTTAAAATATCCCGTTGGAAACCTTCACCATGCTCTTCACTGGCTGCTTCTAGATTTTTGGAGAAAAAGTCCAAATGAGAATTCAAAAATAAATTTTGAGTTACATGTTGCATCGCAGTATTTAATAGGTCGTCAAAATGTCCCTGATTATTTCCTTGTACTTTCATTCCTTTCCTTTCAGCTTTGTTGTTTCCAAGAAAATTTTCAACTACTCTTTAGAAATATGTCCAAGTGGGGTTTTACAGTGAATCAATTTTTTGTTGGCAGATCTTAAATTAATTTCACAATTTGTGGTCCAAAAAATAATCCATCTTCGATTTCAACATCATTGATTTTAAGAAAATTTTCTTTTAAATATGAATATCCATCGCCAACTTTGCCCATTGCTTTGAAAAAAAATTAATTAAAAAGACCTAGTTTTATATGTAATGTTGAGAGAAATTCGTTTCTTGGTTTTACCAAAAGTGTACACAAAACATTATTTAGTCCAAGAGTAAGTAAGCTACCTTTTAATCAATCTATTTTCATATAAGCATTTTTTCTAGCTCAACTACCCCACTAACAAAGGAACCAGAAATATTTTGAATAACCAAATTCTGAATCTAATAAAGTAGTAATTATCACTAAATCTCAGTATATTTTTCAAGAAGTCATACGATATTTTATTTCCCCAAAAGTAACTTCATGTTATCATGTGTATTAATATTAAAATGAGAGAGAACTTTTTTCACATCAGTACCGTAAGCTACTTAGAAAGGCGAGATTTTTTCCATTGTGCAAAATAATAGCTTTTAGACTTACTTTTGAAAAGTCTCTAAATAGTTGCCAATAAATATTCGCAGTTATTATTAGCTAATAAATTCATCACAGAACAAATGTCCTTGGAGTAAACAAGTTTACCTTTCTGAAAGAAATAACTTCTGAACTCACTGTCACGCTTACGAGAATAATAAATTCTGGCTTCTGAATGAAATAAATTCCACTATCTCAGTTTAGATGATAACATTTTAGTTCCTTTTTTGGATAAACTCAAATCGCACACCATATGATTTAAGGTACCTCGTGTTCACAATTAGGTTTTGTTGTATTACAACATCTTCATGTGGGCTGTTAGCAAAGATACAAAGCACCATGTGTTATTAAATTGTGATGTAAAAAAAGCGCAAGGTTCGTAAGTATCATTTTTCATGTCGCCTTGAGTAGAAGGCAAGCTCAGCGGCATATTGGATTTATCTGAACGTACACTTTCTTGACGTATTGGTACAGGTATCTCTTAACTCTGGGGAATTTATCTCCTTGCAGATGATAAGTTTGGATACTTCCTTGCTTGTTAATTTTATTACTAAAGACTTTAACTGCAGTCATTCAAAAATAACAGACCGATGTATAATCACTTGGTTCGGCCCGTATTACTATAATACATCTTGTCAAAAGAGTAACGTAAGATGCACAACATATTTGGTGGCACAATGGAAATCCAAAATATACAAAATAACATTTTTTGATCAAATCTGTAAAATTTCACCGTTTACTAATTAATGTAAGTTCTCGACATACGTAAGAAAAACGGTCAGAATTATTTATACAAACCTTCTGCATTTTAGTCGATGTAGATTACCCAAATGAAAACAAAACTACTATTAATTTAAAGATAGCTTCATTTGAAAACAATCTTCTCAACAATCTTTCATAATAACGTGGATACATTATTAAAGGAGATCTGTTACAAAAAAAACTGAGGGTGGTCAAACAAAACTTTTTGTGGTTTTTTTAATGAAGATAGATGAGTATAAATTACAAACTAGTATACGTATAACAAAAATCATGTTAGATAATATTGTATACCTAGGCATTAGACCCAATTAAAATGTAATTAATAATTATTATTTAAGAGGTAATTTGACCATTGTATCTTTCTTCTTTATTTCTATAATTATTTATATTACAATTATCAAAAAACAATATGGGGATTTCGCAAGTGTTGAATAAAAATTAATTTTCCCTTATTCAATACTATTTAGTACCAATAAATATATTGAAAATTCTTATAAGAATTTACTGTGAATAAAAACTAAAGAATCATATTAGCTTTCCCTTCATCTTTAAGCTCACGAAAAATATATTACAATGAGTAGACTGCTGTAGTAGAGACAAGACGATAAATTTCACCATAGAGCTTTTCAAATCTTCTGGTCTGTTTTTGGACTTATACCCGATACGCTACAATATCATTTAATATAAATGAATTATACGCCACTAAAATGATAATATTTATATATGGTTATCAATAGTTTGAACACAGCTGACATAAAAATACTCTTGTTGTAAAACTAAAACAAGAACTGTTTTGTAAAATTAGTTCATCTCATAGATAAGAGTTAGTGTCTTAAAATTAATAATAAAATGAGAGAGCACTTTTCTGTGGCTGAGCGATTACTATATCAAAAGGTTTGTAGATTGACAATTAAATAACTGCAAAGGACTAAGAAAATCATTTTTGATACCAACATTGATAAACAATTATGTAAAGCAAAAGCACAAAATTTCAATCCACAAAAGGTTTGCTGCATCTCCCCATTAGGTAAAACGAATTGTGACATTATAAACTCATGGTATGAATGACCGCATATTCATGGACACATTTGCCGGCCATTTTTTGCTTGCATAGTGAGTAATTAACCATCCGTTTTATACATCTAGATTATTAAATCCAATGTATTTATTATATTTTACTCGTTTTAATCTCTAAGCATTACTACTATCTCTATATCCACGAAGGAAAGGAAGAGTTATATACGTTTAGAGTAAGAAGTTGTGTATTTGTTTAAACGCAAAATATTTGGGACTAATCGATGATAGTTCTTAGGTAGATCTTATGGTGATTACTTACGAAGGAGCACCGAAATAAACATTTTGTTTCAAACGAATGTTCCTATTTATCCCCAAAATGGTTTGTCTGATTTAAACATGGTTTTCTGTACTCGTATAAAATAAAAATATTTGGGTCTAATTAGCGATGGTTTTTTGATTTATATCAGGTATTACTACGCGGTCTAAAGATCGTACGTTACTAAGAACTACATAATCTTGCCCTTTAGCAAATTTTTTTTAAAAGCTTAGTTATTAAGGATAATAATCAACATCAAATTTAATATATTGTTTAAGCCTATGAAAAATATAAACGTTTTAATCAAAAAAGAATAAAATAAAAAGCAAAATTAAATATTTCGAAAAAATCCGCGACGGTACAACTACATGTTGTTTCAATTGAAAAAATATTTTTTTTTTTTTTTTTCTGTTTGTATCCTGCGATCAGTCATTAGAACTATAAGCAGGTAGGTTGTGGTATGTATCTTGTTTGGGCGAATATAGGGCCAGTGCCCTTAATCGCTCTAATACTCTTGAGTCTCTTTATCGAGTTGGGCTGCAACAGCATGTGCGAAAGTGGGTTAGGATGGAATGTCAGACGATCTTTGTATGTGGCTGTGTAGCGTTTTGCTTCGTCTACGATGGTTGAAATTTGTAGGTATTCGTGGATTTCCGAATTGCGGGAGTACCATGGTGCACCTGATATGACCCTAAGTATATTGTTTTGGGCTCTTTGTAGGCAGAGTATGTTCGAATTACTGGCCGATGACCACAGTTGAATCCCATATGTCCAAATGGGTTTTATTACGGAGCAGTACACTCTTAGTTTGTTGCTTAGGGATAGTGCTGACTGTTTTCCTAGAAGCCATAGCAAATTTCTAAATTGAAAATTGATTTTGTTACGCTTATTTTTGATGTGGTCTTTCCATGTCATCCTTCGGTCCAGATGAAACCCCAGGTATTTGACGCAGGACGATTGCGGTAAAGTGTTGGTACCTAAGTTGACTGCAGGACAAGTTGCACGTCTCAGAGTGAACGTGATGTGGTGAGATTTTTGGGCACTAGCTCTTATACGCCATTTGTTCAACCATTTATTTGTGTCATCGAGTTGTGCCTGCAGCAATTTACTTGCCTCTTCTGGACTGCTATTACATGCGAGAAATGCAGCATCGTCAGCATAGGTTGCTACTGTAATATTAGGTGTCTGGGGTAAGTCATTCGTGAAGATGTTGTAAAGCACCGGACCGAGTACCGATCCCTGGGGTACTCCTGCGTGGCAACTATACAAGGAAGACCTGGCGTCACGGTGTTTTACTCGAAACATTCTGTCTCTAAGGTAAGAATCCATCAAGGGGTAGAAAGAGTGTGGAAGTGCTTGCTTTATTTTGCATAGTAACCCTTTGTGCCAGACCCGATCGAATGCCTGTTGGATATCCAGAAAAGCAGCAGGACAATATTCTTTCTTTTCCAAACAGTCTCGTATAGTACGATAGACTCTGTGTACTTGTTCTAGGGTCGAATGTTGCTTGCGAAACCCGAACTGATGATCTGGTATGACGTGATTGATATCTAGGTATGCATGTATCCTAGTAAGGATTATTTTTTCCCACAATTTGCTTAGAACTGGAGTTAAGCTGACAGGACGGTGTGAGGATGCATCGTTGACTGGTTTACCGAGTTTATGGATCATAACTACCTCGGATATTTTCCAAATAGCAGGGACATGTTTTGTTCTGAAGGTTGCATTAACGAGGGTTACCAGGAAGACAATACATTTTCTAGGAAGCTCTTTGAGTACCTTCATGGTGATCAGGTCAAATCCTGGAGCTTTCTTCAAGTCCAAGCTGGCTATTTCTTTGGACAGCTCCTTTGGGGAAGTAGGTCTTATCGGCAGACACAGCTGCAGGTCCTGATTTAGGATCAGATCTATTTCAGAGTCCTCAGGGTTGTCAGATCCGTTAGGTTTGAAGACATTAGCAAGATGACTGGCGAAGGTCTCAGCTTTTTCTGGGTCTGTCCGTGCCCATGTATTGCCATTCCAGATTGGCGGTGAACATTGTTGGGGCTGTGGCATATTCCTGGTAGCTTTCCA
Source organism: Druceiella hillmani (assembly GCA_039881145.1). Classification (NCBI taxonomy): domain Eukaryota; kingdom Metazoa; phylum Arthropoda; class Insecta; order Lepidoptera; family Hepialidae; genus Druceiella; species Druceiella hillmani. The sequence continues at coordinate 6,156,280 of JAYKKI010000042.1, forward strand.
TAAAGAATGGGTCCCATGGCCATTGGGTGACATCTTTTCCAGTCTTTGTTTAACTGCAGCGTTAGTGACATCAGCAAGAAGAATCTTTAGCTCTTTTATTGCTTTGTTCAGTCGCGTTTTGTCTTCGCTGTTACGGGAAAGTTGCCAAACTCTACGAAGGCGGCGTTTTTCATAAATTTTTTGACGGATTTCAAACGGGAGCGGTGTATTCGCAAATGAATGCTTCAGTGTGGGTGTGCTTGTCCACGCTGCCACTTGGATCAGGTTTGTAATGTTCTATACATTGTTCTATACTATATTGTTATATACTATGTTCTATAATATTCTATACATGCCTCGTCTACATCTTCAGCAGTTTTTAACGGAAGTTTGAGAGAGATATTTTCGTCGAGATACTCTCGGAAACCATTCCAATCGGTTTTAGCGTTAGTTAGATAGGAGCTATGGGTATCACGGGGTATCGCAATAGGGCTTACAGTAAGAAGTATTGGTGTGTGATCAGAAGATCCATCTAGGTTTGACTCGATTAGGAGATTTTGATGACAAATGCCTTTTGTGATAAAAAAGTCTATAAGATCAGGAGTTCTCTCGGTATCTGTAGGCCAATATGTAGGTTCTCCGGTTGAAATGGTCGCTAGATTGTTGATCTCAGTACTACATTTTAATTCTCTACCTCTCGTAGTTGTTAACCTAGATCCCCAATGCTTAGCGTTCCAATCACCACCGGCTATGAATCGGTTTTCTAAAGCTTTGAAAAACTCCGTAAACATATTCTCCTTAATGGTGTGACGCGGTGGACAGTATATTGCTGAGAGGATGAGGGGTCCGGCACGATCATCAATCCGTACAGTTGTAGCTTGCAGGTACTTGGTTTCCCAAGACACGAGTAGGCAATGCTTAATGTTCTCCTTAATTACTATTGCCGCACCACCATGAGCTTCCCCTTCGGGGTGTGAAGTTGTGTAAACGCAGAATCCACGAATGCATATGCGTGATCTTGGTGTAGTGTGAGATTCTGATATAAGGCAGGCGTCAAGCTTATTGGTTCTCAAAAACATCTCAAGTTCTTTAGTGTTGGGAGCAAGTCCGTTAATGTTCCACGTGGCGATGTGTAGAGAAGTCATTTTGTCAGATTAGATATCAGGGTAGTTATAAGTCCCAGTAGGGAGCCTATTTGTTGAATTAAGAGATCCATTTTTTCACTTTGTTTGGCAAGTATATCTTCTAATTTATTAGATTGTTGGTGAGTATATTGCTGTGTTGTTGGTTGCCTACCTTTGGCAATATCGGCATAAGATGTTTTGTGGGTGTTACTATGACCCTTAGTGTCAAAGTTGGTGGTAGTTGGTATGTTGATAACAGGTGTTTGAGAGGGTAGTCTAGCGCGAGAGGCGAGTTTCTTGGTCCTTCGAGCTAGTATTTCTTTGTATATTTGGCATCCTTTATAATTAGCAGGGTGGTCGCAGCAGCATAAAGCACACTTGGCTGGAGTTGTCCTATTCTTTTTGCATTCTGAGGTTTTATGGTCTTCACCGCATTTCACGCATCTAAATGGTCTCATGCAGTTATTTTTGGTATGACCATATTGTTGACAGCGTTGGCATTGTACAATGAACTTTGATTTCCGGGGATCCTCAATCTTAATTTTTTGCCGTGCGATAAATGCAATGTTTTTAACGTCAGGATTGTTAATGCTAGGCTCGATATTGGCGAAGAACGTTGAAGTCGGTTTCTTTTTGGGGCCGTATCGTGCATTAATTATTTCACCTCTGACTTTGTTGTTGGTCGCTTGAACTGCCTCAACAATAGCTTCATGAGGTGTGAGGTGATGCAAGTTCTTAATGACAGTTCGGTAGCATTTGGAGTCCTTAGGCGTAAAAGTATACCCTATAAGCCCGTTGTCTCTGAGGAGATTGATAATTTTCTTATATTCTTCTGGAGTTTTCATTAGCACGTGAAGGATATTTTTGGTAATCATTTTGAGCTTATAATTATCTTTTTGGCTAACAGTTTCAATTAGTTTTATTAACTCGTTGACGTCTTCTATACCACTCAGAACTATTGGTGGTGGTTTGTTGGGTTTCTGAGTTTTTGAAAGGGCAATGTCATCATTTGGATCAAGCGGTAAGTTGCTAAACCGGTTCTTATTTACAATTCCATTAGACCGTGGTGGAGAATCGTACATTTTCCTCTTCTTATTGCCACGAGGAAGTGGTACATGTTGCTATATGGGTGGGGCAGGATGTTGAGAGATATCTTTTATTGCTGTTGTTTCAACAGGCAACAGGTCTGATTCAGGTTGTTTTTTTGAAGTTGTTGACTGTCCTCTGCTTATATCAGAGAGGGATGATGATCTTTGCATAGAGAAGTAGCTTTGATGAAGTACTTGTTGTTTAAGTAATTTCTGTTGTGGTTGTGATATTGTTTCTTGTTTGGAATTCATATTGTTCCCACGAGTAGGGTCGATATAATAGGTCACTCACAGGGTAACGCCCATTCCTGTGAGAGGGCACTTTTCAACGATGTGAGCCAGTTTCATCGAGGTTTGCGCTAGAGACTGCTACCTGCAGCCATTCATCCTATCGGCACGGTCACACCTTAGGATTAGAGTTATTTTTTCAGGTTAAGAGGTTGTCTTCCTCGCGACCCAGGCGACCAATCCCAGGTCTCCGTTCTTGCGAGACATGACCACAAGATTACGGGTGTGGAGATCATTTCCTACCTCCAACAAAAGAAGCTGTTAGGCTTGCTTAGTAGTTTAGTTGACCGCCGCCTACGACTCGGCGTTTGTTGTTCAATTGGCACCACCCGAGGGGCACGTGTAGGGTTATGGTTAGGTGAAAAAAGATTAAATATATGTTTTGAAAATCCCCATATTAAAAGAAAGTAAGAAGCTATTAATATTACAAAAAGCCACGAAAACCTATCGGTATTGCTATGCCTATAATTAGGCAGTTTCATCAGTTAATAACTAATTGAAATTCTCTTAGGTGTGCAACTTTCGAATGCGGTAATTTTAAATATTTATTTCAGTGTTCTTAACGAATTTCAGCATTCCCACCTTCAAAAAATTAACAAAAAATGTAAATCGGCGAGCAATAAGTATTCTAAAATAATACATAACATTTTTGCATGTAAAATACATTAGAGTCAATATTTTTACATAAACTTCTTGTAAGTATTATATAATTTGTTACCCAGTTTAAAGGAACCCAAGAGGACAAAAACGAGTACCAAGAGAACAAAAATATTTAACATAACTATAACTTTTCATGCACTTTTTTTATAACAAAAATATAAAAATTAGAAAATAAAAGAAAATTATTTTTGTGTTGATTTACTATTTTTAATACCTATTTTACTTCCTAAATGTTGAAATATACTTTTGCACAAACGTTTTGTAAGTATATCAGCATTCTGCTCATTAGTACATGTTTATTTCAAATCTATTTACTTTTCCTCATAACATTCATCTCTCTTTAACAAATTTATGTTTGATGTCAATATGTCAGCATTGTCGTAACTTACATCTTTATACTTGAATTGAATTTTGATTATCCACATTAATAAATATTGAGTTTTGTTATATTCAGCTATGTTTAACATGAGCCTTTTTAATCAAATAACATGTTTTCTAGCAGTACATGCAGCTACGAATTCTGCTTCAGAAGTTGATAATGTTATATTCTATTTTAGTTGACTGGGCGAAGTTATGGCTGCACCATTTTCTGTAAACACATATCCTGCCATTGACGATCTACAGTCAACATAATTAGCGTAGTCCGCTTCACTGGAAAATTATGTTTAATTTTTTTTTGAAGGTGAAAAACACAGACCGTACTTTTTAACTCCTTTTAAATATTTTGTATCCTTTTTATGATGTTTCTATACTTATTACCATAACAATAAATAAAGTGACTTACTAAGCTAACAGTATGCATTATGTTTGCTTTACTTACTATCGCTAAATGCATTAATGCATTAAACCTATTGCTTCTCGGTATGGTATTTTTTGTCTAAATCAGATTTATTCTTTTCTAATTTATGTTTGAATCTACAAGTTGCTGTTACATTAGCTTCCCTATGCATTTCGTTTGATGTAAGAACATGTAGTTCTCAACTTTATACATTTGAGAACCAATATAATTTTTGGATTCACGTACTTTTATTTAATTTTTTATTATTATATTTCATATCTTTAGTTTACAAGAAATTATCAAACCATCGTCTACCTACAAGATTAGATTATTTATTTGCATTCAAGGCATCCACATACAGACATTTATCCGAGTCACTATTTGCAAATCAAATTTCTTTAATACTGAATGAAATTTTGTAACAAATCTTGCCTTGAACCCCACAAAAAAGGAATTGGGTTCGCATACATAGTCATTAGAAATGGCTAAACCTTCTGGTGGAGTCATGAGAATGCTCCCTGTTATATCACCATAAAGAAAAGCGGTCTTCATATCAAACTCTATTATTTTTAAGTTTTTTGACGTACTTTGCAAAGCAACATAGGGAATTTTACTTAAGAGTTGATGAAAATGTCTCCTTGTAATCAACATGATATAATTCTTTTAGCATCCCAGGGCACAGAGGCTTTCTTTATAGGGAGGGCTGACTAACCCATCTTTAAAACGAAAAGCCCACTTACAGCTAATTGTTTTCAAGTCAAGGGGGATTCTTTTCTAGCTCCCTTGTTTTATTTTTCTCGTGTGCTTTCAATTCATCTTTTATAGATTTTTCTCACTAATTTTTATCTTATAGTAATAAGACTGCTTCGTAACTTTTTAGTTTGTCAGCAAGTTATAGATCTCCACATTGACAAAGGTAAATATTAGAATTATTTTCTATGTTTTTACTTTTAGATATTGTAGAATTATTACTGTATTGAATATCAGATATATCTTTATCGAGTACATATAATAAATTGTTACCAGAATAAAAGGATTCATTAATATATCAATTTATCAACGACATATTCTGACCATGTTGAGCTCTCAGACTCTATGCTTTAATTCACCCTATTCCCAGGTTTGTTTTTGTCTACACATTCTGTTAGTGAATCCATTGTATTTTGGCTATACAGAATTTTCTCAAAATATAAAGTTCGACTGATGATTATCGTTCTTGTTTTTGTATCTAACAATCTGTAACATTTAGCGTTGTCTGAATAACCAACAAAAATCATTTTACATGCTTTGGCATCCGGTTTTTGACGTTTGGAATTTGAAGTAGGTACACGGATTCATATTCAAATATTTTAATGTATTTTAAATTTGATTGTTTCCCGGACCAAAACTCCTCAAGGGTAATATATAAAAGTGATCTCGTTGGACAGCGATTGATTAGATGTACCACTGTTTCTGCAAACTAGCATTTATTAACATTCAGCGGGTTATCTCCACTAAGATGCGGTTTATGCGATCTGATAAACCATTTTGTTGCGGAGTATATGGATTAGAAGTTTACTGAATAACGCCTGAGTTTTGAATTTACGTTTTTAATAATAAGTGTTCTCTTCCATTATCAGTTCGAATGCGTTTTGTGTTTGATTCAAGTTAATTTTCTACAAGAATATTAAATTGTTTACATTTGGTAAATATCTCAATTTTATTATTAAGGAAATAGACAAATACTTTCCTCCCTACTCCACTTACTGATTTTACCTCCCGTGGCCCTAAAACATTACCTTGTAGTAATTCTAGCAGTTTCTTAGCCCAAAAACCCCATTGTTGACTGTTTTTCATGCGATTACATATCGTACTAGCCTGCATTCAAATCAGTTTTACTCCTTCAGTACATTTTTGAAGCTTGCACTACTCAGATATGTTTAAGTTGGGCCTTCTCTAATACCATAAATAACCATCATTTTCATTTGTTTTACACATGTACGTTGAAACACTGTTCATGATAAGTTTGTAAACGTTCATAACTAATTTGTCTGTTGTAATTTACAGATTGTTTTTATTGATTATTTTACAGCCATCATTAATAAACTATATAAAACACACTTTCTTTATCAACTGACTCACTGAGAGATAAATACTTGTTAAATACACATATAACACATAAGTAATTTGAATCTAATGACAAAAGTGGAAAAACACTTTTTTAATTAAGATTTAGGTTTTTTTATCCACAGTTTTTAACCGCAAGTTTGAAATCAGGGGTATTGCTTTTATGAAATAACCAATTCTGTTTAACTAGAGACCAACTAACAGACCAACTTTCACTGTTATTATTTACCGCTGCCGATAATATTGCAACAAATCTATATTTTTCACCCGAATTCTTTTCTGAGTCATTTCTTTCGCTTTGATTTTTTTTTCGTGAAAACCAAATTCATTATAATTAAAACTACTTTTTACATATTTTAACATTGTTGTCTCTCATTGTGATAATTATTCTTATTTGTGTACATCTACAGTTATAGGTACACCAAAATTTGTAGACCCATTATCATGGACTTGTAAACTTCCGGTAACCCTAGCTAGGAGCAATATCCTCAGCCACTTGTTGTTAGCGCCAAAAGAAATATTTGTATTGTGTTTATTATTCAATATTTTGTTAACGTACTTTTTTATTTTATCGCAGCTTTCTAACGTAATTGCAATCAGATCTTTTACAATCTGCCCGAAAAAGGGGTCCGCAATAAAATGACATAAGTTATTTTGTGTAAAAATTGCATACTACAATATCCTAATTCGCAATTTTGAGTAAGCCAGAACATTATTAACGAAATTTACATAAGATTGTTGATTTTTAAAATAATTCTTTCTCGATCCGCGTTTCCAGCCCATTATCATATTTTCAGTATTTTTGTATTATCTCACGAAAGCCTTTAGATCCGTGGAGGCAATATCAGAAAAGCCGTGTGCAAAGAATATATAGCAATCTTTCGTCAACCATGGACCTACATTGGTTGTACTTTCAATTCTATCGACGCGAGTTAATGGCGGATTCTCAGGGCAGCACGTTTATTGTATTTGCATGTGTTTACTTGGTTTGTTTTTTTTCCTTATTATTATGGCTCTTGAAGTGCTCGTTATGATATGAAATTTAGATTTTTTCCCCGATACTTTTTTACCAATTAGAAATGCCTTCTTTTTTAAGGTTTATTTTCACTTAGTCTTTTCATGTCCCCCGGGGTCTTCCTCTAGGTCTTGAATTCCCCGAGTATTCCTTCGAGTAATCTCTTGTCTTATTGTTGTTCATTCTTTAAAAATATCCTATCCCTTCTTCTTTCTTCTTCTTCTTCTTTTATTATTTGCGATAACGTTAGTTCCTTTATATTTATCAAAAATTATTTTGTTCCTATTTTCCATTGACATTTCCTATAGGTCGATCTAGAAATATTCCTTAATATTTTTGTTTCCCAAATTTTTGTTGGAACAAAATTTTCATTCTCAAAATCTGAAGTAAAAATTGTTTCGCAGGTGGAAACAAAATTTCTTCTCCCTCTCTTTGTCTTTCTCTCTCTATAAGTACTAAAATAAATGCTCAAACGTGTTTACATTTGCAATTATACCCCCTTCATAGTTTTATATTAAAAGGCTATTAATTAAACTTCTACCTTCGATATGCGAGCACCCCATGCTATACGTGGATAAATGGATGTCTATGTTATCGATTTCGTGTAAATTGCAACGTTTCAATATACGTCACGCGCCGATCTACATTAAAATACGTCGTCAGTATACGAATAACATTTTAGGTGCAATTACTAAGCTGAGTATACATGTCGTGCGGATTTGTGAAGTCCTATTTATTTTATTAAAGAAAGGAGGGTCGGACATAAAAGAAGTGAAAATATTTTATTTAGCGGCAAGTGGAGAAGACAGTTCGATATTTAAGTTTGAAAAGTAATTTTATTGTGGTGGTGCTGCAGCTGTAACATATGCAGATGGCATGGATGAAGGTTTGACATTTTGTTAAAGCATTAAGCAAATATATGAACTTTTGGAAGAAAGACTTAACCAAAAATATTAAAGTGTCTGTAATTTGATATAAGTATTAATTAGTTTAAATACTGGTCGTCAAATAATTGAGGGCTTACTGCAGTTAATGTCTTTATTTAATTATATTTTTTGTGTGGAACTTGTTTGACATACCTGTTTTCCTTTACGATTAAGAAGATACTGCCTGGGTTATTTATTTATTCCGCATGTAATATATATATATATATATATATATACATACATTTATATGTCTGTGTGTGTGGATATGTGTGTATATATATATATATATATATATATATATATATATTCGGATACCGGCCCTACATTAACACATGATCTGTTATACCGCGTATATATACTCGGTTAAAATTCCATACAATAAAATAAAATAAATTTATATAGTTGTTACTATAATTACACCTATGACCCTACTGATAATGAAGTATAAGTTTATTGAACAACGAGGTTAAATATTTTGTTATAACTCCGCAATTTATTGTTACCAAAATGGGTATTTGTGAAAGAAGTAAAATATATTTTCTTATGTATATTGGCAAATTTTAATTAACTATAAACTATCTCGTGTAACGTCTGCATGATATATCATCTTGTCCATGCAATGGATATTCGGCTTATGCTGTACGACCTTAATAGAGATATCTCACACTTCAGTTTAACATATTGAAACTGTGCAATGGACATAAAAGGAGTAAATGTAAATATGAAGATAATCTAATACTTCGAGCATATTTTTTGTGTTTTCTACAAATGACCATACAAACCTCTGCGATTAATATGTGCACTCTTTTGATCTATTGTAATATATCTATTTTTTTAAATTACTAGTGTTAAAATGATATATATATATATATATATATATATATATATATATATATATATATATATATATATATATATAAATATATATAAATTCCCGGCAATAATGTCTTGCACTTATAATAAGACTTTGTTTAATATAACAGTATTTGACAATAAGTATTAAGGTAAGGTATACCCTCAATAATTTCAATAATATTATCCATTTTAAAATTCTTCTATGTGACATGTGCCTGAAATAATTTATTATATGATTATTAGTATAAAAAGTATTATATGATTATTAATAAATAAATTTTATTAACAAATAGGTTCTTATATACAGGTACAATGGTAAGTTTTAACACTATAACGTTTATACCTGTGGCATATCACTGCTCATTCCTATTTACCTAGCAAAGTACAATACCCTCAGTATAAAGTCCTCACATATATTTATCCACAGATTAGTGTACCTGGTTATAAAAACCATATTCTTTTATAGATATAGACTGTAAAATATGCCAGAGTTGTGTCTTCGTACTACGTTACTATACATATATACTTTCGTATAATGCATCTACGTCACAAGTTTTATTGGAAACCTTGGTATTGAAGTACCTTTATTGCAGCTTCGAGAAACCTGTGAATTTCTATAAAGGGCCTTTTTTCAATTAAAACTACTTTCTTAAAAATTAAGACTGAGTTCAGAGGCAGTTTGTCGATTTGACATTTTTCTTATTAGAATATGCCTTGAAAAACACTTTAAAAATAAGTCTTATTGATAAATATGAATATTAAAGAAAAGAAGAAGTTTAGATGTGTGCACTCATCATGTGCAATATGTAGTCAGATTGAATTGGAAATATTATTACATTTCCTTTATTCATTAGAGTGAAAGGAATATTGAAAAAGTATTTCGAAAGGTTTAGTTAATATAATCGTCTCTTTAATATATAAATGTACTCGTGAAAACGAATCCGCTTCAAAATTGTGTACGGAACCTAAACATAGGTTTTCGATACCAAATACATGATATCGAAAACATAGGTTTTCAATATCACGTTTTCCGTTTCCAAAAAGGTAAGTGAAAGATTGTGGATTGTAAAATATTTATTGATATATAGTCTCTATATAAGTGAATGTCCTATCTTGAACAGGGGTTAGATCCTGGATTGTAAAAAATGTGTATATATACTCGACATAACTGTGTTAAATTTTAAACATTAAACAAACAGTATAATTTTATATCATGTAAACATTTTACTACAGTTTTTCGATCTGCGGTTGACCGCCTAATCTACAAATCAAGTTATTTGGATAATTGATATGAATATTAATATACTTAAGATGTCATGCTATTTTGTCTGAAAATAAGTTTTCCTTCAATTTATTTTAGAGAGTTTTCTTACTTAAAGAGTTGACTCGCATATTGCGTGGTACTTATTAATTTTTGGGAGTCTGCATTATAATCCAAGTGAACTAACAAAGCAGGAACATTCGTATTGGATGTCGATTTAAATCGAATTCCTTTTATTTAATGCAGTTAAATTCTTGGTGTTAAACTGCAATGGAAATACTTTCGTCCATTTATACCTAAAATATACTGGAACACGTGAAGGACTACTCGTTATGATGGAATACGAAATACCAAATTCGGAAAAGTATTAAAATACTGGATATGGCGCGTATCATCAAACAAGGAAAATGACATTTGGATAGTCATGTTAGCGTAGAATTATTTACAGATAGAGCTGAATGATTGGGCCATAATTGGACATATGAAGCTGAATGATCTGATGGCAACTCGATAAGCAGTATGATTTCATGATTTTAACTTATTACTTCCCAAATTTTGGAAGAATAAGATGTTTTTGTTCATGTATTTAAATTAAGGTATTAATATATTAAATAAAAGTAATATAAAATAAAATTTTAAAAATATATCATTACTTGCTGTAACAGCCTGTCTTATAAATATGACAGTGGGAACATATGGTCAGAAATTAAGAAAAATCGGAATTATAACAAAATCAACTTTATTTTGAAACCGCCCCCATAAACATTTTAAAAATTAAGAGGTAGAAAAATCAATAGATTTATATAAACTTATTTTCTCTGATAAGATATGAAAAAATCACTGCAAAGTGTTTTGTCGCTTTTTTCACAAAAAGATGAATGTTTTATTACAACCTTGTCCTTGGAAACACCTTTGTTTGTCTCTCTTCATCACATAGTGACCCAAATTATCAAATCTGACTGGTTGTAAAAGAACTTCGAAAGACCCCCGAGTAGGTTTACTTGCCCTGACTTTTGATTTTTTAATCCAAAAAAGCAAACTTTCATCTAAAATCTAGCAAAGGATAGTTTCAATTTTATTTACCTGGTTGTAAACAATCCGTGCATTTTCTAGAGACATATTTGAAAGTCTGATGACTAGAAACCAATACCATTTCTTACGTCTGGAACGGATTGGATATTTAGAAATCAACCAGTCATGTTTATCAACTTATTTTAAATATATATAAGTCTTGGCTGATTTACGTTCACTTTAGCCTTTTTAGTCTTAGAATACGTATAAATTTCCACAAAAGGTTCAACAATATCGATATTATTCAAAAGACGTAAAACGTTGTCTTCATGCCATTTCACGTATAAAATTGCATTGTTTTTATCAAAACGATGATCGGAATAACTTTGCTCTTTCTTTTTCATTTTTTCTTTTAGCATGAAAGGACATTTCTTAGCCGTATATTCCCTTACTGTGCCCGTAGCTCTGAACCCTTGACATTTAAAATCTGCATGCTACTGAAAAAGTTGTCGAAATATATCACATGGTCGCTGGGATCCGTACACACTCAAGCAACTTTTTGAATACTCTTAAGCCTAAACCATCACTACTCAATGTTTGAGTATACTTGCCAGTATATAGTGAAAAGTCATAACAATAACCGCTGACTCCACATAAAGCCCAAAGCTTGTATACAACCTTCACTGGTTTGCCTTTTATATATTGATTTATCCCATGATGAGCAAACTATTTGACGATCATTTCATCAACGGCTAAATTGGTTTCAAATATCGCAAATTTTTGAATTGATTCATCAGCTTTACCGGTAAATGGGCAAATTTTAAAAGTTTTTGAAATTATTTCTTTACATTGCTTTTTCAACAAATGAAAGGTGTAAGTCTTCATCTCTACGTAAAGTTTGCTTTGAGGCAAGTGGTGATACGAAGAGAATTCAATAGAATAAATGCTTACAGTTTGGTAAAAAAAACAAATATAAGATCTTAAAAATAGGACAGCGGGAAGGAATGGGTTAAAGTATTAACTGTGAATCCGAAAGAGGGCTATTGGTTATCGGCAGGGGGAATAACTTAACTTCGTTTTGAAACTGGAAATCGGTGAAATTTATCAGCTATATAGATTTCTAATTATAGGAAAAAAAGGCAAAGCTTATCAACTATCTATACTTACACATTATTAACTACGATTTCCCTGATCTATGCTGGCAACATTTGTATAGTTATCAAAGAAGATCAAGGAGAGTAAATAGCTTTACTAAGACTTTCTAAAGGAATCATTAAACTTAAAAGTGTGTGTATGTGTGTGTGTGTGTGTCTGTGTGTGTGAGTATATATATAATTTAAACAGCACTGAATGCAAAATTACATCAAAAGAATATTATACTTCCTTATGAAATAACCTGAATAATTAGCTATATTTTTAACGATGAAGCCAGACATTTAATAATTTTAACAGACTAATATATTCAAAGTTTTATAATTTGCAAATAATTTGTTTTTTTTTAAGTTTTATTTATGTATATTTACTATACAATTTTAATTTTAATACAAGCGAAATTAAAAAATGAAAACAAATTCTGGTTGAAGAATTTACATTCAAACAATAATTAATAATCTGTTAACTGACTATATAATTAAAAGAATTTAAAAGAAAATAAAATGTAATCAATCTTATAATAATGTCGTAAAATATTACAGACGTATAAAGACTCAATTCATTTTCATTAAATCATTGACCAGGAAAGTAGTGGAACTGTTCTACAAAACGATAATAATCAATAGACTGATTACAGAGTCCTAAAACTCCTAAGATAAGTTTTTAAATTTTTTTTCCAGAATCATCATTAACCAACTCACGTAAAAATTTGACAACGATCAATCTTCTGAATGAGCTGGTTTCCGGAAAGACTGTATACCATACACATATCTGCATTCCGAGGAGTATGATTAGCTGCCACGTCTAGCTTTCGTAGACTATGCAAAAGCTTTCGATTCTATCAAAACCTGGGCTGTGCTTCAGTCTCTACAAAGATGCCGTGGTGACCACCAACATTTTGAATTATTGAAGTGTGTGTAGAGGAGTAGCAACTATATCAGTCTAATTACAGGAGCAGAAAACGAAATCAATTCAGATGTACTAAAGTGCAAGGAAAAGATGTAATTTCTCCAAAACTCTTCACCCCTTTGCTAGAAGACGTCTTCAAACTTTTGGATATTAATGGATTTGGCACCAATATCAATGGCAAAAACTCACTCGTCTTCCACTTGCCAACTATATGGTGATTTTGGCCAAATCACTCGACTAACGCCTTGGCACTTTTCCTAAGAATACAAGTAGAATTTCTCAACAGATGGTCCTTAAAATGAGCGGGACAAAATATATAAAATATAACATCCATGTAGCGCCCATACTTGAACATTTTGGAAATAATAAAGTAAATCTAAATATGAGAAGAGACCAAACAAAGAATATAATTCGGCTAATTTGTTTTTAAGAAACTATGCCACATACTCTCGTCCAATATATCCCAGAATCTGAATATCAAAGTGTTTAACTAGAGCATGCCGCGAGTGATGGCATATCATATTGAAGCGAGATGTGGTAGCTTGTTATCGGCTTCAAAAAAGCTCTAAGACCCGCAGTAAACTATGGAAAGGACCGCGCTCGGGATTTCTCTACGAAATATAATCCACAATGAGGTTATCCGTAAGAGAACTAAGATCACCGACGTAATTTACACGATTGACAGACTGAGGGCAAAAGGTAAGTCATATAGAGCGCAAAAACGAAAACCGAAAAAGATTTTCCAGGGTGACCACGTGCCGGAATATACAAAGCGGGATAGTTTCTCGCTAGGTAAAGTGATGATCTGAGAAATTTCGTGGGAAGCCGTCCGGTGTAGGCAGCAGGGGATTGATCTTTGTCCAAGGACGAGGCCCGTATTCGCAGTGGTGGACGTGTTCCGTCTCATGAAAATAATAATGATGATCACACAGAAAGTAATATTTTTGAGTTTATAGAAAAACAATGTAATTTTGTGCTTACACATTTTAATGTGCTTGACTAAAACAGAATGTATTATTGACTACCCAGTTTAATCATGTATTATTAATGAAAGTTTCCTTTTCACTTTAAGAGGCGTGTTGAATAAACCAAAATAAAAAACTGTGTTCTCAAAAACAGAAAATATCATATCAAATTTAAAGTTGGAAATGTAAATTTTACTAATTTAAGTCAAAATTCCTAAAAGTTATACAAATGCTTCCTTGATAATGTTATCTCAGAAAATCAGGAAATGTGTGTCCAGCTTTCATTTATCGATACAACACAGATGATAAGACAAAAGGAATCTGTGTCATGTAGGTTGTAACTAGTTATTTTTACGTCCCTTCTCCGTAGACGTGCTCAGGTGTTCCCTTTTACGGGCCGTGAATATTATTTTAACCCTCACTTGACACAAGACACATGGTCAATCAGGAGGAGTAGTGTTATAAATGCCGATGCTACATTTTTGGCATGTAACGCAGATACCTTTGACGTGTCATAAATTGCAAAAGTGAGAATAGTTGTTGGTTTCGGTTTGAAAAAAAAGAAATCAATTTTGTTTATAACCGATATTTATAAATTCTGCAATTAATAGTCTCAGAAAATAAAATTAAGAAGGAAGAAAAGGAGAAGTTTTGAACACATTTATTGAAAAACAATTTCTGAAATCATCGAATGTTACTTATAGTTTTAGTAACCACTGCCAACAATAGATTATTTATTGAAGGCATTAATCTATATAAATATAAGAAATTTTCTGACCATAAGGAAAAGCTAAGAATATTCGAGATTTTAACACTACCAATAAACGTATTTCATGAAAGATTTATATATGTCAAGGCAATAATAATTTAGTGATATAATTACCTTCGTAAAAAGTATAAGTTCTGCCATAGTTTAGAATAGAAATTATTGAATTGTAATACATAATTCTAGATATATACAATTTTGTCTGGGGTACACTAATGAGGAAGCTGGAAGATAAGATAGTGCAGACATTAATAACTAATTATAAATGCTTTAGGACATTTTAGATATTTCCTGAAAATTAAATGAACACCAGTATTGAAAATGAAATGAATATTTAAGGGAGAACCATAATATAACCTTTTAATATACTTAGACAACAAATTATAAAAAACTTTTTCATTTTACTCATAATATTTACTTGTGAAATAAGTTGAAATTGGCGTTAATTAATAAATAACTCATTAATAAATTCAGTGGTAGTAATAAATTATCTGAATAGCACGTCGCATACATAATTATTAAATTTTGTATTATATTTAGTCTAAATCTATATTTTAAAACGAAATAGCAAATACGCTACGTTCACACATGTACATAAACACGAGTGCACATATATGCATGCACATATATAAAGAAATAGCCTGAGGCATGGGTTTTGCATAGAACAAGTAAGCTTGTTTATATTTTAGGCAGTTTCAATTTAAATATTTTTGTGCAACAAAAATGAATACATGAAAAGCAAACGCTTATGTCTGCAAGAAATTTAATGCAAGAAAAGCAAACGCTTATGTCTGATATTATATTGCAACTTACATCATCATCGAAAGAAATCTGAACGAAAATGTAAGTTACCTAAAAGGTTATATTATTTATATTTATGAAAGTTCAACACTGGGTGGTAGTTTTGCCGCTTGAATTAGCACTACGAAGAAGGATATTTATCAGGACGGGAGATGCATATTTTTAATTTTCACATTCGTTCTAATTCTGCGTTAGCTGCAGGCGGAATTTGATTTTTGTAGCCGTCAAAAGATTCTGTTCAAAGAATGTAAAATTAATTTTTTTTGTCCATTTAAATGTTTGTTTTTAATTTTTAAATACATAAGGTCATACGTTGTTACAGGCGGCTTATTACCACAGTGGCAATATCTTACAGTAAAACAAAGTACCAAACAATCAATATTTTACATATTCTGGAAGATTTAAACAGATTGTAAAAACAGTTCCAAAAAAACAATTGAAACATTAAAAAAAAAATAGCAAGCTTAAAGACATAACAGAATACAAATAATTGATAAAACACGTTGACAAAAATATGCACATTGACAAAAATTGGAGAGAGGAAATATTAATGGATATTAAAAAAAAAGAAATTTATGAAAGGATTTTTTTGCAGATGGTCTTTGAACGCAAGAATTGACAGTGTATTCCGGACAAGAGTATCTAACTTATGCCACAATAAACAACATGGGCAGTGGAGATATATTTACTGCGTTAGGTATCATACTTGGAGATAAGTAGAGAAAGGATATTATTATTGTTTAATTCAAGACCATTAAGACTCGAGAGTTGAGATAATCCGGGGTACGAGTATATGTTATTAAAAAGAAAGCAACGAAACTTTACTCAAATAAAAAAAGAATTAAAATTACCTGAGTCGGAAAATGTGGCAATTGTACATGAAAATATTAAAATCATTCTAATTTACGTAAAACATTATTGGTAAGATCGAAATAACGTTCATTTTTATAGAAAAGGTGAAGTTTAATGAATATGAGATAGAAGATTTAAGATACTTTATAAACATGACCTGCTAAAAATTTTAAAAGTAGCATCATTTATTTGGGCTTTAGTCTTTGTTTTTCTCAAAATTTCTACGTACGTATGTATTTATACGTGTGCATAATTGTTTATATAAAACTAAAATAAGTTATAACAAAATAAATAATGTCAATTAACATAACAAATTACAAGTTACATTTAGTAATCGGAATTATGAAATAGAATATTATACGAAAATAATACTGCAAATGTCAAAATTACCTTAATTAACTGGGTATCCATTTATCAAGCATCCATTTATCAAGAGTTCCATCAAACGATTCAAATGTACCAACGAAATAACCTTTTCCACCCAGATGCCAATTCTTCAGAGAAATCGGCCACCCTCTCGATCCAATCGTTGTAATACATTGGCCCCGTGGAATTAAGTGAAATGATGTATTTTGTAACAAAATAAATGGAGAACGTGAATATCTGTGATACTTGACAAAATTCACGTTAAAGATGTAAGTAATCTAGTGGCTCATATTGTAGGATTTGTTATCTCAAAAGTGTTAAAGGAATTTTTAATGCGAAACTTCGTTTTTTCTCCCTCTGTCTGTTTTAGACTGAATTTTTTAAAATGTTTCCACGAAAAATATAACTTTGAATAAAACAGGGTAAATGCAAATCTTTAATTTGTATGTTGTGAGTGCAAGATTTTTGTATACATGTAAAGTAAATTTTAAAATAAGTTTATGTGGTATACTAATGACTTAAAAAATATTAGAGCTGAATATAGACTTAATACTCGTTGTTTACGTACACAAGATTTACAATGCACACTATAATATTCAGTTATTTGAGTATTGGGGTGTTAAGAGAGATCTACTACAAAAATTAATCTGAAAATATTTGTACTTTAAGGAAAGAGTTTGTTTTATGATAATTTATATCCGAAGACAGAAAAAAACAGTCAAATACATGTCAGGGCCCACATATTAATTAGTATTTCGTAGTAATTTCATCAAGTGTAATATATATATATATATATATATATATATATATATATGTGTGTGTGTGTGTATGTATGTATATATATATATATATATATATATATAGCGGGAAGGATACCATTACCCCGAAAGTGTGACCTGCCATTGCAAATTATTTTCTGTTTTTTTTAACTCAATTTTTCAAAATATACTTTAATCATTCGCATTATCCTATCTTCAGTACGCTGGTGAGCTCAGCCATTCAAAATTCCGTTTCAGAATTTTTTCCATAACCTTGTCTACAAATTTGAGGGAGGAAAACTCAAAAATGTAAATTGGTAAATGGAATATAAATATACTTTTGAAATACAGTTATAACTATATCCTCCCAAGCTTCTGCTGTCATTCTTTTGGGTTATTCAGGTGCATTTCATTTTCTAAGTTATCCAATTTCCATAGTTAATTATATTAACTAGGCTTGTTGGAATGTTTTGTAAATGATTCATAAGCTATTTTTTTTGTCAGTACGTCCAAGTATTTAATGGTAATCATACTCTTACCTCTCGATATCATGTCATTTCTAGAAGTGTACCGCAAGGGTCAATATTCGGGTCGCTACCTTTCGATCTGTACGTGTCAGATATTTCGAGCAATTTAGAGCACAGCGGCCCAAAACTTTATATCTGGGAAGTGAAGATAGATCAGCACTTAAGATTAAGGAAGAGCTGATAAAAATTGTAAATTGGTAGTGTAAACATGCCTTACAGGCCTAAGAGGGTTTTGGAAATGAAATCAGTACGACTAACACTTATCGTAAACGGACAGTCTGCTCCTATAGCTTAACTCGCTAAGAAAGTAGAGATTATAATGCACCCGCAGTTGAGATTTCATGAACATATGTCCACAAAAATTTAACATTACTTTATGCGTCTCAAAACGCTATATAGATACCGTCCTTGTCCCTTTATGGCTATTATGAAGATTATATTCTAGAGCCTAATTATTTCTGTACTCAATTACAGTGGTATCGTGTATGGCCCGCGTTCACACTTTAAAATAGCTAACCCAATACAAAAACTCCAAAATGCATGCGCGCGTTTTTGTTTCGGCATCTCGCGATGATCCCACGTATCACCTTATTTAAATCAGCAAGGAATTCTCCGAACGCATAATCGTCATAGTTTTCGTGTACTTTTTTTTCGATAGATTCTACACAGTTGAGAGAAACAAATTTTACGAGATATTTACTTGGTCCGGCAGTGCTCACTGCTACGGACCAAAAACAGAATTTCTAGTCCCAGAAAATCGCACAACAAGTTATCAAGGTAGTTTCAAATTGGTTGCAACAAATATGTTGAATGACCTCCTTCCAGCCCAAAGACGGCTGGGTCGATGACTACATTTAAAATGTCCATTCGTAAGAGGCTTCCAACCAGGGAAAATGCAAACAGAATAAACGTATAATATTGGCATATATATTATATTTGACATTCCTTTCTTTTTATTTTTCCTTTTTTGATTACTAAATTTTGTTTGTTTCTATTTACTACTGTTAAGTCTTCTCCGTAAAAATATGTATGTATTTATATGTTGTCATATAATAATAATTACTATTATTATCCATTGTGTACATGTATATATATATATATATATATATATATATATATATATATATACATATATACATTTATATATATATATATAAGCTTTTATGTTTGTATGTATTAGCGTGTTGTGTGTGTGTGTGTGTGTGAGCGGGTGAGTGTGTGGGCGCGTGTGCACGTGTGCGCGTGTGTGCGTGTGCGCGTGTTTACATGGCAACAAAGCGTTGCTAGTCACCTTTGTGTGGATAAAGTTTCGAACAATTTTATGTTAATATTTATGTTATGCGCATTTTAATTTTTAATCTATCACAATATAATTGCATTACCACAATTATGCTATAAATTTTGTGACTAGTCTGACTTCTATCTTCGGCAAAATTTTCTCTTTTTAGTAAATTATCATAAAAATAGAAATTAATAAAACACCAGTAAAACTAATACTATTAAAATTGATAAAAAATAAGCAAATTATGAAATTAATTAATTTAATTATAAAGATAATGAGGATGGTGAGACATCTTATGTTCGTTCCCCTAAAATAAAATGAGCATTACTAATCATGAACGTCTATCGTCTTTGCCTAAAAGTTAAGTTAAATGATATTTAGTTTGACTTGTAACTTCGCCTAAATTTGATCTTTTAAATGAAATCTTACGAGAATAAAAATAAACGAAACACCAATTTTGAAAAAATAGATCCAAATTATATATAATGGGGAGATATCCCCACAGACACGTCCGCTCTCAAAAATCTAAACCCTTCTAGTCGTGTCAAAAAGATAGGTTAAATATTAACTAGTTTCACATCTAACTTCGTATAAATTTGCTTTTTTAGTAAAATATAATGAAAATATAAATTAATAATCACCAGTTAGGAAATAATGTATCCAAATTGGTTGAAAAGTAAGTAAGTTATGAACTCGCAAATTGAATGGTAGAGACAGAATGGGAATATCTCTCCATTTTGTTTGCTTTCGTAGAATACAATGAGCATTATTCGTGAACATCATTTTGATGTTATATTTTTTTGTCTAAAAGTAAAGTTAAACCAGTTTATCTCGGTTAATTCTCAAGTAATATAAAAAAAGTCCGTCCCGTCAAATTTTGCTTTGAAATTCTTAGTTATGAAAAATAAATATTTAGTTATTAGTTCTTAGTTATGGAAACGAATGACATTGTCAAAACGAGGTTTTGTTCAACCTTTTTCAATTTTGGAGACCTGAAATGCCGTCGTTTCTGGCATAGCAATAGCATATTTTTTCACATTTTCTTATCCATCTTCATATAATACATTCATAATTTAAAAAGATATCGGGTTACTTACAGTTTGTTACTGGAGATAATAGTAGTGTATTAGTTACTATTATGTTTATTTTTGAATACAATTTATAACATCCTCATATGTGTTCGAATCCACAATCTCTTAAATTTTATTGATATGTTTGCTTTTCGGTTTAAATATAAATTGGCCCAATATTACTAAATATAGGAAGGCAATATATTTTTATTTAGAATGATAATACAGAATTCGAAAGTATGTTTGTCCAATCTAATGTTATCTTAAATAAAAACCACTCCATTGATGGCATTCTTCAGAAACGAACATCACAATTGCTAATGATTGCACGGCATATTCTGACACTCAATGCTGCGTTTTAATGCAAATATTTTCTTTTCACACTCTGTAAAGCCAAAATTATTGCCTTTCCATGACCTTTTACAAGAAAATTCAACAGGAGAAAAATCATGTCTATATGAGGAAAACAAATATCTTCATTCTTCGATTCACATTTAACTGCAAATGAAGTTGTATTTAACCATATTCGCCCATTGTATTACCATAACCTTGCAATATGTGTTTAAATCCTCAGTAGAGTATACTAATTTAACATAGTTACAGTCGAGCTGGGTAGTAACAATTTTTCATACAACCTGGCTGTTGCTTGTGCTGACGAAGTTCGGTCCAGGAGATTTTGGTCGGTCCAGGAGACTATGGAAGCATCAAAGCTAAGCAGGGTTTTTCTAGAAACCTGAATGCCTCATTAAAAATTAATCCATTTAAAATATTTTTGTAGTTTAATTTTTTGAGACTGATTCCACGACTATTAGATAGGACGGAGTTGCATGAAAATCGCTTTACCTTTAATTAATTCGTTTATTTATTTCACGTTACAGTTAAGATTATTAGGAATTTCAAAGTAGAAATAAAAAATTTGGCCCTCGCCTTTCTTACTATAAATATCTGCATTCGATTTACAATTTCATTTAAAAGAAAAGTTTGGATAGCGTGATTTCAATATTCTATCTGCCTTCTGTATTGCATTGTGGTTGACAATAATACATGTAATAATGCATAATATTATAAATATTATCAGTAGCCATTCCGAGGTTGCTAGTTTTATTTTGTTCTCTGTTTATTCCGTTGTATTTAATTCCAGTCTATATTGAAAGGAGTTTAATCTGAAAATGGATTAAATTTAATTTTCCCGGCCGCTAGCCGATCTGGGCTGGTTTGATATTCTGCTTAGATATGAGAGATTGGTGTTGTATCAATAAGTTTGGAGTGAACGTAAATGTACGATAGATTCTGTAAATATACCAATAAAATAAATGTCTCATAAAACATGATTTTTAGTAGCCTTTTTCGGAAAATAATAAAATTTGTAGACAATCTACATTTTCGTGAACTCTAGGATTGTATCGATGATCTGTTTAAACTGACTGAGTTAATACATGATTATAAACTAGGGGTGCTTTTAATATAAACGAATTTTCTACTTTCTTTTCTGGTCTAGCTTAACGTGTATTTGAATCCCGACCGAATCTGTCGAGTGAATACGAACTTATGTCCTATATTAATTTGAATTTGAGTTTATGTTTTACTAACTAAAAGTGAAATTTATATAGTCCTAATTCTGCACACGTAAATTTTTCTCATGTGTAAAAATGGTTAATTAATTAAAACCGTAAACAACTGTGAATTTTAAAACTCTAGGCTATGCACCTTTATCCAAATACAGTACATTATTTTAAAGTAACTGATAAAAGTTTCGATAGAATCTCTAATTTTATTAATATGCTTTGCAATATTTGGCCTATCGTCGATACTACAAGAGAGAAATATAACTGCTTAAAAGAAATTGAATTAGAAAAACTTTTTTAAATTTATATTTGTAATAAACATGTTGAAGCCCCAATGAATTTATTATACGTATTATGATACTGTTATTAGAATAAAATGAAAAGTAAAAAAACACTGTAAATCTATAAACAGTCTTATAATACTTATATCTGCGATATAGATGAACTACAAAATTATAAAATATTAACTAGGAAAATATTTCTTACATCTTTTCGTCGTGAACTTTTCAATATTTCTCTTGGCTAATTTCAAAGTCAAATATACAGGAAATCAAAACAACATCAGAGATGGAAACCGACGAATGAATTAGGCCGGTGAATTTCGTTTACCGAAATGAGATGAGTGTAGTTAAACACATGTGAATTTTGATATAAGCGAAGAGAAACTTTTATATATATGTAAGACAGCAGATGATACTTCAGACATTTGTTCAATTTGTTAGGTATATTTTTATTAAATATGTTTTAAGATACCAATATGTATATATTGACTAAAATATGAAGAATTTTAGAGTAGAGACTACTATGAAATGTGTCACTGTAGATCAGTTGTACAAGAACAAAACTCCACAACAACATAAAACTAAAACTGATCTTTCGTGAAAATTTTTCAAACAAAAGAACGTGTCAAACTGTGAACTTTTATAGTATCAAAATTACTTCAAGCACAGTGTTGTCCGATTATTTTCTATTCACTATTTTACTGTGCAAGCAAGCGATGTTGTAAAGAATGATACTGACACGCTTCCAAAATTATTAAAAGACAAACTAACGATACGAAACGAACAAAAGAATTCTTTTTGGTGTGATCTACGAGATGCTTGTACCATAACATTAAAAGTATTTGAAGTAAGTCGCTATTGAACACCTGAAAGATAGATACCTCAGTAGAGGCCGGAAATGACAATTTTTGGAAATCAAACTCTAGAGAATATGCTTAAAAGAAAATTCAAGCCCAGCGGAATGTTTCTGTTATTTCAGTATCCAATGATTGCAGTCACTCCGGATGGAATCTCCGTGCATACTGTTATTGAAATAAAATGCGCTACTAGTGATATTACTAAAAGCAATTACATTAATAATGGAAAAATAACTGATAACTACATAGTTCAAGATATACTACAAATGTTTGCGACAAATTTGAAGTAAGGTTATTTTTGTGTAGTTTATCCTAACTTTGAAAATTAAATAAGTGGTTATTAATTAAATAAGTGGTCATTCCATTAGAATTTAATGAAGATCATGTAAGTGATTTGTTACAAGGTATTGCATCTTTTTGGCAACCGAATATATATCCATTATTAATTCATGGTATTTTTTATAAGTAGGTAAAATACACATTATAAAGTAATTTGAATTCCTCTACTATAGTTACCAAAGTGTGATATTTTAATACATTATCTAAAATATGAATATAAAAGGATAGATTAACTATTTTATAAAGACAGTCTTTTAAGGTAATAAATGTACCTGATGTAAGAATGACGTCATTAAGTAATAATAAGAAATTTTTATTAATCCCAGAATATTGCTTTAATATGTGAAACTCATTTATACGCTGTATAACTCATTCAATATGTGTCCTTAAACTAGCAATATTTTTTTGTATGTCGTACTTCTCCTTTAGATAACTTTGATCCTGATACTACTCTAGGCGGTTTTAACATTTATTTTGCGCTCACTATCTGTTCTGCAGGTTTAAATTATTTTTCAGCCAAGAAAAGGTACCTGGTTCTCAATCATCCATAAAATCGCAATTTTCCAATATAATAACACCAATCGCTCTGCCCAAAAATCAGGGGAAATATAATTAACCAAACAATGACTTATAATAATTTGCAGTACATTTTGCCATGTGTTACAAACATGGAAGATAGATAGGAACTTTAATTTCACACCATAGTCACCATTTGGTCATATTTGTTTATATGCCTCTTAAACGAGCTAATACTTAAATTATTTCTTTGAGTAATAGAAAAATGTTTAATAACTGTACATATCATAGGATACCAGGTAATTTAGAACAAAGCAATTCAGTTGTACACAAATTTATCGTACAATAAGTATAATTTGGACCTTAAAATTTTGACTTTTTTTTTTATTGAGGTTTAATCAATTGCTTTATTAGTTCTCAGCTTACGTAAAGGGATTGATTGAAAATTAGACAAGTGGATGGCTTTTATGGAGAACAAAAGTGAATGGTTTTTATGGATACTATCTCGACTTTGTATTATCTTGGTGGCTAATGATGCTCTGGCTATTCAGGGTTTCTCATTTTATTTCTGTTATATTATTTATGCAATTCTATAATTATCTCCGTCTACTGTAGTGTACAAAATGTTTTACCTATAACTACGGACAGCAAGTAAAGCGAAAGTAACATTGTTTAACTCAGGAAAGAAAATTAGAACTGGAGGTTATTACGAGAACTTAACCTAGACAACATAACTAGGAAATCGAGGAAAAACTTGGGTTGAAACGTGATAAAATGAGAGACGTCATAATGAAAAGAAAACCAATATTTAATTCTCCTTTTCATCAATGTCAAAGGTAGAATTGGGAATCGTAGATGATATTTTATTACCTTCGCCAATAAGCAGTACAGACAAAGACATTAACAGGGTTAGTTTGGGAGTGAAAAGTTTTTCTTACTATTTACAGATGCAAATATTGTGGATTACTTATTGGTATTTACATACAACCTTACCTGATCAGAATTCACGTTCTATATATTTAGAAACTTAGGGATATATTGTCCTCTAAAATGTTTGGCTTTGAAGATTAATATTTATAAATATGCTCTATTTATAATGGTTATTATTAAAAACACACTTTAGGTAGGTTTTAGTATTATTAACCTATTAAACTGAAAAACAAAATGTGGGGTATATTACAAATTTATTGCAAATACGAAGCTGATTATATAAACAGTCACTTAAGTATGTATATTATAAATTCAGGATACTCGAGCACAAATTGGTCGAGTACCGAGTGGGAAGTATAGGGAAAATTATTGTCGTTTGAAAATTGCAAGTAGATATTAGTTGGTGTATATAAATGCCTCTAAGAATAGAGTGAAATGAATTGAAATAATATTATGAAAATTTAGAAAGAAGTTTTGAATGGATTGTAAAAATTATTTAGAAAATCACTGCAATTTTGTAAATGGTTGTTTCCTGGAAATGAAATGTAAGTGACGATAGGTTTCTTCAGGCATTAATTAAATACGTAAAAATGGAATTGGAATTATAAATTTTATAATAATGTTATGTCATGCACAATACGACGATTTTCTTGATATGCTATATTTAAAACACATGAAATAAAAAAGAAGAAACTTTAAACATAAGCTGATTTGAAAATAAAAATAACTTCATGGTGCATGTTTCAATGAAATGAATAATTTGTATTTTTTACAAGTAAAAATTAGTTACAAGTCATATTGAAAATTTGGCTAAAATTTTATTTCACCTCAGCCAATTAAACTCAACAAAAATATTTCCTTTTACTTCGAAACGGATTGTCCATATTTTTTCTTTTATGTAGTTTATTAAAGCCACATAGAAATTTATTTAGATAATATAAACTCAAAAATTTTTCAATAAATTGACATTTAATATTTAGTAATAAATTAAATGAATATAAAGTTTAAGGATCGGTAGTGAACCGCTAAAAGTAAATAGGTATCGTGTTCTTTCAAATTTTTGTTGAAGGAAAACAAAATAATGATATTTTTATATTATTTCTTGGGTTCTATTACTTTATAATAAAATTCCATCATCCATACATAATATATATATATATATATATATATATATATGTGTAAAAATTTAATTTATCGAAACAAAATCCAACTCATGGTCTGAAACAAATTATTTTACTTTGTTTATTATATCCTAAAGAACTCAAGAGACAAATAGTACACTTTTCCATAAGTTCGTTTTTAATATTTACAAGTTCCGCTAAATTTAAATATTTAAAGCAGTATAACATAAAATTATTTAAAGTATTTAAATATAAACATATCCACAAAACTAATATAAGCCTTAATAAAATAAGCTTTTTAATATATGCGTTAACATATTGATTATTCTATATTGAAACAAGAAAACTTTAATGTCTCCATAAAAGTGGTTTAGTTACCATCAAACTTAATAAACTTTATTAATCCACCATCGAAAAGAGTGCCTTGTTGACAAATATGTTGGTTAAACGGCGGATATTATAAGATTTCAGAAACTTAAAAGGTGTTGAATGTATAAATTTTCAAATATGAAAAAAAGTTTATTCTTGAATTTCATTCAAGACAAAGAAAATTAAAAAACGAGGACCGAAGTTCTTTTATTAAACTGTGGTCTAAATGTTGACTTGAATTTTTTCAATAAAAGTGTAACATTTATATCAAATAAATATATTTTATACACAGGCAAATAAACGGTAAATAAAGGAGTATGGGGTGAAATAAAAAAATCCTTGCATTCTATTTCCATTTTCTGGTCACATACACGAATGATCTATACATGACAACTTTTGGGTATACACATCCTATATGAATCAAAATATATTTAGCAGAAATAAAGTTATTAACAAATAAGCAAACCGACTTTGTATTGAATAACATTTTCAATAACTGAGCCCAGATTTGCACAGTGTATCTTCGTTTTGACAAATACAGTGGTTAATTATTTCTTTGTAGACCACGAAGAGGGTACGATTAGATACTTATGATACGTAAAACTAGCAAAATTAGAGATTTTTCGCAAACTTAAATATTGGCAGAAAAAAATTGTTTAACCGATTGCCAAGCTTATCAAAATTCACATTATAAATGCAATAAAAAGGTAAGGATTGTTGTTCGTTTCAGCTACAAATAAACAAAGAAGTAAATTAACTGCACGATGTTTAAAATTTCCAACCCCAGGGTATGATGTACCCATTGTTTTGTGAGAAAAAATTTATTCATTTGCCTCTAAATCATCTCAACAAAAGCATTCAGTTACTTTAAGTTTAAATTGGTTAGTAATATTACTTGTCAGCTATAGTTAGTAAATCGAACATTGAACACGTTTTGATTTCGGGTCCTAATATATTCAATAAGATAAAGACAGAGAAATTATTTTGTGAATGTTTATGCACTACTATTTTATGTATATTTTTCAGCATAATTGTGTAAAACCTTGATATGAATACAAAAAAAAAGTTGTTAATGGTCTGATATAACTGAAATTATTAAATGCCAAAAAAATGCAGTCTTCATATAATTAGAAAAATAATTTTCAAATATAAGTATTTCCCCTAATTGTTTGGTTCATCAGAAGGGAGGGAAAATATTACCTTCCTAATATTTCGATTATTTTTTGTGAACACACGTACGCTCCTATATATGAATATTGGCACGAACTAACCATCCTGAAAATTGGAACGGAGAAAACCGCTCTGAAAATTATTTTTTTGTTTGAATAATTTACTTCCATATATGTGTAACGGCTTGCGCAGCACACGCCAAGAAACCTCCCAGACAATTGATTTTTTCGCTACTTCGTCGTCATAGGACGACTAATTTAAATAAAACACACAATTAAATGAAACTACGTGATGTAGTATTATTTCTACTTTCTTTAAGTTCTTTACCACGAACTAGGTTTCGTTGTATTACATCTTCAGGTGGGCTATTAGCAAAGATAATGCCCACATATATAATAGGTCGTGGTAAAGAACTTAAAGAAAGTAGAAATAATACTACATCACGTATTTTCTTTTAATTGTGAATAATGCATTTCTACAAAATTAAGGCCAAATATATTCAATATTACATAAAACTTTTATATATTGTTCACTTAAACCTTCCTCAGGAATAAATCTACACATTGATGAAAATTTTTAGTATTGACTAAAATTAATGTACGCAAACACATAGCGGACGCAACGAGATCTGTTTTACACTGTGAGAAGATAGGTAGAAACATTCTCATAACTTTTGAATTAGCGGTTCAAATGTATTGGTGTAAAATATAACATTCGTCCCTTTTGAATACTTCTTCATCACTGCCATCCGGGTCTAGGATGTTTGATGGCGCGATGCACTACGGAGTCTCGAGTTGGATTCCTGGCTGCTAATGGAGAGGGCCAGGAATATTGTTTGAAAAATTCCACAGACTAGTGACGTGTAGCAGCGCCACTGGTGCAAGAATCTACACGCTGCTATCGCCAAGCCGTTTGCCTAGCACGATGATTATGGGCATTACCTGCAATGGTATATAAATTGGGAGAGGTAGATTGGGCCGAAATATAATTCTATGAATATTAGATACTAACGCCATCAAACTTGACAAAAATATTTTACTATACATGTAAATATACTTAATTGCTAAAATTGGAACTGGGGGCATGGTAGTGATTTTTAACGTTTTGATTAACCGTGAACTTCCTTGTTATGGCCCAAAGAGACAAAAGATAGACGCGTATACCAGACTCTTTCTAATTATTTAGGGTAATAATCTACAATTAAATGAAACTACGTGATGTAGTATTATTTCTACTTTCTTTAATTTCTTTACCACAACCAAGCTTTCGTTTTACTACAACATCTTCACGTGGTATATTAGCATTACACTTTATGCATGTTTTGTTAAACCAAATGTTTTGTACCGCCTTCCGAAATTTAATTCGGAGTCGACGGTACAATATCACCAATGTAGCCAAATCAGCTGTTTTAAAATTCCTTGCATGATAATAAATCACTGTTTCTTCGTTTGAAATGTATAAATATACTCACATTAAAATATTGAATAAAATATTACCCATTATACTCACATTAAAATATTGAATAAAATATACCATAAAATATTACCCTGCATTCGAATACCGTGGATTGTATAGAATTTGCACCACCTGTTGTGTACAATTCGGTTCCATTAGGCGGTTACCGGCTTCCACACCAGGGTTTGTAAACTCTGATTAATGCGATGGTTGCAGTGATCTCTGGTATTAGGAATTCAAATTTGCGGCCGCCCGATTAACGTGCCGGATACGGCGGCCTTCGGTGTCGAAGGCGCAATTATCTGCAATAATGTTATTAAATTATAAATACCGCTCAAATACATAATTATTTAAAAACGAACGATGTTATCTAAATTTTATTGAGATTCTCAGCCCACTTACTCACAGCCGGTAAGTTAGGATGTTCGGTACACATTCAAAGGCGAATTAGTTGGTAAATATTGTCATTCGGACTCCGTTAATAATTTGCATCTCAATCGATTTTTACAGTTTATTTAACCAAATCGCTTAGCCAGGTGTCCTAAGAGCCGTGTGTTAAATTCGGTATGTGATTTTGTTAAGGGTGTGCGATCGCGCAGGCTCGAACGCACGTTCGAGTGTGAGCATACTTAAGTATGTAGTGCTGGTATGTTTGGGTGCATACGTGCAGGAATTCATACCAATATTCATACACACGAGCGTACGTGTGCTCCAAAAATAATCTAAGTATTAAGAAGATAGTTTTTTTTTGTTTGTTGTATTTCTCTACAGATATGGTGAAGAAAAAAAAAAAAAAAAAAAAAATTATATATATATATATATATATATATATATATATAAGTTTCTAACTAGTTTAAAGACTTTGTGTATAAGCCATACATGAATTCTATTAATTAGTCGCAAACTCTATCATTTAAATTTTCAACTGCTTACCTCATTGCCACTATTAAACGTAAGGTTGCCAGGTATCTGGAACTTTAGGGATTATCCAGGAATATGTGATGTGGTCTCATTTACAGGAATGTAATAAGTTTGTCTCAGAAATGTAAAATTTTCATTGCCATTTATCGTGAAACCATATATGCCATGGCGCATTGCAGTTTTACTAGTTCTATCAGTACAAATACAGGAACCGGATGAATACAAATCTAATCAAGGCATAATTTCAAGTTAGAATAAATTATGAAGGGTCTTACTTAAGAATTTATTAGTCGTTACTAAATAATTTACATGAAAAAATTAAAATAACTCAATCAAAACGTGTGAACAATAATGTAAATATTCATCATTAATTATTTCATCATTAAATTACGAAAGTAGGACTTACTTATGAAAGTAGGACTAATTGCAATTAAATAAGATTAATAATTGGATAAAAAGTAAATTTCTACAAATTCGTTTTGCCAATTATTAGTATTAGCTTTTAATAATTTGGATGAACTTGATTAAGATTACGACAATTTTTGCAATAAATTATTATTATAATTAATATATTATTATTTTATTAAATTATTATATAATTTATCAATTCAAGAAACTGTATTAGGTTTACTTTATATTTTGGCAACAACTTTTTTTTTACCTTTATTTATCTGAATATCATGTTGGTTTGAAAAAATGTTTGTTGCCAAGCTAATTATTTTTTTCTTAACCGCTAGTAGCTATAGTATGTCAAGGTTTGGAGCGTAATGTAAACAAACAGGAATAAATGATGTTATTGGGATGAGGTTTTATTTTTAACATTGCTCAAATTTCACGTCTGCACCCTGTAGTATAAATGTTTCCGAAAAAAATAGTTTACATATGGTAACTCTAATTCCGAGAGAATTTTTGGTTCAAGTTTCCAAGTTTCTGAAAAAGAAATCAACATGCTGCTGGCGAGCATTATGGACTAATAATATACATAAAATACTATAAGTGGGTGTTTTCTTTTGAATAGTTATTAACAAAGACAAAACGTAAAATATTGGGGTATTTAATGGTAATATCCTTCTTTAGAAGTTTGAAACTGTAAATGATTTCTTCTTTATATATATATATATATATATATATATATATATATATATATATATATATATATATATATACTTATATATATATATGTATGTATGTATATATATATATATATATATATATATATATATAATAATGCCGTTACTACGTATACGTCATTATTTTACATAAAATTTATGAAAAGCATATACAGTGTTAGTATTATTGCTCATTATAATATCACTGCTCATCTCATCAAGTAAAGCAATGATACTGTTAATGTTTTTGTTTGCTAGAATTAATAATCCACCTGATTTACCCCATTCTTCTGAAACCGTATATATCGTTTTCAAACAACACTAATGCAGAACCATAGGTAATTTAGAGATATTCCTGTAGTGGACGCAAATATTGCTAGTTGCTTTCCAAATAGACATGCGATAAATGGATGAAAAGTAAATTCGGCTTTTAGCGCTGTGTTATTGATGAATGCAACACTGTATTTATTGCGGATGTGATCACTTCAAAAGAAAACAATTAAATAATAACTAATTTCACACGAGACTTCAATTTTGAAACAATAATAACTGAATTTTTTTCCATGTTTATGTTAAATGGCGTATTTTGTATATATTCACTATTAAATACGTTATATTGATCAAATTAAAATCTATTCAAAACCAAAGAGAAACGAAATGCATTAGATGTATGTATAACTCACTGAACAATATCGGCTGGCGTTATTGCAATAGTTTTGGCCTTTAGTATCTATACAGTTAAATTGCAAGCTAGGATTTGATTGAAAATTTGTGTTAAATTAAATTTTTTCAAATATAAAAAATAATAATGCCAAGTTGATTTGAGTCTCACGGAATAAACGTTTGCTAAAATGAAATTTATAGATAATATTAGAAATCACATAGATAATATTCAATTTTAAGAATGATCCATTATTAAAATTATAAATTTGTGTTCTTTTAAAAGTATTTATTAAATTAAAAGTGTTTTTTGTAACTTTTATGTGTTCAATAAAAGATATTCCATTATCTCATAATTAGATGCAAAATTTTAATAAATACAACTTATATCCGTAATTGTTTAAATAATATCAAGCGATATTGGCATGAGAAAATTTGGTAACATTTCCTAATATAAGTTATAGAGATATTTTATTTGGAATTAGTTATTTTCGATATTTAAAGGTAAAATGTTGATATGTTTTTAATGAAATAATTTATAAATTGACAAGAGATTGTATTTGAATAGTTTCCAAGCATGTAAACGGGAGACGTCAAAATTTGTTTAAGGGCATATGCAATATCATTGAAAAGATCTCTTTGGGTATAATATTAACATGAAATCTAAATATTTTAAAAGAAAATTTGTCAAGTCAAATTAAAATTTCTAAATTAAGATTAGCATTTTTCATCCATTTTGCTGCCAGGTCTATCTCAAAAACGACATACGTCTAATTTGTGTCAAATGTATCTTGCCTTATATTAAAAAAAAACATAGGCATTCATGTGGATTGCCGACAGAAGTGTAAACACAAAACTATAAAATAACAGTGGTTTTATAAAATTGCATAAGATTTTTTAATTTAAAAATCTGCGAAAAATATATTATCTTAGAACTAGAAATCTGTTTTACGACGCTAGTAAAATCACTTCTAAGCCACTATAAAATACTCATTGCAAGATGTATTGAAGAGATCAAATATTAAATAAAATTAATAATATAAAATTTTTAAAATATAAGCTTCATTTAGTACATGAACATAAGTTTCAAAGTAATATTAAATGTTAACCATGGATTGAGAGAACGTAAAAACCTTCAATTACCAATATTTCAGTTAATGTTCTTCAAGAATTTTAAGTTACTTTCAGCATATGCCAAAACGCACTTTAAATATTTTGTATTTATGGTATTCTCATAGTATGAGCTCTACTCGTTTTTGACAGGTTTACTGAAATGCAATCCAGATATAAAAAAAACGTTCTAAATACTTATAGTAAAACGTTATATCTAAATATTAGGGTAAATATTTTTTTCAGTTTTTCTAATAATAGAAACACTTTGTGATATGTTAATAGAGTATCAATTAGAATAACAGCAAACTCTTAATTAATGGTATTTATTTACATCTTTGTAAATACAATTTATTATAAATTTAATCGCCAAATTGTAAAATAAAGAGAAGTAGATAACATAATCAATTATTATTGCATTACCACTAACAGCCTGTTTCCGTCCACTACTGGATATAGGCCTTTCCAAATACGCGTATCATTGGAGGTAATGCCCATAATCGCCACGCTAGATAGGCGGCAGCGGATAGGCGGCGGTAGTGCATGGCTCCTCGCACTGTGGCGCCGCTATACGGCACTGGTCTGATGCATTTCAGCTACGAGATAACAATCATAACTTGAGCCCCGCTCGACGACGGGCCAGAAGTTTAAATTAGGACCCCGCAGTGCATAGACCAGTCAAAGGCCGTAAGCACGATCAACCCATACAACACGGTGGCGAACATCATAACCCAGTAGCATATCTATTAACGTTCAATAATTTTGAATAGATTAAAATTTTAGTTTATCATTTCAGTTTTTTCGGTACCATTTTTCACATAATAGTATTTCAAGTTCAACATATGATATTAATTCCTACCATAATTAATAAAATTTTCGTAATTACAAAATATCATCTGTAGTAATCAAACCAGTAACTTGATCATATATTTCTTCAAGAACGAGTAACAATTTTAATTTTGGTCGTTTATTATCCATTATTCTGAATTCTTATCGCCTTAATATTTCACTAATTAATATTTAAAAGACAAATGTTACGAAAATAAAGATACAAAATATTATTTGAGGTAAACAGTTAACACGTTATTCCGATTACATTAATAACTGCCTCAATAGACTCCATTGATAACTCTACTAATGTAATTATGAATTACTGAAAGAAACACAAGTAAGAGTAACAAAATGTAATTCGGAAAAGTTAAGAAGAAGTTGTTAGAAAAACTACCGCATGTAATAGGCCGCATTTCCTTCAAAAGGAAATTGTTACAGTGCTGCCGAGAGTATTAAAGGTTACGGTATAATATAGATTACGGTTGAATAGAAAGGGCCATAATAAGAAGAAAATTAGGAGTTTTATTCTCTTTTACTTAACATTCAAGATAGATTAAGTATATAATTATTATTACATACATACAATTTCTACAATATTTGGTTTAGCTTACAAGAGATTAAATTAAAAAATTCTTGGTGAACAAGGATTACACTTGTTCCCTTAAGTATTAGTAGTTGATATTAAATTAGGTTTAATTATCGCTACCTTCTCATTTAGTGAATATAAAGAAAAAAAATAATGGGTTTTTAATTAACGAACACTATCCATATGCCCTGGAGATACTTTACGTTTTCAGTATATTAATACTTTAAAATAAATATCAATCTTTGCTAGTAACAAGCACTATAATAAATATATTATTATAAAAGTAAATTAATTCATGACAAAATTATGTATCATAAATAATGAAGCCCTTCTTATTGTTGACATATTCCATTACGTGAAATAAAAAACTTTCCTCTGAAATTACGGTTTTGAGAATATTTGAAAGTCTACTTAAAATAAAAATTTATGCTATCCAGAGCTTTACGCAAGACATTAATTTATCCTTCGAACTTTTTTCCCATCCAAACATACGTGACCAAAATTTCATAAAGAGTTTCTTGACTTTTTTCAATTTACCTGTCTCTCAACCGTAAATATTGGTGTCGTCAAAAATCAGAATGAAATATGAAAATGGAAGCAGTCACATGGTACGAGCTGTTTCTTAAGTCTAACTAAATTGTTACCTTTAGCCCTACAGTGGTCGCGTACTAAAGCCTAACCTGATTAGTCACGTGGAGTACAGGTGTGTGCCATTTATAAATTGAAATAAAAACCTATAATATACTTCAGTTATTTTTTATTTTTTTAAATCCGATAATTAAAGTTTTCTTTACAAAAAAACGGTCAAAAGAAGCAAATCACACCTTACTGTTTAAAAAATCAACGAAATTAAACCAAATTTTTGTGGCCCTAATAATAAACTTTTTTGGTATAATTGAGATGACAAAAAAACTTATCACAAATACTTAATTCTAATTGGTGTTTTCTAAACAAAATAAATAAAATTTGTGTTTTCTAAACAAAATCTTTGAATGATCGCCACAAATACAATTTTTGCAAGTGATACAGAGTTTTCGAATGCTTTTGTTGTGCTTTCTTCCGCGATCAGAGCAGCGGCCTGTGCAACTACTTGGTGCCTGTGCTGACGTTGTTGCCGGTTTTTCTGCTTGAATAATGCCAAGAAAGTCTTTTATTTTAAATACTAAACTTCCCTATAATATATTATTTTCCTATCTTCGACGAGCCAGAGGTTTATTTTTCATGTTTTTACCTTGCTACGCTAGAGTAAAATTCAAAGCGTCGGTTTCGCTGAGGTGGCCCAACATCTTCTGATTCAGAATTGTTTACCTCACCTGGAAGTTCTTCGCCTTGCTCGGATTCTGATAGATGTTCCTGCTCGTCAAGGTGATCTTCTTTGGCGTTTCGACCACTCCAGGGTTAAAATATGATCCATAATATCAAACGAAGATAACACCTAAGGCTATTCACTTGACGACGGCTCTTTGGATGTAATGGTATAAGGCAGGTTTCTTGACTACCACTAATACACCTTGTTTAGAACAAATACATTTATAAGTCTATTAGTTAAATATTATGTCTTCCAACACCGAACATTTCGGTAAAAAAGGATAGTCGAAAATCATTTCGGTGGGAAAAAATGGTCAAATTCTATTAAATTTTTAGGCTTTCTTGATGACAAATTAAGCAACCACAAATATTTACTTGATAACGTAATGGGCCTGAATTTTTTAGAATCCGGTAATATTTAATTGTGAATTTTATTCTTATGGCCTCCTTCTTACAAAACTTTTCCAAATTGCCGTAAATGACGTTTCCAGTACTGTTAGAACTCCCACCACAAAGGTTCCGTATAGGTTACGTTAGATCCTTATAAAGATCTAAATATACATAGTATATCTATTATCATACTTAGAAATATATTTTTCACAAATTATTAATATGACCAGACCTACCATATTTTTCTCATGCGTAAAAACAGTTTGCATATTTTAATAATGATAATATTTATATTTATAATTTTCCTGTAAGTTCATGTTTTACCAACCTTGTTTTTTCATGATATTTGGCATAATAATTTCGGAAAAGAGGGGGAAATTTCTTTAAATTTGCGTATTTTCTGGCATCTTTGGTGACATCTCTTTAAATATGCAATTGAAAATAATGGAAAAAATATATTTTTATTCTTCATGACAATCCTTTTTTCAAGATGCTCCAGGCGATAAATACCGAAAAAAATATGAAGTTTATTTGCTCTTCCTTTTATTCACATAGGAATATTATTAAAATATGTGTACCAAATATGTAGGCTAGTAAGGTTTATTGTAAGTAAGAAGTGGTAGTATTAAATAATAAAAGGAATAGCTTGGAAAAAGTATTACTAAGTCAAATTTGAAGTTTCCTCATTGCACGGTTTCTGAGAAAATCGACTCGATATCGAATACAATCGAATCGATATATGCGTATTTAAAAAGTTATGATATCTAAGATAATTTCCTAAAACCAACATAAGTGTGTTCATTAATTACAAGTATTTTTTCGGAAAATCCGAACTGAAGTGTAATTTTTATAAAATATTACCTCAATATGTAATATTCCAAATGACATATTCTTACTCAAAATGATTCACTGTACGAATTTTACTAGTCACATTTTGAGAATTTTCAATTACGTAAATAATGATGTGGATGAATATTTCAAAAGTCCAGTTCCATCAAAGCCTGCATAGTTTTCTTAATTTCATTTAAATTTAGATGACAAAAAGGTTTTTAATTTACTCAGTTACGACACATTAATCTTACAAAAAATTAAAGGAAATATCCGTATTTTAGACAAAAATCTTATTTTCAGAAAAATAAACTAAAATAAATAAATAATAATCATAATTATATATAATTAATAAAATTATAGATTTAATTATTGCAAGATGGTATGGTCTTATATTCGCTAGAAAACACCTTACTGCAGCAGTAAAATGAATACTTATCATAACGTGTTTATGTTGGCAAAACTCAACATTTATATTTGACAAAACATTTTGAAGAGTCAAAATATTTATTTTACTTCTTTGGCATTATTCTTTTAAGTGGTAATAACATATCGCTACCATAACTCTGAATCCCTCAGGCCATTTGCCAGCTTTAGCACTAATTCCTCTTTGTGAACAAATTAGGTACGTAGCTATTACATCATTTGGCTACGCTCATGTCATTGATATTGTAATTATGCAGTTAAAGTAAATATTATATAAATTTAAAATTATAATTGTTGCAAAACTAATCTTCTTAGAATTTTATGTAAAATATTTCCAGACAATGTGGAAAATACAAACAAAACTGTTAAAAGTAAATATTATGAAAAAATAGCGATACTAGTAGATAGCGTAACATTTATTAGAAAATCAGACCAATTATTTTGAATCCTATATTTTTTGTGCAATTCAAAACGTTTACATTTGCCAAAGATGTAATAGGTACTATATTAAAAAGTGAAAAATAATATTGATATTTATAAAGCACTTAAAACAAAATATATCCTTAAATATTTATATACGCCTAGGTATCCAGAAAACGCTTATAAAATGAATTGTACTCACACAAAAGTGTTTTATTATTTTTCTTTAAGTTAACAATAACTTATACGTTAACGCAATCAAGAATAACCCGGAAATATCATAATTTATGCCGCATGTTTTGACACTAGTAAATAATTCAAAATCTATGGGGTATTTTCCCTTAATATAAAATCAAGATTTGAAAAAAATAAGGTTTGAAGACAGCACAAGTAACGGAAAAAATTTTAAAAACATTTATATTATAGTTATACAACTTTTTTAATATTAGTATGTAAAAGACATAGTATGCAATATATTTTCATTCTAAAAAATTTCAATTATGTACATAGTTTAATCGGAAGATTAGGTATCGTTAAATATTTATAAATGCCTAAATATGTACGGAACACTCGTAGTGCGAGTTTTACGCGTGTCTAACGGATTTTTGTTTAAAATGAAATGACTTCCAAACTATATTTCTAAGAGGATTTGAAATTTATTTGTCTTTTCCGTAAGCTAAATAATTATTTGGATTTAAACGTAATTATGTTAAAAAAATAAAACATTTTGAAAAAGGCTACGGTTCAAAGTTTTATTTGTATCTTATTAATACGATTATTTGAATTTTATTTATAAACAGGTAAATAAATATATAATGTCATACGATCGTATGACATGTTCAGATTTATTCATTAACCTATGGAACTTCGAAAATAATCACGCAACTTCGAAAATAATTAGGAAATTATACATGTAAGCTTACACCTCCTTGTAGTTTTCAAGCCACAAAAATTTTCGACCGAACTTTTGCCTTTGGTACGCGAGCGCCCTGTATCTGGTTATGCAGGATTTACTCGTATTCTGCCTAAATGAATGTCTATGTGGTAGAATTTGTGTTCGTCATAAATGTTTAATTCACAACATGCAAATTACAAAGCGCTAATTTTAAATATGTTAATGGCGTGGGCGAGGAATTTTACAGTTTGCAATTAGTTGTTATTTAATTTGTTATTAAAGCGTTATTTAAATATCCTGATGACTTCATTTGTTTTTAATGCCACGATTTCATGATACTTCTTTTGAAAGTGGGTGACTGTGGACAGCTTTTATACATTTCCTTCCAAGTGATTTGTGGTTTGCCCGTCATTTTCAAAATACTAATCCTTAACACTATTTTAGATATGTTTTTCAGGAACAATTAGCGAACTATATTTCAACAGTCATTTAGTATCGCTCAGTTTACACTATTTCAATAGTCGTTTAAGTTTATCTTAACAGTTGATATAGTTTTCCTAGTATCTTTCCTTTTTGTATGCAATTTACTCCTTATATCCTTTTTTATACAAAATTTTATCTACGATTATCTGCTTCATTTTGACTATATGATGGAATTAATTTTGACGGTGCATGCCATGTTATTGTATCAATAATAACGATGTCAAAAGTGTCAGACACGGGTTGTTTTGTTTAATTTATTTTGAATCATTTAAAATATATTTTAATGTATAATACAAAATGTTGCCATTATATAGCGCTTCAAAACACATTAGGATGAATATTTAGAGAATATATCCTTTCTATTGAATTAAACTCTATTGAGTAAAGGGATTGGAAGAAGTAAGAAAAATAAAAAAAGACGTTATCGTATAATCCTGTTTACCAGTTTAAAAGAAAGATTAATTTTGAAAAAATAATAAAGAACAGCTATAATTGGAAAAGGAGAAAATAAAAAAAAACGTCTTCTTAATTATTAATGTGAAAGAATAAAAAATATACTGAAATTAGTTATTTCACAGCGTAAAAAATTAATGAAGTCACTTTCGTTTAAGTTAAGAAACCGATTTTAAGCCTGGTATGTGCGCATTGTTAATAACACATGCTTGCTAATACTACAAATGCAATTTAATAATAGAGAGAATAATATGAAATTGTCAAATCTGTTATTCAAAATACTGATAAACTAAATTACATATTTATGTCATTGGTAACTAAAATACCCTCATAAAGAATTTTGTAAAAATGATTTATTTTTAAGTTTCCTCGTCGAATATTAAAGGAAAGTTTGAACTAGATTATAGTACGTCTATATTTAGCTTATTATAGCTGTACTTCTACTGATTTACAGATAAAATAAAATACTTTTAACTTACTCCACATATTTCTGATAGTGTTATGGATAGTTCAATTCTTGCACTTAAACCGGAAAGAAGAACAGAAAATTTACCACCCTAAGTCAGAAGTAAGACAAAATTTGCTGTGTCCATTTGTTCTTAAATATTTGTTTCCTACTTTAATATGAAAGTAATTTTTCGTAAAAGAAGATCAAGGTACCTTGAACATTTTGAAATGTGGTCAAACGTAATTATTCTAAATTAAAATTAGTTTTATTTAAGAATATATGAAAACGAAATTACGTCAATATTATAATAAACGTTATAGATATGGATTTTTATATATATAATCTTCGTTCAATTTAAATAAGATCTATTTTAAGATACTGTTATTAATTATTTCCTAAATAATTCAAATTTAAATTTTTTGGAATACTTAATTTACTATTACCTCAATTTGCATCAAATTTCTTATAATAATACATGCTTTTGATCAAAATTTTATAGTCGCAAGCAGAAATATGACATATTTACGAACTACGTCATATGGTTAGAAGCAGTAGAGGTTGATTTTATCTACTAAATCGTAGAAATGAAAAACATAGGGCGCGCTCTTACCTTTGCAAGGTCGACACCAAATGAAACAAAATTTTGTCGTGCAACCTATATTATAGTATATGATTAGTTTTTTCTGAATAATAAAAATTGTATAAATTTTCGACAGTATATAAACGTGTGGAAAATAGATTTCTTTTTACCCGGATCAGAATTGATTTCGTTCTAAAATATACTTTTGTTGCCTAGACATTTTACGTAATACAACTTTTATTTTTGTATCGAAATGTGCCGGTTATTTAAAAAGTTTTTTTTTAATTAATATACCCTCTTTTTCAATATAAAGGAATATATGATAATATTTAAAAATAATGTGGTTGTAATATATAACATTTACATTTACAAATATATTTATATCGCAAAAATTAATTAATGATGAATAAAAATGAGTATACGGTGAATTTGTGCCTTAAATATTTGTCATATATTTAAGCAATAAAGTAGGTTAATTTAAAATCAAAGTCATTGACACATGTTTTCTCTTGCTAAGTCTCAATGACTCTTTTTCTTGTATCCATCTATATATAATACTATTAATATATTAACGTATCTTCTTTCATCCCTATACCATAAGTCTCAAAATATTCCTCGCTTTAGACTAAAACACCATTTGCTGTAATCAAATAATTAGGCAAATTTCATGTTGTTTTTCAACGCAGTACTTTCATTGAAATATTACTGCAGGAAGGTAAAAATTATTCATCTTAATTAATAGACAATATATATAATTAGATAAATAATTTTAATCAAACAACTTCATTGTAATTGTAGTCGTCAATAAAAAAAAAGTGAAGGAAATAAAATTAAGTACAAAAACGAAAGTTTTCATAATAGCGAAAATGACCGATCACTTTCAATCTTACTAAATAAGTTAATAAACGGATTAGTAAGTCGCATTCTTTCTTTCATTGATACTTAACGTATAAATAATATTCAATTTATCACTTTATTAAAATATTTTATCTTTTAAGAATAACATTGATTGTTTCCAAAGCTTGCATTTAATTGTAAACAATATTTTTTGTTTAGTTTACTTGTAGTGATATAAAATTATTACTATATATTACTTTCAACAGGACAAGACAAATGTGTGTATTTTTTTAACTTGTTAGAGTCTACACAACCTAGTTAAAAAAACAATTGTAAAATTGTTGGTATTTCTAGGGATAGACGAATTATTAATATTGCCATTTAACCCCAGAAGTGTAATTTTATTTTAATCTTCGATAAAAGCAACTAAGATTAAAATTTACTCCATTGTAAGGAATGAAAAACTATTCAATTTTTTTTATTGCTTATTAACAAAACTAATGTAGTTCGAAAGCAATTATTCAGTCTCAAAAAATAAACATTATTAATTATATGTAGTTGTTAATATATTAAAAAAAAAATACCTTTTTATTTAATACACATTTTGGAACAAAAAAAAATTAATAAAATGTTTCTAGGTTGAAGTCAATACATTATAATATTTTAGGTCCATTTTAGTTTATAAATTTTAGTTAAAATTTATACTCATAAGTTTTAATTTATACATCTTTCCAAAAAAAAGCAGAAACTCTTTAGACGATTTTAGCAATTTTTTTGGTTTCCACCACAAATAGGTGTTTAACATTACTAGCAGTAAGATAAAAGGTAAGGTACTAATTATAAAGTTATTTTTAAGATTTTTTCTCATGAAAAAGTTTCCTTACTTTCTAGTTCTTGTTTACTTTCTTGTGACATCTTTAAATTTTCAGGTTTACTTAAAACAGTTTTATATTAGCATGATTTCAATCCTTTGCTAGTCTTAGGCTTTTCTAACCTGGGTCCTTAACTTTTCGCTGATATTAACGTGAAATCAGTTGTTCAGAGTGGCTTGTATTACTGTGAATAATTTTTTTTTAGGTATTAATATTAAAAATGTATGTGTTAATGAAAACAATGTTCAACATATTACATAATGAACATAAAAGGACCTTTTTATCTTACGATCACATTTCATACATTGGTTCATATGGTCGTTGA
The DNA here is from genome assembly GCA_039881145.1 of Druceiella hillmani. Classification (NCBI taxonomy): domain Eukaryota; kingdom Metazoa; phylum Arthropoda; class Insecta; order Lepidoptera; family Hepialidae; genus Druceiella; species Druceiella hillmani. The sequence goes on from JAYKKI010000042.1 coordinate 6,198,904, forward strand.
TGTCAATTGCCTCTTTAGCCGATTTATTTGTGTATGTAATATTTGGTTTAGGAGTGATGTAATTTATGTTTAGCTTTACTTTTCTCTTGATGTCAAGCTTCTATATTGCTTTTGGTTAACTATGCCATTGCGAAACTAAAAAAATTATAACAATTGAAAATAATATATAAAATTCAAACACAATGTCCACCATTTCATGGAAAAAAAAATATGTGCGTGTTTGGTAACTAAGTAGGTTTCTCAATGTAGCCTTATTTCCAAAAAAATAACTAACCTTTACGACTACATAAGCTCAATTTATTTAAAAATAAGTGTACTTTTTATGAATGAATTATGTTTCAAGAATGAAGCAGGCTTAATTTAAAAAAAATAAAGTAAAAATATTTCTGAATTGCTAATTTCAGAAGCAAAAATAATTAGGTTATCATTATAAATGTCTTAATTTCTAGGATTCCTTACTTCAAGAATAAATTTCCTTATAAGATCACATAAGTATCCGTTTGTTCATCGATTACAGTCGTTTATCTCAGAAACTGCTTTTTATGACTTTAAGTAAGTATTTTCACAGATATATTGAAAAGTTTGAAAAAAAATATCCTAAAAAGTAGTATTTATGCAATAATTTTTGAGATTTACTGAATTATATTACGTATCATTACCATTGATTGCAATAGGAAGTCCATTTTAGTGATGTCTGATGAGAATTAAAGTAATTTAATTTTAAAGGAGATAAGAAAACTTTGCGTGAACCTCCACACGTGAGCCTGATTGGGACTTGATCAGTTGTTATCACGAATTATATGTCTCACATTTTATTCCCATATATTAAACATATCTTTGGCAAAATTTAGTGTTTGAATGTTAACACTTTCTGTAATAGAAAGTTCTACATCTAAAAATTATGTTACCCGGTTGCTATATTTTTTTCATTGCATTTGAATTCATTCAATGCATAATTTGATTAATTTAATAAACGAATAGAACTACAAAATTTAACGTCAACATTAATTTTAATTTAATTTCAAAACATTTAAAAAATTTATTATGATAATAAGAATAACAATTTAACAAATGATTGGTCCACCACTTCAATTTGCTGCCGGTTTTTCCATTGTAAGCCAAGCATCCTCCAGATCGTTTTAACATATACGTGTTTATATTAAACTGAATGCTGAACATACACTGAATTTTTTAGAATAATTACATTAAATTGTAAAATTAATTGAAATTTAATCTAATCACTTTATAATTTAATTTAGAGTAATTGAAGTAAAAATAATTTTTTACCTTAAATTTTGTTATCACCTTATATTTACATCAATAGGAGTTTACACATATATTAACTGATACCAAAATTAAATAACACAATAGTGTTAACACATTATGCAAGTTTTGTTTAATTAAAAAGTATTACTCGGATCGCTTCATTGCCATTATTTTCATACCTTATAATTAACAAAGTTTTATTATGCTCAAATATTTTTATTCTTGGAGATAAGATTGAAAACAAAATATATAATGAAAGAAACTTCGTTCCAACCGAGCGTCCTACGACACCCCTCGTTCTTTATAGATAGAATGTAATAGTGTTTTTATTAGGAACCGACACTGTTCAGATTGGATTCTATAGTTTTTACTTTCTTTAGAAAGTGTTTTTAACATTAATATAATAAGATGTCAGAGATAAAAAGACGAGGGTTTAGTATTAATTATTTATCCATTTGATATTTCCTTTCATATATGAGCACAATTATATAATTATACCATTAAATTATATATTTCATAAGTGCGAAGACGAAAATGTTAAAGATGATAATTTACGTTCCATAATGTTTTGAAAGTCAAATTTTACAGAAGATTTTAAAATCATTCAATGTAAATGTTGAATGGTTCTAAAATATACGTATTTCCTAGTAATTTTGCCTATAATTGGTATATAACACTTTGAACTGAAAAAGAACACAAATTGAGGCGCCATATGACGTTTAGGCTAAACTACTAACTAGTTCAATAATTTATAGGTGGTAATGGAAACGTCCTTGTTTTAGCGATAATTTTTTTTAATTTTCTCATAGTTTTCAAAACCATATAAAATTTAAAAGTTGCTTGAGGATTTATACACCCGTTAAAATTCTTTTATTTTATCTACTCATTTAACAGTGTTAAAGAAAAAAACAAGGTTAATTTTCTTTTAAGCTTAAAACGTAACAAAAAACAAAGATTGGTTTTTAGAATTAACACTGAAAGATTTTTTGTTTTAGGCTGTATTAAAATAAAAAGCATCCGAAGTTAATATTTCAGATTCCAGTGTTTTTTTCTGAACGTGTATCCCTTAAGGAAGTGATGTAACAAAGCTATACTTACTGAGTGCTCTTTCACATGTTCTGACTTTGAGCTAGTTAGGTTTCTTTATGGTATAATATTGATTTAGGAGTAACCAAAAATAACTTTTTGCAGGTACTTTTAAATAAGTTTTCAAATAAAAACATGTAAAATTAATAGCTTTTACAATATCAAATTATGTTTCAGCCGCAAATAATTTGAGTTTTTCTAAGGTGGTGTATTTGTGATGTTTAAATGTCATATCGATAGTTTTCGTTAAATAATGTTTGACCATCGCTGAATAAAAGTATGGAAAAATTTCCAAAGGTTTCTTTTTAAGTATTGATTTAACGCCTCTGTAATCAATCTTTAATAAATTACATACACATTATATATATATATATATATATATATATATATGTATATATATATATATATATATATATATATATATATATATATATATATATATGTATATATGTGTGTGTGTGTGTGTGTGTGTGTGTGTGTGTGTGTGTACGTATATCATATAGAGTCTGATCTTTAATAGAGAAATAATAAGACATTATACGGAATGTCACCGATATACATAGAATAAATTCAACTTAGACATGAGTCCCTTAAATGAATATTAAATTCTATTTACTTTTTTCCTTTGTTAGCTACCCTCCAACTGATTGTTTTTTTTAAATGTCAACTTACACAGTATTTTATACCTGGAGCTATTAGGTTTTTCTTATTTATGTTTTTATAATGAATTTAAGCTATTAAATAATGTTAAAATAACAATAAAACAACAAATATAGACAACGCCCTAAAAATGATTAATTATAGACCATACCCTATATAGTATAACCGATTTCGTAACAATAGTATAAATTGCTTATTCGTTGCAGGATTCCAGTTCCTAAATGTAAATACTCGACTAAACTCAAAAATGATCAAAAGACCATGTTTTCCAATTTAAATATCTTTACTTCATTAAGAAAATCAAATGGAAGTGTAGGACTCATAAATATCGACTTATTGTTTGAATTATTATATGTTATTGTTAAAAAAAACGTACCATACGAGTTTCGCTTTGTTTACTTCACCGTTTTCTGTCACAATGTACATACATATTTATAATTCATACATTCAAAATTTCTTGTAATTCTAACTGGACTTGTTTAAGTTCGAGTTGAGAAATAAAAAAAATGCTCGGAAGAAAATATCTGATGCGTATAATTTTCATGTAAAATAGAAAAATATGCCTTTCATAATTTTACAATAAATTTCTAGAAAAAATCTAAGCAAATTTTGTGTATCTTTTCGCTATAACTCAAATAACCCGTGTTAGGAATTTTATTCGCTATGTCATTTTATATTTTTAAAGTTTGTTAAAAAGTCAGTTGATTTTTTTACGAAAACGTGAAACAAATAACAATTCCGAGATAAAAGAGAATATTTTACGATGTGGATACTGACCTGATTTATCTAGTTCGTAAAAAAGTTAAAAAATACTACGCAGATGTTCCTTTACTTTGATTCGTTTAACATATTCTCTCTTCTTTTCTCTTTGCCTGAGGAAATTTATTTGAACAATAATTCAGATTTGTCACAAATTCTGGCGGTTTGTTCTTCTATCTATAAATTCGTCGAACTTAAATTTATTTTCTTAATATTTCAGAGATGTTATCGTAAATGCTCACATTACATAAATCCGTTTCTTTTGCTGATTTGCTTACTACATAGTTAATAAATCTGTCAATACCAAATATGAAGCCATATATAAATATATATATATATATATATATATATATATATGTGTGTGTGTGTGTGTGTGTATGTGAGTGGGTACACGTAAAATTTTGTTTATTCACTGTATTATGAACTAGAGGCACATTACATGGTTACAAAGATATAGAAGTAATCGCTAATTAAATAAATTCTAAGAAGGTTAGATGCATTATATTTAACTAACAATTTCCTAATCTGAAGTAATTTTGCGAGAAAGCGTTTACGAGATGCGTGTCATATCACACTTTCATGTGAAGTTAGAATCAATACTTCTTATTCACGAGCTTTCATTTATAATATTTATAAAAGACAGAGAAACACATTTAAAATAAACGTTACTATAATTTTTAGTGCAATGAATACACAATAATAATTAGTTATGATATATCCTTCTGACTATTTTTCAGTGGTACGACGTCCCGAAGAGGCCTATAGCTTTTAATAAAAGTCGTCTGAAATCTGTGATATTTTTAATAGACCTCCGCTTATTCTTGGCTTCTAAACAGGGTGATATACGTAATCTCCATTCTAAGGAAATTAAATTTAAAGGCATAAGTTATGTAGAAAAGAAAAGGAAGAAATTCAGGAAAAATATAATAATATTAAACGACCCAAAAAAATTAATGACTAATCTTAGTGCAAACTAGTGTGTTTTTTCCAGAAGCAATAAAATAAACTGTAACATGTCATGCAAGTTTTATAGAATAAATGTAAGAATCGAGTAGAATGCAGAGTATGTGGGCGATTTCATAGTAAAATATTAGATAGCGCTTGAATATTAGTAATAAATCGGGATTTCTATTGGATGATACAGCAAGACGTTGTCAAATTAATAAGTGTATTGATATACTTTCGAGAGAAAGGATTAGGAACCCTTGAGCTTTTGCCGGATTAGTTCCTAATTCAAAAGCTTTTAGTTCAGCTACAATTTACATATTCTGCGAAAATTCGAAATTTGGCGATAAGTAACGTTTTACCTTTAGCTTACCTGAAGGCATTGACGAAAATAATGCAGTATGTTATCTTAAATTTGCAGCCAATTCTATTCACTTAATGAATAAAACTGAATTAAAGTTCCTTCCAAATGACTTACTTCTGTCAAAGTAAAATATTCTATTATACTGTGAGAAAGTAGCTGCCTGTCCAAGATAATTTAGAAGGATTATAATTGATGACGTGATATGCACATTTTTTCATTGTCTTTTTCTCTAAAAGTAATTGCATCATAATGATCGAAAAACAAAAAGTGTATTTTGCAGGTATAGAAAAAAACATAATTTTTCCAGTATATTAATATTGTGTAAAATATAGTACGAATAATATATTTGAAAGCGCGATCGATAATATGATCTTAAATTCATTAATGTCGTGTAAAACATAGTATGAACAATATATTTGAAAGCTCGATCAATGAAAAATATGATCGAAAACTATAAAATCATGTAAGCTTTCTCTTCGTCTTTAAGCTCACAGAAGATATATCACAATGTGTAGAATGCTGTAGTAGAGATAAGGCGATAAAGTTTTATGGAGTTTTCTTTTCTTCTCGTTGGTATGTGTTCTTACACCCGATCCGCAACAATGTAAACTCTTATGAATTAATAATATGTCATTAAAATCACAGTTTTAATATCTAGTAATCAATAGCTCGGGCGCAGTTGCTATTAAAAAAACATTTATAAAACTAGAAGAGGAACTGTTGGCGAAATTACTTCAAAGATAGAAAAGAGTTTTTTAAAATTAAAAATAAAATGAGGGAGTACTTTTTGTGGCTAAATGTCACCTACACTCTGTTCAAAAGGACTATATATAGATTGAGAATTAGATAACTGCAAAAGATTAAGAGAGTTATTTATGATACAGAAGTTGATAAATACTTAAATGAAAAAAATGCAAACTTTCCATTCGGAAAATTTTGCTGCCAAATTACACATTATGAATATCGACTTTGGACATTATGAAGGTCTAAAAAAATCATGCAACATGTAATGCCGTCATCCATGTAGGCTTTTATCGGTCATTTGTAGAAAATGACCGTGTATAAAGAGTAATTATCGATCCAATTTATGTATCCACGATTTTAAATCCAATGTTTTAAATATTTATATGAATCCCTTTCACACATGTTACTATTTGACTGAAAACTTTCTTCCATGTTAACTAGTATAGCTGCTTCAAATGTTATTTGAATTTTTAACCAGAGTTATAAGTAAATAACTCAACCGTTGTAAATAAATAAGCCAAAATTAAAAAAATTAAAACTTAAACTCAAATGTTTTCCTCCCATACGTATAATGTTACTATTCCAAATCAGATCTTTATCAGGTGTTTTCCAAAATCTCGCAATTAAGTCATATGGACTACTGTTAGAATTGCGTCACGTGCATATGTACATATAAATTATCTACATATCTTATTTCAGCATCTTGCTTAATGTTTTTTGAAAGTGACCTTTAAAGATAAAAGATGGAAAGTAAAAAAGGTGTCCGTACAAAGTATCTAAAGTTAGTTTGTACAAAAATTATACACTCAATATTAAAATTCGTAGTCTTGAGTAAGCCAAAACATTTTTAAAAAAATTACGTTTTATATAATTCCCTTTTGATCCGCATTTCCAGTACATTATCATATTTTCGATATTTTTACATTATCTCAAGAAATCCTCTTGATCCGTCAAAGCAACGTTATTGCCGTGCAAAAAAAAACATTTAAAAAAAAGGATATAGCAAAATCTCTCTTTGCAACCGTAGACCTACAACTTGCTTTCGATTCTATAGACGTCAGTTAAGGAACAATTCTCAGCGCAGCACGTTCATTAATATTACTTATGTTAATGAAGATAAAATAAGGTATGAAATTTTTGTCCGAATTGATCATGGAAAACATATAGAGGTTTATCGTTCGCACGTTTGTTATCCTAATAAAACTTTATGCAAAAATTTAAAAATTGACATAATATAAAAAGCATTAACGCCCCCATATCTCAGTCTCAGTCTTAAACTCGAAGATATTAGTCTAAGAGAATTTTATATTCAATCAATAAATTTTTGAGTGTATCTAATTTACAAAAAAACGTACTAATAGTAGGGAAGAGACCTGTCTTATATTAGTCTTATACTGCAACAAAAGAGCTACCAGCAGATGAACCGATTAGCAAAGATAAGAATTTAGTTTTTTTAAGAAACAGTGCTTTAGCACGGATATATGAGTAAGCTCACCACGAAAAGTGCTTAATATGACAAATATTACACAAGTTGAAATTTCAATTTATCCTCATATTATTTGCCTGCTTCCATTTTCAAATTTTAATCCTATTTTTGACGACCACAATATTCATCGCTAAGGGACAGACAAGTAGGAAAAAGTCTATGATATATTGATCATTTGTAGGCAAATAGCCTGTGAAAATAGTTTAATTATGAGAAGACAGGAACATTTTCTCAAAACAGTCATTTCTTAGAAAAGTTTATTCATTCGTCTAATGAAATAATGTCAAACATAAGTTAGGTTTCAATATTTTCATTACCAATTTAAATATAATTTATACTTATTTTTTTCATAACATAATTTCATTGTTGCCTAGTATTATTCTTATTCTTAATAGTAAAGATTGAGTTTTATTTTGAAGTACTAGAATACTGAAAAGGTAACTTATTTCAAGGCGTAGGAATAGAGCTTACCAATTAAAAAGCCGTTAAATTCTTTTTATATTTAATGTATGATAAAAATAATTAGTAAATCTAATTTTATATCAAATATATGTACTGAAATATATAAGTATAATTTTAGCTCACCAAGGCTTTTTTTCTAAATACCTCTTATAAGCTTATTTCTAGATGAAGTTGAAATTAAGCATATGTAATAATAATTGTACGTTAATTAAATCTTCAATATCGAGTTAAGGCGAACAAAACCCTTACTCTCTTTTTATTGTGGCGTCTCCTATTTTATTGTGGTACTTTTAATACCATCTATAGCCCTATAACCACTTCCTGTTGGAGGTAAAGCAACCTATGACATGTGGTAGTTGTTCTGATAACTTCTTCTTCAGTTATATTTTCGGAAAGAACTTTGTTGCTGTTACTTGTGTTGCGTTGAATGACGTTAATTGCGATAGTGGATTCATAATGGGTTTCGTTAAGGCAGTTAGACTAATAAAATCGTGTTTACGTATAATTACATACTTCGAATAATATTTTGTATATTTATTTTCGTAACATTTGTGTCGTGATCCATATTAATGCAATGCTAAAATGATACAAAATTTAGTACAGATCATAGCAAACTTCAAAAATTTTAATTTTACAGTTGTTATTACAAAAATTACATTATCAAATTACTTGTTCGATTACTAGAGATGATATTTGTAATTACCATAACTTTATTATTTTGGTAGAAATTAATATAATGTATGAAATTGTACCTAAAAACTGTACAGATACGTTAAAATTAAATACAGGCAGTCCTCATAATTACAGCATGTTATATTCCAGAAATATGCTACGTAAAATGAAATGAAGTAAGTCGAAACATATTTTTTCATAATAAGTTTCTTTATAATATTCAGGAGTTCGGTTTTACAGAGGCTTTAGTTAAATATAAATCTATGTTTAATATCCAATACAAATGCTACATTACTAAAAGTTAGTAGGTAAAATACATTATTTTAAAAATAATTATTGCTTTTGGTACGCGATGTTAGATTATTACTTTTCATTAAATAATTTTATAATAATTTAAAAAAATGTGTAAGAGTAAGAACTACAATAAATTAAAATTTTGGCCTGAAGAATCTGTCAATTCTAGTTTGTTAAAGTTAAAATTCTAGTTAGTATAACACTTTAGGCATCATTAATTGTGTTGGTAAGGTTAAATCAAATAGGGATTATTTCCCTCAAAAACATTCATTGCATTCTGCAATCTTGTAAAGGTTGCTTATAGTTTTTTTTTTTTTTAATAAAAACTCCATTTCAGTCCTACCAATCGATACTATATTTTTCTGTTTCTGTTCTTTCTTTCAGTGTCTCATTTTCTAAGAACTTTATAAATTACTTCTTGCGAATGTGATTTTAAGAAATGTTCAATACCATAAGTAGAGAATTCAATATTGGGAATTTTTTTTGCAAAATCAACAATGTTAGTTGTGATCTCATCTTTATTTGGCTGATCTATGGTTGAAGAATATTTACAAATCTCAAAAAAATGTGGACATAATTTTCTCCAAAAATTTTTCGAATTAATGGATTATACCTCTTACCATATTGCAGAAATATTTTTTACACACGACAAGATGTAACATTTTCTAAAATCTCTCAGTTCTATATCATCATCATTATATGAAGTCAGTAGCTGTGAAAATTTTCTTCTAAGATAGTAAACCATAATATACGATTGCTCCCTTGATCCCTTGATGTGTGATTAGTAAGAGCGTTAAGTGATCTTTAGGCGCTTTAAACCCAGGTCTAGACTTCTCTTCTCGCAATATAAAAGTACGGGTGGGCATTTTCTTCCAAAATAAACCGGTTTCATCTATGTTGAAAATTTGTTTCCGTGAAAAGTCTCCGTATTCCATGACTTCTCTCAACATGCTGGGAAAACTCTGTGCAGCCACATAATGGGTACATGTTATGCCCTTTATGTACATTTGTTAGAGCTCGCACGTGATATCTCTATGCTATTCTAAATGCCAGTTCATATTATTTAAACACTCCAACGATTAGACAAGATGCTTATGTGTGCACTTAAGAGTTCATACAGTCAAGATATTCAGAATTGCAACTACATAGATAAGATGGTCAAGGCTTACGACATAGTTGATATATTTGAACAGTCGAATTTAAAAAGCTCAATAAGGGAAATAGTGTTTAATGAATTTAGAGTAACAGAAATATATTCTTTTATACCATTAGTTTCCAATTACATAGAATTTTTGAGAAATATCATCTGAACATCGTGGAGTGTTAGAAATTGTAAATACAGCGTCTGTTGGCATCTATCGATCAGTCTGCTTTAAATACTAACAGTAATGAATCTGAAGCGATGAGTGTACAACACTAAGCAATCACAACTAACTGAATTTTTTTTTCTTCCCGTAGCTATTTTGTGGATTTCTGAACTAAAACAAAATATATTTCGTTTTTAAAAATTTGTACCTTTCAAGCTGAAATATATATAATGTCTATTTCCGCGTCCCACTTTCCGTGCCATTTCTTTTTTCTTTTAAACAAAACGTGTATTAATATTTTCATACAAGTTTTTCCCAAAACAACTTTTTTTATCAAGTTCTTAATTTAGGAATCAATATCGGAAATAGTCGAAGGGTGATCAGGAATATTATTCAGTTAAAACATATATATATATATATATATATATATATATATATATATATATATATATATATATACATATATACATATATTTATATATATATATATATATATATATATATATAAATACAAGGCTCAAAAAAATAATAATGTTTAAAATAAAAAATAATGTATTTTTTATTTTAAACATTATTATTTTTTTGAGCCTTTTAATGAAAAATAAATTACAAAGACGATACTAAGTTTGACATAAATTTTATTTATAGAGGTTAAGCCAATTTTTGTCCTATATTAAATAAACATTTGGGAAATTGGGAGCAAACCAATACAGAACTTTATTTTTAGATTTAGTACTTGTTTGCACAATTATTTTCAATTTTATTTTTTTTTTTTAATTATAAAGAAAAAATTATTTAGGAAAAAAATATTAGAACTCAGATTCTAAACTAAATGAAGCGTGCCCCTAAACAGCGATAAAGAAATGAAATTATGGGACCTCCATTAAAATATAACCTAATTTATTTGAAAACAATAACTCACTTATTATTGAACAAAACAATATTTTGTCAGTGATATTGACACCTTCAGATCTTTATTTGTAGTTATCGTGTAAATTAGCAAAATAAAATAATTCATGGTGCATATGTTTCATTCACTATTTCTTTTATGTAATAAGAAAAAATTTAGACTTATTTTTAAATATAATCTTTGAGTAAACAACAAATAAGAGTGACATTAATGAACATGTCAATATCAACAAAACACATATAGTCCATTCAAATTGAAGATGGAATGTTTGTAAACAATCACTTTTGACAGTTCAGGTATTGCAAACCTTTTTCTTACATTCACGTTAGTAATTTAATGTGGATTTATTTGTGATTAAAAAAAAAAATTTTATTTGTGTACACATTTACACTGTATACGTACGTAACTTATATTACATAGGTTTTATTTTATATTTAAGAGAAATTCAGATAAGTAAGATGCGTTTCAAATAATTTATAAATATTACTGTTACATAAAAAATATATAATAATACCAACAAAATTCCTCTCATACTTAATCCAGGCTTGAGACTGGCAGTCTTAAACGTATATGGCAAAGTACATGTTCGGGTAGCAGCCGCTCACTAGATTTAGCTACGACATCTAGAGTAAAAACAGTGAAATTTTTCAATTGGCCATTTCATGTGAATTACCCTACTATTTTAAAACCGTACTTTCGTTGGAATTTCATAAAATCCTCAGTTTCTCAGATTAAGATACCTGCTTCATATCAAATAAAAATATCTGGTTTTTGCTTAGGAATTTTGCGGGACAATTTGTGAAAAAAAAATAATTGATTTTATTTTTTCGCCCAATTTTTAGCGGATGGCTGTAATTGATTAAGTGCAATTTGAATACATATGCACTAGTGACACAATACGATCTGTATGCACTGTTCGAGCGAGACAGATATAATATGTCATGTTCAAATTTTTTTATTATCGATAAAAACTACGTCGGAACGGTACCGCCAAAAGAAAATGTAATATATAGGATTACACTACAAGTCAAAGCGTTATGAAAATGTTTACTGCACATTATGTCATTAACTTTTATTATATGTATGTTTAGTAAAACTAAATTATTCATTTTTGCTTTGAGGACAACCAATGCGGATCCGTATAATCATCCGTCAGTTTTATCTGTTCCACAAACACGAAACTTCATAATGGTATTGAAGGAGCCATATAGAAATATACATAGAACTAAATAAATTTGAATTAATCCGAGCGCACAACTAGTATAATTATTTGCAGTAATCATTATTTATATTATCACAATTCTTATGTCAAAGTGCTGATAGATTCAGGAGATCAATTATATTTTTTTGTTAGCTGTGTATTCGCATGTATGCCAACTTTTGGCGCGGACCGCTAGCACAGAGAACAACATGACGCCGAAGCATCGGTGTTCCAGTCCGCACTAGCGAACGTATTTTCCCATTGGAATTTTGAACGACTTTGACGTTTGCAATTATTGCTCGCTGATTTTTGCTGATTTTTTGGTATTTAAAAAGTTGTTGGTAGCCAAATCTCTACTAGTGATTCACCCTTGGCAAACCTTCATCAAATATCTGTCTATCTAATAAATAATATTTTATCATACTAACAAATAATACTTTATTTTCTAAATATATTAGTAATAGTAGTTTAACGAAATGTTAGTTAGAACACAGAAAATTAAATTATTACAAAATAAAATAAGTATTACTTAATTTTCAAGAAATGACTAAAACAACTTTTAAAGACATAAAATACACCGATGTGTAAAAATAAACCAAATACGTTAACATTCTAAAGACAAAAATACAACAATTACATCACAAAGAAGTCAAAATATGTATTATAAATACACAAAGTACAGTAATATTCCACATTACTATATAGAAATACGTTAATATTTCATAGAAAAATTACACTATAGTGTTACAATCAAATCATAATGAACTTAATACACAAAATACATATTTATATTTAAAAAAACCAGAAATACTTTATTATTTCCCAGAAAACAATTAACCACAGTGCACATGAACATGAATCACATCACGATGAACTTAAAACGTGAAATCACTAAAATATTTAATATAAATACACTACATACATAATAACAATTACAGATTATCACACTTATATCACAGAAATATCAGATTCTGCGCTTTTTCTATTGCGTTTCCGGTATGTGAATTTCAATTTCTTTAAAATATTGTAGAACGTCGTCCTTTTGAAATTAGATAATTTTATCAATCTTGGCGGGTGCGGCAAAGACGTGCGGATGCGTCCTTTTTCTATATTCCCGAACTGTATTGTACACTGTGCTTAGACCAACACCGGAAAATTTCAGCCATTTGCTTTGCTACGTATTATTTGTAAATGTGTTTTTCCTTGGGCGTAATCTTTTCTACGTATTTATATACGTTTATTAAAGTGGTTTTTTCTTTCGAGCTTAAAGCATTCTTCTTAGAGCGTTTCTTCATGGGCGATGAAATGAATCCCGCCGCTAGTACCTGGTACATACGCCATTTTATTTACACAATAAAAATACACTTTAACAATAACACATATTATTATATAACAAACCGAACTTAACGCTATGAAACAAACAATAATATAATAAACTTAATGTAATACAAAGTAATGAAAACAATTAACAAAACGCCAAAAAATCAGCGAGCAATAATTGCAAACGTCAAAGTCGTTCAAAATTCCAATGGGAAAATACGTTCGCTAGTGCGGACTGGAACACCGATGCTTCGGCGTCATGTTGTTCTCTGTGCTAGCGGTCCGCGCCAAAAGTTGGCATACATGCGAATACACAGCTAACAAAAAAATATAATTGATCTCCTGAATCTATCAGCACTTTGACATAAGAATTGTGATAATATAAATAATGATTACTGCAAATAATTATACTAGTTGTGCGCTCGGATTAATTCAAATTTATTTAGTTCTATGTACATTTCTATATGGCTCCTTCAATACCATTATGAAGTTTCGTGTTTGTGGAACAGATAAAACTGACGGATGATTATACGGATCCGCATTGGTTGTCCTCAAAGCAAAAATGAATAATTTAGTTTTACTAAACATACATATAATAAAAGTTAATGACATAATGTGCAGTAAACATTTTCATAACGCTTTGACTTGTAGTGTAATCCTATATATTACATTTTCTTTTGGCGGTACCGTTCCGACGTAGTTTTTATCGATAATAAAAAAATTTGAACATGACATACTATATCTGTCTCGCTCGAAAAGTGCATACAGATCGTATTGTGTCACTAGTGCATATGTATTCAAATTGCACTTAATCAATTACAGCCATCCGCTAACAATTGGGCGAAAAAATAAAATCAATTATTTTTTTTTCACAAATTGTCCCGCAAAATTCCTAAGCAAAAACCAGATATTTTTATTTGATATGAAGCAGGTATCTTAATCTGAGAAACTGAGGATTTTATGAAATTCCAACGAAAGTACGGTTTTAAAATAGTAGGGTAATTCACATGAAATGGCCAATTGAAAAATTTCACTGTTTTTACTCTAGATGTCGTAGCTAAATCTAGTGAGCGGCTGCTACCCGAACATGTACTTTGCCATATACGTTGTGGTATTGAAAACAATTAAAAAGCATTTTTATCTTAAAAATTTTAATTTACTTCAGATTTTTTAGTATATTGATATTTGATGTTGTAGTGTTAATATTTATAAAATTTATTATGTTTTTACTATTTTTTCGTTGAATACAATAACCCATTGATAACATAACCTCAAATCGAATAACAAATTCATAAATGACGCTTAATTTAGATTCCAGATTATACTTTCCAAATTATGCTTACATGATAATAATAAAAATGACAGAGTTATTGTGGAGATTTCAATGATGCTTGAGGATCCTACGTCTGAACGGGTTCAAGAAGAACTTCCGCCAACAGTGCCTTTAACATAAAGATCTAATGAGGATGCTCACAAAAGGATACGCCTTCAAAGTACCTGACTGATATGTACCCAGTTGTAGAACTGCTTAATAGCGTCCGGAAACATGTGCAAGCAAGTAGCAAAGGTACTCGCATCCCAAGATTACATTAGAGAAAAAAAAGAGAAAGTAAAAATAAAAAGATTATGAAGAAAAATCTTAATATTGAAAAGCAAAAAATGAAATTATATTCAACTTCTGAGGAAGAAACGATAGAATTAGTAGGTGAAAATTGCGGTACTGAAAATAATATATATGATACGTGGAATACGGTGAAAATTACTACGAAACTGAAAAAATAAAAGATTAGCTGCTATGAATTGTTTGTAAATTATGGTCGCATATAAATTGCATTCCATTCAACCATTATTGTAATTCTTGTGGCAAAAAAATGAAGAAACAAGAAACAGAAAAGAAAAAATTGTACGAGAAAAAATGAGTCGGAAATTAAATGGCTATCTAATCCTTAAATGGGCGGCCAATTTCTAACAGATTTTAACATTAAAGCTTTTAGAAAAAACATTATCCTAAATTGCATATATAATTTGTAGACTACATTGAAAAATAGTTTAGTACCAACATTTATTCGAAAAGAAAACAACATGGTAATCAAATCTAGAAATATAACAGGGTAAGCTGACATATTGTAGCTATCTCACTCTAACGCCTTATAAAATTAGTGAATAGCATATATGGTTTAGATTTTTTTAGCGTCGAGATTTTGATTATTTTCACAAATTGTTTGAAACGCCTGACTATTTCGCAAAAAAAGTGGAGGGTTGCCAATTTTTCCGTGTAAAATTTTAGAATTAGTATCAATAAAATAATGGTATAATACTTGTACTTATAACATTTTTTATAGTGAGACTTTCTGAAGTTAATATTTTGATTATGTATATATTTTAATAATACTCCGGGAATAATGCAATGAATTTTATAAATAGTTGTCAGCTGATCGAATATTATATTTGTGCCAACCATATTTTAACTGTCAAATTCGATTGTTTACAAACATTCCATCTTCAATTTGAATGGATTATAGTAATTATGATCCTAAAAGACCCTAAAATATACCTCGCCATCATTACCTGGGTTACATAGGTAATCCCAATATCTTCACCGAAGACACACTCCATTTAATCTTTAAATCGATATTTCATTCACAGTTTGGTAAAAAAATATTAAGTGACAAGATAAAAATATTTAGCGAAAAGGAGAGCTGATGTAAGTAAATCGATTTATATCGACGAAGAATATCAGTCGGTTTTAAATATTACTTAAGATCCACAATATCATTTTGAGTAGAAAATTTTTCATGCAAAATTTATCGGCGTAAAAACAGTTTCAAATAATTTTCGTCTAAATTTGCAAAACGGGTATAAAGAGCTTCGGTCTTATTAAATTACTTTCACGTAGTACTGTTAAAGAAAACTTTATTTGTTTATAAGAGATTCGAATAATTGATTCCAATTATGCTTTAAATAAAAAAAATGGAATATCAAAACGTACGGTGTACACCGATTTAGATTTAAATATAATTGTGCCCTCCGCAGGTGTTTCCTCATTATTGACTAGTGTGAAAACCTCGAGTTCTGGGGTAAGAAGTATTTAAAGCTCGGGTAGTTTCATAAATAATTAAATTTAAACGTAGCTTTTTGAAAATTGGATCCACCTATTACAATCTGAATGTTCATTTGTAAAATAACGTGTGTCTCCATCCTTACATCTATAGGCATGCACGGGTGTACACGTGAAGACATGCTATAAATAACATTCATGATTGATTTCAGTGATTCTTTGTTTGTCTATTAGATGGAAATTAAAATAAAAGCGCATCAATTTTCACCAATATTTGTCAAACATTTTTATATTTATAAATAATTTTCTATGAAAATTTAATGCCGGTTTCCAATGTATCTTACATACAAAGTTTGGGATTACTAATCCATGAAACTTGCAAACCCCACAAGTCATCAAAAAAAGACAACGAACAATAAATATCAATGTCAACGGTTTATTTTAATTAATTGAAGAAATAAGCATACATTGAAAAAAATTTGTTGTAAACTATTTCTTTCAGTATAACAATATTTTTTAAGGATCGTTTCTAAAAAGATATTATTTTTATTTTTTATTAAATATTCCTGATATATTAGAAACAAAATACTGGTATATCCGAGTTTATGAAGATAGCTGCTTGTTTTGTATTGTAGTTAAAACATTTTATTTTATTTTATTTTTTGTTGGTTTTTTTATAATTAACTTTTTTTTTTGTTTTTTTATTGTTTTACATAGTAAGCCTATATTTTCCTATATCCGTTGAATTATAGGTCAGCTAAATAGTGTAGAAACATGTGAATACTAAGAAAATCGTGAAAAAGTGAAACAAGGACAAAATAAGAATACGGAAATATAATTCCATAATTAGGTTACCTCTATATCGATATTTATTTCTCATTATTTACTAATAATGTTATCCCTCCGTGTAAGGTTAGTTAAAAATAATTGAGACGTCCTTCTGTTTGTAAATATAACGTATCAATTTCTCGTTCACTTTAATTATTACTTCATCTGAGATTGTAATCATGAAATTTATTTATTCCTAAATTAAAGCTTTTTCAAAAAGTTTCCTTCTTCATACATTTTCGGAATTTATTTTTTAACTTCGATACTAATAAGGTGTTTTAATTCTATTAATTCTGTGTTTACAAATATAACATTTTAAAGCCAAACATTTTTAGAACACAATATATTCCTGAGTTGCTGAATTCCTTGAAGAAAAGTGAAACTGCAGTAATATAAGTTCGTAAGTGAATACCAATAATTAATATTTGAACCCATAAATAGTAACAAAAGCTTATTACTCACAAGTCATCCCAAGAAATGTCCCTTTCTTCTTTTCATATGTGAATATAACCAAATGCCAATTACGATTCCCAATTCTACCTTTAACATCGAAGGGGAGGATAATAAAATGTTAATTATCTTTTCATTATAACGTCTCTGATTTTTATCACGTTTCAGCCGAAGTTCTCCCACGCTTTCCTCGTTACGGCAACTTTTCTTCTGTCTGCCAGATGTTAAAGTTCTCGTAATAACCTCTACTCCAACTTTCTTTCATGAATTAAACACTGTTACTTTTACTTTACTTGCTTTCCGTAATAATAAAATCAATTTCATATACACATTTCTTGTTTACAAGAATTATCATTATAAATGTCATTACGGGGTTATAATTTAATTGAGACTATATCGCGTCTAAATTTTAATAAGATTTGTAATTGCTAAACGAGCGTTATCCCATAAAGGTTTTACAATGTGATAATTGAGTATATCCTGTTGAATAATATTACAGGAATAAAATTATAAATTATTTATAATTATAGAATTGAGTAAATAATATATCAAGTTCATAATGAGAAATCTTAAATTTTTTTAAATGACCTTCATTTTCATAACAAGTTTTGAACCTTATTTCTAAGGAACCCTTGAGCCATGACGATGATACAAAGTGCAGAATGTATCCCATTATATCCTCCGTAAGATAGCATACAGTTATTCATTACGCTGACAATCATAGAGAAAACTATATTAAACATATTTGTTAAACACATATGCATATAACTTAATACACATTTATTTTCACATAAACATGGAACGAATGTCACAGTCAGTTAAAAAAATATTTCTTATTACATTCGGCACTGAATAGGTATTTAAGAAGAAACCAATATTAAAAAAAAATTGGTATTTTCCAGAACACTTTCAGTCCTTTTAAATTTTTTTGTATTGCAATTTTAAGTTCTTAACAACAATTCTTGATGTATTTAAATGTAATAGGTATATGTGCATTTATATAGATGACTTTTCTTTATTATATTTATACAATATAGGCAAAAATTTGAATTTCTATATGTCTTTCCGTCTGCCTATTTTTAGTTTTTATAGTTTTAAACTTATTGTCTTGACATTTTGTCGAAATACGTTGCTAGATACAAATCTCGATTAATATTTATTATAGTTCTAAGTACGTTTTAATGGGGAGGTATGCCTATTCGTCTTAAGTAAAAAAAACGGATTGACAGCCTAAAATTGAAGCTACAAATTTGATATTTACTTTCTACCACAAATTTGCATGTCATCGAATTGCTTTGTTGCCTTGCACTTTGTTGACCTTACACCCTGTGGCATATATATTTACTAAACATTATTTTATTAGTGGTTATTAAGGCGTTTAAAAAACACACACAGCACGGCAATTTTAACTTAGAAACACCATTAGTGTGATACGTGTTGCATAACCAATATCGCATATCTAATGAAGATCAAATATGAACTTCAGTACAGTAGAATCAATAAATCTTGTTATACAGAACTATGTAAGTACTTTGCTCTTTATTCAGTGCCTTACACGATATTTAAACATTTAGATTACCAAGAGCACAAATAGCAAAATTATTGATTAATTGTGTATGTCCATATTTTATTTTTTTAAGATAATGTGTGTAAAAATTCAAAGGTCTATGCGAATAAAGTGGTGGGCATATTGCTGAAATAAAATTTGTTTCTAAATTTTTCAATAAAGGTAATATAAGAAACTTTTTTAAATTCTTACAGTTTTATATACTTCTTTCTCTTGCAGCAGAAACAAACTGAGTCGTAAGAAACTAACATTACATCCTTCGTTTATCCGATGTAATTTCCACAGTTTCTTGATATATTAGCGCGATGTTTTAGAAAAGTAACGGCATTTATAATTAATATCATAAACTTTACTAAAAAGGAATACAGTAGTAGCGTAATCATATGTTGAAAGAAGCAGTAGGCACGATTCTGTTCTCTTTTAATTTTTTTAAGTCCTCATAAATTAATACAATGATTTAAAGAAATGGAGTATTACAACATACAGGATATATTTTTGTGAACAAAATTTGTCATACTTACGAGATATCAAATGCATAAAACTACAAGAATGACAGTTTTATAACCAAACGTTGCAATAAAACAACAAAACATTAAAGAAACCGTAGAGAAATGAGATTTGCGCCTTTTCCTAGGTAAGGTATATAAAAGAACGAAAATAATACATATAAAAACTATCTAAATAAAATAAAAGCTATATTCATTTTAATATTTTTTTCATGTTATTTTCATGAATTTGTCATTTATGAACAGAAATTTGTGGGACCGATCACTATGACTTTATACTGAGTCCGTGTTACGCATAGTTTAATTATAATATTACGGCATAGATAACGACTTAAGATATTACTGGAGAGATATTTAACCAGAAACCAGTTGAGCACTTTTGAGGTTAACCAAATTCACATTCATGTAAAATTACCTCTGGTGACTGGTACCTTTTCAAGTACAAATTAAAGTTTATACATTTTTTAGTATAGGCAGAATGTGTAATAACTTATTTTCTCACGAACAATATTATAATAATTAGTTATGATTATTTTATTAACGTTATCCTTAATGGTTTAGTTATTTATTTGGAGTTTTAGTCTAGGACAAATATCTACGATCAAATTTCGTAACACGCAAACTCTTATAAAAACAGCATCTAGTAATAAATCTAATATTCCTTCGAATCCTTTGCAGACTTAATTATCTTGTATAGTTATTAAAATGATTATTTTTCTGCAGCTATAATAGAGCAATATATTCAACTTAAAAATAAACATAGAGAGCTGTGACTTTTTCAAAAAGGAATTATAAACCATGCGTTAATCTGTGAACTTTAAACTACAAGTTGATTACTATCAAGCTTTTTTTTTGTTCAACATTTCCTCATGTAGTAGTTATATGATTTCCTCCATAGATGAAATATTTACAGAAATATCCGGAGTGCCACAATTCTTAACCAGTATTGAGTAATAATATCGTATGTAAATAGTAATATTTGTATTTGTGCTTAGTAATCGTATTTAGTTTGAACTTAAGTATTGCGTGAAACTCACAGTAAAGCTTTCATAACAATAAACTCAAAGCTCATTTAAATCAATCAAACGACCGAAATTTTCAGGCGCTATTGAAAGACAGCTTTCAAAGGATCATTAATTTTCATTGCTAAATCCGTGTATTTATTACGTCCGTCAACGGGCCACTCAATGTCAAAGACGGCGATAAGTTATTCAAAATTAAGTTACGCACAGTATTTGAAAGTAATTTGAGCTACTCGTGTAAAGTTTTCTATTTTGAATTGATTTAATTTTGCAAATGGATCGGAAAGTTCAATATCTTTGCAGATACAAATAGGAAATGCAATATTTTTCAAGTAATAAAAAAGTTATATAATTTGTACGATACAAATTCACACTAGAAAGTTGATTCATGAATTTTTTAAGAGAAATGTATGAAAGTACTTAAAATACACCTAACTAACACCTAGACTACGCGATATTATAGTTTCATCAAAAACTGTTTTACTTTTACCAAGCTTAACGTGAATATAACAAGAAATACTTAGATATTTATTCTTTTAACTTCACTTTTCTTGCACTTAGGTGTTGAAAAGTTACCTAGCACAATATGCATTTCAAGCTAAGGAAGTTCAGAATGATATAAGCCTCGTCGCAAAGTTCGAATCATGTTTAAACATATTTTCGTATATTACATCTATCAATTATTTCATATCTCTTACGTTGTCGTACATAGAATATGTATTAGATATCTCATACAATATTTCGATCAAACATTGAGCAAACATTTTAATTTAGGGGATAACTTAATTTATGTGTCAATGTATAATTCTATTTCAAATGGAGCTATGGAAACTTTTAAATTTTATGCATATGTTAACGAAATTATTAATGGAATTATTTTATGTGTTTTGGTTAGAGTTATACAATATTAGTAAATGTTACTCGACAAACGACAAATATCAAGAAATACAAAAAGAACTTCGTTATTAAATACATTACTCCACGCGAAGTCCAGCAGAGAGAAAAACTAAGAAACAGTGAAACTGACTAACACAGTGAATAGTGCAATACATTTTTTTAAGAAAAAACCATCAGCTGTATTTTGTTTTCAAGTGCCGCTATACATTTTATTAGAACTATTTGAAATGTATTTGTTACAGTTTTTTCTTGTTCTACAATATAACAAAAACAACCATATGTAAAATCAGCCAATTGGTTTCTGTATTTGTGCATATACATAAAAATTATTCATTCATATTAACCAAAATATCGTCACATTTTTAATCAAAGCGAGTATATCCAAAATTTGTTCCGAATTCATTGAGCCTATGGGGGAAAATTAAGGGCGTATGTGACATTTGCATGATCCTAAAGCGGTTTCTTTTTCCCATTTAAGTGAAGACCCATAAACAGTTCATGTGTTTGATATTGTATATTTGTGAGTTTTTATCTGTTATATATGTGTATTCGCGGTCATATATAATATAGTTATTATTCTACAAATAAAATTTATAAACCAAACTTATCCGAAATAATATTAATTAAATGTGCTTATTGAGTGTCTTTTCAAAACTTTTTCTTCAAATTTTTTATTTCACTGATTCCAAAATATACAGAAAACATAGTACACATTTCTATAAAACTTGTTATTTCAGAAAACACGCTTCTAAATAGGAAGAAATCTGAGAAATCTTTTGTCCCTAACATTGTTTTAAAGAACCTGCATAATATTCTAATGTGGCCATAAAGATATCTGCCAGATTTTATTTTAATGGAAAACACAATATAAATACTGCCTACAAATTTAAAAGTGACAGATTAAAAACTTTAGATACTAGTTTAGGAACAGATTTAAAATTTCGGAACCGTGATAGGCGAACAAGGGCAGCTAAATTATGGGTCCGCCCTTGTTTAATATGTTTTAATATTAATTTTATCAAGTATCTAAAACACTCGAATTTCACATCACAAAAATATTTTGTAAAGCTATTTATGCGGTGACATAATCGAGTAAATAATTATAAGTTCTAATTTTATAAAACAAAATAGTTTACAATAAAACAATATAAAATATTGAGTAGTCATTTTATGGTAATTTTTTATAGTATCTATAACATCATAACATCACTTTATATAAAAGCTCTGAACTAAATAATTGTAAAAGTTACTTGTGAAACGGACAAATTGTTTTTATGTGTTATTGTTTTTATTTTCCTGTCCTCTATATACTATTATGTGCCAAAGTTTCCTCTTGAAGCGAATATGATTACACGGAACCTCATAATTTCGTACTAGCTCATTTTATACTGTAGATTATTATTCAGTGTTTATTGTTGATGGACTAGTTCAATACTTATTCAGTTATATAGAGTAATAAGAATCTTAATATATAGGATAACAAAAGACAAATTGTCAAATGAAAGTGATTGAATATTGCATATAAAACAATAAATGGTATATAATAAACATCTAAACGGGCCTTACAATTTTATTTAATGTAATATTAATAACTATTTATAGTTGAAAGTAATGATTAAAATTGAATTTAACTTTGATAAATTTCGAATATTTAATCTGAATATGAATTTCATGCTCTTCCATGACAAACCAATATCTTTGTTAAAATTCAGTTCACTTCACAGTTTCTTCAAATTACTATCGTTAGCCAGCAGGGTCAATATTTTAATTCATGCATAAGGGAAATAATGGATGGCCGAATGATAAATGGCGTCTGTAAGCAATGTCCATATATTCGATGCGTAGTTAGCGTTTTGTCTTTCCGACCGACTTTAGTAGGTAGTAAACACGTATCTAGTCGGTAAGTAAAACAATTCAGGAGGATTATTTTAGACACTCAGGAAGAATGCAGGTAGAGAAAAGAAAGCTACATATAAGATCCAAGCACTTGCATATGAATTGCATCTGTTAAAACAATGTCTCCAACCAGTTCAGTTGTATCCGAAGTTACAAGCAAGTGTACATAATTTTTGTACATTATTCCTAATATGTTTGATCTGCAACCATCATTATTATTTCTTTTATGAGCGTAATACAAGATCAGTGGCTTCTATTTCCATGTCATGTATCATACATTACTTGAAAAAAAATGTGCAAAATAGTTACACCGATAATCCCTATTATTGACGGATGCATAACGCAAAATAGATACGTAATTTTGTGGAATACTCTTTTAAAACTACAATAAACCAGAAATGTTTTATAAGGGTAACACCAATAGAGAGTGTGACTCTAGCCATAGCGCAACCAAATGTAAAATTAAAAATAACGTTACTTTCCTAATAAGAAAATCGACTTGAACAACCTCTTATTGTAAATTTTTTTAAATGTGGTTTTTTCATGACACTTTTAATAAAAATATGATTTATATGAGTCAGTCAGCTCTGAAAAAGTTTCAAACGATCCTAAAGAAATAGATTGAATAGTTTTGGAATATAATCCCAATGGAATAATTAAATATTTATTATACTTTGGAGATGAATACAAGGAATTAGCTACAATATTAAAAGTAAATCAGACAAGACCAGAAACAAAACCCAAACTACAATGGTCATTTCAAAATAAATGTATCTAAATGGAAACAACTCTAAGAATTAAAGTCTTTTATACATTCAGATTGTCACAGTTTTTACGATACTTTACCACATAGGTCTCACAAGACTGATTATTCTAACAAGATTAGGATTGATTACTAAGGGTGTACTTGAGATATGTAAAATTCGAGGAATGTAACAGAAATACACGTAGCGAATACTACATTAATTCAATTCGGCCACATTCAATTTTATACATTACTAACACGACACGAAGAGAGAGAGACCTCGTCGATCGTCGTCGAGAAGAGACGGAAGATCACCGTGAGCAAGCGCATACCCCGCGAGCCCCGTACACCGCATTGCAGAGTTGACAAAATTATCCCACCGCTGGCGCGTTTCATAGCTCGCTGTCGACCGTCGTGGGACGCAGAGAAGGGGCTCTTCAGGTGTTGCGTTGCTATGCGCGGTACCATGCAGGGCGATGGTTCAACTGTCCAAACCGAGGATTTGCGATGCGTGGGCTCTAACCATTGTTTGCCATGTACTGGCAATTTAAATATTTGAAGTCGTCTTTCACGCTTAACAATGTGTCGTAAGTAGGTAGCGGTACCTGCAGCTACAGGCTTCCCTCTCAAGCGAAGCGTACAGGCGCACGAATAATATGCCCGGAGCGTATAGTTTTTAAAGCCGGGCGAAGCGACGGGAAATTTAATAATTGAACCGCGTGGCAAGGCGGGCTTGTCGGTGGTTATATTTGCGCTGCGCAGCGAGTTGCCGACGCGAGTATGCGGTAATTACTGTTCGCTATCAGCGTTGATTGTGAAGGTACTGAGACGATCGATAGAGAGCGTCGCTTGTTTTTCTGATAATTACACTAAAAATATTTTACCTCTCGTTTTAATACTCGGAACGGGCCATCCTATGTTGGTTGCAAAGGCCTCTTAACCCCATTATTGTGTACGAATACTCGTTCGCAAGGTCTTGGTGGGTGAAAGATGGGCTAATGCTCAGCATGTGATTTCGCAGGTGTAAATGGCTTTTGTGCTCTGATAGCGGAACATAGTTTTCGCGCGTATTTATATTTCAAGTTCGCTTGCGTGTTAGTAGTTGTCGTCACGAATTCGCTGGATAGTCTGACTGTAGCCGTAGGTTAATACGATGGTGTTCACTCCACTGTCCGTGCGTAAGGTTGCTCGTAATCCAAATAGTACCATAGGTTATTCATACGTCCACGATGTTTTGCCGTTTAGGCGAGACATTAGTGCGGCTTTCAATGAACGATGCCAACATTCAATAATTCCATTACACTGCGGATGATATGGCGTGGTTCTTGTTTTTTCGATGTCTAAATAGTACGTAAGGCTGGTAAAAAGTTGGCTTTCAAACTGGCTATCTTGATCACAGCTTATCTTGAGGGGACATACGAATCTCGCTATCCAATGCTCGTAAAATATTTTAGCGATTGATTCGAAGGTAATGTCGTCCGTACCGCATCGGATCGGAGCCGTACGGGGTTGAACTCGGTCGGATGGCGGAAGACTGGAATTGGCACTTGTGGCTTGGTGATGTATTTTGCTTTTTTGGCAGGGAATCATTGACGGCCAAAAATATTTTTGCCTCACCATTTTGCGAGTTCTTTGGGTGCCGGAATTACTTATGTCGTGCACGGATTTCAAGGCGGAGCGACGGTACTTATCTGGTATATACGGGCGAATATTCTTGGTCGACACTTTACAAAATAATTTGCACTCGATTTTTAGTAGAAAACTTGTTGAATTTTTATGTTAAACTAGCAATTTTATCACCCAGTCTGTTACCTGTGTCTTGGTTATTTTATTGAAGTCGAGTGTTGACGGGCTCGATATTGTTCCTACCCAGCTAAGACTATCGACGACGACGTTGTCCGTCGTTGCGACGACGTTTCTCATCGAAAATTGAATAATTACTACTATCAACTCTTCCCTTAAATGTGACAGAACAAGCAGACAACTTTTGAGTTATTTGTAAAATGCAGGTTTTTTTGTATTTTGTAACATGAACAATGTGATCGTATTCCTTTTTAATTTTGAAAGAGGCCAGAGGAAACAAATTATGAAACTTTTTCTTATGACTTTACTTCTATTTAAACTGTCGCCTTTATGATATCGTGCTCTAAATTAATATTTAAAATTATCTCTTACCGTGTCTCAGAAATTTGATATATATATATATATATATATATATATATATATATATATATATATATATATATATATATGTATATATATATATATATATATATATATATATATATACATATATAAATATATATATATAAATATAATTGTGATATAATTGGTGGGAATTTAAATTTGTTTCCTGAAGAACAAAAGTGCTAAATGTATGCAGATAGTTTGTTTAGAGATAGGTAGTTTTGGTTTATTCCTTTTAAGATAGAGTGGATTTAAAAATTTTGGTATTTTTTTTTAAACTGGTGGACGATTATAACATAGCGTCTTTTTTTCTCTTCAACTCCTGCACCCTCCTGTATTCAAAAAAGTTTATCTCGATAGAATGAATATTAATCCTAAACAATCATTCTAATGAGTTTTGAAGCACTATGGGAATAATGTGTTTCATATTTTTTACTATATTGTAATTGATTTGGAATAAGTTTAGCAAGAGACCAGTTTCTCTCACTTTTTAAATCGGCTTTAAAACTTCATTAAAAATGCAAAGATTAAATTCCATCACATATACAATAATTGTAGACTAAAATATATAAAAATATGATATTTAAAAACACATTAAATAAATTTTATCGATAAACATGAATATTAAACAAAAGAAGAATTTGAAAATTTTTGCACTCATCATATACCATATGAAGTCAGGTTGAATCGGAAAATATTCACCACACGAAATTTATTTACACACTAATGCAAAAAAATTACCAGTCCTACGTTTTTCTTTATTCATTACAGTGAGAGAAATATTCAAAATATATTTCGAGAGCTTCGGTAAATAAGATTGTCTCTCCAATACACAAGTGTACTTGGAAAATCGAATCCTCTTCAAAATCGCATACGGCACTAAGCTTTCGATATGGCGGAATTCGTTTCGGAAAAGGTCAGTGAGTGTGGATCGTAAAATATTCATTGATATGAGTCTTTGTATAAGGAAATGTCCTGTCTTGAACAGGGGTTACCTTCTGGACAGTAAAAGATGTTGATATTAACAGCATTATACCTGTGTTTTATTTTAAGCATTCTACACTATCATTTTATATCAATTAACAAATTTTAGCTATAGTTTTTTGATCAGTGGTGGGTTGCAAAATCTGGAAATTGAATTAATTGAATAATTTATATAAATATTATTATGCCTAAGATGTCATGGTATTGGGTCTCTAAATAAGTTTTTTTTTAATTTATTTTAGCGATTTTTCGTACTTATATCGTTGACTTGCATATTGCGTGGTATCTATTATTTTTTGGCAGTCTTTGCATCATGATCTAGATGAACAAGCAAAGTGAAAGTATTCGGACTTGACGTTGATTTAAAAACATTTCCTTAGTTTAATATACTTATTGGCTTGGAGTCGAACTGTCACGGAAGAGCTTTCGTCTATTTATACTTATATTATACTCTAATACGTTAGGAATTACACTTTTTGATATGATGCAAAATACTAAAAATCAGAAACTTGTTAAATTACTAAATATGGTGCGCATTATTATACAAGAAAAATTATGTTTCCATAGTCATGCTAGCGTAGAATTTTTGGTAGGTACAGCAGACTAATCTGACCATAATTTGACCTATGGAACTGCATGACCTGATGACAACTCGATAAGTAGTGGGACTTGATAATTTTAGAGCAGAAATCACGACGCGGATTAGGTCATCGACAAGCGGAATGATTTGACGAAGTTTTGAAAGTGGAAATCGGCAAAATATATCAGATATCTAGATTTCTATTTATCAACTAAAGAAAGGCAAAGATTGCCAATTACCTAGATTCCTATATTATCAACTAAGATTACCATGATCTTGATTGGTAACATTTGTGTAGTTATCAAAAAGATCAAGGTGAGTAAAGACTTTCTCGGTATTGGTTGACTCTCGTAAAAGAAAATATATTTGTAGGTAAAATCATTAGCTCGTCACCTTTTTTTAAATTATATAGATAAATTTGGGAATCACCAGTCATATTTAGAAGGGTCACAATAGGAAAATATTATAACTGAAACGTTTTTAGCTCAAAAAAGTCATAAATACAATTTTGCTAATTTAAGTTCAAATTCTAAAACCTAACAAATCCTTCCTTGAAAATTTTATCTTACAAAATTAGAAGACGTGTATCCGGCTTTCACGACCAAATTCAACACAGATGATAAGATAAAAGAAATCTATATCACGTAAGCCGTAACTATTTACTTTTACATCCCTTCCCCATAGATGTGCTCAGGTGTTCCCCTTAACGGCAGGGAATATTATATTATACACCTCACTTGGGACAAGACGCATGGCAAATCAGAAGTAGTAGTATTATGAGCGACATTGTTAACTTTATGCGAGTAAGATATCTATCTTTTATGCATTTTATGTGTCTTAAATTGCAAAAAAAATTAAAAAAATATTTGCTTCGCTTTGAAAAAAAAGAAATAAATTTTTATTACAACGGATATTAATAAATATCTTAAATCAGAATTTATGAAATATAATTAAAAATAAAGAAGGAAGAGTAGAAAAAATTTTCAACACATTTATTGAAATACAATTTTTAATATCAGCAAATAGTACATATAATTTTGCCATCTAGTCCCAAAAACTATCTATTTATTGAAAGAAATTTTCAGAGATGAAAAAATTTCAAACCAGAAAGAAAAACCACGAGTATTCAAGATTATAAATCTGCTAATGAATATATTGTATGAAAGAAATATATACGTTGTAGCTATTGTAATAAAGTAGTATAACTACCTTGGTAAAAAGTATAAATTTTGCCAGCGTTTCGAATAGGAAAAATAGTGCTATATTAAATATTTTTCGATATTGACAATTTTGTTTGGGGTACACTGAAACGACACTATTCCGTCCTTTTCCAATCGAGTTTTCCAGGGCTCCTCCTGAACCCGTAACATCTCCCCTCATACAAAATAACCAACCTCCGAAGGACCCTTTATAGTGTCCTGGGGTCAAGCACTGTACTCATTCAATGAGCCATCCAGTACATCCATTTTCACTAAACAGGTTTTTGCGGATACTCTGAATGGCACAAAAATCGATCAACACTCTACCAGGTTACGGTGGCTAAATAATACTCGGTTTACAGTTTCGCGTGATTCTACTCTACTACTATAAAGACGTATGGTCTAAAACAAAATTTTATGTGGCCCGTGATGCACTGCAATTGGACACAAAATGATTAGAGTCCTGTTTAGCAACCTCAGGAATATGTCGTGCTATCTCCTAATGTAAATCGTTGTAAGCTTGCGTGGGCAAGGTCATTTTACGTGAAAAACTGCAAGGTGTACTGATCGCTAATAAGCAAATTTTCAGATAATCGCTCAGAAAAATTAAGGAAGAATAATCTAGTGGTTTCCAAGATAGGTCCATATGGATTGCTAGTAAGCAGTAACGTTTTCTAAAATACGTCGCTTTCTAGTTAACAGGGGATCTTCTTCAACCGAGTCGAAATACAACAGACCCGCAATGAAAGTTTTACCTCAAGCCAAAGCAAAGTTTACCGCTCGTTCCACGGTCACGAGGTCAGCAGATAAAAGATCTACCAGAACCGAAAAAGCACCTGTTGAGCAGGTTTTCTAAGTCTTGGTCAGGGTCATAAGCTGCGCCCGTTGCGAACTAAATACACGGAAGAGCAGCTGATATATAAGATAATGCAGTTACTAATGCCTAATTTATAACAGTGCTTAGACTACAAATTGTAAAATCTTTTTCATTTTATTTATATGATTAGCTTGTGAAATAAACTGAAATTGCCATTAATTAATTAATCATTGTTAACAAATTCAGTGGTAATATTAAGAAATTTTCTCAATAGCGCGAAACGGTAAATTATTATTATATTTTGTTTAAAATTCAGCCTAAGTACACCTTTACTTAAAAATGAGATAGTAAATGTGCTACGATCTCTCATAATATCTACCGGACAACCAAAGCACCAAGTAAACGATATATTACATATTGTGGAAGACTTAAACAGATTTGGAAAAATGTACATTAAAAGTAATAAAAAGTTAGGAAAAAAATAGCAGATAACAGTTATTAAAATAAGCATGTTGAAAAAAATAAACAAGAGGGATACTGTTTAAGAGGGAAAATATGAAAAGGAATTAAAGTTGTTTTCTTAGAGATGACCTTTGAATGCATGAATTGGCAGTGTATTCTGGACATAAGTTTCTCAATAATTCTACAATTTTGCAGCATAAACTATGGAGGAATATTTATAGCAGAAGGTTTCAAGCTTAGAGACATGTAGGTGTAAAAGGTTTTAACTTAAATATATCGTAAGCTGAATATCTTAAGTCAACTTAATCCGGGCTACGAGAATATTTTAACATATTTAAGAGAGAGCAGAGAGTGTTCACATAACGCAGGTAATAGATATATAAACAAGTTCTGTCCTCTATTCAGAAACATTGTAAAATTTCCTAATGCCTAAAATATGACAAATTAAAAGCCAAAATTGTTAATGCCATTTTAATTTCTTTAAGAATTCCTCAGTAAGATTTAAATACCATTCAAATTCATTTTCATCAGTGGGATTCCACAGACTATATGTATGTATATATATATATATATAGATATATATATATATATATATATGGATATATATATATATATATATATATATATATACATATATATATATTTTTTTTTCCACTTAAGTGCATAATGCTATCTATCTTATAATTAGATTAACTTCTTCTAAATTTCCTTTTTTTAGTAAAATGTAATGAAAATATAGGTTAAGGGAACACCAGTATTGGAAAAAATATATCCATATTGATTGACAAATAAGTAAGTTATAAATTTTAAATTAAATGGTAGAGACGGAGTAAAGATATCTCACTGTTTCGTTCGCTTCCATATACTATATTGAGCATTATTAATCATAAATGTCATGTTTCAGTGTAAGATATAAAATAAAACTTTTAAATCGTGTTGAATTTTAAGAAAATTTTGAAATTTTTTTACTCTCATCAAATTGAAAATCTGATTTGTGAGAAAAAAATTGGGCAAATACCTTTTCCCATTTAGCAAAAATTAACACACGTCACAAATATTTCTTTTCAGCCTTTTTGTATACAACCTTTATAACAATAGATAACAGGAATAAATATCAATTGCAGAGTTTTCTTATTTTTTTAATATTTATCTTCACAGAATCCATTTCCAATATAATAATGCATTTTATAACTAATAATGTGTTACTGTTAAAAATGATAGAATATATTGAGTTTGAATTCGGAAATTCTTAGAATTTTTGCATCAGTTTATCATTTCACTTACGAAAAGTGGCCCAATATTAATTAATATAAAAAGGTAAAGTTTGTAAGTTTGGATGTAGGAGGTAATCTTTGAAACTACTCATCTGATTACAAACATTCTTTCACGAATATTTAGAATGGACCTTAAATTTAGACATTGGTTGTATATTACCTGTTTAAGATAAAAGTGCTTTTCATTGAAACCAATTTTATTACGTAAGTCAACGAAAAAACAAAGGAAAGAATGTGTTTCTTACGAACGCTGCTTTAACGGTAAATGTAATATGAATCCTTTTCATACAAAACTTGTAGGGCCTGCAAAATTATATTTTTCGAAATATATTTTTGTATTAAGTTTAATTCATAAATTTTAAAAATATGACTGAAAGATATGTTTGGGATAGATTTTTATCTGTCGAGGGTAAATTAAATGGATAATGTTAAATTCTTATGAAAATAAATTTGCTTATGGCAAGAAAATTTTATATGGATAAAAATTGCCTTTCATAATATTATTTAGATTTCGCTATTGTTTTTTTTTTAACAAAAAGGAAATACGTTTTATTTGTCTATTTGTCCCTTATAATAATGAATATCTTTTGTTCCGTATATGCGTTCCTAAAACATACAGCGCGAGCGAGTGAGTTTCTGATTTAATTTATTTTTTAATTGTATATAAAAACATCACTGTTGAAATTTTCATATACAATTAAAAAATTAATTAAATTAGAAATTAATTTTAACAAACACTTTTTTTCTCATAAAAATTTTAATTCTTAGAGTTTTCCAATTTAAGTACTTCAAAAATATTTATTATTTGAATTTGTTTAATAGACTAATTAAATGAAACTTAATTATTGTAACATTTAAATTTAATTTAATTCTGTATAATATTCTATATTATTTTTAATTTTTTAAAAAATTAAAATTAATTTATTTTAATTTCTATTAATTTGAAATTATTTATAAATTAAAGTTAATTTTTTTTAAATTTTTATTACCATAATGAATTAAAAAAATACATATATTAGAATTATATATAAAAATCTAATTGTTTTTACTTTAATTTTTTTAATTTACTTTTTAAAAATAAATTAAATTGTAAATAAAATTAATCAGCATCTCTGAAACAACATTTCGTATGTTCCAAACACAAAAACAGGCCTCTTTGCAAATTGTTACAGGGCGCGTCACTGATTAATGTGGAACGAATGTACTATTAGTCACAGAGCCCATATTGAAGCTGTGGACCGAACATTAAAGGAACGAACTTTAAAGGACCTTAGAAACTCGAGCGCCATTATGGGGGGAGTTTCATTTGTGTTTACTGGTGATTTTTGGCAATCTCTCCCCATAGTTTCAAAAGGGATATGTGCAAATATCATAAAAGTATGCCTTAAATCATCTCCTTTATGGAGTTCCATTCAAACCCTTAACTTGAAAACTAACATAAAAGCTTATTCTAGCGAAGACACTCAAAAAAAATTCCTGCAACAGTTGCTCAAACTTGGGGAAGGTGTTTTCTTTCTCCAAATTTGAACCCTATCTATGCTGAAATTATTCTAAATGAGATACTAGGCCCACAGTCTACAGAATGTTTTAGACGCAATATATCTTGGCCTTGAAAATCTGCTCGAAAGAGACTTTCATTGGCTGTGTACAAGAGCAATAGTATCGTCTAGGAACGACATTGTCAATGATATCTAATTATAGAAAAAGTCCCCAGTCAAATCAAAAATTATAAGTCGATTGACAGTAACCAATATCCAGGATGCAGTCCACTATCGACAATAAATTTTGAATTCACTTAATTCTTCGGATCCGCCATCTCATAAACTATATTTAAAATATCGATGTGGCTATCATGCTTTTAAGAAATTTAAACCCCCGAACATATGCAATGATAAAAGGCTACTAATTAAAAACTTAAAAGATAAGTTAATTGTGGCCACCATCCTCACCAGACTTGAAACCGGCCAGTAGCAAACATCCCGAGGATTTCTATGATTCTCATAACCTTGCCGATATCTTTCAAACGGTTATAATTCCCAGTGAAAACATCGGCTGTGATGCCTGTTATTAAGTCCCAGGACCAATTTTCTCTTCGGTTTGAATCGACAAAGGGTGTTTTTCCCACGGCACACTATATGTTGGTTTATCATGAGTTATGACTCCAGAGAAACGATATATTTTGCTAACAAAAAAAATAACACGACGTCAAACAGTGCGCAGAGAAGCTCTAAGCCACTAGCAAATTTAAATATGAGGATTAGAGAAAACAATGGAAATTAGAAAATACAAAGAGTGCAATATAAAATCGAAAAAAAATGCGTAATTAAATACAAAATATATAAGGAATAAAAAAATGTAAATATATATAAATAGAAGTAAAATATAAAGAAAAAAAACAAAAAAATTACCAGCGACTTTCGTGTACATACAATATGTAATTCTTTTAGTTTAGGAGAGTGATAAAAATTTGTGTGTTGATTTTTTAATGACTGCTATTCTTATAGTCACAAACAGAATTTCACGTGGGCGAAGCTGCGGCCACAGCTAGTAAATATAATAAAGCAACATATTTTTGTTTTAAACAATAGTGCAGTCTTTAAAAAATATTTACTAATTACTAATTTAATATGGATAAGTGAATGAAAATGTGCCTCAACCAGAGATTAGTTTTTATTGGAAGAATAAAAAAATTAAATATTCCAATAACGTTGTTTAATCTCTCTGCTATCGGTCTTCTTTGATTAATACATCAAGTATATTTTTTAAGGAAAAATTTATAAATATTTCCGAAATATATGTTATAAAACAGCACTGAACTTTAATGATGCAATTGATTGCTAATATATAATTGTTAAAAGGCAATAAATAATGTACTATTTAACGCTATTGTCAATTCTAGATAGCATTTGTCGACTCGTTCAAGGGTCTCGTAACTTATCTATCGATTTTTCAACGAAGTATCTATTTTTAAATATATTTACATTATGTAAAATATAATCTATGCATATAATAATATTGCAGCAGAATGAATCCTGTACACGAAAAATATTATAAAAAGAGCAATTGATGTAACGGAAAAAATGAGAATCAAACTTGTTTTTAAAATATTTGTCTCTCTGTACATCTGTATGTTAATTTTTTTGTCAATCACATGAAATCTACTAGATGGATTTTGATGAAATCTGGCATGGTAATATTTTATACCCAAGAGCATGACAGAGAAAAAAAATGTAATATCTATTTTTATTGCGAATTTTACCCAAATGAAGTCGTAGGCACAGCTAGTATTATTATAATCTATATTATTATTATAATCTAGATAATCTATATCAATTTGTATTACGGTGATAGCGAAGTTATTGATTACCAAAAAAATGCTAATGTAAAATGCATACCACATTCAGGTAAAACGCTCCAAATATAATATATATTTAAGAAAGAGAAGGACAATAAAAAAACCCCACTTTTCCTTTCCTGTCTTTTACCATCTTTTGGAAGGCAATCCTAAATATTTCCGATTATGACCAAAATAATTAATAAGCCTATTTCATCTTTAAATTTTGAAACGTTTTCTATCTTAACAGAAACGCCTAATTAATTTTTGCTTAGTATAACAATGTAAGCTTACGTTTTTCGAAATTTAAGTTAAATTAAATTTTGTGACAAATTAGACTTTACAAATGGCTATTGAATTAAAAAGAATATTAATTCCAATTAAAAGATTCAGCTTTTTGCATTTAATCATTCCTCCGTTTTTTATGGGTACATATAGTGATATAAAAATATACAGTAACATACAGTGATATAAAAAATCGCAATCACAAATTTCCTTTACAAAAATGTGCTAAGAAATAATATTTACTATTAGGATACACAATTTTTTCCTTTTCTAATAGTTAATGTTTTGTCTAAAAACGAACCAAAAATAAAAATTGGAAAAATGGTAATGTATATTTGGAAAAAATTAGACATTTTTAATCGTTTATCTAATTACTACAAAAAGTCAACAAAGTTAAAATGTGCGTAGCAAATACAATTTTATTTCGTCTTTTATCCAAGTAAGTTATTGGTGCAGCAACAAAGGATTGGAGTATAAACTCAGAAACACAGGTTTCAAGTTTTGAACTGTTTGTTTTCTTTTGAAATTTAAAAAATTAAACCAATTTCAAAAATAGCATAATAAATAACCCATAAAATAAAAAAAACATTTCAACTTGATGCAAACATATTTGGAACAAGTTGAAAACTTTTACAAAAATAGTCACAAAATACGGGATGGAAATTAAAAAAAAAGAATAATACACCGAATCGAAATATGTTATTTTGATTTCCATAGAAATTCAAAAAAGCTTACTTATATTTGAGAAGTAAATTTCCCCAAAATAGGTATTTTAATTTATAAAATAGTAATATTTTAAATGCCAGAAAAATAATTCAATATTTTATTACTCATTCTGTTTGCATAATTCTTGAAATTTCGTATAAAGCTAATTAGCTGAAATTAAATATATATTTAATTGCTTACCCTATCAGCATAATTTCACTTTGTTTGATAAACTACAAAAGTCTTTGATATAGAATCTAATGAACAGAAGGATATTTCACAAAACGTTTGGAGAAATTTACAAAAATCGACTAAATTTAAAAACGTCGTACAGCATTTCTAGAAGAATTAAATAAAATATATTTTATAGTCCCACTGGAAAAAAATTATATCTGCGGTGCTGTACCCTGTTATATAAAACATTAATAAAACTTATGTACAGAGAAGTTGAATACATAAAACTATTCATTAGAAGATAATAAAATTATAAGCCGACTGTGTTGAATATTTTACAATGATAACGTTGGAATGTTAAATAGTTTTTATTTATAGAGGTACTCACGTCGATCAGATAATGAATATTCCTATTTTATTAAAAATATTTGCGTTCAAACCTCCAATAACAGGTTTCTTGAAAAAAAAGTATTAATTATTTTACTTCCATTTTCATAAAAATATTACTATAACATAACAGTCAGATACATTATTCTGGAGTGAATTCTAATAATAAACGAAAGCCAAGCACAACATTTCGAAACTGTAACGAGTGAAGTAGTAAAATATTAAAAAAATTGTAAATTTAAATTTTGTGCTGTATATTTTAGCATTCTCTGCGATAACTAAATAAAACACAAATGTTTTAAATACGCTAGTATTTTGACAAAACTGTCGTTTACAAAATCCACTAGCACGGATTCATATAAAATTTTAAATTTCATGAAAAAATTCAGATAGCTTACTGGCTTCAGTAAAAGGTTTATGGGATACTGTGCCATTCAATATCATATTAATTTATTGCTATGAACATAAATGAAATAAAACGCTTAGCCACAACGTTACCAAATCAAACTAACGTTAACTCAGTTCTAAAGGGTTTAATTTGTTTTTTACTCAAAATAAATATCTAGTTAAATAATTTCATATTGGATACAAAAAAACTGCTCAGGTTGTTTTATATTGAATCGTGCTACCGATTGGTTACTTATCTAATGCACTAACAATATTTTTTTACAGCCTAATTATGATGTTTTTAATTTTATTTTCATTGTATGAAAAAGTGCGAAGAAGTAAAAAGAATGTTTTTTCATAATTGACGGAAAAGAGTCGAAGCAGTTTTTTATTTAAGTACAACATTATCAATATGAACATTATTTTCGCAATCAACCTATGGTCATCTAAATATGTATTGTTGATGTAAATATTAAATTTCGAAGTTATATAGATAAAATAAAGATGTAAAATCTGTTTACTGGAAGTTCAACTTATGTTTCATTCTCCATTTCATTTTTTCCCTTGGTTGTTGAAAGTGCATCCAAGGTTCTTTGCCACACTTAAAGGTCCAATGCGTCACGAATTGCCCAATATCCAGCCACATTTCCCTTTTTCTTGAGAGTTCTAATCTAAAGCCTGTTTGTGCATATGGACTAGTTCCTTTATGACCATACTTTGTTCCATTTTATTTCGTGTAATAAGAACTCCTTGCATCAGTTTAGCATGTTTTCTTTTTACGAAGAAGACATCTAAGGCAATGTCTTGAAGTTGACTTGTTAGGTTTTTTATTGCCTAGTATGACTTGCACTCCTATCACATCATGATTTTTAGGTTAAACTGGAATATTTTGAGATTAACTCTCCGTCTATATTTCCAATACTCTCAAACAGGGCGGAGTTGCATGAAAGTTGGCATAGCTTTAATATTTCTTGTTTATAATTTAGTTTAATGATTAGGATTATTAGAATTTTTATGTGGAAATAAAATTAATTACTGTCGCTTTTGGTATCGTAAACATTTCTATTGGAATCACCATTTCATTTAAAAGGAAACGTGAGATATTAAGTAATAATAATATTCTATCAGCTTTATTCATCGTTTTGTGGTTCATAACAATATATGTTATGTTGTATAATCTGGTTGGTATGATAGTTATATCCATTCCTAAGTTGTTATTTTTAGTTTATTCTCTTTGTTTTTTTCTACTGTATTTTAATTAAGTATACATGGAAAGAGTTTACTTTTAAAATAGGTGAATTCGGTCGCCAGTCCTGTTGGATTAGTATGATATTCTGATTTGACCTAAGAGATGGGTATCAAATCATTAAACCCAAAATATATATAAATAGAGTACGATAAATGCCGTAAAAACATAATATATAAATAAATTCTTATATGCAAATCTTTATAAAAGTCATAAGACATGAAATATTTAGTACACTTTTATGAAAAAATTATTACACTTTCACATATTACATTTTTGCGAACATTAAGATTACACTACCGATTTACTTATATAAGCTAAGTCCAGGGTATCGACCCTCGGCTTTTGTCGGTATAAGCGAGCTTTGTCTGTTTAAGCTTAACGTGTATCAAAGACGCGATCGTAACTGTCAAGTGAATACAGGGTTTAATCCTGTATTGAATTTATGTTACAACATAGACTTAATTTTCATTAACATATATTGAGCTAATGAGATTTAAAAGTGTGTGACCCCCTAAATGCTAAACTTACAGTGATAATTCGGTTAACGTTGAATATTAATTCACGTGTAAGAAAAATGTTGTAAAAGTGATTACAACCGAAAATCATTTTTAATTTGTTATCTCTAGGTCATATATATTTATTCAGATAAAATACATTACTCTGCAGTTCTTTTTAAAATGTTTAATCAAATCTGTATTTTAAAGTCATAAAATTATCTTTTTGTTATATTTTTTTATTCGGTGTCAAAATAAATCCTCTAAATTTTTCAAATCCATCATCACATCATCTTTTATTAATTATGATTATTTATAACTTTTTGAGGTTGTAAAAATTTGGAAATTAAATATTATAATTGTAAAAACGACAAATTTTTGAATTAGTTTTACACTATTTATCCTATCGTCGATCTAATTAAAAAGAAATATTACTGTACAAAAGCTACATTCTTAAACAAATTTTTTTTCAATTTATATTTATAATGAAATTCCATAAGCACTTACGAATTTATTACATGTATCATGATAATATTAATAAAATAAAATAAACAGTATATTAACACTAAAGTTCTACAACCAGTCTTCTAGATGAACTAAGAGATTTTTAAAAATTAAGCGGAAAGAATATTTCAACACCCTTTCCTCAAAAATCAAATTTATATTTAAGCATTTTTGGTGGGTAATTTAAAAGTCAAATATGTAGGAAATCAAAACAAAATCAGAGATGGAAGGCTATCTGCGTTGAAGGCGGCAAAAAATTATATACGAGTGTTACATCAATTTTCATTTCATCTCCTCAACAAATATTATGAATAAAGGTCAAAGGTGAAGAAACGATCTTGCTTTTCCTACACTTTATTAAATCGGCACAGAAAAATAAAATTGTAAAAACAGCTTGCAATCTCGCGTTGAAGCGAGGCTTTAGATTTAAGTCCATTATATAAAACCTAAATATATGCAGGAAGCGAACAAATTAAGCGGGTGAACTTCATTTCGGGAAATGAGTTGAGTGTAGTTAAACACATATGAATTTTGTATAAGCGAAGAGAAATATTTACTGACATATGTGAGAAAACATACGTAACAAGTTTAACAAATACCTCCAGCTCAGCTATTTGTTGAATCTTTTAGAAATATTTTTGTTAACATGTTTTAAAAGGTTGACGAAATTATATCAGACCAATTAACGCAAATATTTAGAAGTATTTGTTAATAGGATCACTAAAACTCAACCTTCATTTCATTCGTGTCTCTTATAAACTTTGGAACCGTTTGATTTAAACAATTGAAAACCTTAAATCTTTATGGAGACCTGATAACATGATTAATGAAGAAATATTATGAAATGAGAAAGGAAGAACAGTTTAGAAAAATAGGTTCAGTGTCTCATTCCGTGGGTTTGAAAAAATTATATGCTGCTCAAAATAAATAGCTCTACCGAAATTCAAGGCCCATGCGGGGTATACACAGAAAGTATTACCCGCATGGGGGCAACAAACACACATAAACAGAGAAAAGCGCGCGCGCGCACTCATGTACACACGCACGCACGCACACATACTTAAAGGATACGGCATGTTGAGATTCTCGCCATATTTTCAACAAAACTTGATTTTACCTATTCAGTTTATGAGACACGGGTGTTACCACATTTAAATTAACAAATAAAGGACACACACAGGGATCTTAAGCTAAAACACGATACGTAAAGCGTATACAATGCTATCTCTATCTACTAATCTACTTATTTAAACTTCAAATTAATTAACGCAAGCTGAAAATTAAGGTTTTTTAACAATAATAAACATTGACATGGCTCCTGTTAAACTTAGTTTCTGTCATAAAATTGTAGCAACGGGAAATATTAAATTCCACAAGTATTGTAATTTTTTGTCTTTCACAATAAAATGATCTTATATTCAAAAGTAACAAAATTTGTAAAATATTGAAGATATGTGAAGAAAAAAATCATCATTCGGAAAAAAGTACTGTAATCTTAATAGAATAATCTGTCGTGTGAGATCTTGATGAAGTTAAGTATCGTAAAAAATGGGAAAATCTGAATGTATAACACACTTTTATTCTACAAGGGGTTTCCATTTAGATGGATTTATTTTTAAACGACTTTGTGCAGTATAGGCCCAGGCTTTCTTATTATCTGATTTAATTTTAATCTTCTAGCTAATTCTTTGCAAACATCTAAAAGTCTAGTTTTTATTCAATTAATCTATTGGTAGTATACTTCAAACTATTAAACCTGTTTCTGTTATTAAATCTGTTTCTGTTCATTTGAAACTTATTCAGTTTTGATTGATTGATAAAAAAAATGTTTTTTTCATTAAAGTTATCATTTAAAAAAATCACAATTTAAAACATTTACCTGAATAAATAAGACGGTGATTTCTTCTAATTGATTTTTGTAAAAAGTCTATGTCATTTTCCGCTTAAAAAAATGGATAAACCCAAAGAACTACATGGATTTTGTTGTCCGAGTTTTTATTGATTTTATTATAGTTTTGTGCATGACACAGGATAACTGACTTTATTAGAACTTTCATATGGCAAATGCTAGTGGCAACTTATACCAATTCAATAAGCTGTATTGGTTTTAACGACATGAGATTTTTTGTAAACTATCGATACATAATTGATGAACTAATTACATAATTTCCTCGTCACTAGATCCCGCGATCAAAATTATGGTCACCTGGAAAAATCTCAGTATGGATAACTCGGTCTTTCCCTCCCTATGTGATAGTAAGATCCAAAAATGTTTATAACATTTTTTATTGAAATGTTTTTCCAATATGCTAATATAACCTTATTTTAATTATTTTAAAACATAATTTTTGCTTTTTCGATTGCGTTTCCTACCTACCTACCATTCAGTATTAATATTTTTAAAATTTTTTTCAAAACTAAACTTTTCTTTTCAAAACCGTTATGTAACATCATTTCATATTGACTTAGTTTTCTATACAAATCCCTCGACATTTAAAAAAATATTAAGTGTTGTGAAGTTAATATTTGTCTTGTAATGTTAATTGGAAATAATTATTATGTTTTGAAAAAAGATAAATGTTAATAGTTTGAAAAATATATATTTACAATTCAGAGAATTTTGTCGACAACACTTATAAAACATACGACAACTTCTTTGAAATAAAAGGAGTACTAAAATTATTGGAAAAAGTGTGAGATTTTAATAGAGCCTTTAAAATATTGACCTAGGCCTTAAAACTCAAAAGATCTCAAATCTACAAAAATCCCAAATTTAGAAAAGCTAAATGTTTTTCATAATACATAGTTTTCACTTGTACTGCCATTCTAATTAAAGCCTGCCAAATCATAAATATCATCGATACCTAAACTCAGTGAGATAGATATATTCATAACTACATATTTTAAGACACTGCATTTTTCCATTACCTGAATAAGTCGTTTCCTACGACTTAGCGGAAAAACATCTAATGATTTCCACCGTGGATCCTTATAATTTGATAAGCAAGTGTTTATGAATCCGAATTGTGCTAACCGCAGCTGTACGACCTCAATTTTTTGCTAATTTACAAATTATAGGTTCACTTTTCTTTTCATTTTTATAAAATAATTTTTAGTAAATTTTGAAATAAAGAATAAATTTTTACTTGAAATTGGGGCAGTTCAAATATGAAGGCTAAATGCTTACTGCGCATCGAATATATGAACATTTTTTACAGACGCCATTTTTCATTCGACCTATTGTATCCTATTCTTAGATAATAAGTTACTTCGCTTATTCACAAATTAAAATATTTACCCTCCTGAATAATGATAAAAATTTTAAGTAATTTTGAAGTGGGTTTAAAGCTTACGTAGATATTGGTTTTCAAGAAATAAAATAAAATTTTTATACTTATTAAATATTGGAATTTTAAGAGTGAAGTTCAATTTTATGCATAATGTTCAACTTTAAATAGATATTATTTCATCCAATATCTTCATAATATAAAATTGTATAAAGTTATAAAGCCCACTTAGATATCATTTTACATAACGGAGTTTGAAATACCGACAATTAAATCACATTCATTTCTCAATAGTACCCGGTGCCTTTTCTTAGCCTTTGTGCCCATTGAACATTACAATTTTGTGTACATTACAATTTTTATTATCCAATGTAACTAACAAATATTGGGCTAATTCAATATCAATAAACATTGATTAACAATCTGAAATACATAATGAATGTATACACAAATATGAGGTTCCATGTAATCATATTAGTTTAAAGAGGAAATATTGATGTAATGTAGCATATAAAGTAAATTAAAATGGATTTGTGACGTTAACATAATTATCCGTTTTTCCATTCATTT
The DNA here is from genome assembly GCA_039881145.1 of Druceiella hillmani. Classification (NCBI taxonomy): domain Eukaryota; kingdom Metazoa; phylum Arthropoda; class Insecta; order Lepidoptera; family Hepialidae; genus Druceiella; species Druceiella hillmani. The sequence goes on from JAYKKI010000042.1 coordinate 6,242,228, forward strand.
AGTTCATAGTTTTTACATAAAGTAATGTATTGATGATATAGACAATATGAAAAACTTTTTGTGTTATAAGATTTTATCGTACAATTATTTACTCGATTATATCACAGAATAAATAGCTATGCCGATAACAAAACTGTTAAAAAATCTACCGTAAATAGTCATTTTACACAAAAACACATGCATCTCTCTACATTTCAACGATCATAATTCCAGGTCAGTTATAAATTCGTTTAAGAACAAAATAAGGTAGGTGAAAAACGAAACAAAAATGGTCCACTGATTTTTTAAAAATAACTTAACGTTTTTTCTCTACAAATAATGTTTAAAATTGTCAATAAATTAATATTTCTATACCTATTTACATATGTATTGATTATTACTATTTGTTACGTTGATATTTTGCAATTGAAATATTTCAGTTCGTCTTTAGTGAATGTAATTTTAGATTACTTTTAGACTAAATAATTCCAACTTGCAGATTGTAATAAAATATTTGTTCTGTATTTTTTGTTTAAGAAGCAATGTCAAAAATACAAAAAACGTTGCTAGGTTTATCAAAATATTTAATAATCCAAATTAAAATATTATTCAAAAATATTCTTATTTAAATAGTAAAAATAACTACGATTTTTTTTACAGTAAGTGTTCAGAAAAAAACCATGCTCTTTACAAAGATTTATACTAATCAAAACAACTCGTTTGAACTTCCACCTGATATTCGCAGATAGTATAGTTCCAATAGGATCTTTACGTAATATAAGCTCTTAGACAATGGTTCAATGGGCACAAAGCGACCAGCAATTTGGACGCTTTGACATTTAAATCGAATTAATTTTCGGTCAGAATCGACATTGACGCAGTAGACTGAGCCTTCAATCCATTGCTTTCCACAAAGGCTCTCGAAGTGACCTCTTGCACTGTGCACACTTCTAAATGATTAACATCGGTCATTTAATCGAAGAAGGCAGATTCAAAAATATTTCGCACTAGTCTCTGGGCACTAATATTTATATTTTGTTGGTACTATTATATATTAACAGTTTTTTCTTCAGTCAAACATTTTTCCTTGTCAAATTAGAGTATTCCACACATATGATAAAGTTAAAACTTGCATATTTTTTTCTGGTTTTGAGTTTATGAAGCCAAATAGCAAGGAAATTTGGACGGTAATTACGGACTATCATAACTATGTCACAATTTAAAAATGTTTGACTTGTTTATTGACTAATGTTTACAGTTTTTAATCCACCCCTTTTCACATTTTTTGCACCTCCATTGTGTTATTAGATTTATATATTAAAAGAAAGATTTTTTTGACAAAATTTCTCAGATTACTTCCCATTTGGAAGCAACTTTTGTAAAACATTAAGTTTCATAATGTTGAATTATATCAATTCAATAAAAAAATTTACCCATTGAGTACATTTTTTTAAGATTGTTTGGGATATGTTTTATTTATGAGTTTTGTTTACAGAATAAAAACGATATTATATTTTGGCGTATACATGCACACAATGCACAAAAAACTCATATGTACACAATACAAACACCTTAGGGCCCTTTATCTAACAAGGAAAATGAATCCGCTATAAGATCATCTGCATGTCCGTCCGTCTGTTAGAGCAGTTTTGTTTATAACACGTTTTGCATAGAAACTTAAAATTCTGCATAGTGATAAAGCATAATAGCCCGTATATCTTTTAATGATAACACCAAAAAATCCTCACGTATCAATTTTATAACGGCCTAAAACACATTTTTTTTCGTTTTATGTTTTATGTATTAGTTGAAAAGGACTCAAGCAATATGTTAGTTAGAATTTTATTTAAGATGGGAGCTTCTAGATATTTTACTTAACTAATCTATAAACGTTATATTAAATATGGCAAAGAATTTTTGCAGAACATTTTTAGTTTTGCATATTAGTGAATAATATTAACTCGCAGGTATTTTCGATATTGAATACTCAGAAATATTTACGTGAAAATGTTTAAAGAAATAAAAAATATTTTATTATTTCAATATCATACCCTGTTGGGTAGAAATTGAAAGAAAGAAGTTATAGCGAATAATAAAAGTATGTTTTTCCAAATTTCGTGTTATTCCAGAGATATATTTTCTTTCCATTTGATCTTAGAAACTCTTGAATTCAATATTTTCTTCAAGGAGCCGTCCCCTCATCATTTTGGAAGAAAAATTTATGCATTAGTCTTTTAAACTTAAACGTCTTCAACTATCGAAAAAAAAAATCCAATTATTACACATACTACATTGATTACAAGAAATCTTCCTAGTCCCAGAATAGTGAAATGAAAATAAAATCCCAATAATTTAATTTTCAATTAAATATTACAACTAAAAACAGCTAAAAGTTAATATTTACAATATTAACCTGACGTTATTTCTATAATTACAAGTGTGGTTCGTCACATTCTGAACAAGACAAATGAAGAAAATAAACTTATTAATGATAAAGATTTAAATAGGACTTTTTTTAAATTTTACTGAACAATCCAGTATATCCTTCCTGTAGAGAAAGATAAAAGTGAAATGTCTAAGTATGTACGGGAAACTCGTCAAACGAGTTCTGCTTATGCGTAACACTTTCCCTTTACAAACGATATATACAATTCTGAATTTGCTTTATTTGAAATGTGCTTGATTATTTCTTGGAACATAAATAATAGTAGAAATCAGGCAAGGTTAAATTGAAAGAAAAAAACTAACTCACTGCTTGTTTTAAACAAAATTTAAAAAACTTTGACTTCTTGTTCATTCAAGAGCAAAAAAATAATGAGACTATAATTAGTTAGTAGTAAGTAGTAATATAATTAGTAAATACAATTTTTTCATAAAAAACTTATGACAGTTATTAAAAAAAAATGTTTCATTATATATCAATTCATCAATAGAAAAGGAAAATTCAGACTTAAAATAACTGGTAAGTCATTGGTTCATTAAGATTCTGTACCTACGAAAATATTCCACTGTTCAATCCGTTTATAAAATTCACTCAATTCAAAATACGAAACTTTACACAAATGGTTCAATTTACTTTCAAATAATGTCCTCAACATAAATTTGAATAACTTATCGCAGTCGACATAGAGTGGCCTGTTGACGGACGTAATAAATGCACGGATTTGGTAATGAAAATTAATGACCCTTTGAAAATTGTCTTTCAATGGCGCGTGAAAATTTCGATCGTTTGATTGATTTAAATGAGCTTTGCAGGCAGATAATATTGTTGTATATTGAGTATATTTCTAATAATATTTCAGCTTTCAACCAAAAGAAAATGGTTTGATAGTAAAATTTTACCAGCTTATACTTTAAAGTTCACAGATTAACGCATGGTGCATAATCTCTTTTTTGAAAAGGACATAGCTTTCTATGTATATTTTTGACGTGATAACGTCTTATAAATTGATTAACACCGGCTGCATGCATGAAAAAGTTTTACGTTCCGCCTGAGGCAAGCGAGAGCGCGCGTAATATTTAATGGATTTTCTTCATAATTTTTTATCTGATTTCATTTTGTTCATAGCAATCTATCGCAAATTATCATTAACATCCGCGGCCAAAGTTCCCCAAGTTACATTGTCTGATTTAAATTTGAATTTGTACTTGGCGCCGTGTATATTCATCCTGGAGCAAATATCCAAAACATCGGTATGTTGCTGTACCAAGCACTTATTCCATATGTTCACAACAGCCAGTATGTGCCACCGTTCTTGATGGATATCAATGCCGATGTACCAATTCTTCTTTGCGGCGACTTCAACACAAACGTAAAAAATGATGTATTCCTCAAATACATGAAAGATACGTACAATATCGAATGCGTATCAGATGTTAATAAGTCAACAACGTTGAAAAGAACAACCATCAATTTGAGTTTTTCAAGACACATTACACTCCCCTTAATTTTATACCTTTCCTATCATCGTCCTATCCTAAACAGAATAACGCAGATTGGAAGATCTTATATATAACACATGTATATAAGTTGTAAATAAATTGTTAACAGCACATTGTTACTTGTAATTAATCTGTATAATTTAAGTAAAAAAATATTTGAGTTAACGAGAAATAAATGTTAATTTATCGAAAAAAATTTAATTTTCAATTAACTCCTTCTTTGTAATATATAAAATAATAATAATTCAATGATAATAATTCAATTTAATTCATAAAACGTGCAATTTTTCATCAATGTTTCTTTACGACGTTATCACGTAAAACTATCGTCCTTAAATAGACTTTACAGGCAACCAATTTTTTTTTAGTTGAACTTGCTGTTGTTTTATAGTTAAATCGAAATAAGCATTTAAATAATTACACAAAATAATAAAGTCACCAAGAAAATGTTAAGGTATGCTTGATTAATTACTATATGCGGTCTTTATAAGGGTTTGTGTATTAAGAAATTGGACCTTAGAATTTTATACTCGATTAAAATTCAAAGTAAATAACAAAACCATTAAGGACCTACATAGGTACCTTTGATAAAATAACCATAACTAATTATTGGATAAAAAAGCCATTAAACAACACCCGGTTATTGTATTGTAATTTTGGCCGCGAAAAGTGGCAAAGGGTGGTTAATAAATCGTTATTAGAAAATAAAATTTAAATTATAAGAATTATAAAGGCAATATGTGTTGAAATAATTCGGATGAAAATTTATATAAGAGAAAAGGAATTGACACAGACCTGAACGAAATTAATATATTGTTCGCCTACATGCACAGTAAATTTCTTCACATTACATTAGTTTCTGCACTTAATCTGAAAAACACTTACAGACTTTTTCATAGTTTACGCATATGTCGTAAGCCATTTGACGTAGACCCTTTTACTAAATATATGTAAATATGAAAAGCGTTCCTGAGTTGAAAAATATTATGGGTTCTTTGTTAGTGTTGAAAAATCAAAAGGTTTGGAAACTATAAACCAATATCTAAAAATATCCGTATGTTATAGGAATATATATCCTTCGTGAGTAAACAAGTTATTACATATTCTGCCTAAACTAAGAAATACTTAAAATTTTATTTGTACTATTTAAGGTACCGATCATTCGATGCAAGTTTGTACGAGTTTGAATTTAGAACAACTCAAACGTGCTGGATTGATTTCGGGTTAAATATTTTTGCACTAAAATTTTACTCCATTGTACGATTATTGTATCATTCTTAAAACTGCAATTTTAGCAGAATTGTAAAGATTTTTATAACGATTACGAATTGATGAAAATTATTAAGGATTTGTAATCAAATTGATTTTTATTGCCTCGCAGCACTTCTTACTGGAATTTCGAAATTATTTAATTCCCGTTTGGATTCAAATTTTTAACAAAATATTTCGGCACAACATTTGTGCCACAATATCATAATTAAACTGACATGGACTCATTGCAAAGTTATAATTATATTATCGAGCTCTCAAATTTTCTTTTATAAAACGAGAAGTGTCTGATAATAATAAGATATTCGGGTTATTTTAAACGAAAGAAAGACAGACATACATATTTATTATTATTATATTTATTATCTTTGTTTTATTATCCTTTTTTAAGTATTTCCCTCTATTTTTATTTTCAAAAAGCAAGTTGAAAATCTTATGAATTCCTCCATAGCTTTATTAAATTTGTATTTTTTATTGCAATATTATGGTCAAAACTCTCGTCATTGCAGTTCTGTATTTTTAAAACAGTACCTTATAAAAATTGCTTTTATTTAAAATATATTATAAATTTTGTGACATCCCTATTTCTTAAATTTAATTGAAGAGAGTCTTAGAAAAATGAAGAGAGCATAGACTAAAGTGTACTAATAATTTCAACGCACAAGACTGCTATTAAAATATTTTTTGTAGAATTTATGAAATTAGGAATAGATGGCGGTAATTTTCTACTGTATCGCATTGTGTATATATATATGTACATATATATATATATATACATATATATATTTATATATACATATATGTATATATATATATATATATATATATAAATAAATATTTATATATATATATAACCAATACATAAAATAATAAGAAATTTAATAAAAGTATATGATACTGCTATATTCAAGACATAAAAATAAATTTTATTTCATTAATAATTAGCTGTGCCGGCACCTTCGTTCCCATGGACTTTTGAAGTTTTTTGTACATGTTATTTAAAAAAAACTGAAGGAAAGAACTTTTAGTAAAGTTAAAAATTTAAAAACACACAACTTTCATAATAAGTAATCAAGTGGAAGATAAATCTGCGCATGATTGTATTGATACATAGAATGGCTTATGTGAGGGGTATCATTATCAGCAAATGATGAGAATAAAGGATTGGTATGGAGGTAACTAATTATATTTGATTTATAATTTGGTACATAATTGTATTTGGCTTTCCTAATTTTGTCTTTCTTTGACGAGTATCTTTCTAAGTATGCATATGTTTTGCGCCCCTTAATTGTCTCATATTTCAAAACATACTGTCAAATATGGACTTAGTATTTTTTTAAATAATAAAAAAACAAACGATTCAGCGAAACATAAAAAAAAACAATTCAGAGACTGGCAATCAGGAAGGACAAGAAAATGAAATGAAATACTATTTGTAACTAAAACAATAAAAAAACTGTCTTTTCAATTGCGCATATATTTTATTTTTGATATGCCAGAATTGTTAACGAAAAGTAAAAATGGTATTTTTATAAAGAATTATAAGAAGTAATATAACACCGAATAAAAAAATAAATACCAATTGTTTTTCTTAAAGTATACATTAAGAAAAACAATCGGTATTTATTTTTCATTCGCTGTTGTGTTACTTCTAATTTTGCCTAAATTAATACCATTGCCTAAATTAATCAAAATAAACTGTTAAACAAAATTGAGATTGTTGCTGGTTTTTTATTTTCTATGACCTTGTCGGGTCTGCAACTTTTGTAAATTAATATGCTAAACTTTACATGTAGAATAAAATATGAATTAATATTTCGTTTCTTCTTGCTCTTTTATATACTTTCGTGAGAACATTTACTAACTATTATGGAAAATAACGCGAGTTTTCAAAATATAATAAAATTTATTAAGTACGATTATTACATACTTAGGCGCATACAAACATTTAATTATACATAATATTTCTGTTGAATAATTTACAGATGTTAACAATATTGATTTTCACTTTAAATATAAATCTTTAACCTTGTATATTTTTTCATCAACCTAATACACATTGGAATTACAGTATTTTGTTAAATTGACTTAAATTATTTTTATCAAGGTTTCATGAACTTTTTGCATACGTGTCATAAGTTGGTCAACTATTGCTCATATTCTAGTATAGTCGACTTAACTGTGATAATTTTCATTTCAGTTTTGTTATGATTTTTCAGAAATTCAACATTTACCACATCTTTAACTCTGGTAACAATAACCCACTTAAAACTTAATATTCCCTAAACAAATCTCTGTATCGCAAAACTGTACATAACATATCGCCCGCTTTACAAAAAATAAAAATATTTAAGCAGTTTGCTTTTCAATTTCCTTTGTATCGGAATGTTATTTTTATTCTTGCAGCACCTATGCCTAACACTATATGTATTTTGTTAATCTAATTTTGGTATATATATATATATATATATATATATATATAATAACATCAAATACTCTCAAAATATACTACTACTCATCCTAGATTTTTTTAATATATAACAAGGAGACAGAATAGACTCTTTATTATCACCATAATATAAACTCAAGAAATATGTAAATGTACCTTGTTGTCGTCTAATATTTTATTTCTATATAAAATACCTAATAACCAGTTTAAAAGTCAAACATCAGATAACAGAAGCAACAAATATATCTAGAGAAAATGGGTGACGGGATTGGTTTACAAGGATGTAGAAATATTTTTCTCATAAAAATCGAGGCTCGCAGTCGGTAATAAGCCCACACCTGCGGACGGTGCTATCATATTTTAATCCATCTTGATAAGTTTTAGAAAGTTTACTGTTAAAAATGTTTCGTTTTAAATCATTATTTAAATCAAGTAGCTCTTATAAACAAATCAATTTTGGTTACCAATGCTACATAAAATTAACTTAATAAAACCAATGTTCTTTCTTCCAAAATCTAAATAACAAATAGACTCAGAGATTAAATAAATAATATCTTAAGTGAAAATATTAGGACCACCTATTTAGTTCATGACATGATGGTGAATAATATTTAAATATCCCTTATAACCTACGCAGATCTTAAGTTGAGATTAACATACGAGTATTTTATAAAGTCACTTCAATTTCTTCTTTTACTAATAGAATGTAATTAAGAACAACTTTGCGTTTTTCCGATCATATAAGAGAAATATGAATGACACATGTGACATAAATTATTTTATTTTACTTCCTTATATGACTATGTTACTTTGTTCATTGGCATAATTTTAATATTAAAATAATCAACGTTAATGAACATACTTTATTAAATAGTATGTGATGTATTTTTTACTACTATGTAAGGTTACTTTCAAAAGAGGTTCTATCGTTTGATTTCCTCACCGCTGTTTAGGGGAGTTAGTTTAAAATCTGAATCCTAGTAGATCTAATGACACATTAAATTAATTTAATTTAGTAAAAATTTAAAAAAAACATGAAAATTATAATTACTTTTATAAAATATCACGTGTCTTAAAATTTCATTCTTTATAGGTTTTCGCCACATTTTTCAATCTTTATTTAAAAATGGAACAGAAATTTTCCTCGTCTGTCCAAGTATAATTAATGTAAAATTTTGTGGCTTTTTGAGAGTCTTTGCCTTTTTTGTTTCGTTAAAGTAATCTGAAATTTAAAAATATTGAAATTAAAAAATTATGTTTTTAACTTTAGTCATGATAAATATAAAGTTTAAAAAAGGTCAGAATGTTACGGAGTTAGTAATATACTAACTTATTGAAATATGTCAATTTGAGAAAAATGACAAAAAAAATAAAAGTAAAGTTTCAAGTTTTATTAAAAACAAAGAAACTACAAGAATGGCTGACAATAAGATATGGCATATACATCTCATATAATTAAATATATTTTATTTCAGTTCAGGTACGGCAAAATAATTAAGCTAGTAGTATTAGTATAAAGTAACAATTATCGTCTAAGATTCATCATTCTCAGTACATGGAGAGGTCTAGCAGATAGTTTTCAAAGTAGGCTTTATTTGCGACTTCTAAAGATATTTTATGTCGTGGAGAAAACTTGTGGAATAAATGAATACATTTAAGTTACTCAAAACTAATTGAATTTTATTTGCCTGTTGAGATTTTTATGTTTGCTTGCCAAATAAATTAGCTTAGTCAGATATCTTGAACGCTTTATCTAATTTCAACTCTGAATATCTTTACTGTAATGACTCTTTAGTGTGCGCATACATGAACGTCTTGTCCAATGGTTGGAGTTTTTGAATAAGTAGGAGAGGGAAACTTAAAATAGTACATAGTTATCACGTGCTAGCTCTAAGATATCTATAAAATGGGTATGACAATCGAGAGCAGTAAGTATTGGCAATATAGAAAAAACTTTGGTTATATATTTTTACAGAAATGTTTTAAAATTCAGTAAATTAATTTCTTCATATCTAGCTGGAAAGACAGATTTTTTCTGTAAAACTAGGTTTATTTTATTAAAATATCGGTAAAGTTTTTCTGTTAAATATAAAGAATTTGTACAGGTATATATTAATTCAATAAATGCAGTTATGCAACTAGCTACAGTTATTAATGTTTCCAGATTAAATAAAAATGTATATTTTGCCTTTTTTGCTCACAACGTAGGATGTTTTCATTTCACGATTGCCAAGCTGAACAAATCCACGTTATAAATGCGATAAGAAGGGAAACATTTTTACTCACTAAGTAAATTTTAGCTCACATAAGTGAGCATTTAGCTGCTTTATTTTAGAATTTGTTAGTTATATTACTTGTCAGTAATAGTCGATAAATTCTACATTGAACTCATTTGGTTTTCAGAAACAAAATATGTTCAACAAGATGTTTTCTAGATAAAACGGAGGAAATGGTTTTTTTGGCGATTGTTTACGCACTACTATTTTCTATATAATTTTCAACATAATTGTGTTAAATTTCGATAATAATGCTGAACATAAGCTTATTCAAATCATTTTATTATTACAGGTAATGCACATAATCGCCACGCTGGGCAGACGGTTTAGCGAGCAGCACTTAGTTTTTCGAGGCCAGTGGCTCTACTGCTCGTCACTGGTCTGTGACATTTTAGCCAAGCAATTACGAACATCAGTCAAGGCCCTTTCTATTAGGCGAATAAATATCTGAAAGAGACAAATATGTTTTACATTTTATACTAATCCTTCTTAGCCGCTTTTTCGGAACTTACGAAAATGTTTTTGGGTGTATTTATACAGTATATAACAGACTTCCTTTGCACCAGTCTCTCTGAGAAGCTTAATCTTAGTTATTACTAAAATGGTCACCAATGGATAGATTTATTCCTAATCAAGGTTCAAGTGAATATTTTGTGGAAGATTTATGTAAATTAGTTTACCTATGATGACGAAGTTGCGAAAAAATCAATCATCTGGGAGTTTTATTGACGTACGTCGTGCATACCGTTAGAGATATGTGAAAATAATGTAAGGCAAGAATATTCGCCTCAAATAGTTCTACGGAAATGCCTGCAAAAGTACTTGTCTCTATACTGAAATTAACCCACTTTGTAGAAAAATAAATAGAGACGAAATTTTTCTTTTGAGAATCGCATAGACAGGAAAAATCGCACAGACATTTTTAATTGCAATATATGCTTCGTTTCTAGAATTCATTTTAAATGGAAATTGTCATCGAGTTAAATGAAAATTTTTATTGTCCATTTGGACAAACAATTTTATTTTTCTACTATTTTTGAGTAAACGTAACTCTCTTACGTGTCACAGGATTATTAATACAGGTGATTTTCAACTACTCACCAACGCCTGACTCTCAGTGGTATTCGCCGATATAATATTATTTGCTCTAATGATGAATGCGTGTGGTTAGAATCCTTCTTTTTCAAGTAGCAATAAATAGTTGTTCAAAGATAAAAGTAATTTTTAAGGCCATTTCTCAAAATTTAAGGACATAAAATATAGAAGTATTAAACAAATGATAATAAGATTTGCACGATAATTAGTTCTGCTAATATTTTAATTTTCAAGGAATCCTTAATATAGCCACGTAATACATAAATATTACGTGTGTGTAATCATAATCTCTGTGTGGTCTATAAAGAAATAGTTAATCACTGTCTATATCAAAACTAAGATATGTCTATGCGAAACCGGATTCATTAGCTGAATACTGTGTTAAATACAACGTGTGTTTGATTACTTGCTAATAACATAAGTTCTACTAAATATAGTTGGTTCATAAAGGAAAAGAGCCGAAAAAATTTCTTGAGCCAAATATCAATGTAGGATAATAAAACTTTGTTTATATTTCTAAGTATATCTGAAAATTTTAATTTGCATAATATTTTTTATTTTCCGCACTTTTACTGGAGTAAGTTCACATCTTCATGCTAGTGCACTGTTTTCTAGGTCACATTAAATTTTTAACTTTATTATATGATCTACAAGCAAGCAATGATGATACCTAAAGTGGTTCATCTGCCAATGATTCGTTTGTTGTAATGGCATAAGGTAGGTCTCTTTACTACCATTAATATCTATTTTTTAGATCAGGTACCCTCATCCATCCATTAGTTGAATATCAAATTTTTTAACACATAATATTTCGGTAAAAAAAGTAATGTTACCGGGCGTATACATTTTGTTATTACAAAAAAATAATTAAAAATTCTGCGAAAATATTTTGGCTTTCATTACTAGGGCAAAATAATTACAACTAGTTTAGGTTACGATGACCAGTTTAGCAACAACATATACGGATATTGTTACTTAATTATGTACTGACCCCAAGTTTTTCAGCAGCCGGTAATATTTAGTTACTTTACTTTAAATTTACAGATTGATGAAATAAATTTCCATATTTTCGGGTAATATTTTGTTTTTGTTTCATAAGATTAAACTAAAATGAAATAATAACAATCAAAGTTGTATATAATTAAAAACAAAGTGGATTTAATTCTTTCACTATTTACAAGCTTGACTGGTATGTTTACCAAAAATAACTTCGCTGCAGGAATAGATTAAATATATATCACCCCAAGAATTTTGTTGAGTTGAGTTTTGTCCAAACGAAACATCCTTTGGACAAAACTCAAATTTTGCATTTGCCCATCGGCACCTGAGACGCATTTAATAAAACATTTTTAGTAGTAAAAGTATTTCATATATTTTCCTTGACTTTTTTCCTATAAACTGAAAGTATAATTTCGTTACAACAACTATGATACCGCCCGGCTATTTGCCAGTCTTCGTACAAACTATCTCCAATTTATGGCATTTTGTCGTAGCTTAAACAAATTAGGTAGATAATGCATATACGATTTGAATATGCACACACATTATATATTGTAAAATATGCGTTAAAATTGAATATTCTGTAATTTTAAAGTCATATATGTATATTTCCGAACTATTTTTATATAATATTATGTAAAGTATTTCTAAATATTGTGGAAAATACTTACAAAAATATATTTTACCTCCCTCAGCAATGAATCTTCTAAAGTAAAACTTAGGAAAAAAAAGCGAAACTACAAGATTACATAACGTTTATAGGAAAATTATTGCAATTATTCTAAATATCATATTTTTTGTTAAATTCACAATATTTACGTGTGCCAAAAATATACAAGGTAACGTGTTCGCAAGGTAAAAAATATTATTCATATTTCTGAATCTCTTAAAAGAAATACTACTTATCCTTAAATATTTATGTATGCCAAAGTGTCCACAAACGACGATAATGTGAATTGTACTCATACGATGTCCAAAAACGATGGTAAGGTGAATAGTTTTATTGTTATTTTTCTTGTATTTTACCAATAACTTACACATTAATCGCATGCTATGCTTATCTATTTTTTCAAACATAAGAAAAAATTCTTACGATATTTGTGTAATTTTTTTTCTTTAAGCAAAAAAAAAAAGCTTTTCTTAAAGCGTTTACTTAATAACATGTTAAAGGGTCAACAATGCCTTTTGACATGGTATTTGAATTATTTAAGCATTCGCCAAATATTACCTTTCTACCGCATGCTACATCGTAAATTTTACGTTACTTTCTTCACAATAACTTAATATATATATATATATATATATATATATATATATATATATATATATATATATATATATAAATATATAATTTAAATATTATGTAAATAAATTACATGTTTCAAAATTTTTTAAAATGGTGTTTAAAATAAAAAAAAATTATACAAGAATTTTTTTTTTTAATAAAGTGACTTCCAAACTCAATTTCTAAGAGGATTTGTATTTAATTAGAATTTCCCGTAATTTAAATATAATTGCATTTTAGGTGAAGTTAGGTTATAAAAATGAATACATTTAAAATTAAGTGATATTTAAAGTTTTATTTATACCTGATTTATACGATTCTTTGAATTTCATATATGAACCGATAAATAAATATATTGTCTTATACACTTGATTGTAATGATATATTCCGATTGGTTCATCAATCAAAGAAACGTTCGAAAATAATAAACGAACTATAATCTAAATATATTTCCTAAAATTAATAAAAATAAATTTCAATAAATAAGAGAACCTATAAAATGAAAAAATTCTATTTAAAACCACATTATAAAATTTTCATATTATATTTTAAATTTGATTCAAATTATTAAAAGGTATATTTATGTATGTAAACTTTGTAGTTTTCAAGCCACAGAATTTAGAGCGAACTTTTGCCTTCAGTACGCGAGCGCCCGATATTTCCGCTGTGCAGGATTTATCCGTACGTGCTGAAATAAATGTCTATGTAATGGATTTCGTGTTCGCCATAGCTGTTTTAATATACTACATGCACCCATTTATATCAAAATATATAGTCAGCATAGGAACACCATCTTAGGTGAAAATATTAAGCTAAACCTGTTTATCGAGCATATTTCTGAAGTTAATACAGGAAAACCATGAATTCCATTCAACGAGGGAGGATATAGAATTTGTAGTTATTTTTTTCCGGCCAATGGAAAATAGAGGCAACTTGATATTTAAGTTTATCGGGATATTTTTGATGAAATAGCCCTTGTTAATCATACGCGAATAGTATGGGAAATTAATTTCACAGTTTGTAATTAATTATTATTTAGTCATTAAAGCGTTATTTAAATATCCTGATATCTTCCCTTCCTTTTAATCCTACGATTCTATGACAACTGATCTGAAGGTAATGATGATTGAATTGATCGTATCTGGCCTTTCTTAGCAAGTGTTTCATGTTCTGACCTTAATTTTATAAAGAGTAATCCCTAAGATTATTTCAGACATGTTCGTTAAGAGCGATTATCAAACAATATTTCAACAATCACCTTTACACTATTTCGCTCGATTTACACCATTTCAATAGCACTTAGGGTTTATATTGACTGTTGGTATATTTTGTCTAGTATCTTTCCTTTTTCTATACCGATCAACCTTGAGATTATTTTTTTAAATTTTATCTACAATTATCTGTGTAATTTTGTATCTGTGATGGAATTTAATCTTAACGGTTATATGCATTGTTATTGTAATAATTATAATTGAGTCAAAAAGTATCAGATACTGGCCGTTTGCTTCACTTATTTTTAAGGAATGATTTTAAAATATTGCTATAGAGCTTCCAAACTCATTAGAATGAATATTAATAGCAAACATCCATTCAATTGTGCTAAAATATTTGGCGTAAAGTTTGTGGAGTGAGTAGAAAGAAAAGAAGGACGTATTCTTTAATCGTCTCTACAAGTTTAGAAGAAAAATTCAACCAAATTTGTTAAATCCACTTTGTCTTAAAAGTAGTAAACCAAAACTAAATATCCATAAAGCAAATATCTGGATATATTAGGCACTTTTATCAATTATATCCAAATATAAAACAATATTGAAATTCCCACTTTGACGAAAATTTTAACTTAAAACTGTAGTTTTTTATCGTCAATACATTGAAGGTTCAATACTTAAAAAGTGTATTTACATATATACTCAACATTAACTTATTAATAACATAAAAGACTTTCAAATATTAATATTGGGATGTATATTTTTTTAATAAAATTTAAAATTCTGGGTACAGTAACAGTTCATTATTGATATTCATTTACATAAAAAGAGAAAAAAATCAAGCTTCTAAGTCAACGTAATGAACAATTATAAGTAAATCAAAACCAATAGAATACTTCCCTTTTACCTAGAATCAGCACCGAATTGGCGTGAAACAAGGTTTCATAGCACAAGTGAAGGAAAAATCCGAAAATCGTTAATTCGTAATTTCAGTACAATATCATAAAAAGACAAGTTTGAACAGAAAAAAAGTATTAACGTAATGTTTAAGTAATGGTTTTTTCTGACTCTTTTTTTAGTTAGAAAGGAGAATGATAACCTTGTTCATATTATAGAATATTACAACACCTATATATCGAATTTCCGAGATCAGAATTGCAATTATGTAATTGTCAATGAGTAGATTGGTCAGGTAATTGCTATTAATGTAAACGCATCTTAATCAAAGAGAGAATCGTAGCAAAATTCCAAGTCTATCCATAATTCCAAATATAGGCTGATATATTTATATTATTTGCAACCAAAATACCACTGTAAAGATGTTTGCGAAAATTGTTATCGTTTAGTTTCTGCGACGAAAATTAAAGGAAATCCTAAATTCGAATACGTCTATAATAAGCTTAATCTTTCAGTGAAATACAGTTAAAAAATATAAGTATAGTACATGGAAATAAATATTTGTACATACTCCCTACTTTACTGATAACATTATGGATGGTTGAAATCTTGGACTAAAACCAGAAAGAAGAGAAGAAAATTTACATCGATAATTCAGAAGTAAGAAAAAAATGATATACACTCTTTCCCAATGACAGATTCCTGTCCTAGGACAATTTCTCATTGGGAAATGTCATGTGGATAGGAAGAGGATTAATTTTTCATAAAAGGAAATTAGAATCCCTTGAAAATTTAAAAATATTAAAAAAAATTACAATCAGATGCAGTTATTCTAAATTCCAATTAGTGTTAGTTGATGTTATTTCGTATATATAATATTATTCATCACACCCCATAAATTTTTTTTAGGAACTATGTGTGTTTTTGTTCGATTCCCAAATCACTCAAATTTTACATTTTTCGAATACCAAATTTACTTCAATTTGCATTAAAATCTTCCATAATAAGCTGTGTCATTTAGTGAAAAATGTTTCGGATTAAAGTAGTCGCAAGCAGAAATACATGTTATATTTACAAATTATATTTTATGATGAGAAAGACATGATATATTTTTGTATCTACTAAATCGTAAAAATGAAAAGTTTAGGGCTTACATTTCCGCGTTCGACACCTAATTTATTGTGTTACAACAAAATTGTGTCGCGCAACGTAAATTATAGTATGAGCTAGTTTTAGCTGAATAGAAATCATATAAATTTTTAGTAGTAAATAAACATGTGTAAACAACTTTCCTTTTACCCGGATTATCTAACAGAATTAATTTCGTTCATAAATATACTATAATTGCTCGAGACATTTCATTCATTAAAACTTTAATTATTATCAAGAAATATACAATTTACTTAAATTTTTTTTTAATTGATATACCCTCTTACTATATAAAGGAATATATCATTTTATTTAAAAATAATATAGTTGCAATATGTAAGTTTTACTTGTAACTACATATGGTTACAAATATATTTATATCGCAAAATGATTTAATTATTTTTGCTGTTAAAATTTGGTCTTAAAGTTAAGCATTAAAATACGGAATCAAATAAAATAGGGTAATTTAAAATCATATTTATTGGCGTATTCTTTCTCTTGCTAAATCTCAACGACGTTCTCTTTTCTTACACTTTTATATATATAAAACCATTAATATATTAATATGTCTCTACCATAAGACTCAAAATATTTAAGTATTAGGGGTTTTCCTCACTTTAGACTAAAACACCACATAGGGTAACAAAATAATTAATCAAATTTCAGTATTGTTAGTTTATCTTTGAATTTATCCCACTAACGTCATTGAATTATTACTCTTGGAAGGTAAGAAATATTTATAACCTTAAATAATAGACATGTAACCATAATTAAATGAATGACCTGAATTAAATAACTTCTATGTCATTATCGTTGTCAATAGTGACAAAAGTGTAAGAAACAAAGTTAAGTACAGAAAAAAGTTTTCACACGAAGAAAAGTGGCCGACGGTTTTAAATCTAATTAAATAAATTGAAGGTTTAACGAAGCGCATTCTTTGTTTCATTGAAATCATATTTAATATAAATCTTTTCGAGAGAACCATTAAAAGATTATATGGAAGTTTTCCAAAACTTGTCATTAATGGTAAATAATATTTTTTGTTGAGTTCACTTGTGGTGATATAAAATTATAACAATTTTTATTTTCGAAACCGTGAGACAAATGTGTGTTTTTTTAACTAGATAGAGTATGCCTATATGCCCTAGTTAAGAAACAATTTTAAAATTTTTAGTTATTCTAAAGATAGATGAATATTAATATCAACGTTTAACCCCAGAACGAAAACCTTATTTTATTCTAAGACAAAATAACCAGTATTTAAATTTACTAAAGTGTAAGGAATAAAACACGATTTAAATTTATTTTAAATGATTTATTATAAAACTATTTCGTGTAGTCCGAAATAAATTATTCAGTCTCAAGTAATAAACATTAAAAATTATATTTGATTATAACTGTGTTAATAATTAAACACAACTTTGTATTTAACCTACATTTTGGAACAAAATAAATAAATGGTTTCTAAGTTGAAGTTAACATTATAATCTTTTACCTTAGTTTTAATTCATAAAGAAAAATTATTTAAGTCTTTCGAAGGAAATTAGTAACTGTTTAGGGCAATTTTGAAATTTATTTTGGTTTCCACCACAAATAGGCATTGAACATTTTTAGCAGTAAGATTAAAGATAGGGTACTAATAATATAGTCCTTTTTATGAGTTATTGAAAAAATTTGCTTACTTTTTATGATGATTACATTTCATTATAAAACCAGTATTTGAAATAAAAATTATTTTTGAACTTAAATTTTGGCATAATCTTTTATTTGCATCGAAAAAATTTACACATATATTAACTGACTAGCGTGACCCGTGCGAAGTCTTCGCATTATTTATTCTATTTTACTAAAATTGACATATAGAGGCGCAAGTATCAAAAGCATTGAGCTAAAGCGCCACTTTATTTATACGTGAGTGGATTTGAAATTAAACAAACATTTTAGCGACCGTCAATCATATTGACATTGAGCAGTTAGATGGCAGCATTGCTGTTTTGTGTATATAATTTTAATAATTAATTAATTTGCAAAAACAATAGCAAAAATAAATTTTTTAGTTGTGGATGCCGGTAGAGCAAGCAATTATTTATAAAATGATATATAATTTATGTGGATTAGTTGTGAGGTTTTTTCTAAAAAGGGAGTGTAACATCTTAACCTTAGCGTATTAATATATATGATGATGATGATGATGATACCAAACTTAAGTTATGCAATAGTGTTCACCTACTATGCAAATTTTGTTTTTTTAAAAGATGTAGTTCGGATCGTCGTATTGCCATTATAATTTTTTTCCTATCTTACAATTAAACATGTTTTAGCTGTATTATTTATATCCCTATCTATTTAATTAATAAGATACAGCGAAAGGAATTCTGTTCCACCAGGGTGTCCGATGATACCTCTCGCTCTTTTTAGTTAGAATGAAATACAAAGAAAAAACCTTCTATTGAATTGCTGGTCGGGTTTTTTTTTAAACCGACATTATTCAGATTTGATTTTGTTGTTTAAAATTTGTTTCTCCATCTTTGTGTTTACATCTTATTATATTAATGCCAAAAGAAATATTTTTAGAATTAATACAATAAGATGCCAGAGATAAAAAGACAAAGGTATAGTATTATATTTTAATTTAATATTTTATATGTTAGGAGAATTCTATAATTTTGCCAGTATATTATAGATGTTTTAAGTGCAAAAGCGGAAATATTGAGGAATGTATGAAAACTTATATTCCATAATGTTTTCAAAGTCAAGTTTTATAGATCTGAAAACTATTTAATATAAATTTTGATTAGGTGTATAATTTACCTCTTTGATTGTTAAACATAATTTCTAGAATTGGTATATAAAACTTTAAACTAAAAAAGTATACAATTTAAAATGCCGTCTTACCTTTAACGAAACTACTATCTAGTTCAATAATTTATAGGCGGTGCTGAAATAAAAACGTGCTCATTTTAGAGATATTATCTCCAATAATAAAAAAAAGTGATTGTGACAAAAGTGTAAGATTAAGCATTTATACGTTCGTCAAAATACTTAAATTGTGAAACAAATGCTTTGCACAAGTCCTTACCAATTTTTCAATAGTTTAAAGTAAAAAAAAAACGATGTTTCATTTCGTCTTAGCTGAAAACGCAACAAAAAAATTTTATTTTCGGAATTCACTCTCAATGTTGTGCTAATTATGGTAATTACTAGCAATATTTTTAATACAATTAAAAGTGTCCAAATAAAGTTACTTAATAAAGTTACCTAATTTTTAAATATATTTTAATTTATGTTGTAATGATTATTTAGGAGTAACTAATCATACACAGGTTAACAATCAATAGATTAATAATAATAAGTATTTTTGATGGCTGAATACATAGAATAAATGCAACCAAGAAAGAGATCTTTATATTAAAATTAAATACCATTCATTTTCCTTTGTCCTAATTATCGTCCAACCGATGGTTTTTATTTAAATTTCAGCTTATAAAGTATTATATACCTGAATCTATTAAGTTTGTCTTATTATTTATATTTTTATAGTAAATGTAAACAATTGACTAATGTTCAAATAGCCACAAAACAACAATTATACATTTTTCTATTAAAATAGCTAATTTCGCCCTCCCGATTCGCCCCCCTGTCTTTGTCCTTCACTGTAATTCTTATTTCGATATGGATATATTATAACGATTGTATGATATTAGCAATTCAAGTAAGTTTCACTCAAGTTCTCAAAATATAATAAAAGTAAAATTAGGAAAAATAATATAATGTGCTTTTCAATATATTTAATATATGCAATAAATTTAATAAAAAATCTAAGCAATTTTGCCTATGCTTTCGCTGTAAATCGAATAACTCGTTTTAAAAATTTTAATTGCTAAATAATTCTATCTTTTTAAAGTTTGTTGAAAAAGTTAGTTGATTTTTTAACGAAAACATGAAACAAATAGAATAAAAAATTTACGACGTAGATACTGATATGGTATATCTAGTTCGCATAAACATGTGAAAAATACTACGCAGATGTTCCTTTAGTTTGATTCGTATAACAAATTTCCCCGTCTTCTTTCTTTGCCTGAGGAAATTTATTTGAACAACAATTCAGACTTGTCACGATACAAAGGTAACGAGTTAAATTTATTTTCTTGGTATTTCAGAGATGGTACGGAGAATAATCATATTATATAAATCCGTATTATTTTGCTGATTTGTTTTTCTCATAGCTAATAAATATGTCAACATCAGATAAAAACTATATATATATATATATATATATATATATATATATATATACATATATATGTAAAATTCTATAAAGTTATAGAAGTGATTGCCAACTAAATAAATTCTGAGAAGATTAGGTAAATTACATGTAACTAACAATTTCCAAATCTGAATTTTACGAGAAAGTGTTTGCGAAATCCGTATCGCACAATACTTTCATGTGAATACTTCTTATTCACGAGCTTTTTTATAAAATATTTATCAAAGACGGAGAAAAATATTGTAAAGTAAACGTTACGATAATGTTCCGTGCAATAAATAAAAAAATAAAAACTAGTTATGACATGTTCTACTCTCACTTTTTCAGTGGCACGACGTCCCAAAGAGCATAAGTTATGTGGAAAAGCAAAGGTAGCAATTCAGGAAGAATAATACTGAACGCGCCGAAAAATTTTATGAATAATCTTAGAGCGAAGTAATGTGTTTTTTAAAAAGCAATCAATTAAACTGTAACCAATTAAGAATGTTTTGTTGAATAAATGTAATAGACGAGTTGAACGCGGGGTATGTGGTAGACTGGATCATGAAACATTAGATACCATTTGAATATTACACCTAAATAGGGAATTTCCATTTAACGATATAACAAGCTATAGTCAAAATAATAATTTTATTGATATTTTTTGATAGAAATAATAACTATTGAACATTTTTCTGGATTAGTTCGTAATTGAATAGCTTTCTGATCAGTGTGTCTGATCTAAATTGGTCTTTCTACTGATATCTAAAATTTGGCGATACGTAATGCTTCAGCAAAGAGCTTGAAATAATTGACGAATATAATGCAGTACATTACTTTAAATTTGCGACTAATTTTATTCACTTAATAATTTAATAAAAGTCCTTTCCAACTGACTTACTTCTAACGAAGTAAAATATTCTGTCCACTTACAGAACGTAGCAGCCTCTCCGACACGAGTTAAAAGGATTAATATTGTGGACGTAATTTGTACATTTTTTCGTTGTCCTTATCCATAAAATTACTTACATTATAATCATCGTAAAATTATGTTTCTCAGGTGTCAAGTAAACATAATTTTTTCGGTATATTATTATTGCGTAAAATATAGCGCCAATAAATATATTGGAAATTTACATAAGAATTTGTCATGAACAAAACTATAATATCACATAGACTTTCTTTACGTTTTTAAGCTCATGAGAGATATATCACAATCAGTAGAATATTGTAATAGAGATAGGATGATGAAGTTCGATAAATTTTACATTTTATTTCGTCAGAATTTAGTCTTATACCCACTCCGCTACAATATAAACTATAACGAAATATTAATACATCATTAAATTTACAGTGTTAATATCTTGTAATAAATATTTTTTAGAGTTGCAATAAAAAAAATATTTTGTGAAACCAACACAGCAACTATTTTGAAAAATATTTCACCTCAATTAGTCGCTTAAAATGAAAAACCAAATAAAAGAGCACTTTCTTGTAATTGAACGATACATTCGTTTTGTCCGAAAGATTGTAGTTTGAAAATTTAGTAACTGGGAAGGACTGAGAAAATTATTGTTGGTACTGAGGTTGATTTAAAATTATATAGAATAAAAGACTAACTTTTTGTGTACCCCATATTTACCGTTTGATCGAAAATTTTCTTTGATATTTATTAATATAGCAGTTTTAAATAATATTGGAATTTTTAAACATAGCTCTAAATAAACACCTAACTCAACCATTCCAATAAATTATGCAAATGTACAAAATCCGTCTATTATTTTTTATTTTTTACAATACTTGAATTCTTTTCACACTTTCAGTTCAAATATTGATCCTCTCATAAGTGTTATTTTTACAGTTTTTAATCAGATCTCTGTCAGTTAATTTTCAAAATCTCAAAGTCAAGTCTTATGGACTACTACTTGTACAGCGACACATATACGTGGACATTAAATTATGTAAAAATCTCATTTCAGCGTCTATATTTATTAATTTTTAAAAGTAAATATAAAATTACTTTAATCATAAAGTAAAAAAGGTATCGACGGTATAATATCATAAGCCAGTTCGTATAAAATCATGCACTCAATATTCCAATTCACGGTCTTGGGTAAGCCAGAATATTTTTAATGAAATTTATATAAGGCTATATAAGATTTTTAAATAATTTCTCTCTCGATCCGAACTTCAGCACATTATAATATTTTTGTATTATCTTACAAAATCCTTCTGATTCGCCGAAGCAATATCACTGCCGTGCAGAAAAGCCGTTTGCAAAAAAATATAAAGCGTTTTCTCTTTTGGCAACGGTCTCTTATGTTTACGACCTACAATGGAATATAGTTTCGATTATTTCGATAGCAGTTAAGGGCAATAATCAGCACAACAGGTTTATTAAAATTACTTATGTGAATGAAACTTAAGTAATGTAAGATATTGGAACGAAGTTCCTTATCGCGCGTTGCGAAAGGGGGCTAGACGGAAAAAATTAAGACCAAAAGTTGTAACGACACTTTTTGCTATAGTTGCTAGCGGGCGCGCTGCAAGCCGTGCGGCGTGCGCGTGTTTCTCTGTATGTCTCCCTCTCTCTCATAGAAAGCAAGCCAGTTATTTTCGTTTCGTCTTTCTATTTCACATTGAACAGTGTGGTATCGCGGCGATTATTTTTGTTGAGTGTCTACAGGTTTTTTGTACATAATAAATAATAAAAAATAATAACAATAATTATTATTATAACTTAAAAGAAATAAAATTTTATTACAATTCCTTCACTAATTAATCGAAAGGAACATCGTTCCATTCGGGTGTCCCTTGACACCTCTCAAGTTTTTTTTATATATTTTATTATGAAAAGTCTCTATATTTATCGTTGGAACGTTTATAATCCTATTAAAAAACTTGCAACGGAAAATAGACAAAATTTATATTTCAAAATAGACAGACATCCGTCATTATAAACCTGTATTTCTAATTTTTAAACTTCCATATATTAATGTTAAAAAATATGTATTTATTTTCTTAACTTTGTGGCACTTTACCCGTTGGTTAGTTTATTCTCATTTGAAGTTTAGAATATTTTTGTCATGATAACTTTCTTACAAATTAGAAACGTTTATTTTTGATAGTTGCCTCTCGGGGTCTTGAGCTTCCGGAATTTCTTGGAATAATTTCCCAACTGTCTTATTATAGTTCACTGTCTCAAAATATCCCGATCTATGGATTATTTTCATTTTAATTTTTCCAGCAATGTCAGTATATTCATATTTACTACACCTTACTTAGTATTTATTCTTAATGAGCCATTCCTATAGATGGCTAGAGAAATGTTCCTTAATAATTTTTTTCCTAAATTTGCAATAAATCAAAATTTCTCACAATAGAAATCTGTGCTTCTGATTTTAAAAACCACTTTGACCTATGTATACACACACATATATTCGAGTTATTAAATTATCCGTATTTTGTATTGTACATTTAACAAAATTGTGGGCGCTCAAGCAAAGTTATTTTTTGCCGATAAAACCATTAAAAACAGAAATTAACTAAAATATTAATAACATACATTACATGCTTGATCCATATTTTTCCATGAAATATTAATGAAAAGAAAAGAAAGTTGAAAAAAAAATAAATGCCAAATTTAACTGTTCAGGTCAAAAATGTTTTGGAAGTGGAAACTAAATCTCAGCTCCCTCTTTCTGTAAGTATTGGATGATATATCTGTTCGGGTTAGTTTTATCAACGATTATATGCAAAATCAACAATCAACAGTAACCTATGAGAGAAAAGCCGTCTTCTTATCACATTATATGGAATAAAGAAATTATTTTGTATTCAAATTATCTACTAGATTTTGAATTATCAACCACAAGCTGTATTAAATATCACTTTTATGCTATATCAATTATGTAGGATCATTTAATATCCGTGATGTGAGGAATATCTTCTCAGATGTCGTTAATAGCGATGTTTTCAATGTTAGATGATGAAGAGCAAAAATATCCTTTATTTCTTTATTCATTTGTACACTAATAGCTACATAGAGTTATGTTATTAAAATAAGGGCAATCTCTAGTTTAAATATAATAATTGATTTTTAATTTTTGCACTGCAATAAATGTTTTTTTTCTTTGGAATCACTAGGTTCTACTGCATATATGTCTAATATGTATATTTACGTAACATAACCGTATTTTAAAACTTGTATTTTGATAAATTTTACCGTTGAAATCATATGAAAATTTTCTCAAGCATAAGAAATTTATTTCTGTTTTTAGAGTTCCATTGCTAACAACACATTTTACTTTATTTTTTTATTACTATAATGAAATGAGTATTAACTTAAAAACGGTTATAATAAATATATCATAGCTAGGACTTTTCATTACAAAGTTATAACGACTTGAAAACTGACAAACTACGATTCGCGCGTAAAAGCCCTATACAAAAAACCATTGGATTATTATGTCACTGGCCAGTTTTTAGCATTCTTTGTAAGAGAGTTTATTAAATACCTTTAGTATCTCATTAAATACACCTTTGAGTTATATTTTGCATGTTATAATTATCTGATTTATTTTGTGTGGAAATTAAATTCATGGCAACTTTTTTTATTTAATTTAAAAAAATTACACTTTTTCCTATTTAGAAATTTCGATTAAATGTTTGTTCCATGCATTATTTTTTCGTCCCAAGGTTTTTTTCAACCTACTCTACAGTTTTAAAACTTTTTTACAAAAAAGGTCGACATCAGTCAAATACCCTATTATTGAAAACGGAACTACCCTAATAATATCCTTATAAAACTTTCTTTACCCTTGTAGTTTTATCCAGTTAATGTTTCCGTCTGTTTTCTTGTCCGTATATTACAGCAAGTTTGCTCGGAGAATTTGGTACTATATAAATGAAATTTGGATACAAGGTGTCTTCTATGAACTGCTATAAAGTGAAGTTTTGGAAAAAAATATATATTAGGGTGGTGCACTAATACAATAAAAAATATCCATTGCACGAAGACATCTGGGATATTTTTCGATACGTTTCAAAAAATAATGTAGACGTTCCTAAAAGAGTTTTACATTTAAGTGATTAGTTGTATATATACATATATATGTATATATATATATATATATATATATATATATATATATATATATATATATATATATATATATATATATATATATATATGTATATATATATATATTCAAACAAATAAAATTATCTCTATCAAACGACCAATCACCTTAAAAGATTTAAAAAAACCCATTTTCCAATTTTTATTTTTATTATATTTTGAGCATGCCACATATGTGTTCAAAATATAATAAAATATTAGTTCAAAATGTAATAAAACATCTTCAATTCAAAATTCAAACAAATCTTTTAATCCTACATAAATTGATTCCAAAATCGTTTATGAAAGGTTTTTACATTCGTACTTATATCCACTTGAAGTTTTTATGCCAATAATCTTTTGACAATACTTTCAACTTCGATATGCTCACGCCCTATGCAAAATATGTTCCATTCGTGGATAAGTGGATATCTGCGTTATCGATTTCGTGTACGTCATAACTTTTTTAATATACGTCACGCGCCGATCTATATTCAAATACGTCATCAGAATACGAGTAACGTTTCAGGTGCCATTGCTAACTTGGGTATGTATATCGTACGGATTTTTGAAGTGTTATGTATTATATTCAATAAGGGATCATTGGGACACAGGGTTTGTGAAAATATTTTGATTGGCGGCAAGTGTAGAAGACAGTTACATATTTAATATTGGAAGGTTACTTTATGGCTATGCTGCTGTCGTAACATAAGCAGATAGATAGCAGGGATGATATTTTGTTAAGACGTTATTCAAATATGTGAAGAATTCGAAAGAAAAAATAACGTATTGTCTTGACATGTATATATATTTAATATTAGTCATAAAATATTAGAGGACTTATTACAGTTAACGATATTGTTTAATTATATTTTTTTTGTGGGACTTTTTGATGAAACGGTAATCGTTTATAATTAAAAAGTAGATAGTACTTGGATCATTTATTTATTCGGCATATAATATATACACAAATATATATATATATATATATATATATATATATATATATATATATATATGTGTGTGTGTGTGTGTGTGTGTGTGTGTGTGTGTGTGTACTATATTGTACATTGAAGTTATTTTGTGCACCCTATCAATATTAACACATTATTACACACATTTTATTTCTCCTAATAATACGTATTGATAATTGCGAGTTTTATAATAGCAAAGAATATTTATTATGAAAGCCCGATATCAGCACTACAACAAATCATGGCGTATTACATTGTGTAAACATACTCGGCGAAATTTTTATCTCAGGCCGTGACTTTAATCACAGAGGTATGACGTGTATTTTAAATATGTTCCATATAATAAAATTTCATAAAAATATCTAGCCATTACTATGAATATAAATGTGGCTCAAATGAACTCGTAATAATGAGGTATAAGTTTATTAAACAACGACGTAATATGTTTTGCAATAACTATCTAATTTTGTTACTAACAGCGGTACTTGTGAAAATAATACCTATTAAATATATTTCCAAGTTATTCTGAAAGTTACATGAATAAATAAGTTTCGTATATACGTTTGTAAACTTTAATTAAATATCTATTATTCGGCAATGGCAAAGCCATTTTTAAACTATATTATTACTAAAATTTCAGGCAAGCAATATATTGGAGTTTATTATACAATCTTCTATTATTCTCTATTATTTGCTTGTCAAATAATGATTCCATATTAACTCGTTTAACGTCTGAATGAAGTATCTTTGGCTTAAGCTCCACTATCTTAATATATGTGTTTCTTAGAGTTTAATTTAATTTAATAAAACTGTTCAATACACCTAATAGGAGTGAATGATTGTAAATATAAAATAAGTCGACCGTTACTAGCACATATTTTTTGTTTTTCAAAGTCATTGGAAATGATTATACGTATTTCTGTGAGTAACTTGTGTAATTTTTTTTTATATATTGTAATATATATATTTCTTAAGATTAGTTAATCTATCCTTATATACTAATTTGTTAAAAATTGCGCGGCAATAATATCTTATACTTACAATCACTCAGCATCAGAGTATCCTTCAATCAATCGTAAGGTAAGGTGTACTTTCGAGAATGGTCCAGAATGTTATCCATATTAATATTACTCTAAATCACTTGTGCCTGAAATAATTTTAATACAATGAGTAAGTTAACAAATAAGTTCTTAAACTTGAATGTTTATTTTCACTGCCAATTTAAATTTACATGTCAAAGTTCGCATATACAACCTGCAGTATGAAGTCCGCACATACAATTTTTTAGAAACGCTGTATTCTGCAATATGTGTATATATATATATATATATATATATATATATATATACATATTTTGCAGTATGGATGATGTCAAAATTTTGCATTGAAACTGGATTGTTAGAAAATTAATTTTTGTATACGGTGTCAATGACGATAAGTTTTATTGAAAACCTGAATAATATTATGAGCGCCTTTGTTGCGAATATGATAATCCTATAAATTGCTATTATGAACGTATTCATTCTCATTTAAAACTACGTATAAAAATTAGAAAATATTCAACACACAAAATTTATTTGTGGAAAATTTTGCATTGCTTGAAGTATAAAGAGTTCAACAGCAACACAACCCCTTGAGAGTTTATGTATAGGAGAGGATAAAGAGGAATTTCAATCATAAATATACCTGACTATATTAGCGCAATATATCAATGTCTAAAAACGCATTGTTTACGTTAATATTAAACTTAGGACTAACATAGATAAAAAAAAAACTGCAGACTAGATTGCAGATTGGAAAAATTTTGGAATGAATGTAGAAATTAAAATACATATAAAAATATTAAAAAAATATGGAATTTGTTTACTGGAAGTTTTACTTCTTAAAGGGTATCCATAGTGCTTCACCACGCTTCACAGCCCTATGCATTGTGAATTGTTTAACTCCAGGTCTTACCTTTAGTGCCGTCAGTTCTGCGTACGATTACATTTGCTCTTCCCTTAAGGATTTTAGTCCAAAGCCTGCTTGGGAATATGGACTTGTTACTTCCTGAATATAAGACCAAACCTGAATTCCATTTGCGGCATTTTATTTAATAAGAAATTCCTTGTATTGGTTGAGCAAATCTTGTTTAGATATCTTCTCAGGCCATTATATTCGGAGAATATATCTAAGGCATAGACTTGGAGTTGACTTGTGAGGAATTTTAAAAGCATTCCATGTAAATGTAAACTCATAAAGCAGCATGATTTTGATGTTTAACCAACATATTTTGAACTTTACTATCCACGTTTGTATTTGCAACTACCATATGGGGTTGAATTAGATGAAAGTTGCCTAAACATTAGTAATACCTCTATTTTATTTAGGTTAAAGATTAAGATTATAACGAATTTCAAAGCAGAAAAAAAATTTGGCTCCGTCCATTGGTACTGTAGACATTTCTATTGTAAGGAAAATTTCGTGGGAAAAAATATATAGAATGTGGTCACACCAAATAGGGTTTGCGCGAATGTAAAGAAAAACTCAATATTTTATTATTATAAAACCTAAGTTGTAATTTTAAGTATAAATTTTGAGTTCAAAGCATGATTACGGAGGCATGCCCACACTGATGGTTCCTCATCGAGCGTTAAAGTGAAGTGCAGTGGGTATAAAACGGTATTCAATCCGGAGGCATCATGCTTTGACTGGCTGGATTAGTCGTTGTTCGCGCCTATGTAATAGGCCTGTCAAACATCCTCCTCCCCTAGAAGAGCAATTGGAAGACGGCAGACCCGAACGTGGGCCTTTCGCTCAATGCGCCTGCTAGTCTAGTCTTCAAATCGGTCACTTTTCAAAGATTATGCTGGCCAGGAAATAGCTTGATGGGCCGTCCCATTCTCCATTTAAGTGGAGGCGCGATATCCTCCTTTAGGAACACTAGATCGCCGACCCGTAGAAAAGGTTACCAATGACGCGACTTGCTGCGATGTGGCAGTTCCGCAAAGTAATCGCTATTCCGTCTGAGTCAAAAATGTTTTAATATCTCAATGCGCTATTACCTGGTTTATTGCTCGGAAATTGGTGCCGAAAGGAGTAAAGTGAGTGATCCACTAATGAAGAGTTAAAGGGGACAAATCGTAAAGATCCGTTGTTAAGAGAATGAGTGGACAGGAATTAATACCGCCCCTATCAGCACAAGCAACATTTCTGACTCTTCATAGACTAAATTAACATTGCCGTTTTAAATAATATTTCGTCAATTTTACACTTATCGTAGAGAAATGTGAGGGAATAAAATGAAAATGAATGCTTTCTTCTAAGGCGAAACTGTTTATCGCTTATCCAGTTTAGCGAAACTTTTTATCGCTGAATTCTACCCAATTAATTATTTTCCCCCACAAAATTACGCCCATTATCGCAACAAATAGTGTGAGGTTTACCTCGGTGGATATAAATTAACGCAAACACAATATAAATGCACCTTAATTGAGATACTGATCATCTCCAAATGAATCGGCTGCGTATAAAAGCATATAAAAACTAAGGTAGCGATTTTATAATTTATTGCCTCGTCCTTTTTTACTTGATATTTAAAAAGGGTCCATAAAATCAACGCCATATATACTTGGAAACGAAAACCTTGTAAGTTTTCAGTTCGTAAGCTGCCCATTATTTGCTCCAAAACCTTACCACGTAAACGCGTAAAAAGTACATACTGTTTTACTACACTTTGCGCTAGGATTTCTTCAAAGACCAAATTGCCTTCAAAGACAAATATGTCTCACGCATAGTACTAAGGATCAATTGTGAACCAGCATATTTTAGTCGTATGTGCTCATGTTCTATTTACAGCTGCGTAAAATGATACTCATTATCAAGAAGGGCTGGATACCTTTTAGGGTATTTTTAATCTGTGTCGATATAGTAACCACCAATTCGAAGCTCGTCGTTCCCGTTAATAAACGGTAATCAAGACGAAATTGAATTTAATTATTTTTATGTCAGAATAACCTAAATTCATTTGGCAATAATTCTCATTTTAAATGTTTCTATTTTAGTCTTATGTACCTTATCAAGTGATAAAGTTACCCTTAGTTTAATTTTAATTTTGTTGAAAATATCAATAAATCATTTAATCTATCACATGATTCTAATGATTTTAGGCGAGCTCCAATAATTTTCTAATTTTAAAGTTGAAGTAATAACTTGGTTATGTATGCTTTGGTTAATATTATTGTTTACTTTTATCTCTAGTAAGTCGGCCGGTGTTAAATTGAGCACTGTGGCCACGGACATTAACTTCTTCTTAAAAATGGCGTTGCGTTCCACCATAATTCTGAAGATTGAGGTAAACCGGGTCCTACTTCTCTAGGAGCCAAACTCACCTAATTTAATGACGTAGGTGTGTGCCTTCAAGATTCCTCATGAATATCGCTAACTCTATTACAAACAAATGATCTTAACCCCTTTACCCAATCCAAGACTAGTAAGTCGGTCAGACCACGTCCATTTACATTGAATATTGTAGTGCAACGCATAATAAACCAATGTAATCAAACGCAAACCCAATTCTATTCACAATTAAATGAAACTATGTGATGTAGTATTATTTCTACTTTCTTCAAGTTTTTACCACGACCTAGGTTTAGTTGTATTACAACATCTTCAGGTGGGCTATTAGCGAAGATCTTTGCTAATAGCCTATTAGCAAAGATCTTTGCTAATAGGCTAACCTACGTCATAAAGATAGCCCACCTGCAGATTTTGTAATACAACAAAACCTAGGTCGTGGTAAAGAACTTAAAGAAAGTAGGAATAATACTACATTACGTAGTTTCATTTAATTGTGGATTATAAAAGGTGTCAAAAATATTACACCATATTTTTTCTGGTTTCTCGCAGAGGATTAGCCCAACCCAATTTTACCAGCCATAGTTCCTGCAAATGTATTTCAAAAGGCTATTGTAATAGCACTAAGTAAGCCTAGTGGATCAAATATCTTGCATGTGTCAGGAGAAATGGTTCTCTTTGTAATTTTTTTTGGTTTCAGATATGTTTAAAATAAATTGTATTTGATCGGTGTCGGAGAACCAACGTAATCCCAATCCAATTGATCATTTATTTAAATCTAACGAATGTGATATTGGGACGCTGGTTTCAATTTCCTTATAATTAGTATAAAATTTATATAGTGGAAAACATGCAGATACTAAAGTGTCAGTAATGTAATTATATATGTATAATAGGTTTCCCTGATTGTCACTTCACGTTAGAAAATTAATAAAGTAAAAGCCATACTCACTAATTTCAGATGTAAGTTTATTTTTAGTTTCTTATGCCAACTGTTTTTTTTACAACGATGACTTAAAGTCACCTCTCAACAATACGAGTATTAACTATAGATGACATTGCGAGTTTCTATAGAAATCGGCCCAATAATTTTTGGTATGTCGGCTGATAGTACATGCGCATATTTTCTAAATCTCAATATTAATTCTATTAACGGATCTTGAAATGTTAAACTAATAAACGGAATATCGTTTAAAGACTTGCCTAAAGACAACTTGGCTGAAGCGTCAAATATCACAAGAAGTCTTGTTTCGCTTTCTTCACGCATTACATCATGATTTGGCTGGCAGTAACCGAACTCGGGTTTTTTGATCCTACTTAAATTACCTAATCATTCATATTCCTTATTGAATTGCTTATGCTCGTGTTCATAGTTAGATTTTTGCTGATGCTTTCTCGAAATTAAGAAATCTAGATGTAATCATAAGGTAAGGATAGCCTAATATTTCAAATTATTCATGTTATATAGAAAGAACATCCATTATCATTCAGTCGCTTAACATTATTAATAAAATGCCTTTCGCACATTTCATGCTAGTGGGTAACCGATATTTTAGAATCAGGCAATTCTTCGAGCTCCCAAAATATTGAAAGCTCCCAGGCTCACAAGATATTCTGTACTAAAAATTTACTAAATCATTGTTAATCAGTATCACCACCGCCTATCGGTCCAACCACCAAGCAACTGAGTCTCGAATTTTGTAAGATTATTAAATTTGGTCCCACTAGTTTTTGTTTAGTACAAATACATTCGTAAAACTCATCATACCCTAAGATAATGTTAATATCAGACAGCTTAAAAAATTCAGGATCCGCTAGTTTAATCGAATTTGGTATTGACAATTATAAAGATTGGTCTGAATAATTTGGCAAGTGGTCTGTTACTTTAGGGAATACCAAATATTTAACGTTAAGATATAATATATATATATATATATATATATATATATATATATATATATATATATATATATATATATATATACAATAGATAATAAATTATCGAAAAATGTTTTAATAGAATCTCGCTGCGAAACTTGTTCGTCAATGTCAGAATCCAAGTTGTCACTCTGAGACTGAACTGAATTAAATTATCCGTATACTCTTTCTATGATAGTAAATTTTCTCATAAGTTCACTAAATTACAAATCCAATATCGTTTGAGGCGATAAATTTTGTATAGCAGAAATGTATTCTTTAAATTAGTTAATCGACCCTTTATAATACCACATTTTCTTATTAAATTTTTTAATAACTTTTTCTATTCTTAATTTATTCATACATCGTCTAATTTATTCGTATTTATTGTTAAATTTGGATAAAAATTAATTGTATAAATAATGATAAACATAAAATCGAACTCAAGTCCTCAGTGAGCAATCCACTACGCCGCTCGAAATCAGGAATCTTAATTTAAATTCAACTAGCGCGCAGGCAAGTAGATCGACGCAACTTATCTGGAATAATTCGGCGGTGTAAATCAGCAAAGATCAAATATAAAGTTCGTACATTCCAAGCTGCAAATATTGTTATTGTCAATTGAATTTAAATCAAATTTAAAATTATAATTTTATTGAATATTTTACAATATAATCATTTTCCTGCTCAGTAATTAACTTTAATGTGCAATAATATAATGAAGTAAATGAATATTAATCAAAGGTAGGATTAATATTCATTTACTTTATTAATTGAAACAATGATAAATTAATTGACCTTGAGGTAGAAATGTGGAGAGAAATAATTTCTTACACATATGTATTGAAATTAGATAGGGCTGCATTATGTTATTAATATATTCTTTCATTATGTTATTTCACTGACAATAATGGAAATGAAATAACATAATGAAAGAAATGAAGGAAAAGGGTACTTCTCTTTTGTTAGACTCCGTTCAATTGATGAAATCAGCTTCCCCTCTCCGAAATTGCAGGGTTCTGTCACGGTTGCCACTTATATTTGGGCCAAATAAGGTTGGCGCGAACGTAAAGAAAAACTCAGTGTAGAATGTTGTATGAAATGTATAATTATGAAATGTAAGGTATAAATTTAAGTATAAATTCTAAGTTCAAAATATGATTATGGAAGCACGTCCGCGATGATGGTGCCTCGTCGAGTGCCAAATGTGGAGTGCATTGGAAATAAAACGGCGTTCAATTCCTGGATTAGGCGCTGTTTGCTGGCGCAACGGATTGGCTGGATTAGTTGCAGTTCGCGCCCGGGTTCTTAGCCTGACTCATGGTGACGTGAACACAGTGTGATTATAATATTCTATCTGCTCTCCATACTGTATTTAATTGTTTTTCTTCATTTGCTTTACCTTAATATATTTTAGTCTATATCGTTTAATTTTAAAACGGAAAAAGTTAAGTTTTCCCGGTCGTTAGTCAAGCAGGGGTTGGACAGAGGTCTTGATTGGATGTAAGACATTTCTCTGGCATTAATATGTTCGGAATATGTATAAATAACGTACGATAAATTCTGTAAATAATTAAATCCTTACGTAAATTCGTGGAAGGTCGTATTTATCAAAATATCAATATATATGAAAGAATAGACTCGTATTGAAAAATTATTATATTTTCGTGAATATTAGGATCATTCTATAGATGTACTTAGGTTGTCTTAGTTAATATTTGTAGATCTTAAGCCAGGCCTTACTCGGCTGTGGTTGGCCAGCGCAGCGTCTATATTTTAACCGCCTCATAGCTGGCGGATGACTCACATAGGGCGGGTTTTTTCCAGACCGGGTAAAATGAAATATAACTGAAGGTTTTCCCCGTGATACAAGGCATGGGCATATTTTACTTTTTTTAAATCAAAGCCCTGATCCAAAGTGTCAAGTGAACATAAGCTTAATACAGGACGTATTGAATTTATGTGGGTACATAGACTAAATTTTCATGAACATATATTGAGGTAATTACATTTGAAAATGTTTGTCCCACTAAAATTACAACTACGTAATTCTGTACATGTTAAACGTAAAGAAAAAGTTAAATGATAACAACCGCACACTAACGTGAATTTTTTAACTCTAAGTAATTTTTATTCACTCATTTACAATACATTACTTTTTCGTTCTAGACAACATTTTCTTTCGAAACTTTATTTTTAGTTACAGAATTTCCGTTTTTATTGAATTTTTATTATTCCGAGTCAAAATAAAGCCTTTACAAATTAGAAACCTTTGAAAGTTTTATTATTATTATGGATAATATAACTTTTAAGGGCGGAAACATGTTTAAAGTAACTTTACAAAAATAATAAATTTTGATAACATCTTTTAAAATACTTGATCTGTGATCAATATTATTAGGGAGAAATATTATTGGATTAAAATAAATTTTCTTAAAACAATATGTTTTACAATTTTCATTCCAGTAACAATCTATGCGTGCCTACAAATTTATTACAAATATCATGACGATACTAACAGAATAAAACGAACGCTAAAATATTGATAAAATTCTGATAAACGTTTCTAGCAACCTTTTGTTGCGAACCGAATTTATGTTTCCTTAAAACAACAATAAACACAGAAAGCTACGAGTGTTTAAAGGCAGCAAAAAAATAATAACCGAATAATAAATCAGTTTTTATTTCATTTCCACTCCAAATGTTACGTGTAAAGGTCAAAGTGAAGCAACATTGTGCTTTCCTACACTCTATTAAATCGGCACAAAAAAGGAAACTTGTAAAAACCGCTCGTAATCTCACGTTGAAGCGTAGGAATGCTTTACATTCAAGTCGATTATATAAAATATACATATTTGCCGGAAGCGACGAATGAATTAAGTGGATAAATATCATTTCCAGAAATGAGTTGAGTGTAGTTAAACATATGTAAATGTTGATATAAGCGAAGAAAAATATTCACATATGTGTCAGGCAGTCGATTATACCTCGGATATTTGTTGAATTTGTTAGATGTATTTTTATTAAACATATCTCAAGTTATGGAAATGTGTATAATGGCGAAATTATATCTTAAACCTATCAACGCAATTGTATACTTATTTAAGAGAATTGCTTATCTTGAATATTGCTTAATAAAGTCACTAAAACTTAACCTTTGTTCCATTGATGTCTCTCATTTATTTTGAAACCTGTTGAAGTAAACGACCAAAAAAATTATAAGGAAAACATTACGTAGAATCTTTTTGCTATTTATGTTACTGATTTTCGAGTATAAGCAGTTAGACACTAATTTTTAGACAGAAATTTAAATGACACAGAATAGTTCAGACTAATATTTTTTATTTTGTGATTTCATATCCAAGTTCAAAATTATTTGCACCGTTTCATTGGTTGATTTGTATTGTACATAAAATATAAGTACAGAAATATTTCACGAGCCACTTTTTAATTATCATTCAAGAAGCATTTATCTTAGGGAAAGACTTTCATTTTCAGTAATAAACAAATACAGACTTGTTAAATAAATTACCAGGTTTGATGAATATTTATCTTGGTTGGTAATTTATTGAAAATAATTGTACGTAAACATTTGTATAAAATGAGATATCCATGACAAGGAACTAACAATTAGTGCCGTGGTATAAAGATAGCTTTTACCCTTGTTTTTACCCTTACTTCATTACCACTGTGCATATTAAATTAAATACATTTGTTCTACTTATCACGTAAAACTAAAAGCAGTATAGAATAGTAGGATCAATGTATCGTTTTCTGGCTTTGACACATATATATATATATATATATATATATATATATATATATATATATATATATGTATGTGTGTATGTGTGTGTGTCTGTGTGTATATATATATATAT
Source organism: Druceiella hillmani (assembly GCA_039881145.1). Classification (NCBI taxonomy): domain Eukaryota; kingdom Metazoa; phylum Arthropoda; class Insecta; order Lepidoptera; family Hepialidae; genus Druceiella; species Druceiella hillmani. The sequence goes on from JAYKKI010000042.1 coordinate 6,279,248, forward strand.
ATATACTCATTTAGGTTCGGAAAATGCGTGACTAAAAAAAAGTAAAATTTTTAGGGAGGAAAATATAATTTTTTTGGGTTTACTTTATACAATAAAAATTTTTTGCATGTTGAGATTCTCGCTATAGTTTCTGCAGAATTACATTTTTTTCCTTTTTGTTTACTGGACACGCTGTGTTACCATATTAATCCCCAAAGTCTAATTTATATTTAATTATTTCATTAGGATTATACTACAAAACTCTTAAATCTAGTACTGCAATATAATTTGCGACTCGTTCAGGTCTGGCTGATTCATATAAAAAATATTTTTTATTAAATAATGATAACTTGTAAAGCTGACTATGAATGGCTGTTTATGCTGAAATTATTCATAATATTATTTTGAATTTTGAATTTGATAGCGCTATGACCAGAATCACACACCATTTGGGTGTGACCCTTTTCTAAAAATGTCTGGGTTATTAATGTATTATATTCAACCGTTGGTTCTAAAGGAGCATTCGACATAATCACATTTTTATTTTGCGCTGTACACTGATCAGAAAAGAGAATTATTGGCAAAGCTTTTTTCTAGAGCGGTTTTCAGCCAATCCACTATACATAAAGCAGAAGCCACTAATCGTGTGTTATGCTCATAATAATGGTTGTATTATGTTGCCAGATTTAACATATTAAAATTGCGTAAACACAGTTCGAAACTACAAGCTAGTGCTTTATATTATAAGTATAAAACACTTGCTTGTAATTTCGAACGCCACTGAACTGGTTGGAGATCGTATGAGATAGATGCTCTTCAGCTGCCTTTAGTTCTTTTTCTCTATCTGACTCTTTTTGATTTATGTGTCTACGGTAATCCTCCTCAATAATATTCCCTGCTTTGAATGCACTGTAATTGATACATTTATCCTTTTTGAATAGAATAAACTTCAATATTTTTCTGCAAATGTTACAACAAAGACTAATGATTAACAGCTTGCTTATTTTCCTCAGTACATCTGATACAATAAATTTTACGTAGAATATTTTTTTCCAATGATAAGGTCTAAATCTCGGGTGGCTGTTTAACTAGTAGTGGTTGTTAAACTGCTAGTCTAGTAGTGGAAGGGCTATTTTTGCGAGATATTTAAAATAATATTTTAGAAAAGCTGTGCCAGTGTTTTTGGAGTGTAGTTTAAAACCTATTTAAATAAGGATTATTTCATTTTGATTTATTTGCTATTCCTGATTTAGACGTTGATAACCAATAGCGCACCGTCTATTCTTTAATCCCGAATGTATTGAAAAATGTATACATACAAACTCGTTTCATCTAAAAGGTTCTTCGAGTTTGAATTTTTTTTCTTTTGGACATAGCTCAAGATGTGAAATATTGCTTGCACTTCCAACATCACGTTTTTCCAAAATTTAAGAACAGAAACTTTAGTTCTTGATTTGTAACAGTATCACGACTACGAACGCATTTCATTTTTAGTCACGTTTCATTTATTACATAACCCTAAAGTACATCTATGGCCTATCATTCTTGCTAGTATCATAGTATCGTGTAATACCTTAAATTTGTTTTCTTATTATCACGACCATATCCTAAATATTTGCTCCTCTCCATTCCCATAGCCATGGAGGTATTTATGCTCCATTATTTCATATTTACTCGGTAAGTTCCATACGATACTCTTTGGAAGTAACTGAATTATGTCCTATTTTTGCAGCATCATAGACGACATTGACTTTTACTGTGTTAATTTTGACAAAATAACGCGATGCCTTTGACCCAAAATCTTGGTTCAATCGTATGGTTCGTCTTTCGAATCTCTGTTGAATGATGTCAATAACCCATAATGAACATTTCTTGACTTCCGCGATATTCAAATTTAGCGACAATATGTAAACAATAAATTCCTTTTAGCCGGAACTTCTAATAGAACTGATTTCGTTTAGAAACATTGTTTTATTATTCAGTAATTTTATTTCTTTCAATAACCATTATACCAACAAAATTACCAATTATTTAGGAAATGTATTTTAATAAATATAACCTCTTTTTTCATAATATTGAAATTATAACGAAATATTTAAAAGGATGTAATTGTAAAACGTACCTCTTATTTCTAAATACATACCGCTTCAAATATATTTATAAAAAACTATCGCTAGGTGAATCAATGATGAATAAAATATCAAGACGGATGAGTTTCACTTCTGAATATTTATAACAAATTTAAGCGTTAAAATACGAAATCAAATAAAATAGTATAATATAACAGTTATTTATATATGTTATCTCTTTCTAAATCTCGGATACTTTTTCCCAACAGCACAGTTCATACATTACCATTAACATATTAACATGTCTTTTTTCATTCCTGTACAATGAGACTCAAAATATTTATATAATGCGTGTTTTTTTCACTTTAAGCCATAAACACCAACCACTGTAATAAAATATTTAGGAAAATGTTATTTCCTTAATTTATTATTAACTTAAGCATACCTCTTTCATTTAAATATTACTGTCAGAATGTAAAAAAAAATCACATTTTAAATAAGAGACAAGTAATCACAATTAAATGAATAACTCTAATTAAACAACTTCAATGCAATTATCGTTGTCAACGGTGACAAACCTGAAGGAAACAAAGTTTAGCAATGAAAAAAATGTTTTCATAGGAAAACAAATAGGCGAGAACTTCTAATTTATATTTATATTTAATGAGACCTATTTTCTCTTTCATTGATATCCAAATTTGAGATGATGTTTAATTTATTACTGTACATAAATTATTTCCAGGGAGACCATAATTTACTTTTGCTACCAATATTTACATAGAAATCAAGAAACATTTGCAATTAGTAGTAAATGATATTATTTTGTTTGATTTATTAGTGGTGTTGTAATATTATACTTATTCTTTATTTCTATAAGACAAACGGGTGTATTTTCATTAATTTTTGAATATGTCAACATGCCTTAGTTTAAAAAGATTGGGAAAAAATTGGGCGATTATAAAAGTAGATGGGTTATTAATATTGATGCTTAACCCTAGAAGGATAACCTTATTTTATCCAATTTTAATATTAACCAAAATTAAAAGTTACTTCAGTGCAAGAAAAGAAAAAACCATTAAAATTATTTTATATTGTTCAGTAGAAAAATATTGAAAGTAGCACAAAATCAATTATTCAATCTCAGGTGACAAACATTATTAATTATATTTTGTTATTACTCTATTAAAAACAAAACAAAATTTTGTATTCATTTACAAACAAAATGATTTAAATCTTTCCAAAAAAATGGTATATTGTTTAGAACGATTTTGGCCACTTTTTTGGTTTACACCAAAAATAGATGCTTAACATTACAAACAGTAAGTTTAAGATGAGGTACTACTAATATAGGTCTTTTTTTTATTAAATGAAAAAGTCCCCTTGATTACTAGTTCTTGTTTATTTTCTTATGGCACATTTGAATATCCAGGTTTTCTTAAAGTATTTTTTTTAATTAAGCATGTTCTCAATCCCTTGCTTATTGCAGGGTTTTCTAGTATCTTTTCTTAGTTGTTGGCTAAAATTAATAGGAAGTAATTTCTTATTAAGGGCTTATGATAAGTATTATGATTCTAAATTTTTACAAAAATATCGGTTTAGAAAATAAATGAGTTAATGGAAGTAATGTTCAACATATTTAAAATAAATATTAAACTTACTATTTCATCTTACAACCATAATTCATATATTGATACATTTAATGAAAGACGTCAACCGCCCCTTTTGCCGATTTAGGTTTGTGTGTATGATTTATGAGTATTTTATATTTGGCTGTACATATATTTATGACAAAGTTAAAATTTATCCTTTTTAGGCTTGTAAGATAAGACTTCTATCTAAGAGTCGTACAAAGCTATCGAAAAATTAATTTTAGCGGTCAAGATATCTTACATCATTAAATTCAGTTCCCTTGATTTCACGGCAAGATTTTTTAACAGTATAGCTTAAACAAAGAATATAGTCAATCTGTGTGAATAAATTGACTATATTCTTATAATTATGATGACGCAAATGGAATACAAGTGTTATCCAAGCTTCTGGGTCTCATAATGTTTGAAACTTCAACGATAACGGGAAATAAAGAGCCTGAAATGAAATTTTTCATATCTCGTCCAAGGGCTTCTATTCGACGCCTGCTATATATTATATTACCGTCTTCTATTGTCTCTAGTATGCTGTATAAGTCGTAACGACCACTGAAGCATAAGTCGTTATTGTCTTCAATTTTAAGCTTATTCTTTGTCTCGCCGGCACTACTTTCCTCTTGATGATAAGCTTTTATCTGAATATTGGTTAATTATGCCATTTATAAACTAAAATACAAATAATAAATCAGAATAACACAAAAATTCAAACGCATTTTTAATGATTATTCCAAAAAAGGCTATGCATTCGCCTTCAAAAAATTGAATACGTATACACCCAACGGTGACATTAGAAATAGGAAAGAAGAGATAAAGAAAGCACTCGTGAACACTGGGTAGATAAGCAGCATATTTGAAACAGAGTTACCCTTTTGTTAAAGTCTTAACGGGTGAAATTTACGTAGATTATAATTCTGAGGTTAATTTAACGGTAAAGACTAAATTTATTCCCAAGTTGGTAAATTTTAAATGTTTGTGTCAGGTTTTAAATGATGTAGGCGTATTTAAAAAAACATTTTAAGTACGTCCAAATCATTGGTTTAGGAGTTTGCGTATGACATTGTTATATTCTTGAAACTAAATCCAGAAGAAAAAATAAATGAATTATCATTAGACATACCTCGGATTTAGGATTTCCTACCGCAAAAGGGAAAAAATAGAAACTTTGTAAAGTCACGCAGGTGTCCATTTATCCATCTATCACAGTCGACTTTTTTAAATACCGCTTAACGTTGAAATTTTAAATATGAAATCGCTTACATGTACGTTTGTCGCAGCCATTTCTTACATAAATCACTTGACATTGTTTTTCACAAAACATATATATATATATATATATATATATATATATATATATATATATATATATTTGAGTTATTGCAATTGTCATTATTTTCTACTTAAAAAAACGGTGGCGCTTCAGTTAAACCACGTTTTTCCGGTACCACCATTAAATACAAAAATGAACATGAATCGTAGTAATTTGCACTACACGCACGATACATATTTTTCAATGGAATAGTAATTAAAAGAAAAAAGTTAAGAAAAAGTCATGAACATTTAAACTGTTTAAAAACGCGTGGTAAATAAGTTTTTTTGCAATTGGAAATTAAATTTCGGCTCTATCCCGATGTCCATATACAAAAATTGTTTTTGTTTGAATTTGTTCTGTTTGTAATTACATAAAAAATTTTACTTAAAATTTACATGGTTTAATTAATTGAAAAGTTACATATGAGGGAAAAAAATCGTCTGATTAAAACAATTTTTTTTAATTAGTTTATGTAGAGTGATAAATTTTCAAAACGTGAAACCAAAGAAATGTGTGGTTATAAAATATCCGTGGTGTGAGGAATACCAATATTAGCGGATGTACAGAAAAAAAATCATAATTTACATATTTATTAATTTTTATATGCGCTTAGATACTTATTACAGGTTCATTACTAAGGCAGTGACAATCGCTTCCCGTTAAGCAAACATGTAAATAACTGTTATCTTAACCTATAGCTAAGACATATTCATTAACTTTTGATAATCACCACAATCTATGTGTAATTTTCAAGTTATAGTACATGCATGTCAAATACGTATATACATAGAATAAAATGGTCTTTAAAATTTGTATTTATATTAATATTTTTGTTAGAATAAAAAGGGAAAACTTTACTTACATATTCTATTCCCCCGATCTGAAAAATAAGTAAATATACAATTTAAGACTGGAAACAAACAAAGACAACTTGACATATTTTTCCTTACTATTTTGAATAAAATCACACTTGCTAAGAATTAATTGTCCAGATATTATACAATTTTTTTATAACTTTGTGTTTTGTTACTCTCATCAGCAAAGTAGTCAGTGATAAATGAAATAATATGAAATCAATGGATAAAATATTTCTTTATTTACTCTTCATATTTTAAAATTTAAAATCGCCGTGTAACTTGAGGGCATGTAGATTGGAACAAAACTTTGTAGCAAATAAATTTAGTCGCCAATAAGGGAAGAGAAATCAAATATTTACCATTCAACACATATTGTTACAACAATATTTGTTACAGCGAACATTGAGAGCTAAGTAATTCAAAACATTACGATAAAATAATGAAAAATAAATAAGCTCAAATTATGATGAAACGCTCTCCGGCATCATTTATAATAATAACAATTGCTTGGTATATTATTGATATAGCTTAAAATTACGTTATTATCATGTTATATTAATCTTAATAACATGACAATTCATTAAAAGAATAGCGATTATCCAATCTAATTTTTAAAAGTTATGATAATAAGTTTAGATTACATAATAAAATATTTCAATCAAAAAATCTCTTTTCAATAAAATTACTGTCATTTACTTATCCACATCTGAACTACTAAGGACTATTTTCAGACTATTTAGGAAATTTGAATTATTTCTACATATTCTAGACTATTTAACAAATTTTATTTATTTCTTCCTTTCAGACTATTAATAATAAAAAGTAATAGAATAAGTAAAAATAAAACATCGTATAAACTATATCGTTACATAAGTACTAATATATTCTAAAGTATTAGTACTTAACTAAAATATTCTAAAATTTAACTATTAGGCAATAATGGCTACATCCCAAACCTATATATTTTAAAATATTCCCTTGAATTTTTAAAAAAAATGCTCTGTCAATTTTATGGCTTACATGATCACCATTCACTATTTTCTCAATTTGATTCAGCCATTTCATTCTCTGCTCTATATTATTCCTGTTTCCTTCTCCCATCAAGAATTTGTATCAGTCACTCTCTATGAACAGGGCAATATAATTTCTATATTGTCTTCTTCACCTTGCCACTTGTTGTTTATCTACAATATTTTCTAGCCAGTTATGTCACTTTCTAACTCAACTGGAGACATTTTTTGTTAATATTTCGCAATTATTTTACTTCAACTGCTTTCAATTTACTTTTATTCCTCTGTAAGTGTAGCTATGCATCGTTCGTCTAGAACGTGTTATATTATATATTATTATGTCCATGAAAGCTATAACTTACATAGACGTGAAAATATGACGAATATATACTAAAATGTGAAATTAAAATAATTTTAACTTTAACTGCTTTAAATAGAGAGAGTTATAATATAATTTGTTGACAGTTCCAATAACGTTTCTAAAATACAAAAATACCAAATTTTAATATCTTATTTTGAAATCAATACATACGAGTGTTTAAAATGACGTTTGAATTTGTGATGAGAAAAGTGGCTAGTAAAAGAAGGAAATAATTATGGAAAATTCTACGAGAAATAAATAATCACAAAACATCTTTTGTGAAAATCTAGATTCAATTTGTTATTAAGTTACTTGGTTTTCTTAAATTATATTAAGAAAAATAAGCGCATATTGGATAACAAACTACAAAAACGCTTTAAAGGTTTAGATTATTGAATTTTAAAACACATTAACCGAGCTCGGATTTTTCGTCTTACCAAAGCAATTCAGCAGAATATTTACCTTGTAAAATTTTAAAATATGTTTATAATTTTCAAATTTTCTTTTAATATCAAATACGAAAAATCCAGAGATGAAGGTGAAATTCTGCCAAAAGTGCTTAAAAAAATGAAACACCAAATGAAATGTGTAATGGAAATATAAACTCAAAATATGTGGGAAAACACAAGAATATAAATCAGTTTCGGGTAAATAAGTCTCTGTCTAGATTATACATATATATATATATATATATATATATATATATATATGTATATATATATATATATATATATATAAAATCTCCAAGGTCATAACAATTCATATCGCAAGACATTTATAAATTCTGCGAAAGAGCTGAATTTAAATAAGTTATTAGCAAGTATGGCGACTATATTCTTACGACGAGAATAACACATTTTTTGCAGGCATTCTCTTAGTGAGGATATGCTAACAAATATAACTTTCTTACGAGAGTATTATTCAAAAAGACAACTGAACACCAAATACACTTAGCACTAACTTAGTGGACTTCATGGACTATAATAAAAAAATACGTGTTTGGCAACGTTGAATTTTGGGCTCATCATGTGCTGCTAAGAAATGTGAATGTGATAAGTGCATAATTATAACTATCTTATTATTAATGTCTACAAAATGCAACCCTAAAAATAGCGACCCCGTACAAAAAGCTTATTAAATTCTAGAAAGACAGAAAACATGATAAAATCTCATCCAACCTCTGGACGATGGCTTAAATTGGGAAGATAAAAGTCTTTTTATATCAGATACAAGTTTAACCAACTTGAGATTCACTGATGATATAGTTCTTTTTCTAAAAACCTAAAGCTAGTATAATCAAATATTAAGCACATTCCTAGAGATTGGGCGGTATTCTCAAAGAGAGCTTCACTTTCAATATGAATTTAATAAATGAGCGGAAAGCACTTATTATTAATCAGTCACTGCTACTGATTCTTACTTTCGAAGTCGAAACTAAGGTGACGATAAAGACTATCCCTCAAAGATTGACCATCAAGTAGTTAAAGAGTAGAGGCCTTAAAGAGCGTAAAACTTACAAGTGACTCCGAAGACACGTTAGTATCTGTGATGTAACATGCTTGAATTACCTGAAAAAAGACCAGACACATGGAGCAAAATGATAATTCTAGTTGCAAAATATTTCTGGAACGAAGGCATTGAGAATAAAAAAGGCTATAAAGCAGATTTCAAGAAATTGGCGCACATTAAATTGACGGGCGCAACGAAAATAGGATAGAGTGGAAAAAATTAAGAAGGCAAAGACCTTAAAGGTTTAAAGGGTCAGAAAAATTTTCACAACATGAAAAGTGTGAAGTAGTTTATTTTTACGAGATGAATATGGTAAAAGGGTATTATTATATGAGGTACGGCAGCTGTCAGAGACTTTCTTCCATATCTGTGTTAAAAAGTTATTATATTAATGACATTACGTGTTGCAGTAGTCAGGAAATGAAATTTAACATTAAACGATTTCTTATCCTAAAATATAAATTGAAGCCGTAAAAAAAGGTTCAAATAATTTGTGTTTTCTGAAAGCTAAAATGTATTGAAATAAATAATACTCGATAAGAGAAAAATTGAAATTTTGCAAATTTTTTCACATATTTTTAATTTTAATTACGTAAAGTTTTTCTATATAATTTAGAAAGAAAATAGTCTCTGTTTTTAATTTTTATGTCACTTTTTACATTAAAATATGCCAATATTCCTTGCTGATAGTATAGTATTAAAGCAGTATTACTTTTTCCACAATTATATGTATAATTGATAAACCGTTTTTTTCGACTGAGACAATAAATACATGGAAATATCTATATACATAATGTAATTAATGACACTAAGTAACTGCCCATTGGTTGTCTGTAAAGTAACCAATAACTTTAAAACTCTTGAATTAAAACCAATTCCGATATATCTAATGTTTGTTTAAAATGAAATAAAATATCAGATTTAAACCTTAAAGCCCATATAAATTGAGACGAAAATCTTTTATGAAACTTTTTCACATTCGCACCTATATACACCTGAAGTTTTTAAACCACAAAGCTTTTGACAAAACTTTCACCTTCGATACGCGAGCGAGCGCCTTGTTCAAGGTGTGTTCCGTACGTGGATAAGTGGATGTCTACGTTATGACGTGCACAAAGTACATCATAACTTTTTTAATATACGTTACGCGCCGAACTATATTCAAATAGGTCGTCAGCAGGCGAATAATGTTTCAGGTGCAATTACTAAGCTGGGTATACATATCGTGCCGATTTGTAAAGTGTCATTTATTGTATTGAAGGAGGGAACGCCGGGGCACAGGGAACATGAAATTATTTTATTTGGCAGTAAGTGAAGAACACAGTTCCATCCTTAAGTTCCATTTTTATTTTTTTTTGTTCTGAAGGTAATTTTATGGCCAAGGTGCTGCTGTAATATATGCATATAACAAAGATGAAGGTTTGATATTTTGTAAAATCGTTATTCAAATATAAAAAGATTTTGGAAGGAAGTGTTATCACTGGGACTTGTTTCATATAACTGTCGTTTTTTACGATTAAGGAGATATTGATCGGTATTCTGGATAATATTTATACATATATACAGACTTACATACATACATATAAATGTGACTGTGTGTGTGTATGTACGGGCGTGTGCTTGTGCGTGTGTATATATAGTATAAGGTAGATTGACCTTAATTTTGTGCACAAAATCGTTACATGGACATTAGCATATACTTATATTTTATGAGAAACAAAAGTCGATACCAGAACTACATTAAACATTGTTGTGTTACATCGTGTACATATACTTGGCGAAATTTTCATCTTAGACGGTGATTTACGGCACACACATATAATGTTCGCTTCAAATTAGTTTCAATGCAATAAAATATTATAACTTTATACAGTTTTTAGGATAAATACACCAGTGAACCTTTGTAATAATGAAAATGAATTGTTAGTTCCTATAATGGACGATTCCCGACTAAAACTACACAAAATTTAATAATGAGTTAATGAAAAGTGTAAGTAATAACAAATTACCTAAATTTTTATAAAAAAGCGGTTTGAAAGCCAAATTTTAAACCGTCATTATATCACATCTAGAAATTGCCCAGAAAAATACCATGGAAATACTGCCTGTTGATAAACGAGAATGATAAACAAAAGCAATTCAGATTTTTAGCACTTATCACATCCAATGTATAGTCAGGTTCAATTGAAAGGCATTCAATACACAAATTTTGTTTACGTGCAAATGCATACATTTATCAAACCCTATGATTTTCTTTATTCATTACAATGAAGGAATTATTGAAAACGTATTTCAAGAGCTTCCGTAAATACGATTGTCCCACCAATATACAAATTTATGCACGAAACGAATCTACTTGCAAATTGCGTACAGCGCCTATGTTTCCGACATCGGGGAATCCGTTTCAAAAAAGGTGAGTTGGAGGGTGTGGATCGTCAAGTATTCATTGATACTGGGATAATAGGACTCTATATAAGTAAGAACATCCCATTTTTTCGAAATTTTCAATCATTTTCTTCACAATTGCCTCATAATTTGAACCTTTATGATTTCCTAGGAAATTTTTCACTACTTAAAATATTTCCAAGCTTCTAATTCAATTTCAATTAATTTTACATTCAAAGTTTTGTCTTTCATCAATTTTCTTATGTCCAGGCCGACGAAAATACATTCATTCACTTTAACTTCAGATAGAGAATAAAAATTGGGTGCATATATTTAAAACCTTCTTCTTTATTCAGCGCCTCCGTAAATTATTTTATCATTTCCAGTTTTATATGCAAACGGGTTAGCAAAATTTTTTCCCGGGTGACTAAATTTTCTCTCACAACATTTTTGGTTCCAGGATTGAGTTCAGTTCTCGGTAGCCACTCTTTCTTTGTCCAATGTTGTCTTCTGTCTCGACTATGAGGGTGTTTTGTGCAACCACCTAATTGACCGAATAGCATAATTATAACTTTCCGCAGATCATCCAACCGTGTGGTACGTGCTTCATTTTATACAAAACATTTTTAAAATTTTTCGTAGCATTCTTTAAATGCAAAGAATAGACGACCGACAGTGAAGCGTACTTATTGCTATTATGCAAAAGGACTACTTTCAAACTTAGCTTTGATAAGTCTATGAACAATCTCCATTTGTTCACGTCATATTCGATGTTAATCATTTTCAATAACCCAGAAATGTCTTTGCAATATACGATCTTCAGCAAAATGTAGTACAAAGTGTTTTTATATGTTGTGATAAGAAGAAAATTAGGTTCCAGGAGCAGGCATATTCTTTTCCGATAGTCTTGAATAAGGACTTCGGGTGCAACTTTTGGCAGGCTTAGATCTCTCGTTAGGTCATTCAGTTCTTACTGTAAAAAGAACTGTGTACCACTTGCATTTGCTGCTTCAGGCTGGCTTCAGGTTGAGATACCTCTTGGATATCACTGCTCATGTTTTCAGTTTGCACTGATTCCAAATATAGAGGTGATAGCGGTGCAACGTTCGGGTTGCAATGCATCACGTGAGTTACCCATTGTACAATTGGATATACCAAGTCCATTTCGGTTTTAGAATTGTAGCCTGTAGTTTTGCAACAGAAAAAAAACAGCCCTCTGTATAATTCTGAGATTATCTCCATAACACAGGTGATTGCAAATGAAAAGTATTGTTCTGCCCTTTCCACAATTTTCAAAGTTCACGAATGCATGTCGCACAAACTTTATATGGGAAGTATTGAATTACTAAAAACAATGATTTATATAAAAATCTATTAATCTACTCCCATTAACCTTCTTAGAATCATTTAGGTTAATTACGGTTAAATGAGATCTTTAGCAAATGACCTAAGAATAGGGGTATGTTACTTTGCTAATTACATTAAATATTAGTTATATTATAAGAACCGTTTATATACCGTTTATAAGAACTTATTCATTATTGCCTAGTGCAACAATTCAGTGTACTTTTTGTTACACAACAAACAATTAAAGCAAGAAATAATTAAAATAAAATAGCAGTTCTTGACTAGGTTGGCCTAGGTACTTTTGCCAAAAAAACTATGATAATAACTAAACGCGCTGATATAATGGAATTTTTTTAGTATTTTTCCATAATCCGCGTCCCAAAATCTATCAAAATCAAGCAACAAATCTGAAAGGGGAAAACCGTTGTAGACCTGTGAATTATCAAAACTTTCCGAGATAAAAAGCATCCTATTTTGATTTTTGAGACATCTGCCCTCACGCGTTTGTTTGCATTCGAGTCGTGCACTGAGCGAGGACGCGTGACGTTGCTCCGTCCCTCCACGCCCACCTACGCCACCGACTAATAGCAGCGTGTCTCCGGCGTGTTTTAATAGCGCTCTGCTCATATCGTGATAACTTTTAAAATATTTGTCCATATTTTGTAGTGTAGAAAACAAACTTTATCTACGTTAAATACCAAAAGCAAAAAGCGTATTTATTTTCATAATTAATATGCATTGCAAATAAAGAATTAAAATTAATAGAATATAAGTCCGACTATTTCGGTTGTAATGACTTCCAATTGAAATATAGATATGTGACTTTTATATGTTATATTAGAATTATTTAACAGAAATAATCTCACTTTTCGTTATCTTTGTGTAACTTTAACGGTTTAGGCAATTCACGCTAAATAGCTCTCAGAGAACAGGTATTTTTAACTTATTTGACACTTTTTGTTATATAATAAGCAAATCACACAATATCTTTATATATTGTAGTCTATATATTATTCTGATGCATAACCTAAATTACTTAAAAGTTTCATCCAAAGCCGTTCAGCAGTTTCTGGGTGTAATTAGAACAAAAATCCTTCCAGACATTCTCTATAATATATATATATATATATATATATATATATATATATATATATATATATACATATATATATATATATATATATTGGGAGCAAAATATGAAATAATACCCTGAAAAACAGTGGGAAAATAAATTTAAATGACTAACGATGTTTGGCAGAAACGCCGATTTTTAATATAATTTACGAAATTACGAAATTATTATAATTCAGTGACTACCGAAGTCAGAAGTATACTACGGTAACCGTGTATGTGGAAATTTTGTATGGAAATCTGCCAACATGATCAGCTACCTAGATTTTATATTATCAAATAAGATAACCTTGATCATGATTAACATTTATATAGTTATTTGGTGAATGGCTTTTTAGACTTTCTCTACTTTTGTTGACCGAAAAACGATCATTTGACAGTAGCGTTTATGTTTATTCTAAATTATATCATACATGATTAATTTAAGATATAAGCTAACAAGAAGTTAATAAAAATTACACACCTTAAAAACTTGACACAATTACGAAAATTTAAAATTTACATTTCGGTGGGAGTATTCAGTTGTGCAATTACGTTACGGTTTAAAAACATGAATTATTTATAGGTAAATCAATATCTCGCCATTTATTTTAATTAGACTATATCGTTAAACTTAAAAGTTTTAGTGTCACGCTCGTGACTTCTTTTAGTTGGATGTGTTTCCGTTATGATTTGTTCGTGATGTGAGTAGATAGAGAGATTGTAAAAGTATTATTTAACTAAATTTCTAAATGACATACTAAGCTATAGAAAGGGCTGCGCTCGGAATTTCTCCATGAGATATAATCCGCCACTGTCGATATAATCCGGACTGAGGGAAATAGGTAAGTCATACAGCGTGCCGAAATAACCGAAAATGTTATATTACCAAATAACGAGACATATTTCCAGCTTTCATGTATCGATTCAACGCACACAATGAAACAAAAAGAATATGTATCATATAGGCGTACGTCCCCTTCCCGTAGACGCACTCAGGTGCATCCTTTAATAGGCCGGGAATATTACGTTAAACCCCTTATTTGCAACAAGACGCGTGTTTAATTAGGAATAGTGGTATGACTGATTTGTCATAAATTGCAAGGATGAAAAAATTTTTGCTACGCTTTAAGAAAAAAGAGAAATTAATTTTGATTATAATCGATATTGATCTACAATAAAAGAGATTTAGAATTCGAAATTAAATTAAAAATAAGGAAAAAAATATGGAGTTTTTTTTAGTTATTCCACACGCAGAAAGTAATGTTTCTGAATTTATTGAAAAACCGTGTATTTTAAGCTTAACTTAAAGTGAAGTAATTATGAACATATTTTTCGAAAAACAAATGTTTATAACAGTAAATAGTACATATAGTTTTGGTTAATAGAACCAAAAATAATTTGTTTATTGAAGGCATTAGCTTACATTTATATAATCAATTTTCATACTATAAGGAAAAGCTACGAGTACTCAAGATTTATAAAATATAATGATTTAAAGAAATAGAAACTTTATTAATAAGCAATTTTATGGTATAATTACCTTGGTAAAATTTATGAATTTTTCTAGCGTTGAGCTGTATTCCATGTTTCTAGATATACACAATTTGGTTTGGGGTACACCAAAGAAGCACCTGTTAGATAAGATACTGCAGTTACTAATACAAAATAATAAATGCTTTGGGAAATTGTATACATTTATTGTAAATTAAATAAACACCGATAAACATCTAGTGAAGAATTATGACCCAACCTTTTAATGTGCTTGGACGGCAAACTGTAAAACTTTTTCATTTTATTTATAAATTTTATATCCTTGTAAAATAAGTGGAAATTGCCGTTAATTAATTGTTAACGCGTTAATAAACTGAATAGCGGTAATAATAAATTATCTGAATAGAACGTTACATTAGATTACTGTTAAATGTTATGTCATATTTAGCCTAAATTCGCATATACTTAAAAACGAGACAGCAAATACGCTACACTCTTCAATGTACATAAATAGGGGTAAAAACATGGACGCACGTATACAAATATAGAAATATCTAGATGTAAGGTTTTTATATATGCCATGAGAACTAGTTTATATTTCAAGGAAATTATAAATTTATAGTACATAGTACTATTAGTGTGAAAAATGTAAATATATAGGCACGTCCGCTATTAAATTACGACTGGCATCATCGTAAGAAATATACATGGAAGTGTAAGTTGCTTAAAACTTTTTTAATAAAATGATATGTATATTACGATGATATTTTTATTTATATTATATATATTATAAAGTCAAACAGTGGATGGTGATTTTATAATTTGGATAAGCACCAGGAAGAAGGACATTTAAAACGGCTGAAGATGCATTATTTTTTAAATTTACATCAATTGTATTTATGCCGTTAGCTGCACGCGAAATTTTTGAATTTAGGTAGCCGTTAATTATTTAGATGAAAAAACAGTGAATATTTATTTGTATTTTTGTTCATATAAATAGTCGTCCTTAATTTATAAATACACAAAGCGATACATTTCAGGCGGCATATTACCACCGGAGCAATATCTTACAGCTAACCAAAACACCAAATAAATAATATATTATATAGCGAATAGCCTATTAGCAAAGATCTTTGCTAATAGCCCACCTGATGATATTATAATACAACGAAACCTAGGTCGTGGTAAAGAACTTAAAGAAAGTTGGAATATTTCTACATCACGTAGTTCCATTTAATTGTGAATAATGAATTTCTACAAAATTAACGCCAAATATATTCAATATCCTTTAAAATACTTATTAATATCTTTTACGATAAACATTATGATAACAATCTATGTGCACCTACAAATTTATTACTTATATGATGATGGTACAAATAAAGTAAAATGAACGGTAAAATGTTGTTAAAATTCTGATAAATATTTCTAGCAACCTAACATTTTAAATCAAATTGATATTTCCTTAAAACAACAATAAACACAGAAAGCTTTAAAGCATTTAAAGGTTAAAAGTGAAGCAACGTTCTGCTTTCACACACTTTATTAAATCGGTACAGAAAAGGAAAGTTGTAAAAACAACGGGCAAACTTATGTTGAAGCGTAGGAATGCTTTACGTTCAAGTCGATTAATAAAATCTACATATTTGCCGGAAGCGACGAATGAATTAAGTGGGAAAATTTTATTGTCAGAAATGATATGGGTATAGTTAAACAGATGTAAATGTTGATATAAGCGAAGAGAAATATTCACATATGTATGAGGCTGTCGATTATAACTTGAGTAGTCGATTATAAGCGAAGTAGTCGATTATAAGCGAAGAGAAATATTCACATATGTATGAGGCTGTCGATTATAACTATTATGATATAAGCGAAGAGAAATATTGACATATGTATGAGGCTGTCGATTATAACTTGGATATTTATTTATGAATATGTCTATACTGACGAAATTATATCTTAAACCTATCAACGCAATTATATATTTATGTAACAGAAGTGCTCATCTCGAAGTTTTGTTAATACGATCACTAAAACTAAACCATTCATGTCTCTCATATAGTTCGGAACCGTTTGAAGTAAACAATCGAAAACCCTAAATCAACCATATATCAAGAAAAATATGAGAGAAATATTTCGCAGGATTCTTTTATTATTTACATTCGAGTATAAGCAGTTAGACACGAAGTAATTTGATATAAATTGAAATAACACAGGATAGTCCCAAGACTAATAATTTTCGTATCCAAATTCAAAATTAGTTACACCGATTCATTGGTTGATTTGTATCGTACATAAGACATAAGTACAAACATATTTCACGAGCCACTTTCAAATTATCAAGAAGCAGTTATTTTCGTTAGTCTTTCAATTTCAGTGTAAAACATATACAAACTTGTTGAATAAATTACCAGGCTTGATGAATATTCATCTAGTTTGGTTATTTATTGCACATAATGGTGTGTATACATATATATATACATATATATATATATATGTGTGTGTGTGTGTGTGTGTGTCTGTATATATATATATATATATATATATATATATATACATGTGTGTGTGTATACTTACGCAGTGATCTTAGATTATTTATTTCATGTATATAAACTTCAAATTAAGAACTCCATGATACATAGCAATTAATGTCTTCTTTACAAAGCTGTCAATTGGAGTAATTTTTGTTGAATATATTTAGCGTAAAATCACAACAAAGGAGGAATATTAAAATACTTACTGATTATAATTATATAATAAAATTGTCAAATAATCTAACACTTGAAGGTTAGTTAATTTGTAAAATAATAAAAATATTTAAAAAGAGAAAATAACGGTGTGAAAAAAGTGCTAGTCTTAATAATAAAAGAATAATTAACAATGCGAATACCTAATGAAATAAGATATACTGAAAACTGTGACAATCTGAAGGTATAACATACTTTATTTCTCAGAAGTGTTTCATTTAGATGTATTTATTTTCAAATGACCATTCGACAGTTTATTCTTTGTTTTTTTTTCTTGTGTCGTTTAATTTGATTTATTCCATTAGGATTATACTCCAAAACCTTTAAACCTGGTACTATAGGATCATTTGCGATTCGTCCAAGTCTGATTGCTTTGTACAAAAAATATTTACTAATATTGAATATATTTGGCTTTAATTTTGTAGAAATTCATTATTCACAATTGAATGAAACTACGTGATGTAGAATTATTTCTACTTTCTTTAATTTCTTTACCATGACCTAGGTTTCGTTGTATTACAACATCTTCAGGTGGGATATTAGCAAAGATTAACTCTTAGGAACAACCAACAGCATTTATATGTTTCAAACACAATAGCGGAAGCCTGGTTTCTGCGGATTTTTCCATTGTTTATGTTAGTGAGTTTATTGCAGGGACGCAGAGTAGGTTTTATTATATTACCGAGAGTTATACAATATACCATTATTTTTGTGTAAATTCAATTGTTGTTATTATGTGAGGTTATATAATGCAAACTTTACGGAGTATGTAATAACATTAAATGGAAGTTATTATCAGTAATATATTTATACAAAAGCAAGGGTATTTGAAAGTAAGGACAAGGTAATACACTAATTCTACATATCTTATTATCGGTAATATATTTATACAAAAGCCAGGGTATTTGAAAGTAAGGACAAGTTAATACACTAATTCTACATATCTCCGGTGTTGTGTATTCATATATTTATTTATTCATTTATTTTAATTTTTTTGTTCGTATTATATTTACTTATATTTATATGTGTATTAGTGCTGAAACAATTTCCAGGTTACTGTATTATCAATGTTGTATATTTATATTACATCTACAGGATATTAAGAATGGGTGATGATATTATATTTAGTTGTTCATTTAATATATTGACCTTGATATCTTTTTTATATTTGTTTATTTCTAATGTTTCTAGGATATTAAGTTTATTACCTTTTGTATTTATTTGTAATATATAGGGTATATATAATATATAGGGTATATATAATTAGTATGAGGGTGACGATTATTTTCAATGAGATGTTTAGCAAAGTGAGATGTATCTGGTTTATTAATTCGCCAGCTGGCAATGTGTTCTTTATATCTTGTATTAAAATCTGTTCCTGTTTGACCTATGTATAGACTATTACAGTCGTTATGTTTAAATTTATAGATACCACTCTTTTAATGTTTATCTATTTTTTCTTTATTATTAATAAGGGTTTTACCCAAGTTATTTAAGGTACTATACGTACATGTTATATTATTTATATTTTTATTATTAGTTAAGAGTTTTCCTAATTTGAGTTGAGTGAGAGGGAAAAAAAAAATTAAAAGAAATAAATAAATAAATATATGAATACACAAAACCGGAGATATGTAGAATTAGTGTATTACCTTGTCCTTATTTTCAAATACCCTTGCTTTTGTATAAATATATTACCGATAATAACTTCCATTTAATTTTATTACATACTCCGTAAAGTTTGCATTGTATAACCTCACATAATAACAACAATTGAATTTACACAAAAATAATGGTATATTGTATATCTCTCGGTAATATAATAAAACCTACTCTGCGTCCCTGCAATAAACTCACTAACATAAACAATGGAAAAATCCGCACAAAGCAGTCTTCCGCTATTGTGTTTGAAACATATAAATGCTGTTGGTTGTTCCTAAGAGTTAATCTTTGCTAATATCCCACCTGGAGATGTTGTAATACAACGAAACCTAAGTCGTGGTAAAGAAATTAAAGAAAGTAGAAATAATTCTACATCACGTAGTTTCATTTAATTGTGAATATTTACTAACTTAAAAGCTGACTATGGAAGGTTGTTTAATTTGAGCTTCTCCTTATTGGGAAAGTAGTATAATTTTTATTTTGCATTTGATAAAGTTATGACCAGAGTCACAACCCATTTGACTGTCACCCTTTCCTAAAAAATTCTGGGTTATTACCGTATTATATCCAACCGCTAGTTCTAGAGGAGCATTGACATAATCACGTTTCTAGTTTGCACTATACACTCATCAGAAAATTTTCGGCCAAACTTTTATTCTGGACATTTTTTCAGGAATTGTACTATACATAACACTAATACAGAAATCACTAATCATGTATTGTACTCGTAAAACTAATAATAATGGCCGTATTTTGTTGCCAGGTTAAACATATTAAAATTGTGTAAACAAAGTTTAAAGTTACAAACTAGTTTTTTATATTGTAGTATAAAGCACTTGCTTGTAAATTCGAACACAATTTAACTGGAGATCGTGGGTAACAGATAGATGTTCTTCAGCTGCCGGTGTGTGGATCTTATCCTTAGTTTTTTTTTCTATATCTGCCTCTTTTTTATTTATGTGTCTGAGATAATACTCCATAATAATGATCTTGTTTTGAACGAATTTTAATTGACACATTTGTCTTTTTGAATTGAATAAACTTAAATTGTTTTCTGCAAATATTTTATCAAAGACAAACGATTAACAACTTGATTTTTTTCCTCAATACATTTAGTATTATAAATTTTAAGTAGAATTTTTTTTTCTATAATAGATTCTAATATTGTGTTGGATCTGCACTAGTGGGGGCATTTTTGCGAGATATTTAAAATAAACATATAGAAAAGACATAGAGAGTACTTTTAAAGTTTTTTTTAAATAAGGCTTATTTATTTTTGATGTCTTTGCTATTCCTGATTTAGACGTTAATAACTAATATCGCACCGTCCACTCTAAAATCTCGAATATTCTCGAAATATTGTTTGGTATCATTATACTTAGAGGGTTTTTCGGGTTTGATTTGTTTTTTTTTCTTCTTTTGTACATAGCTCAAAATATAAAATAACTTATTGCTTGTAATGGTCCACATCATATTTTTCCAAAAATTTAAGAACTGAAAATTTCGTTCGTCATTGTAATAGTATCGGAACTACGAAAGTTTATTTTCTTAGAGATCCAGGAAATATATCTAGGGTCTATTATTCTTGCAAGTCTCATAGTATCGTGTAAAACCTTAAATTTATTTTCTTATTATCACGATGACATGCTAAATATTGGCTTCCTTCCATTCTAATAGCTTTGCTTGTATTAATATTCCGTTATTTCATATTTACTCAGTTATTTCTATACGATACACTGTGGAACTAACTGAATTAAGCGCTGTTTTTGCGCAGACACCATTAACTTACACAGGGTTAATGTTTACAAAATAACGCGGTGCCCTTGGCACCAAATCCCCATTTGAATTGATTTATCTTTCGATTCTCTGTCAAATGACGTGGAACTTAACGACGATATGTAAACAATAGTTTACTTTTAGCCGGAACTTCTGTCAAAATTTATTTCATTACAAACACCTTCTTTTATTATTCAGTAACTTTATATATTAATTATGTCAACAAAATTTCCAGTTTTTGCTAATATTCCACCTGAAGATGTTGTAATACAACGAAACCTAGGCCGTGGTAAAAAAATTAAAGAAAGTAGAAATAATACTACATCACGTAGTTTCATTTAATTGTGAATAATGATTTCTACAAAATTAACGACAATATAGTGAATATTTTTCAATAAATATTAAATATTTTTTTCATAATAAAGGTTTTATAACAAAATCTTAAAAAGGATATTATTGTAGTACCTAACTTTTATACCTACATACTGCTTCAAATATATTTATATGGATAAAGTGAATCAATGATTAATAAAATATCAATACGCGAATGAACTACGTGATGCAGTATTATTTCTACTTTCTTTAATTTCTTTACCATGACCTAGGTTTCGTTGTATTACAACATCTTCAGGTGGGATATTAGCAAAAATTTCTCAATCTTTGCTAATTGCCTATTTGAATATGTTGTAATACAATGAAACCTAGGTCATGGTAAAGAATTTGAAGAAAGTTTGTATTATACTACATCATGGAGTTTCATTTAATTGTGAATAAAGGATTTCTACAAAATGTAACAATATAAATTTATGGGTTAAAATGTGGAGTCAAACAAAACGGTTAGTTATATATGCTAGCTCTTTTTAAATTTCAAATACTTTATTTTTTCAACAGCACTGTACATCTATAGCCATTAACGTATTAACATGTCTTCTTTCATTCCTATACAATTATACTTAAAATATTTATGTGGTGCGTGTTTTTTATACTATAAGCCATAACACCAACTACGGTAAATAAATAATTAGACGAATTGCATGTTCTTAATTTATTTTTAATTTGAACGTACTTCTTTCATTTTAATATTAATGTCAGAAGAGGAACAATTTTTACATCCCAAATAAGAGACACGTGATCATAATTAAATGAATATTTCTAATTAAACAACTTCAGTGAAATTATTGTTGTCGCCGGTGACAAAAGTGAAAGAAATAAAGTTGAAAGAAAAATTTTCACAGGAAGAAAAATGCTCGAGAACTTCAAATGTGAAGAAATAAATAAACAGGCGGTTTAATAAGATGTATTTTCTCTTTCATTGATATCGAAAGTTGAGATAATATTTAATTTATTACTGTACATAAATCATTTCCAAGGAGGCATTAATTTATTTTAACTTCCAAGATTTACATAGAAACTAATAAAAGCCTGTCATTTATGGTAAACAAAGTTATTTCATTTGATTTCTTAGTGGTAATGTAAAATTATGCTTATTTATTATTTTTTAACACCGTAAGACAATCTTGTGAACATTTATTAACTTTTTCGAGAATGTCTCCATACCTTAACTAAAAATGAATTTTAAAAAATTGGACATTGCGTGTAGAGAGCGCAGATGTATTAATTATGTTAATACTAAACCCTAGAAGGACAACCCTATTTTATCTAATTTAATTTTAACCAAAATTAAAATTTAATCCAGTGTAAGAAATGAAAAAAAAACGATTGAAATTATTTTATATAGTTTATCACAAAAAAATGATTAAAAGTAGTACATTATTAAAAATATTTCATTATTCTGTATTGAAACCAAAACGACCCCTTTAATTCAGTTCCCATTTTGGAACAAAATAAATGAATTGACTGTTTATAAGTTAAATTTAACACATTATAATGATTACCGTTAGTTTTAATTTATAAACAAAGTCATTGAAATATTTCCAAAAAAATAGAATATTATTTAGGACGAGTTTGGCAATTATTGGTTTACACTACAAATAAGTGTTTAACGTTACAAACAGTAAGTAATTAATAATATATGTCTCTTTTGGATTAATTAAAAAATTTCCTTTGATTGCTAGTTCTTGTTTATTTTCTTGTGACACGTTTGAATTTTCAAATTTACTTAAAATAGCTTTTATTATTTTCCTTATTTTAGGGTTTTCTAGCCTCGTTATTTTTGGCTGAAATGAATACGAAGTCAGTTCTTGATAATGACTTATCTTGATATGATTCTAAAATTTCACAAAATTAGCGGTGTAGAAACTATACGATTTAATGGAAATAATGTTCGACATATTATAAAGTAAACATTAATGTTACAACCTTAATTCATACATTGGTACATATGATAAAAGATGCCCATTGCTCCTTTTGCCCATTTAGGTGTTTGTGTATGGTTTATGAGTAATATAATTTATATTTGGCTGTACATGTATTGATGATAAAAAAGTCAAACTTTTTCCTTTTTAGGCTTATAAGATGCTTTTGCCATTTCAGAGTTGTACAAAACTATCAAAAAATTTACTTGGCGGTCAAATTATTTTACACTATTAAATACGTTTCCCTTAATTTCACGCCAAGATCTTAAACAGAATATCTCAGATAAAGAAATAGAGATAGTCCATCTATCTGAATGAATTATGATAACGCAAATGGAATAAAAGAGTTACCTGAGCTTCTCGGTCTCATAATGTTTTAAGCTTCAACTATAATTGGAAGAAAGATCCTGAAAGGAAATGTTTCATATCTTGTCCAAATTTTTCATGTGTTGTTCTATTGGAAGTATGCTATACATTATATTACCGTCTTCTATTGTATCTAGTACGCTGCCATAGTTGTAACGACCACTGAAGCTTTAGTGGTAATTCCCTTTAACTTTAAACTTACTCTTTGTCTCGCCGGCACTACTTACCTCTTGCTGACAAGATTCCATTTGGCTTTTGGTTAATAAAGCCACACATCAAAATAGTATGGATATTCAAACGCGTTTTCAAGGATTTGTATATTATAAAGTATTCGTCTTCAAAGCACTCGTGAACACAGGGTGTATTAGCAGCATATTCGAAACCGAGTTACAATTTTAGGTAAGGTTTTAGCGGGTAAAATTTACGTCGATGACATTCAGAGGTTAATTTAACGGTAAAGACTCACTTTATTTCCAAAAGGGTATATTTTTAATGAGTGTATCAAGTTTTAAAAATGATGTCGGCGTAATTTTTAAAAATTTGTGTAAAAGTACTTCCAAATCATGAGAAATTTGGTTATGACTTTGTCTTATCCAAACTTTTTCTTTCTCCAAACAAAATCCAGAAAAATAATTGAACTGTCATTAGATATGCCTGGGATTTTAGGATTCCCGATCCATCTATTACCTTCGATTATTTTAGAAACCGCTCAACGTGAAAACTTCGAATATAAAATCGCTTACGTGTACGTCCTTTACAGCCATTTTGTTCATAAATCACTTGTCATAGAAATTAAAAATTTGGAAAAATAATAAAGCATTCTAACCTGCTTATAGCTCAATAAGTAACACTTAACATTATTTAAACAAAATTGTATGAGAGCAAATAAGTCTTACTTTGGTTTTTATATTACCATTATAATTTTGATACCGTTTGAAAGGGCTAATTATAAGGGCCTGGAAAAAATGTTCGTAACTTTAAGTAATATATCTTCATAGACCAACAAAAAATAATTGAAAAAATATCCTAACCTCTTATTTCCGAAGCGCTTGTCACTAAAATTATGTAAAAATTGGATTATTAGTATTTTTAATGTTATAATATTTGAGATATTTACGACAATTTATACTTTCCTTTTACTTAATTACATAACGCATTACATAAAAAAATTGTCCATATAAAATCTTTTCTTTGCAATACGAATCCCTTGTTAGTAATGACTTCACAAAATTTTATTTTCTAATAACTAACAAAACCAATTAAAATTGAAATATTTGCTTTAATTTGGACGATTTTCCACACGTGCTTATCTACATAATGAATATTATTATTACTTAATTAATATTCCTCCAAACAAAATATCTTATGCGTTCAAATTTCATTCAACATATGGAAATATGTTTTTCATAACTATGCATAAATTTAAAAAAAAAATCGAAGTAATTTTGCATCTGATTTTTTTCTAAATCGATTAACTCGCTTTAGGAATTTTATTTCCTATATAATTTTACCTTTTTATAGTTTGTTAAAAAGTTCAGTCGATTTTTTTCACGAAAAGCTGAAAAAATAGCATTTCGGACATAAAACAAAGTTTGTTTACGACGTAGATACTGGTATGATTTATCTAATGATGAATATAAAAGAGGCTATGCGGATGTTCTATTTAATTTGACTCGTTTAAAAGGTTTTCTCTTTCTTTTACTTGGAGAGACTCAATAGAAAAAAAATTCAGTCCTATTACGATTTTTCTACCGCTTATCTTCTATCTATAAATTCTTTGGCATTAAATTTGGTGTCTTAGTATTTAATAGACCTCTGTGGGGACATTTTTACAACATGAATCCATTTATTTTGCTAATTTGTTGACTTTATAGCTAATAAACCTGCTAACATCAGATGTAAAGTTATATATATATATATATATATATATATATCCTGTATATATCACCTGTATATATATATATATGTATATAAATACCTGTATATAAATTGAAAAAAAATAAAGTAATATTAAATTTTTTAAAAATGCAATAAATAATCTTAGTGTGAACTAATGTTGTTTTTTAATCAGCAATAGAATAAACTGTAACTTGCCACGCTCGTTTTGTATAATAAATTAAGATTCGAGTGGACCACGGATAGATAGATGATTTAATTGTGAAAGGTTAGATACGAGTTGAATCTTATACCCAACCGGTGATCTATATTGGATAATGCAATAAGTTATGTTCAAAATATCAATTGTATTGGTTTCTTTCCGACAGGAAATATGTGGAATTAGTGAGTATTTTTCCGGATAAGTAAGTAATTCAATCGCTTTCTGTTCCAATACTTTTTTTTATGTCCTGCTGAAATCCTGATATTTATATAAAACGCTTCAAAAGAAAATCACAAACGAACATAATGCAGTATATAACCATAAATTTTGGTCTATTCTGTTCATTTAATAAGTGAATAAAAGTCCCTTCCAACTGATTTACTCTAAGTTAAATATTTTATCCACTACGCGAAAATTGCCGCCTTTCCAAGGCGATTTAGAAGAATTTTTATTCATGACGTTTCTTTGTTGTCTTTGTCCCCAAAATTACTTACAATATAATGATCGGAAAACGATATGGTGACTTTACAGGTATTGAATAAAAATAATTTTTCCGGTATACTATTTTCATAAAAATTGTAATGTAAATAAATATATTAAAAACTTATATGATCATTTGCTATTAACAAGAAGTGTAATTTTATATGGGATTTCTCTACGTCTTCAAGCTCACAACAGCTATATAATAATGAAAATAATGTTGTTGTAGAGATAGAACAATAAAGTTCGATGGAGTTTTCATTTCTTATCGTCGGTGTTTGGTTTATTACGCTGGATCTGATACAGTATAAACTAGGTATTATGGACGATAGCTGTACTTTGTCCAAAGAGTCTGTAGATTGGGAATTAGATAAGAGTGGAGTATTAGGAAAATTAGTTTTTATATCGACGTCAATAAAATTTTATACAGAAAAAAAACAGAAACTTTCAATTTCAAAAATTTTACTGGCAAGTTATATATAAAGAATGTATAGCTTTCTTTCTGGAATAAATATGAACAAATCGATCAGATGATTAAATCGAATTTTTTTACAATTTTTCTCCATTCATCTCTGTACCCCATATTTATCATTTCACTGAAGACGTTCTTTGTTGTTTACTAGTACAGTGGCTTTAAATATTATTTTATTTTTTAAGAGTTGTAAATAAACATTTAAAATAAGCTATTGTAAATAACTAAAACAAATGTAAAAAATCGATCTGCTCTTTTTTATCTTTTTCACTTGCTTCAATTATTCCTACAAATTCAGCTCAAATATTTTCCCTTTCATTCCTATTATTACTATTTTCAGCAAAAATTTCATCTGGTAATTTCCAAAATCTCGCAGATAATTCTTATTGACAATTTTTAGAATAGCGCCACGTGCATATTATACATGTCTTATTTTACCACCGTCATATTTATTAATTTTTTAAAGTTACTCTCAAAGATTTTTTAAATATAAAGTCACAAAAACATCCCAAGCTAGTTTGTATTAAAATTAAACACTCGACATTTTAAATCACAATCTTGAGTAAGCCAGAATATTTTTAAAAAAATTTACGTAAGACTGTTGACTCTTAAATGATTTCTCTCTCGATCCGAGTTTCTGGCACATTATCATATTATCAATATTTTTGTATGATCCCACTAAATCTTTCAAATCCGTTGAAAGCAATATTACTGTCGTGCAGAAAAGTCCTTAGCAAAAAAGAATATAGTATCTCTTTCGCCAACCATGGACCTACAACCAAATATAGTTTCGAATCTATCGACATCTGTTCAGAACAATTCTCAGCGCAATATGACGATTAAAGTTATTTATGTTAATAAAACTAAAATAATGTAAGCTATTTTTTTCGTGAATTATTATCAAAAACATTTATATTATTGTCGGAATATTTATTATCCTATTAAGAAACATGCAATGAAAAATAAACAAAATAGTTATTATACACGTGAATGTTAAGAAGAATAGATATCCACCTTGATACAAGTTTACTTGTTGTTTTTAAACTCACTTATATAACATTAAAATATATATACATGTATATTTTCTTATCTTTATGGTACTATAACCCTTAGAAAGCTCGTTCTCATTTGAGATTTAGAATTGTTTTTGGTGACTTTTTACCAATTAGAAATTGTATCGTTTTCGTTCACCTAATCTTTCCATCTGGCTCGGGGTCTTCTTCTGGGTCTAGAGCTTCCAAAGTTTCCTTCAAATAATATCATAACCGTATTATTCCAGTTGATTTTTTTAACATATCATGACATATGTATTCTTTTTATTTTGTTCTAGAGCAACAATAGTTTCTTTATATTTATTAAATAATGTTTTGTACTTTGTTCTTAATCTCCTTTGGCGTTCATCAATATTTTAGTTTCCCTAACTTTTAATAGATCCAAATTCCTCGTACCAAAAATCCCCCTTTCTAAGTTTAACGACTACATTAACATATATATGTATATATATCTATATATATATATATATATATATATATATATATATATATATATATATATATATATTTGAGTTATTACAATTGTCGTTATTTTGTACCACCTACTTAAAAAAAATAGATTGCCCTTGAGTCAATTTACTTTTTTCAGGTACAACCATTAAATACAAAAATGAACTTGAATTAATAATTTGCATTAGAGGCACGATACAAATTTTTCAATGAAATAATTAAAAAACAATTATGGAAAATTTGACTCTTTAAGAAAGCGTCGTAAATAATTTTTCCTGCTAGTGGAAATAAAATCTCTACTCCATCCCTCTCCCTATTTGTACAAAATGCTTTTTGTTTGAATTTGTTCTGTTTGTAATTATATAATAAATTTTATCAAAAATTAACTTAGTTCAATTCGTTGCAAAATTACATTTAAGGGAAAGAGATTGTCTGATCACACAATTTATTTTTATTGTTTTATATAAAATAATCAATTTTCAAAATATGAAACAAATATCACATTCAAGTTTTTATGCAATATCAAACACGCGGGTTTATAAAATATACGTGATACAGGGAATATTTTCTTAGGTCATCTTGAATGTACAAAGTCATGTAGTCAATATAAGCGGACGAAACGAACATAATTTATTTATTTATTATTTTTTATATGTACGTAGATCTTACTAAGGCATAGGCAATCGCTCCCCATCAAGCAAACACGCGGATAATTGTTATTTAAATAGATAGCTAAGACGTAACCATTATCTTTTAATAGTTACCACCATCTATATACGCATTGCAATATATTTTCGTTTTTTTATATATTTCTTTCAAACTTTTAGTTTTCAATGCATACATGTGAAATATATATATATATATATATATATATATATATATATATATATATATACGTAGAATATAAGAGTCTCTAAATTATATTAATATTACCAAACGTTACGTTACGTTACGTTTATTACAAAATTACGTTAAATTATGGAACAAATTTCTCAGAATAAAAACAAAACCCTTTTATTTACGTTTTCTAGTCATCTAATATAAAAAATAAATAAACATAAAAATTTATGACTTGAAATAACCAAAGGTAATTTGATAGGTTTTCTATTGCCTTTTCAAATAAAATTACACTGGCTCAAAAATAAATGTCTAAATATTTTCGTGATTTCTTTTAATTTTATGTTTAGTTGCTGTCATCAGCAAAGTTGTCAGTAATAGAAGTAATAATATGAAATCAATACAAAAAATATTTCTTTGTGTACTTAATATTTTTCAAAATTGAAAATCGCTGTTGAACTTAAGATCATGCAGATTGAAACAAAACTTTGTGGCAAATAAATTTAGTCCCTATTAAGGGAAAATGAATTAAATATTAACTTTCGATACAAATATTTGTTACTTGATTCAAAATATCACGATGAAATAATGAAAAATAAATAAGCCCAAATTATGATAAAACGTTATCTTGCATAATTTATAATAACAATTGCTTAGTGTATTACTAATAAAACTTAAAATTATGTAATTATCATTTTATGGTTATTTTATTAAGAGGATAATTCATGGAAAGAATTAGTTATTAAAATTCTAATTTCTAAGTTTTACAACTTATGACAAATTATAAATATATAATTAAATTAAATTAGGAAACAAAATAAGTCAATAAAAGTTTTTATCAGTAGAATACTTTGTTTTACTTATCCATCTGAACTTCTCTAGACTATTTTCTTAAATATTAAAAAATTTGGTTTATTTACCCCTTTCATACTATTGGGGAATAGCTGAAATTAAAATATCGTTAAAACTATATCTTTATATTAGTAGTCATTAATTTTAAAATTGAATTATTAAGAAACAATGGTGACATTCCACATCCTATACTTTTTATTTCAACTTCCTTCTTTCGTCAAGAATTTATGTTAGTCACTTCCTATAAACAGGTCAGGATAATTCCTATATACCCTTCTTCACCTTAACAATTATTTTGTCCTCTACATTATTTGCTCACTCCCAATTTTCTCACTTTATAATTCAATTATTAACATTTTTTCATTAATATTTTTTTAAATTATTTTATTTCAACCGCATTCAATTTACTTTTATCCCGCTATAAGGGCAGCTATGCATCGATTCTACATAAACATGCATAGGTGCTCTTACTGTCTACGTTATGTTTTGTTTTTCAATATTTACTTAGGGTCATCAATCGTTCTATCAAAAAAAAAAAAAATAAAGAAAAATGCCCGTGTACAGCACTTAACGGGTATTTGACCTTCAGGTCTTATGATTTAACCCAGTCTGGGAAAAATCCGCCACTTCAAGTCGTCAGCCAGCGAAGAACACCTTAAGCACTCTTCACTCAGAATCACCTTTTCTTTCCCTATCTACTTTTTTATGAAAAACAAAAATACCCAAAAGCTATCACTTATCAAAACATACAAACATCCCAAAAACTAAACATAGCATACAAACTTCCCAAAAACCACCACTTATACTCTATATATAATTTATAAATTTTTATTTTTGGTAAATTATAAATTAATTTTTCAGAGAATCACTCGCATAAATTAGAATCGCAAGTGGAATAATTCCCATTCATCAAGATTGGTCCATTTTCAACCAAATTCTTTACGCGAATATCGTTATGTAGGGTGAATATTAAAAGCACATATCATAATGTTAGGAATTAAGCTCAGAGGTTCATTTTAATTGTTTGTCGAACTCTGCAACTCATATTTAAGTACTCTTTGAGTTTATGTCATAATTTAAATTATTTTGAATTAACATATCACACAATTAGGTTAGCATCCAAGATATTGTTAAAGAATCTAAAAGAAAAAGGGTGTTTTCGTAGATAATTATATTAAAAAAGTGCAATTCATATGTGTGTGCATTCAAAGGTTTATAAAATCTGAAAATCTCACCCAACAGACTACTGAATTTTTAATTTAATAATGCTCAGCGGACTTAAAAAATAGGATACAATAATTTTGCTCCTATTATGCAACAGAAAAATTTAACCTTGGATCCTAAAAAAATTTAAGAAAAATTTAATTTCTTTGAAATTTAGGGCTCTTTAGTTTGCGAATAACCAATATTTAATGTTTTATAATTTACTTGGATATCTTGAATTAATTAAAGAAAAATAAGTTCATATTGGAAGAAATACTACAAAAAAGCTTTTAGAACCTTACGTTAATTAATTTTAAAACAAATTATCTAACTAAGGCAATCACCAACGGAATATTTACTTTGTAAAACATGAAAATATGTTAAGAATTTTCAAATAATACGGAGACCTATAGATAAAGGTAGAATTATGCTTAACACGTAAAAAAAAGAAACCCCAAATTGGTAGATATTTTGGCTATATTATAAGTTAAATGTGGAATGGGAATACAAATTCGAAATATCTAGGAACACAAAAATAAGGACATAAATCAGTAACGGGTCAATAATTTTCCACCCAGATTATATATATTTTCTCCAAGATCATAACAATCCATATCGCAAGACTTAATAAACTTAGAAAACAAGCTGCAAATAATCTTAGTTAATTTTCACGAACGATATTATAAAAATTAATTTGACAAAGTTGAATTTTTGACTCATCAAGTATTGCTAAGGAATGTAAAAGTAATAAGTGCATAATTATAACAATATTATTTTTAATATTTACAAAACGCAACCTTGAAAATAGTGATCGAAGATAAAAACCCAACAAAAACAGAAAACATGATAAAATCGCACACAACCTCTGGACGATGGCTTAAACTGGGAAGATAAAAGTTTTTTTATATCAGGCACAAGTTTAACCAACTTGACATTCGCTGATTATATAATTGTATTTTCTAGTAAGCTGTAGCATAATCAAATTTACAGGCACATTACTTAGGATTAGGTGATATTCTCAAACTTGAGCTTCACTTCCAAGGTGAATTTAATAAATGAGCGAAAAGCATATATCTTCAATCAGTTGCTGCTACTGATTATTACTTATGGAGTTGAATCTGGGTGATAATCAAGACTATCCTTCAAAGATTGGACATCACGCAAAGGGCTATAAAGAAGAAACTGCTCGGAATTAGAAAGCGGAAGTCTCACAGAGTGTAAAACCTACAAGTGATTGAATGAACTGAAATGGAAGACCAAACACATGGCCCGAAATATTAATTATTTTTGCAAAATATTTCTAGAACGAAGGCCTTGGAAAAAAAACGCTATGAAACAGACGCCAGATACGGTAGAAAGATGTCAAAAAATTGTCTGTTGTTAAGTTAATTGGCGCGATCCAAAATAGAATAGAGTGGAAAACGTTTAAGAATGCTAAGATCTCATAATACCTTAAAGGGTTAATGATTCAGAAAAGAAGTTTAAGATGATGGAGAGAATTCTTATAATTACTTGTCGAACAAGAAGTGACAGCCTTTGCAAAATGAAAAGTTTGAAGTGGTTTATTTTTAGAAGTTGACAGAAACCGACAGAATTATACACATTTTATGATAAACTTATTTTTTTTTGTAACGAATAATGTAAGTCTTTTGTGGTACTCAAGTTGGGCAGATAAAACTAAAATTTAATAGATGCAACAATTTTGTAGACAAGGATAATTTTATTTGCTTCATTTTTACTAATAAGATATTAAATAGAAAAAATAAGCAAAGGTCATTTTTTGTCAGATTACCATATTAATATAGATATTATTATACAATATACTGTAGTTTTCAAAAACTTTCGTCCATATTAGTGACATTATCTATTGCAGCAATCAGGAAAGAAAATTTAACATTGAAATAAATAATATTAAAGTTTTAAAAAGATTATATAATAATTTGTAATGTCTGACAGCTAAAAAGTAATCAATTATGTAAAATAAAAATGAAAATTTTGCAAATTTCATCTCATATTCTTAATGTTAATTATAGAAATTTTCTCATATACAATTTAGAAAAGAAACGGTTTTTCTTTTATATTTGTTATGTATCTCATTACTGTTCAAATGTGCCTATATTGCTTGCTGGTAGTATTACTATAAAGCAGTATTTCTTCTTGCTTATTTAATTGGATAGCTAATATTTTCACCAACGGAATATTTACTTTGTGAAACATAAAAATATGTTTAGAATTTTCAAAATAATACGGAAACCTATAGATGAAGGTGAAATTCTGCTTAACACGTAAACAAAAGAAACACCAAATTGGTAGATTTTTTGACTACATTATAGATTAAATATGGAATGGGAATACAAATGTAATTGTCCACTGGTTTAACGAGTATATATAAATATCTTTACATATAATCTAATTAATAAAACGGAGTAAGTACATATCAGTTGTCTAAAAAGAAACCAATAACGTTAAAAGGCTTGAATTAAAACCCATTCTGATAAATACCCCGCATATTCAAAATACAATAAAATATAAAATTTAAACTTTTAAGCCCATATAAATTGGATCCAAAATCCTTTGTCAAAGTTTATCACATTTGTACTTATATCCGCTTGAAGCTTTAAAACCACAAAGCTTTTGATAAAACTTTCGCCATTGATATGTGGGCGCCTTACGCAAGATGTATTCCATATGTGAATAAGTGGATGTCTACGTTATTGATTTTGCGTACGTCATAAGTTTTTTAATATACGTCAGGCGCCGATCTACATTCAAATAGGTCGTCAGCATACGAGTAACATTTCAAGTGCAATTGCTAAGCTGGGTATATATATCGTGCGGATTTTTGAAGTGTTATTTATTTTATTGAAGGAGCGAATGCCGAGATACAGGGGCGTGAAAATATTTTACATGGTAGCAAGTGGAGAAGACAGTTCGGTATTTAATATTGGAAGGTGATTTTATAACGAGAGCGCTGCTGTAATATATGTAGGTAGCAAGAATGAAGGTTAGAAATTTTGTTAAAGTGTTATTCAAATATATAAAGATTTGGGAAGGAACTATTTAATAAAAATAATGCATTGTCGTGATTTGGGTATAAGTGTTCGTTTATTTAAATATTCATTATCTATTTAAATTCTACTATAATATCATATTAATAGACTTACTATAATTAACAATACTATTTAATCAGACTTATTGTAGCGACTTATATCTATCATCACCGGTATTATTTAAATATATTTTATCTATTTGAATTGTTTTATAAAACTGTTGTCTTTCACGATTAGGAAAATACGCTATTTGGTTTTTTCATTTATTCTAGAATATAAAGTACATTAATCTTAATTTCGTACATCAAATCGTTATTTAGACGTTAGCATATACATGAACTTTATTTCTCCCAAGCTGAAATTAATCCTAGTATACTTTCATATTGATATAAATACTTATTTATAATAATAATATTTGAGAATAAAAGAGTGCTTTAGACCACACGACTGAAGTTAAACTTCAAATTCACAAAATGTGAATTTACAATTTATTTACTTTAAACGTAAAATATTTAATGTATTGAACAAAATAATAATTTATAAAATTGTTCAAGAACGAAATGAAATTACAAAATAATCAAAAAATCACCGTTCGCGTAACGCTAGCAAACTCGTATATATATATATATATATATATATATATATATATATATATATATATATATATATATATATTTCATGCACTGGCTATGAGAGAAAGAGAGAAAGAAAATGTGCGCGCGCACTGCTCTCCCTTGCTCCTCCAGTGTGATACAGACAATAGGCTTGCACTGTGTCTTAGATATTCGAAATATAACTGGCTATGAGGGAATGAGAGAAAGAAAATGTGTGCTCGCACCTCTCTCTCTTGTCCCTACAAACGTGACTCGCTCTCTCTTTCTGTCTTCACTAACTTATATCTCCCTCTCAACTTCCGTTCGCCTCGCCCGATCACACTTTTCGTAACGCTCTCGTCACGCATTCACCAGCTTACTCCCCAAGTCAAGCGTGCGTAAAGAAGTTTTACTTTAATAATACACCATAAAAGGATATTTAATATGAAAGTCCGATACCGGAACTGCATTAAAACATTTTCAACCAAAATTTTCAACACAAAGACATTATCTGTCTTTTAAATTGGTTCCACGTAATAAAATTTTATAAGTTTATATAGTTTTTAGATCAGATACTTACACCTGTGACTCGAGTAAACCTTTGTAATAATAAAAATTAACTATGCATTTCTAAATGGACGTGTTCTCAGCTAAAACAATACATAAAAGTTAAAAGCAAGTGTAGATAATTAAAAATTATCACATATTATTAGAAAATGCTTTTAAAACACCATAAATATACGTCTTATCAATAAACAAGAATGTTAAAGAAAAGTAGTTTAATTTTTTAGCATTTATGAATTGAAATATCAGGTTCGAATCGTAAAATGTGTGTACTCCTACACGCGAATTTTATTTGCATACAAATGCATAACATTTACAAACACTACGTTTTTCTATATTCATTACAATGAAAGAAATACTGAAAACGTATTTCGAAAGCTTTGGTAAATACGATTGTCTCACCAAGATACGAGTGTATGCGCGAAAGCAAATCCACTTGAAAATCGCGTACAGCACCTTCGTTTTCGATATCGTGGAATCCGTTTGAAAAAGGTTACTGATAGAGCGTGGATCGTAAAATATTCATCGATATCGAGTCTCTATACAAGTGGATGTCCCTTCTTGAACAGAGGTTACCCTCTGGATTGTAAAAGATGTCGATATATACTCGTCATAACTGTATTTCCTTTTAAGCATTCCAGAGACAGTATCATTTTGTATTAAGTGACAAATTTTATTTTTATATACAGTTTTCCGGTCAGCGGTGGGCCGCCATATCTAGAGATTAATTTGATTAAATTATCTATATAATCATTATTATTCTTAAAACATTATTTTATTACGTCCGATAAAAATTTTCTTTCATTTCTTTTAGAAACCAACATTTTAGATAAAAACTAGGGGCTTTTCTACAAAAGTTGTTGAAAATTGAGGAATATTTTTTTTATTCATATATAAATATACCAAAGTGCGTCTAGTTTAAAAAAATACCCTTTCTTTTCATTAATTAAAAAAATGCATTTGAACCGAAGTCAGGTATCTGGTCTCCCATTTTATAAATTCAATCTCGACTACAAATAGAGGAGATCAAAACAAATATTTTATAACGTGAGAGCGATGGTCAAAAACGTGGAATACATTCTTGAAAACAAACTTTATTCCGTATACCTCGTTGAGTTGGAGGCGAAACGATTATTATATTTAATAGATGAAGATCACTATCTACTTGTCGATTGGCAAATTGACAATACATGGAGATGAACGTTATTTTCCTCTACTAGTTATTCCACTACGAATAACTTATTGTCAGAACTTAGAAGAGTAATAAATTATAGCCAATTTAGCATTACATATATATATATATATATATATATATATATATATAAATATATATATATATTTATATATATATATTTATTTATATATATGTATATATATATATATTTATAAATATATTTATTTATTTATATAGATATAATAACTTTTTTTTAATATTAGCCAAGTATAATTTGAATGTAAGCGGAAAGAAGAAGAGAAAAAATCCTGGTAAGATATTTTACATTCAAACGAATAATTTGTGTGCTAATAATGTAATAAACAAA
This sequence comes from Druceiella hillmani, assembly GCA_039881145.1. Lineage (NCBI taxonomy): Eukaryota > Metazoa > Arthropoda > Insecta > Lepidoptera > Hepialidae > Druceiella > Druceiella hillmani. The sequence continues at coordinate 6,316,385 of JAYKKI010000042.1, forward strand.
TCATAGAGGAAATAATTTTGTAATGTATCTAATTCAAACACTTATAATAATGCCCAGGAATCGCTTAGGTGCACGTAGAAACCGAATATAAGTATATTAAATCGTAGACCAAGGGAATGGCGCTACTGTTTTTCAAAAACGGTAACAACCTTCTGAAAAATGATCGATTCTTCACTCCCCTGAGCCACATTTATCAACTTTTTGGAGGGTCATCAAGAATCGACTCACGCATAAGTTTCAGAACTTTCAATTTTCCGAAACAGCCAGTTTCAGAACAGGCTATTTCGCATAAACATAATCCGAGGAGTATGCTTTATCGATACGTCTAGCCTTGGTGGACTATGAGAAAGCCTTCAATGCTATTAGAATCTTGGCTCTGCTTCTGTCTCTTCATCAATACCATATTGACTAACGGTATATTGAATTATTGAAGTATTTATAGAGTACAGCCATCATGTCAATCCACTTACAAGATCAGACAACGAAATCGATGTAGCTGCAGAAAGATGTAAGGCCACAGGAAGCAATTTCTCCAAAACTCTTCACAACTACCCTGGAAGACGTCTTAAATCCCTTGAATTTTAATGAAATTCTCATCAACACCAATGGCGAAAACATTAATCTTCTTCAATTTGACGTAGTTTACGATAATTTGGTTTCAGTAGAATTGCTTCGCCAATTTAGCACAATACTCAAACAGAGTTTCTGAGCAAATTAAAATATATATATATATTATATTATGGTTATAAAAATTAAAATGGATAACATCCATGTAACATCTATATTTGTATATGTTGGGAATGCTACCCTTGAAGTTTCTAATAGTCATATAGTCTAATAAGGTAAATCCAAATTTGAGAATAGATCAATCAGATTATCGATCTATGCTGGGCAGTATTCGGGAAACTTCGCCAAATCTTCTCGTACAAAAGACCCCAGAGTCTGAAGAAGAAAAATTTTAGCAGTGTGTTGAGGGTGATGGCATATCATGTTGAACTGAGACATGGCAGCTTATAGTCGGCTTCGTAAAAAATTCTAAGTGACTCAGTGAGGTATAGAAAGGGCTACGATCGGGGTTTTTCCATGAGATATAATCAGCACATGGAGAGATCAGTAGGGGAACTAAGGTCACCGACGTAGCTTATACGATTGGTAGACTGAGGACAAAAGGTAGGTCATATAGCGTGCAAAATCAAAAACCGGAAAAGTTTCACGAGTGGTGATAACATACCAGAAAACACTATTTTTCTATTGGATACTCAGCGTAATCATATAATATTAATGAAAATTTTATTATCAAGACAAGAGACGTGAAGAACAAAAAAAAATAAAAAACCTGAGTTTTCCAAGACGAAAAATATCACGTCTGATTTAAAATAGTCATAAGTCCAATTTTACTAATTTAAGTCAAAATTCCGAAAGTTTTCTCGATAATTTTATCTTCTAAAATCAGGAGATGTGTGTCCAGCCTTTGTGAATCGATTCAATACACGATAAGACAAAACGAATCTCTATCACGTAGGCCGTAACTTGTTATTTTTACGTCCCTTCCCCGTAGACGCGCTCAGGTGTCCTCCTTAATGGGCCAGAAATATTATATTATATTGTTCACTTGGGATAAGACACATGGCCAATCAGGAGGATAGTGTTATGTGTGACGTTGTTAACTTTAGGTACGTGACATGGATGCATTTGACGTGTCATAAAATGCAATAGAATTGAAAAATTGTCTGCTTCACTTTGAAAAAAAAAAGAAATTAATTTGATTACAACCAATATTAATAAATATCTACAATGAAATAGTATCAAATTTATTTAATATAATTATAAAAAAAGAAGGAAGAGAAGAAGAATTTTTCAATACATTTATTAAAAACAATTACAAATATCAGCAAATGGTACATATTGTTTTGCAACCTAGTACAAAAATAATTTATTTATTGAAGGATTTAGTTTAAATGGACATAAGAAATTTTCAGGCCATAACGAGAAGCTACGAGTATTCAAAATTTTAAGTCTGCAAATTAATATATTCTAAAAAACTATTATACACATTGTAGAAATTGTAAATTAATAGTATAATTAACTTAATAAAAAAAGGAAATTCTGCCAGCGTTTCGGATAGAAAAAATTGAGCTTTATTACTTATTTCCCAACATTCAGGCTTTTGTTTGGAGTAGACCGAAGAGGCAGCTGATAGGTAGATATGACACGGAGATTACTAATCAATTACAAATGATTTATAAAATTGTACACACTTATCGAAAATAAAACACTCGTAAATATATATTAAAGAATGACAACACAACATTTTAATGTCCTTAGGCCACAAATTGCAAGTTTTTCATTTTACTTGTGAGATAGGCTTATGAAATAAGTCGAAATTTTCTTTAATTAATTTATAACTCGTTAATAAATTAAGTGGTAGTAATAAAAAATTATCTGAATGGCACATCATGATTAATTATTATTACATTTTGGATTATGTTTAGCCTAAACCCATCTATACTGGAAAATCAGGTAGCGAATACGCTACGTTCACACATATACATAAACACGGCTGCAAATATACAAGCACGCACATATATTAAAAAATAGCCAGCGGTAGGGTTTCTATACGGACCAAGAGAGATAGTTCATATTTCAAGTAAATTATAAATTTATAGTATGAGTATCAAATGGAAATGTATTTAATAATAGTGTAAGAAAAGCAAATATATATGTCTGCTATTAGATTGCAATTTGCATCATCGTCGTAAGAAATTTGCACGGAAGTGGAAGTTACTCGAAACGTTTTATGTAAATTAATATTTTTGGAAGTTTAACACTGGGTGTGAAGAAGGATCTTTAGCAGGGCGGAAGATACATCATTATTTAATTTTACATCCGTTCTAATTCTGCCGTTAGAAGCAGGCGGAATTAGATTTTTGTAGCCGTAAAACGTTTGGATTAAAAAAAATCAATTTTATTTTTGATCATTAAAAATTTGTCTTTCATTTAAGAATAAATACACAACATGATATATCGCTCTAACCAGCTTATTGCAACACAAGCAATATTTGACAGCAAACCAAAGTATCAAATAATCAATATGTTACATGTTGTGGAAGAACTAACTAGATTTTGAAAACGATTCCAAAAACCAGGTAAAATATTAACAAATAAAAAAGCAAGCTAAAAAAAGATAACGAAATACAAGTTTTTAAAAAACAAATTAATAAAAATAAACAAGTGGGATAGGATTTAGGAAGGCAAATATGTCTAGCAATTAAAAAGAGGAAATTATGAAAGAACTTTTTTACAGACGATCTTTAAATGCGTGAAATGAGAGTGCATTCTGGATCCAAGTTTTTAATTTTTTCCACAATTTGGCAACATTGACAGTAGATATACATTTCTAGCACTAGATATCACACTTGGAGCTAAGTATGGAAAACAAAATTAGGGTTCAGTTCCAGGCCATGAATATCTACAGTTGAGTCTCTAGAGTTAAGATAAACCGGGGTACGAGAATATCTTAACACATTAAAGAGAAAGCAATGGACCGTTCCTATAATTAGAAACAATGTACCTGAGGCCGAAAATATGGCAAATATGCGTGAAAATTTTAAAATCGTTCTGATTTATGTAAGAAATCCTTGTTAAAATCCAAATAGCATCAAGCTTCATATTGAGGCAAAGGAAGCAAAAATGTTTGGTGTAGCTGAATTTCATTGTGGATGATGGTGGATGAAATGTGGATTACGTTTTTCCCAAAACGTAAGCAATATATATATATATATATATATATATATATATATATATATATATATATATATATATATATATATATATATATATTTATATATATAAACACACACGAAACATACATATATATATATATATATATATATATATGTGTATGTGATGTGTGTTTGTGTATACGTCTATATAGTTGTTTTTATAAAAAGTAAAATAAGCATTAACAAAGTAAATAATATTAATTAATTAAACAAATTACACATTAAATTCAGTAATCAGAGTTATGAAATCGAATTGCGAAAGAAAATAATACTTCAAATGCCGAAATTATCTTTGTTACTGGGTGTCCATTTATCAAACACCACAGTACCACAAAACAATTCAAATCTACCTACCCAAATAATATTTTCGACCCCGATGCCAATTCTTTAATGAATTCGTTCACCCTCTCGATCAAATCTTTGTAATACATTGACCCCGTGGGAATCAAGTAAAGTTATGTATTTAGCATCAGGATAACTGGCGAATCTGAATACCTGTAATACTTGGAAAAATTTACATCCAAGGTATAAATAACCAAGTGGCTCTTATTTTAGGGTTCGATATCTCAAGTGTAAAAGGAATTTTTATAGTGGAACTCCGTTTTTTCTCTCATAAAAATTATAACTCTAAATAAAACCGAGTAAATTAGAATCAGCGATACGAACCAAAACTTTCGTATATACACCATTTAAAATCATATATATTTCAACACAGTAGATTTGTGTTATTTTAATTTAATTTGTGTGTTGTAAGCGCAATTTTACCCATGTGTCCTAAATGTTTAAATAAGTTTGTATGGTACTGATAATTGAAAAAAATTAAAACTTATGTTTTTGTTTGTAGTAATTTAAAAAATATTAGATCAGAATATAAACTTAATACTCATTGTTTAAATACACAATATTTACAATGCACACGTTAGTATTTATTTATCTAGGTATTGGGATATTAAGAGAGATTTGCTATCAAAATAAGTATAGAAATATTTGTTCTTTGCATAAAGATCTTAATTATGAGATAATTTATATGCCAAGGCAAAAAAAACTAGCCAAGTACTTGTCAGAGCACACATATTAATAAGTATTCGCTAGTAATTTCATCAAGTGTGACTATGGTATTATTCTATATACGTAAATTTTTATGTCGTATTCCTATGCTATACAAACGATTGTGGTAACTGAATAAGGATAACAAAACCCCAAAAGTGTGACCTATATTTTAAAATATATTTATTTATTCATATTACCTTATCTTAAGTACACTGGCAAGCTTAAGATAAGATAATATGTAGTAGTTCAGTAATTTCCATCTGCGTTATTTTTGATTACTTAAAGTTATTTTACATTTCCAACAGAAAAATTTGATTTCTCAAAATAATTATATTTGAAAGAACTAATACAAATCTATTTTTTCAATTTGTTTCAGATTTTTTTCGTAGCCCTGTCATAAATTTTCAGGGAGGAACACATTGCAAATGACTGAAATATAACATGTCGGAAATGGAACTGAAAATGGAAAGTAGCAATTGGAACATAAACTTATTTTTAAAAGATTTTTATAATTATACATTCTACAGCTACTGCTGTCTTTCCTTTGGATTATTCACGTGGCTTTGAATTTCTAAATTTGGCAATTTTAATTGTTGAACTTTAAAACGTCAGCTCGCTAGATTGCGTATGTCAATCATTCAAAAGCTTATTTAAAGCGATGGTCTCAATACGCCATAACCTTACCTGTGCACAAACACATTTTCGAAGGTGAATAATAACGTATATTATTATAAAGAAGTACATTACTGTCTCATATTTAGTAATATTGAGCTACTTTATATATGAACCGACAAACAAATATATCCATTAAGTGTAAGAAGTTGAGGATTCGAACACATTAAATTCGACATAAAAATACACGAGCACGTTACAAATTTTATTCAAGAACAAACTGATACTCTGTTATTCTCTCCACTAACAAACTATTAGTAACCAAATTCATTTATATCTTATAAATGCTTTATGTGACAATTGCTACTTTCCATTTTCAGTTCCATTTCCGCCATGTTATGTTTCAAAGTCATTTGCAATGTGTCTTTCTCCTTCAAATTTATGACAGGGATAAGACGAAAATCTAAAACAAATTGAAAAAAATTATTTTTATTAGTTTTTTCAAATATAATTATTTTGAGTAATCAAATTTTAGTATTCAAAATGTAAAATAACTTTTAATATTCGAAAATAACGCAGACGGAAATTACTGAACCACTATATATTATCTTATTATATTATTTTAAGTACAGGGTTTGCCAGTGTACATAAGATAAGATAATATGAATTAATAAAATATATTTTGAAATATAGGTCACTTTGGGGTTTCGGTATCCTTATTCAGCTACCATAAACGTTTGTGGGGGCGTAGGAATACGACATAACAATTTACATATATAGAATAATACCATAGTCACACTTGATGAAATTAGTAGGGAATACTAATTATTATGTAGGCTCCGACAAGTACTTGGCTAGTTTTTTTTGCTTTGGCATATAAATTATCATATAACTAAGCTGTTTATGCAAAGAACAAATATTTCTAGGCTTATTTTGTAGTAAATCTCTCTTAATATCCCAATACCTAGATAACTAAATATTATGGTGTGCATTGTAAATATTTTGTATTTAAACAACGAATATTAAGTTTATATTCAGCTGTAAATTTTTTTATTAAGTTATTATTAACAAAAACAAAAGTTTTATTTTTTTTGAACTATCAGTACCATACAAACTAATATTAACATTTAGAACATATGCGTAAATCTTGCACTAATAACAGACAAATTAAATTAAAATAACACAACTCTACTGTGTTAAAATATATGTGATTTTAAATGGTGTATATACAAAAGTTTTGGTTCGTATCGCTGATTCTAATTTTTTCGGTTTTATTTAGAGTTATATTTTTACGGGAATATTTAAAAAAATATCTAATCTAAAACAGACAGGGAGAAAAATCGAAGTCCCGCTATAAAAATTCCTTCTACACTTTTGAGATATCGAATCCTAAAATATGAGCCTGAGACTTGTTTATTTATACCTTAGACATATATTTTGCCAAGTATTACAGGTAATAAAATTCGCCAGTTATCCTGATGCAAATTACATAACTTTACTTGATTCCCACGGGGCCAATGTATTACAAAAATTTGATCGAGAGGGTGAACGATTTCATTAAAGAATTGGCATCGGGGTCGAAAACATTATTTCCTGGTTACATTTGAATTGTTTTGTGGTACTGTGGTGTTTGATAAATGGATACCCAGTTAAATAAAAATATAATTTAGGCATTTGCAGTATTATTTTCTTTAGTAATTCGATTTCATAACTCTGATTACTTAATTTAATGTGTAATCTTTTCAGATAATTAATATTATTTACTTTGTTATTGCTTATTTTACTTCCAACTGTATAGACGTATACACGCACACAAAAACACACACATATATATATATATATATATATATGTATATATATATATATATATATATATATATATATATATATATATATATATATATTGCTTACGTTTTGAGAAAAACAAAGACAGAATGAAAAATAAATGACGTTAGGCGTAAAATTTCCGACAGGTTATGTTTATAAAGCGTATTCCACATTTTATCCCTTTATTCAATGAAATTCAGCTACACCAAACATTTTTGCTTCTTTTGCCTGACTATGAAGTTTGATGCTATTTGGATCTTAACAAGAATTTCTTACATAAATCAGAATGGTTTTTAAATTTTCATGTACATTTGCATTATTTTCGGTCTCAGGTAATTTTACATTGTTTCTAATTATAGGAACTGTCCATTGCTTTCTCTTTAATGCGTTAAGATATTCTCGTAGCCCGGATTATCTTAACTGTCGAGTCTCAACTTTAGATATTGATGGCCTTGAACTGAACCCTAACCTTTTTTTCTGTACTTATCTCCAAGTGTGATACCTAGTGCTATAAATATATCTCTACTATCAATGTTGCTAAATTGTGGATTAAATTAGAAACTTGTATCCGGAATGCACTATAATTTCACGCATTCAAAGGTCGTTCGTAAATAAGTTCCTTCTTTTTAAATTTCCTATTTTTAATTGCCATACGTATATCCTCCCCTAATTCCTATCCCACCTGTTTGTTTTTGTTAATTTGCTTTTTTAATAACTTTTATTCTGTTATTTTTCTCTTAGCTTGCTATTTCATTTGTTATTTTACCTGGTTTTTGCAATCGTTTTAAAAATCTGTTTAAATCTTCTATAACATGTAACGTATTGAATATTTGGTACTTTAGTTTGCAGGTAAATATTGCTTCTGTTGTAAAAAGCTACTGAAAGCGATATATCATCCTGTGGATTTATTCTATTAAATTAAATTAAAGAAAAAATTTTAAATGAACAAGATTAAGAATAAAATTGAGATTTTTTGTAAACCAATATTTGGATCACGGCTACACAAATCTAATTCCGCCTGCTTCTAATGGCAGAATTAGAGCGGATGAAAAATTAAAGAATAGTGTATCTTCCACTCTGTTAAATATGATGTTAAACAAAATTTCTTTGAACCAATATATATATATATATATATATATATATATATATATGTATATATATATACATAAGCTATAAACTAGATTTAATATAAATGAATGCAAGCCTGTATGCATACTCTGTAATGCAAATTTTACAGTTAAAAAAAAGGAAGAAAAAATATTACATAATGTATCATATCAATGCTGTCAGTTAATTGTTTTATTTATCCCAAGGAGCAAGACCTGATGTTGTTTAAATAGTTAAAATGTTAATCAAAATTTAATAATTCGCCAACTGCTCAATATTGGTATGCATTAAAAATAGTATTAGATACTTGAAAGTTACGATAATACAAAATGAAAATACATTATTCACACAAAATGAAAATAATATTATTGGCTACTGAGAGATAGTGTCTGGGCAATTTACTCAGGAGACCAAAGATCCTGCAGAATATATGTATTTTATTTTGAGTATTATCTATATATATCTGAATATTATCTATTCACAAAGCTAAAGCAATTAGAAGAGGAGGATTAGTCATACTTAACAAATTCATCTTTACTAATGTATTGTGATAATTAAAGTGCCGTCTGTCTTTCACGCCTAGAGGATGATGCAAGAAGCAAACACATTGATATTCGTTATCACTTCATACGAGAAACGATTTCGTCCAAACAAGTCTTTGTGAAGTCTCTGTTCCCTCTGTCAGGAAGATCTTTTTCAAGTTTCTGACAGTACATGGTCGCTGATATACTCACAAAAGCGTTGCATCATCCGAAACAGAAAGCGTTCATCAGCTCAATGTGTTCATATTGTGGAGAGAACGTTATGAAATTTACATAGACACGAAACACGTGTCATAATCCTGTGCTCTCTTGTAATTCGTTAAATAATTATAAAAAATGTTGTTTCAAACTAAAAATTTTATTTCTTTTGAAAAACTTAGAAGGATTTGTTATATAATTAAATAGAAAAAAAATTGCATATAATATTTGTAAAAATTTACCAACACAAACTAAGTTTAAAAAATTTGTGTACAATTTGTAAATTATATAAATAACATTGAAAAATAATTTAACAAAATTTATTCATGAACATTAGTTTTATGTAGCCGGACGTCGGAAAAAATAATATCTGCTGTGTCATACCCTATTACATAATATATTAATAAGTATTAGAAGTTAAATACCTGAAAATTCTTTATTAGAAATGAAAAATATATGCAGATTATACAGAACATTTTGCAATGTTAATATTAAGATACAGTGGCATATGATATTCCACTAAAATTTTCTTGTTATTCTTAATAATTAAGCATCTATTTCTGTCAATACCTACAAATATTTAATAATATGTGTGCTCGATCAGTATAATAACGACCTTCTTTACAAATATTAATTTCATATTTAATTATGAATTCAGTGATAATGTAATGAAATCATAACAGGCTACCCGACAAATTAACCTGGAGTGCTCTAACAAAATATGAGAGGCAAGAAGAAAATTTCAAAACTCTTACAAAATTGTACATTTTAATTCTGGAACACGGCTTTAACATACCATACAATAAATCAAAAAAATAATAAGAAATAATTCATAAAATTATTTTATGGAAGCTAGCGTTTAAAAAATACTATTAGTTTTTATTTCATGGAAATTATTATAAATAGCAAACAGAAAAAATAAATTCGTCTATTTTTATAAAATTTTAAAATATTTAAATGATATTCATTTATTATTGAGTTTACGACTTATTGTCAATTTGTTTAAGGAAGCTTCATAGAAATGTTCTGCCATAAATGGCTAATTTTGAGTACCATTTGCGTTTTACTTGCTGCAACAGAACCTCCCTTGCAAACCTGCCTAGCAAGTCTTTGTATGATATATTCTCTGGCTAAATAAATTTTCATGAATATATATTATGCTATTTAAATTAAAACATGTTTCAGCCACTAAAAAAATTACATAGCCATAATTCTGAATACGTTAATTATTGTTCATATACAAGAAAACGGTTAAGTGAAGTGATGAAAAGCGTACACAAATGTAAATGTTTAAATGTAGGTTAATTTTATTTATTAAAGTAAAATACGTTGTTTTTTCAACTATGGTAACATTTTCGATCCAATCTTTACTTTTAATTCAACAATTTTCTTTTAGTTCTATTTTTAGTATTCCTTTTCAAAATATATCCTCTACTTTTATAAACCCTATTCTTCTTTTATTACTATAGTAAATATAATATGTAGTGATCCACAATGATATGAGTTTCATAAGCTGGAACATTTTGTAGCTTCAGTATTATTATTTTAGAAGCAATAAATTTTTATATAATACTTCATACTACGTATAATATCGTCGATATTATTATAGAGAAATTTTACTGCACGAAGGAAATTGTCTTACATGAATGTTTTTTACAATTTATGTTTGTAAAAAAATTTATAAACACATATTAATTTACTACATACATTTCAATATTGTTCAGAGAATAAAATAAACGGTAATATACAGCTGAAATTCCATAACCAGCCTTCTAGATAAACCACGAAATTTTAGGAAATTTACTAGAAAAAATATATCCAACACCCTCTTGCCGGAAATCGAATTAATCTTTCAGAATTTCTGTTGGGTAATTTAAAAGTCAAATACGAAGGAAATAAAAACAACATCAAAGATGGAAAGCTGTGGACGTTGAAGGCGGCAGAAAACAATAACCGAATATGAAATGAAATGAAAATCATTTCATTTTCACCCCAAATATTACGTGTAAAGGTCGAAGGTGAGGCAACATCCTTGCTTTCCCACAGTTTATTATATCAGTAAAGTAAAATTGTAAAAACAGCCAGCAGTCTTACGTTGAAGCGTAGAACTGATTTATATTCAAGTCGATTAGATAAAACATAAACATTTGCCGGAAGCAACGAATGAATTAAACGGGTGAAATTAATTTCTGGAAATAAATTGTGTGAATTGAAATATGTGCGAATATTGTTAAAGCGAATAAAAATATTTATATACGTATGAGACAGTAAATGATACCTCACACATTTGTTGAATTTGTTGGATATATTTTTAATAAACATATTTTAAGGTGTCAGTATGTATATATTGATGAAATTATATTTTAACCCATTAACGTCATTATAAAATCATTAAATACTATTTGAGATCTCTAAACCTTAGATTGCATTCAATTTGCACCTCTTATGTATTTATGAACCATTTCAATTAAATAACTGAAAACCATAAACTCTTCCGAAGATCTTGTTTAATAATTATATATAATCATAAAATGATAAAAGAGTAGTATCACACAAGATCTTTTTAATATTTACGTTGCTGACTTTTAAGTAAAAGTAGTTAGAGACAAAGTAACTTGATATGAGATCTTCAGGAGTTTCTAGACTAATATCAACTATTATACGATTTTATGTCTAAATTCAAAGTGAGCTACACCATCTCATAGATTGGTTTGTATTCTACATAAGACGAAACTACAAGACCTCTTTACGAGCCACTTTCTAATTGTCAGTCTAGTAGCCAATATCTTAGTGTAAGTTTTTAATTAATCAGTATAAAATTGGATTAATATTAATTCATCTAGGCTGGTAATTTACTGAACACCTTCGTACGTTTTTTTTAAAACCTTACGTCTTCGCCTATCAAAGTGAAATAGATATTCATAGCAAAGAACTAACACCTAGCATCGTGATAAAAAGTCAGACTTGCTTACTTTCAAGAGGACGTACAGAAAAGTTGCGTTGTAAAATAGAACTTCTATTACAGCTTGCGACAAATTGTTTATACGTGTGGAACGTTTCAGTACGGAATTAAGGGAAGTCTAGAGCTGCAGCATCAATCTATCACTGATTGGTTTCAAACATAATTACTTGCAGCTAAAACTACCCAGCCCTCCAAAAATTCAAACCCCTATGCAAGGGTGCATCGAAGGTGAATATATGATGCATTTCCGATGTAAATTTACTTGAAAAGTCAAAGTTACAAATACTACAAATTGACAAAGTTACTACAATTGATTACAGTTTCAAAATTTGAAAGGAAAATATAAAACAAGTTTATTTTATATATAAAATTCATGATATATTTTACGTCTACGAATAACACTAAAGGTGATATATTTAGATCATGAAATATAATTTTAATATGTAGTGATCCACAATGATCTATGTGATCTATAGAAACCCACGTGCTAATCCAAAATATTAATGGATTATTTCCTTCTTCAGGAAAAACGCACATAGACAAAAAATTGCTCCAAGAGACAGAGAAATTAGTGCAATTCATATCTTAACAGTGTTGCTTAAGAACGGTATAAAAAACTTGGGAAAAATGTATTAATTTAGAAATTTCACAGCTTAGAGTAGAAAGGGATCCAATAGCCAGGTTCCCTTTACCTTTATTGTTTATATTAGTTTGGGATAACTAATTCTGAAAGAAGTTTCATAATCAAATGATTTAGAAATAAGATATTCCTATAACCTTATTTAAGAATAGTAATTAAATGATCGTAAAAATCGAATGATTAGTAAAAGCAATTACCAATTTTGGCGAATCATTCCAAGTACACACAAATCATTATTCTGTAAATCAAACCACATTCATTCAAAAATTTAACATATGATTCAAGATGGTGAAATAGGTAGCACTTAGGTGCTTGTACAGAAGAAAAAAATAGAAGTTAATTTTTTTATATTTTCCTTTCTCATTTGATGCTGCACTGTGGAATTCACTTATGTCAGTGACGCGTATTTAATAAAACGTTCTGTTTAAATAATTCATTCATATTTTGAAGATACAAATTAGACTAAGATAATATAAGATTATATTATATTAAGATACAAAATATAATCATGATTGAGATATGTTCATAATTGAATGATCCCTTTGGAATAAATCAAGTTCACACCCTTCTAGGTCATACGTATGGGCTTAAGTGTATACGGACACCTCGCAGCGTTAATTTTACTTGTACTTTACAAGTCTATTCTGTCTACTGTCAGTTTAAACGTAATTAATATTTTAAAAAGGTCCTTTTATTATAAAACATTCATGAAAAAGTAAAATGATATATAACAAAATTAAACATCATTTATCCGCTTGGACGAAAGGTAGATGTTACACTTCGTTTAAATGCATCAGCAACTAATGAGTTTAGCACGTTTAAGTATACCTTTGGTTTTAAATTATTCTAATTTAATTTTATGTGGTTAAAAATATGTGTAAAATGGAAACAAAAAAGTTTTTAGGATTTACCAGTTCAATATCATATTTCAAGTAATAAGACCCTTAAAGAAATACAAATATATTTAAATTTATTTCAATAATTATTTTAAACAATTGCATCTTGTTTTAATTATAACAATATTAGATAAATATTACTTTATAAAAATCGTAGCCGACTGACAAAAACTGAATACTTATAATCTTGTCCTGTCTGTCCGTCAATTATGTGTGTAGATGTTACTAAATGATACAGAGGTTCCAAATTCACTTGTGAAGGTGAGATGTGCAAAAAGTGTTAAAAAGTGTTTTCCCCCCTCGAACTTTTCAACTCATGTGTATAAAATTCTAAAAAATATTAAGCTAGTACAACTTGAAATATAGTTTCAAAGAAAACCAATAATAAGGTATCTTGTATAATTTTTGAGATATGGTATATTTACTGTACTGACCTCAAAGATAGATCTAAAGGTTAAAGTATACCTTATTACTTACGAAATAAGTTTAATATAATTTAGGGCTACATAACGTTTTGAGTGCGAATCAGCCTAGGATTTGGCCGAATCATCCGGCTTTTTATGTTATAATTTTGAAAATAAAACTTCTTATTATGCAGTGATGTATAAATCCAACCAAACTCCTTTATTAAAAAGGTAAAGTAGCTGACTTAATTGTAAAATTTACTATGAAGGTATAAACATTGCTACATTCTTATATATGCTTTAAATAGAAATTATGTAGAAAAATTTTGCATTTTACCTTAGCAAAACTACATGTGTATACTCCTTGTTAAGGAACTCTTGTTAAATCCATAAATAAAATGTAACTTTTTAAAAAAATCCGATTGGAAAAGTTTTAATGAAAATAATTTTTTTTCTCTTTGACGAATATGAGAACTTGTAAAAAGTTAATCTTACGGCTTTACGAATTACTGCGAGTAGTTACTTGCGTAGGGCAAGCGACATTAAATAACTTCTCATAGTGTTTTATTCTATATTAAAGTACAGAGAATACATTTAAAATAGAAAGATACATACGAGTTTGCATTACTCACATTTCCATTAGGTGGATTTTATATTGTTTTTGAATAGCTTTATTGTTTACATTGTTGAGGAAAAACAATATAAAAAACGCCGGTCCGAGAATTATATCACTCTTTCTGACACAACGCTTCATAGAGAGATTTCAAATGTTTTATTGCACAATTAAGAAAAAAAAATATTTTGATCTCGTTGGAAATTAAGGGCACATAAAACAAATTTTTTGAGTATTATATCAAGTGGATTAAAGTAATTAAACAGGTTTTAAAGCTATTTTTTTTTATTTTTATGCCTGTTTGTTAGATACAAATTTTCAAAGTAATGTACAAGATGTACCCATCTAACTTTTCAACAATGGGTTTGCAAAATCTACAGGAATTCCAGGTTTTATCACTTGATTTTGTGTAAAATTTGTAAATTATGTAAATAACATTGAAAAATAATTTTAACAAAATTTATTCATGAGCATTAGTTTTATGTAACCGGACATCGGAAAAAATTATATCTGCTATGTCATACCCTGTTACATAATATATTAATAAGTATTAGAACTTAAATACCTGAAAACTCTTTATTAGACATTAACAATATATGCAGATTATATAGAATATTTTGCAATGTTAATATTAAGATATAGCGGTATATGAATATTCCACTAAAATTTTCTTGTTATTCTTAATAATTAAGCATCTATTTCTATCAATATATACAATTATTTAATAATCTTTGTTCTCGATCAGTATAATAACTACCTTCTTTACGAATATTAATTTCATATTTAATTATGACTTCAGTGGTAATGTAATGAAACCATAACAGGCTGCCCGACAAATTAATCTGGAGTGCTCTAACAAAATATGAGAGGCAAGAAGAAAATTTCAAAACTCTTACGAAATTGTACATTTTAATTCTGGAACACGGCTTTAACATACCATACAATAAATCAAAAAAATAATAAGAAATAATTCATAAAATTATTTTAAGGCAGCTAGCGTTTAAAAAATACTATTAATTTTTATTTCATGGAAATTATTATAAATAGCAAACAGAAAAAATTAATTCGTCTATTTTCATAAAATTTTAAAATATTTAAATGATATTCATTTATTATTGAGTGTACGACTTATTGTCAATTTGTTTAAGGAAGCTTCATAGAAATGTTCTGCCATAAATGGCTAATTTTGAGTTCCATTTGCGTTTTGTTTGCTGCAACAGAACCTCCCTTGCAAACCTGTCTAGCAAGTCTTTGTATGATATATTCTCTGGCTAAATAAATTTTCATGAATATGTATTATGCTAATTAAATTAAAACATGTTTCAGCCACTAAAAAAATTACATAGCCATAATTCTGAATACGTTAATTATTGTTCATATACAAGAAAACGGTTAAGTGAAGTGATGAAAACCGTACGCAAATGTAATTTTTTTAAATGTAGGTTAATTATATTTATTACAATAAAATACGTTGTTTTTTAATCTATGATAACATTTTCGATCAAATCTTTACTTTTAATTACACAATTTTCTTTTAGTTCTATTTTTAGTATTCCGTTTCAAAATATATCCTCTAATTTTATAAACCCTATTCTTCTTTTATTATTATAGTAAATATATGAGTTTCATAAGCTGGAACATTTTGTAGCTTCAGTATTATTATTTTAGAAGCAATAAATTTTTATATAATACTTCATACTACGTATAATATCGTCGATATTATTATAGAGAAATTTTACTGCACGAAAGAAATTGTCTTACACGAATGTTTTTTACAATTTATGTTTGTAAAAAAATTTATAAACACATACTAATTTACTACATACATTTATATGTTGTTCAGAGAATAAAATGAACGATAATATACTGCTGAAATTCCATAACCAGCCTTCTAGATAAACCACGAAATTTTAGGAAATTTACTAGAAAAAATATATCCAACACCCTCTTGCCAGAAATCGAATTAATCATTCAGAATTTCTGCTGGGTAATTTAAAAGTCAAATACGAAGGAAATAAAAACAACATCAAAGTTGAAAAGCTGTGGACGTTGAAGGCGGCAGAAAATAATAACCGAATATGAAATGAAATGAAAATCATTTCATCTTCACCCCAAATATTACGTGTAAAGGTCGAAGGTGAGGCAACATCCTTGCTTTCCCACAGTTTATTATATCAGTAAAGTAAAATTGTAAAAACAGCTAGCAGTCTTACATTGAAGCGTAGAACTGATTTATATTCAAGTCGATTAGATAAAACATAAACATTTGCCGGAAGCAACGAATGAATTAAACGGCTGAAATTAATTTCCGGAAATAAGTTGAGTGTATTTAAATATGTGCGAATTTTGTTAAAGCGAATAAAAATATTTATATACGTATGAGACAGTAAATGATACCTCACATATTTGTTGAATTTGTTGGATATATTTTTAATAAACATATTTTAAGATATCAGTATGTATATATTGATGAAATTATATTTTAACCCAATAACGTCATTACAAAATCGTTAAATAGTATTTGAGATCTCTAAGTGTTTTGGTGATAGGGTCACTAAACCTTAGATTGCATTCAATTTGCACCTCTTATGTAATTATGAACCATTTCAATTAAATAACTGAAAACCGTAAACTCTTCCGAAGATCTTGTTTAATAATTATATATAATCATAAAATGACAAAAGAGAAGTATCACACAAGATCTTTTTAATATTTATATTGCTAACTTTTAAGTAAAAGTAGTTAGAGACAAAGTAACTTGATATACGTGCAGAAATGTAAATATCACAGAGGAGTTTCTAGACTAATATCAACTATTATACGATTTTATGTCTAAATTCAAAGTGAGCTACACCATCTTATAGATTGGTTTGTATTCTACATAAGACGAAACTACAAGACCACTTTACGAGCCACTTTCTAATTGTCAGTCTAGTAGCCATTATCTTAGTGTAAGTTTTTAATTAATCAGTGTAAAATTGGATTAATATTAATTCATCTAGGCCGGTAATTTACTGAACACCTTCGAACGTTTTTTTTTAAACCTTACGTCTTCGTATATCAAAGTGAGATAGATATTTATAGCAATGAACTAACACCTAGCATCATGATAAAAAGTCAGACTTGCTTACTTTCAAGAGGACGTACAGAAAAGTTGCGTTGTAAAATAGAACTTCTATTATATCTGTGTTTGCGATAAATTGTTTATACGTGTGGAACGTTTCAGTACGGAATTAAGGGAAGTCTAGAGCTGCAGCATCAATCTATCACCGGTTGGTTTCAAAGATAATTACTTGCAGCTAAAACTACACAGCCCTCCTAAAACCCCTATGCAAGGGTGCATCGAAGGTGAATATATGATGCATCTCCGATGTAAATTTACTTGAAAAGTCAAAGTTATAAATACTACAAATTGACAAAGTTACTACAATTGATTACAGTTTCAAAATTTGAAAGGAAAATATAAAACGAACACATACATACATATATACAAGTTTAATTTATATATAAAATTCATGATATATTTTACGTCTACGAATAACACAAAAGGTGATATATTTAGATCATGAAATATAATTTTAATATGTAATTTTAATATGTAGTGATCCACAGTGATCTATATGATCCATAGAAACCCACGTGCTAATCCAAAATATCCAGGTACAGTGGAGTATTTCCGTCTTTCAAGAAAAACGCACATAGACAAAAAATTGCTCCAAGAGACAGACAAATTAGTGCAATTCATATCTAAACAGTGTTGCTTAAGAACGGTATAAAAAACTTGGGAAAAATGTATTAATTTAGAAATTTCACAGCTTAGAGTAAAAAGGGATCCAATAGCCAGTTTCCCTTTACCTTTATTGCTTATATTAGTTTGGGATAAGTAATTCTGAAAGAAGTTTCATAATCAAATGATTTAGAAATAAGATATTCCTATAACCTTATTTAAGAATAGTAATTAAATGATCGTAAAAATCGAATGATTAGTAAAAGCAATTACCAATTTTGGCGAATCATTCCAAGTTACACAAATTATTATTCTGTAAATCAAACCACATTCATTCAAAAATTTAACATATGATTCAAGATCGTGAAATAGGTAGCACTTAGGTGTTTGAACAGAAGAAAAAAATAGAAGTTAATTCTTTTATATTTTCCTTTCTCATTTGATGCTGCACTGTGTCACTTATGTCAATGACGTGTATTTAATAAAACGTTCTGTTTAAATAATTCATTCATATTTTTAATATACAAATTATACTAAGATAATATAAGATTATATTATATTAAGATACAAAATATAATCATGATTGAGATATATTCATAACTGAATGATCCCGTTGGTACAAATCAAGTTCAATCCCTTCTAGGTCATACGTATGGGCTTAAGTGTATAAGGACACCTCGCAGCGTTAATTTTACTTGTACTTTACAAGTTTATTCTGTCTACTGTCAGTTTAAACGTAATTAATGTTTTAAAAAGATCCTTTTATTATAAAACATTCATAAAAGAGTAAAATGATATATAACAAAATTAAACAGCATTTATCCGCATTGGACGAAAGGTAGATGTTACACTTCGTTTAAATGCAACAGCAACTAATTAGTTTAGCACGTTTAAGTATACCTTTGGTTTTAAATTATTCTAATTTAATTTTTTGTGGTTCAAAATATGTGTAAAATGGAAACAAAAAAGTTTTTAGGATTTACCAGTTCAATATCATATTTCAAGTAATAAGACCCTTAAAGAAATACAAATATATTTAAATTTATTTCAATAATTATTTTAAACAATTGCATCTTGTTTTAATTGTAACAATATTAGATAAATATTACTTTATAAAAATCGTAGCCGACTGACAAAAACTGAATACTTATAATCTTGTCCTGTATGTTCGTCAATTATGTGTGTAAAGTATCGTTGGGTAGATGTTACTAAATGATACAAAGGTTCCAAATTCACTTTTTTATTGAAATTCAATAGATGGTGGGATGTGCACAAAGTCTTAATAATTGTTTTCCCACTCTAACTTTTTAACTCATGCGTATAAAATTCTAAAAGAATTAAGCTAGTACAACTTGAAATATAGTTTCAAAGAAAATCAATAATAAGATATCTTGTATAGTTTTTGAGATATGGTATATTTACTGTACTGCCATCAAAAATAGATCTAAAGGTTAAAGTATACCATATTACTTACGAAATAATAATATAATACGTTTAAGACGTTTAATATAATTTAGGGCTACAGAACATTTTGAGTGCGAATCAGCCTAGCATTTGGCTGGCTTCTTATGTTATAATTTTGGAAATAAAACTTCTTATTATGCAGTAATGTATAAATCCAACCAAACTCCTTTATTAAAAAGGTAAAGTAGCTGACTTAATTGTAAACTTTACTATGAAGGTATAAACATTGCTACATTCTTATATATGCTTTAAATGGAAATTATGTAGAAAAATTTTGCAATTTACCTTAGCAAACTACATGTGTATACTTCTTGTTAAGGAACATTTGTTAAATCCATAAATAAAATGTAACTTTTTAAAAAAATACGATTGGAAAAGTTTTAATGAAAATAATTTTTTTTCTCTTTGACGAATATGAGAACTTATAAAAAGTTAATCTTACGGCTTTACGAATTACTGCGAGTAGTTACTTGCGTAGGGCAAGCGATATTAAATAACTTCTCATAGTGTTTTATTCTGTATTCAAGTACAGTAGAACACATTTAAAATAGAAAGATACATACGAGTTTGTATTACTCACATTTCCATTAGGTGGATTTTATATTGTTTTTGAATAGCTTTATTGTATACATTGTTGAGGAAAAACAATATAAAAAACGCCGGTCCGAGAATTATATCACTCTTTCTGACACAACGCTTCATAGAGAGATTTCAAATGTTTTATTGCAAAATTAAGAAAAAAAAAATATTTTGATCTCGTTGGAAATTAAGGGCACATAAAACAAATTTTTTGAGTATTATATCAAGTGGATTAAAGTAATTAAACAGGTTTTAAAGCGGTTTTTTTTATTTTTATGCCTGTTTATTAGATACAAATTTTCAAAGTAATGTACAAGATGTACCCATCTAACTTTTCAACAATAGGTTTGCAAAATCTACAGGAATTCCAGGTTTTATCACTTGATTACAACTTTCAAATAAAATTTGTGTTATATATGAAAACACTTCGGTACGAACAAAGCACTATCATTTTCAGGTTTGATTTATTAAACTCTCGAAATGTTTCAATTTTACCGTAGTTCAATTCTGTAAATCAATACGAGCAAAGAAATGGATTCAGGAATTGAGTACATGAAAACTGAGAAAAGAACCACTGTGTTTCGAATTCAACATAAGGACTTCGCTTTATTTAAGCAAAGTCCTTATGTTGAAATAAAAGCCAATCAAAAAACCAAAACCAAACAAAAAATAACCCAATAAAATAACGTTATTATATTATTTTATTTACTCTGCCACATGAGCGGATTTATTTTAATTTTATAGCAAATATCGATTTGATATAAAATAGATATAAATTCATATGCGGAGAAAAAAGATTTGAATTTCAAAGGTGAAGAAAATTTAGAATATTTAGATGGAAAATTTAGTTAATAGGTAAAAGACAAGTGTCTTATTTTCAAAAGTTTTTCATTTTCATTAAGTCGTCCACTTACAAATAATAAAACAAATTAAAAATCCCATTTTTTCCGTAACTAAAATTTAATTTTAACTAGGACATTAGCAAAATTAAATAAAAATTGTTTAACGTAATTTGAGTCCCATTTGGGGTAAGGCCTCCTCCGGTTTCTTCCGACGCTCGCAGTCTATTGCAAAGGTCGTCCAGTTCTTCGTTTTGACTCATTTATCTATATCTTCCGCTCACCTCATTTTATTTCATATCTAATTTTATCCATATGCTTCACCCTTAGATTACTCCTCTCCGTGTCTTTTTGGTATAACTACGTACCTCTGGTAAAACTACGTACTTTCTTTTTTGTTTTTTTAGTGTATTTCCAAGAAAAACAGATAAAAACAAAAGTTTATTTACTATATTTTCAAATCAAAATTATTTTTAAAAAAATATTTATATATTTATTTCAAATTTGTAACCTTCATGTATTTTTTTTTCATTTTGGTAAATTTGCATCAAAAATAATAAGAGGTAGACAACTACGGAATCCTACATATGCGGGCCTATTTTAATATGTTTAACACATTTGTTTAATCTCCAAAATACATCTCTTGGCTTAGTGGAATACAGATTTTTTTATTATCCATACCTAAAAGTTTGGAAATATAAATACTGAAATTCCGTAAAAGAATCTTTTTTTATGTTTTAAGGAGTGACTCAGAATTTACCTCAACAATTTTTCACAAAAAATTAGGATGTTACATAGCTCAGAAGAGCGGATTCCAACATGAATATCGTCGAGGACTTCGAGCTCATTTTTAGAGGGGTATTTAAATGTAATGTTTTGATTGCATATCATAAAAAACGTGTTATGGAGACGGGGCGATAAAATTTAAAGTATGTATTTGTTCTTACAAAATGATTTTCAGTTGTAAATTTCCTAATGCTAATATGACGGTGTTCACCGTCAGACTGGCTTCTCATCAGCTTGGTTTGGTTTATTGATTCGGATTATACCTTGGCCAGATTTCGTGGAAGTGGGTCTTTACTTTAGATACCATTGTTCGAGTGTGATTAAATTTCGTCACAATTTATAATTTATATTAGATGTAATCGATATTTTCTCGTCAACTGCGCGTCCGGTACTACGTTAGCAGTAAGTGTAAGTAATGTACTAGTGCATAAAATTAAAATCAACCTAAGTGAAAATTATCTTTATTTATTATTTTCTTGTTGAGTCAAATTTCTCAGCAATCATTTGATATCTCATTATTTTACACTCAAAGATATTTATGTAATAATGGTAAAGAAAGCAAATGGTATAAATAAAAAAATAACTTAATAAATTTTGAGATGTTAATGAAAAGAACAAGTTACATTTCAAAACTATTTTTGTCGTATCTAAATTAAAATTCTGGGAGTTGAAAAAGTTCAAAGTGTTATTCTGAGAAACTTTGTAATTATACCTTACATATATTTCCATATTTGAGCTTTAAAAATATTTACGCAGAAATTAAAAGCAACCAAGGTAATAATCGAATTTTATTTTAATATAATTTGTTCTATCAGGTATTAATTGAAAAAAAAAGTTACGGGCTCCAAACCTTTTTTAAAAATTTATGTAGGATAGTTCTAGAGAGAATATTGAAAATGTTCGCAAAGATATGTTCCATTAATAAACCTTATATGTTACTAAAAAATACCCCAGAAAAATTTTACAAATACGATCATATAAACATAAAAGATACAATTTTTATAATACTTTTTTTATTTGATAATACACTTGTCAATTTCATATTTTTTTACAAAGCTACTTTGAAGTTATTACTTTCAGTTAGTGAGTTAAATTTTATATCTCAGAGAAATTCACATTTGAAGATATGTAATTCTAAGAGCAGTGAGTATTTTCGAATAAAATTTTTTGTCATTAAAATTTTCCATTTTAAAAACAATTCAGGCGTTAATAGAAAATATATTCTTTAAATGGAAGATATTCCGAATTGATTATTTTAAAAATAACTGTTGTTCTATGGATAATAATTAAGAAAGGTACTCTATTTTTAGAAATGCGTCACAGAAAATTATGGAAAACTCATTATGATTCTATGCAAAAGGCAAACTCCAGTATTGTGTTTAGTTTGGTTATATTTTTATGTATGTTTAAAGGATCTTGTGAATATATATCGAAGTTGGCAGGAAATACTGTAATTAAATTGCATTTTAATGGAATCGCTCCATTCTTATCGGGGTTATATTTTGTTAAATTACTTCAAACAATCTGAAAAGTTTTACGTTAATTCGTCGGTTTTTGTAATTAACAACTGTTATATTTTTATTAATAAGCAAATATGTTATCTAATTAAAATTATGTTTTTATTATAGACTAGTAATTTTAAGAAATAACAACCAATTGAAATGGCGAAAAACGATATGAAATTATGATTTCATCGTCGATTTTTCATTTCAGTATATTTTAAGCCTATCATTTGATAATGCACTGACAAAAAAGCTATTGAATGATCTACGAAAACGTTCGAATATAGGTAAAAATAATTATTGCTTAATTCTCCAACCACAGTGTTACGAGTATTTTGTTAAAACTTTACTAAAACCACTTTTATTTTAAGTGTAATCCACTTGAATAAATTTGTATAGAGTACAATTATAATTCACTATCGTTATACATTGAACAGAGATGTGCAATTATGAATGACTCTAATAAAATAATTCGATTATAAAAATATCTCGGTCGTGATAGTTAGCAATTATTAATTAATAACTTATAAATACGAACGAATGAATAATACCTAACGGTTGATAGAATATATTTTACCGACATAAGATAAATAAATAGTACAACACTGGATAAGTATGTGAAATCAAACCAAATAATATTTCAATTTATTCTTCTCCACAAGTGCCTACTTTAAATATTATAGTATTGAATGGATGTGATTTTACTAAAGGCAAAATACTTGATTTAAATTAAATTGAACCACCGCTATAATCGTCTGATAAACTTTTTATTGATAATAGATTTTAGACTTCAAGCAAAGCTATTTTTTTAAGTTGTGTTACAGATTCTGCTAGGGTAAATTTTGGTTGAAACATTTTCTGTAATACATTTGTACAATTTTCGTGAAATTAATAAATTATTAGAATTTCTCATAATATTGCCTCAAAAAGAAAATAGTTTTTGAATCCTTATTATTTACATTTCCTTTGACAATACGAAGTATCAAATATCTGCGCTTCACAATTTTCCATATATATATATATATATATATACATATATATATATATATATATATATATATGTATATATATATATATATATATATATATATATATATTATGCTTTAGTTAATTATATGTATTTGCGTTTAAATTGTTTATTATTGCAACAATTTCATATTTTTAATTTAAAACGCTTTTGAGAAAATTTTAGTAAATATTTTTAGCTTTATATTTTTGAGTACTGCGCATAAAATGTCACATTAAATAGTTTTTCATTTGATATAAATTGTTCTTTCAAAAAA
Organism: Druceiella hillmani; assembly: GCA_039881145.1. NCBI lineage: Eukaryota > Metazoa > Arthropoda > Insecta > Lepidoptera > Hepialidae > Druceiella > Druceiella hillmani. The sequence goes on from JAYKKI010000042.1 coordinate 6,341,198, forward strand.
TATTCCACATGATATATAAAGTGAAAGAGAAAATTTGGAATAATTTATTATCTCCCAATAAAATGTCAATATATATATATATATATATATATATATATATATATATATATATACATATATATATATATAAATATATATATATATATATATCTAATCGTTCTTATAAAATATAGGATCAGATAATAGAAGAAGTTTAAATGAGGGTGAGCCTAAACAACGAGTTAAGTTTTCAATGATCACCATAGTTTTTTAATATGTTCTTACTAGATATAAAATATACGTTCTGCGTATCTCCGTGCTCGCGCAAGCAGACCTGCAAATTTGGTATAAAAACGATATCAGTTTCAACACCGATGAGTTGGAAAGCTACATAATGAACATTTTAAATAAATGCAGGGTCAAGTGCCAATCTATTATCATTTGCTAAAAGTTATTTCTAATTGTGCCCAAAATAAAAATGGAACTTCTGCAACAAATGAACTATTTGATTCTTGGTTACTGTATGCAGGAATTAAACTTTAAAAATCTGTGTAAATTTAAGTTTGCATTTGTTCCAAAATGGCTAAATAATTAATATAATAAGTGAAAGCAGTTCAATATATTTACTTCAAAAATAGACTACTAAAAATACCCTAATTTTTTATTCACTCACATAATATCAAATAATGGATAACTTATTTTAGTTTTAATACATAAACGGTTTATAATATTGACATCGAACCTTCACCGGCATATATATCATAAGGATTTAAGTGTAATTGTGTAGAGTGTATACTCGAGTTAAGTTTTAAATCTTTAATACCTTATTAAAATAATATAAAAGTAAACTTAGTACATTCTACAATTTGAGAAGAAAATTAAAGATTTTATGTCACAAATTATTATTTATCCTTTAGAATGGTAAACAGTTTTCTAATGCTATGTGCTCAGGCCGTAGAAATATTTTTAGTTAAATAAGCTAAACCGTTACAACTATAGCATAATGATGTTTAAAATAATTGTATTTGACAATTATTTTTTCTAGAAATTCCAGGACGTATTTGGTTTATATTATAGATTTATTGTCACAAGTGTTTTTATTTTGCCACAATGAATTATATCATTATACATAAAAAGTAATTAAAACATAACGCATTCATGGTCCCTTTATGTCCGGATCAAAACCAGGAGGACCCGCTGCTTATGTATACTCGGGTAAAATCTATTTAATATTTTATTAAATTAAACAATATTTTAGTTGTTACATATTGAGAACTGGTAGATTTTCCTATGAATATTTTTCGTTCACTATAAACAGTATTTTTATGAAGTCGATAAAACATAACCGAAATTTATAAAAAAGGTGTAAATCTTGTATCTTTGCTAGCCGATTTTAAAAATTCTTTCATTCCTTAAGTACTAATATCGGCCACATTTCCCCATTTCACGTAATAAAGTTGCGGTAAAAGGATATGAAATATGAAAGTTGGATAAAAACTATCTTTCTCAGATAAAAGGTATGTTTCCAACCTATGCGGGTTGGAGTTTGCAAAGCCATTTTAAAAGCGAGGTGGATTAGGTGGAAATTTTTTTGAAAAAAATATACCATAAAAGATGCAAATATAGAAGAAAAAAGTATGGAAAAAGGTACAATATTTATATTATTTTAAATCATTATACTTCCGTTTTAGGAAGATATATATCCAAGAACGCCTAATGATTTGTTTTGTATAAGATAATTATTCCTTCCATTCGTTAATATATAAAAAGGACTCATCGTAAAATCGTCCGCTTTAATTGCAAATAATACGAACAAATCTTTTATAATAATATATTCGTTTAATAAAACTTGCCAAAACCCAATACTAGCTTTATCTTCCTAGGAACATAGGATGATGAAACTAAAGAAAGTTTTAAAATCTACAATAAATACAATTAAATGCCACAATATTACTCACACCTAAATTTTACAAAATTACTAAACTAAATAAAAGCTGTAGGGGTTTTGAAATAATATAAGTAAAAAAACATTTTTCGGATATTTCTTAGCCGAAAGTCTTAAGTTAAATACCAATACGGTTATCATATATCTTTCACCTTTCGATTATGTGATAATCAAGAGCCAACTGATATGATCTTTGCACACATTCCATACTGCCATTGTATATATTTTTTACAAGGGCAGTATGGCATGCGTGCAAAGATCATATCAGTTAGCTCTGTATGTACAATTTTTTCTTTGAAAGTACGACAAAACTTTCTTATTATAGTTTTTTGTGGATTAAAATACATTCCTACTGTTTTGAATATATTATTCAGCGTTAAACCTCCAAATCACACTATAAGTTCGCTTTTCTCGAAAAATGATACATTGATTTTATCTTGAGGGTTAAACAAATTTTTAAAACTAGGCAATTGTAAATGTCGCCAAATTTTTTGGAATGTCTTTAGTACGAAAATCTAATTAAAATAAGCTTTATGGATATAAATGATTACGTTTGTTACAATTGTCCAAATTTATTACATAGCACAGAAAGGATAAACACTAATACATTTTGGAGATTATTGTCTCATGAAAGAGGTGCAATATCAAAAATATTATCAAATATTTTTATTTTATTTCAAGTGATCTTTTCAAAAATAGACCTAATATGACACTCCAGCTCGACGGGATTTGCGAGGAAAGAAAAATCTTCTTCATTTATATGTATGAAATTTAGTTATGTTTCCTTTTGCAATTTAATTCTAATAAAATTTTGACTGAAATATCTTATTATTGTGATGTATAAATAGATTGATGGATAGAATAATAGACGCATGAGAAAAAATTACAGTGGTCCATTATGTTCAATTGATAAGGGAACGTTAAAAAGAAGAAACAATTATCATGCAGTAAAAAATTAAATTATTACTAACTTTCTTTTACTTAAATGATGAATTCGTTAATTCAAGAACATATATTGGTATAAGCTAATTAACTTCGCAAATATATGTATTACGGTAACATGGTTACGTCTTGTAATCGAATGAGAATAGTGCATCCACGAGAATGAAATCAAAACATGCGGGGAAAACAATCGGCGAATAATTCGAATACAACGCTATATTCTATGGTGATATGCTACTAAGAAACCCTAATGAAAGTATAGCAGATTGCAGCATAGAAAGTTTGGAAAGTAGTGACGAAGGAGAATTAAAAAATTATTTATCATCAATGATTTCTTTAGATAAAACTATACGCAGTGTACCTGAAATTATGAATGACAAAGGTACAGAAAGGAGAATAACCGTAACAAAAACGTAATATATGTCTCCTATTTTCATTCATAAAGGATATCTCGAGAAACATTCTTTAGCAGATTCTTTGCTAATATCCCAACTGAAAATGTTGTAATACAACGAAACCTAGGTCGTGGTTAAGAAATTAAAGAAAGTAGAAATAATAATACATCACGTAGTTTCACTTAATTGTGAATAATGAATTTCTACAAAATTAATGCCAAATATATTCAATATGTACGATATTTAATGAGAAATTTGCGATAAAATTGGTTGCCAAAAAGTTCTTTAAGGTACAGTTTTATTGGGTCCTTAAGCGGAGTCTTCAGGAAGACGTGTCTGTTTCCAAAAACTTGTTTCTATTAACGTTGGATGAATATAATAATTCCATTAAATTTATTCCAGTCATATATAATATTCTTTAAAAAATCCTAGGCTTCAGCAGTGAGTTTGCATGTTGAACCGTTTATGTATGGTGCAGTTGTTCGAAGGCATCAACTCCGCCCTTCGTTTTGTTGTCAAAATTGCTCATTTTAGGAAGATTTATTGGTTAATTTCCTTGTCTCTCATCGGCAAGTAATACATTATTAATAGCATTAATGCGATATTTTTTATATTTGCTGAACATTGGGCTCAGAAGAAGCAAAGTAAGTTCTTTGTAAACTTCAAGCTTTGCAAAATTTTGCTGCCGATCTTTCATATTCACAAAGTGAATTGGTATTTTTTTTTCTTCTTTAGGTACTAAGTATTGTTATGTTTAAAAAAAGTAGCATTTCTGTTTAAAATATTTTAGAATCACAGAGTGTTGACAATTTGATTTCATGCTGGTCCGGTTTTGGTGGAATATACATAAATAAGAGTTGAGATTTGCCACGCACTGCAAGCAGCTCTCCAATGAATGTGTCATTCAGCAGATTTATAGGTGTTTATTCTATGCAACTAAGAAATTTTTTATAACCCCAAATTTTTCAATGAAATTAAGTACAGAACTTGTGATTTTTACGGTCATTTTACCGGAAGAAGAAATCTGCAGAAATAGGAAAGTTGCTTGCAAAAGGGTTTTAATCAATATTATCCTCTTGCGGTTTATCCCTGTTTACATAAATTATATTTAGGCTTAATTATATGTCGTGGATTATATAATTTATTACGTATTGGACAAAAGGAAGCCCTCGTCACTGAAAATATAGCTCCAATTGAACCTTTTTTACTTTTTAGAAAGAACAGGATGTTTCTCGAGATATCTTTTACGAATAAAAATAGGAGACACATAATACGTTTTTGTTACGTTTATTCTTCTTTCTGTACCTTTGTCATTCATAATTTCAGGTTCACTGCGTATGGTTTTACCTAAAGAAATCATTGATGATAAATAACTTTTTAATTCTCCATCGTCACTACTTTCCAAACTTTCTGTGCTGCAATCTGCTATACTTTCATTAGGGTTTCCTAGTAGCATATCATCATAGAATATAGCGTTGTATTCGATGTTCCCGGGAAGAATATTTTATATTTTGGCTTCCATCAACGAATGTGAAGTTAATACCATGAAATATAAGTTAAGAAAATTTCACAAAAATAATTGTGGAAAAAAAAAATTACGTTAACAGTATTCAGGTTTGCAGGTATACGCTAAGCTGGCTTTGCGGTAGACTCATGTACGATAATGTTCCTCGCCCATCTTGGAATATGTACAAACGTGAAAAAACACTGCGCGTTGAAATAGCGCAAATGGTTTGATTTTTGTTTTGATTTGTAATCAGAGGTATGGTTATGTCAGTTGCTCTTAATGTGCATTATTCGAAAGAAATAAACTAAACATGGATTAACAAAGCCAATAGATTTGTTTTTTAAAGCAAAAAATTTAGGAAAAAACGAACAAGAAATATGGGAAGATCACATTTATTCTATAAAAAAATATTGCTTAATATTAAAATTATCCTCAAATAACAAATTTAAAGAACTGGAGAGGATAGAATTTCATAAACTGTCGCTGTGTTAGTACGTATGTACCAAAAAGAAAAAGCTTGCACTCGTGTACCAAGTACTGGAAACGGAAATACACATTTCGATTAAAAATCACTTGCTGCCATTAAAATCGCTAGTAGAAAATATACATGTAAGCGATATTTGCGTGATGGCAGGTTTTACGTGTAATTTGTATAGATATGGGCGTTTGAAGTTTGAAGCATTTTTTGATTAATTAAATTATATCTAAATTTTCAGAGGTTACTCTACAATTTGAATCTTGTAAATTCGTTAAGATATTGTTATACAACTTACTTTCACATTATGTCACTTACCGCACTTTCTTTGGGAAAATGAAAACTTGTCTTAGAAAAAAGTGTTTTAATCGAACACACCCTAATGCAAATTTTATCATACAAGTACTCACACCTTACTAGTTGCTTCGTTCTTGAAAATAATTGTGGAATACAAAGGCACGCGTTTTCCATATTACCTAACCTGAAAATCATTTACATAAAACTGTCTAGAAGTTCGAAGCAATAGAAATTCTTATCAAAAACCATTTAATAAACATATTCCAATAAGTGGACCATTAGATCATTTCAGACGTCACAACTTAATTTCAAAAGGAAAATAACGTATTGACTCAAAAATTAACTTAAATTTTATTTTAAAACGTAATAAAAAATTACTGTTTTTTTAAATGTTTAAAAAAATCTACATTTACACGTAGGACAGTGTATGTGGGCTATATTATCTGTATACATACACATTGTAATATTATCATTATAACATATACAATATATTTGAGTCATTCATATCAATTATATGAATGAAAATATAATTGCTGCAGCGTACCCGAAATATCAAAAAGTATAATAAGGTTTACAGATAAATAAATGACATAATTTTGTAGTTATTTGTTTTTCGTACTTTTATTGTAAAAAAATAATATTATTGCTAAGTATCGTACGAAATTGAAACGGATTACTAAACCAATTTTTTTACTGGAAGTAAAATAAGAACATAACAAGGTCTACGAATTCTTCGTTTGTTCGCGTAAGTAACAAAACTGAAAAATAGTTTTTAGTATTAAAACTATATTAAACTATCTAACACACCTTTGGAGCTAAGTGAAATAATTTAAGAATCAAAAAAATCAATGTGAATGCAGCCAATAGATTAATGGACGTACTTCAAAAAATTTCATTAATATGAAAATGTTTTAAGCGACATCACCTCATCTTCTTCATGTAAGACGAAATGATTTCACATACTTTCTATTAAAAGTACACTATTAACAAAGAATCTTGAAATGGAAATGTAATTTAATTTATGACTCCTTAAATTATAATACAATTCAAATCCATTTTTTTAAAAATTCAGGGAATTGTTCGTCAATTCGGCCAATGCTTTTTAAAAAATCACGCCTAAAGTGAAATTATTTTGAAGGTTAAAAAAGGGCTTAGATTCGCTTTATTTTTCTTAGTATGTATAAACTAAAAATATTATATTTGTTAAAATATATCTTACCTATAAACATTTTTTTGAGAAGAAAATCCAATGCAAATTGTTCACCACGACAGCAAATTATAATATTAATAAAAATTCGATTTGTCAACTTTTAGCAATAAGAATAATTATTTTAACAAAAATGAAAATGAAATTTTCTTCTCTTAATACGATAAACGAAATTTTCATTTAAGCATTACTTCTTCAAGTTATTAGCATGATAAAAAATATATTAAATTTTTATAATGATATGTTCCCCAGTATATTTTCTTTCTTTAAAAGTACCTCTCCTATCAACGCTACTACTTTTCGTACAAATTAATTTGTAATGCCATGATATATTACTTTTAGACAATTCAGAAGAAGTAATTGATCAATGTTGGTATAAAAAAAACGTTTTTCAAATGCCTTCAATAATTCGAAAATTTATCTTTTATTTTGTCGCCTAACTTCACACAGACAAAGGAAGTAAAATAATATCCAGATTTTAATTTATATAAAGGACAGGGATGACACAAATCCATCGATTCAAAACAATCCGAGAAATTTTTTCATTTATGACATATTACCGTCGACTAAGTCAATCTACTCAAACCTAATTTTAATTATATATACGTAGACAAAAGACACCAGCTCAAAAAGGCGGTAGTGCGTTCCTATTCGCGATTGTGTAAGGTTTATATTCGTTACATCAGAAATATATATATATATATATATATATATATATATATATATATATTATATATACATATATGTGTGTGTATGTGTGTGTGTGAGTAAGTGAATGCGAGCGTGCGTGCACATTTGTGTACGTGTGTGTGTGTAATCCCAATCCCAAACCAGTCAATGCGCCCTGTAAGTAACTAATACGAAAGAAATGGATATAAGATTTAGTTTAAAATTTTAAATGATGACTTTAAAATTCTATTATTAATTGATACACAATATTTCACTTATTAGCAATCTATTTGTCTATAAGTTATCTTTAATGATATTCAAATTATGTTGTATATAAATTTAGGCACGCCACATTTTGACAACAAAGTTCGTGCAGATATAATTCGCTTATATATTTTACTCAACCATTTTAAGCTACACTACTCACACAATTTGTTGGCATTGAAGACCATGTATTGTGAATAAAAAAAATATCCAATTTTGTCACCTATACCTGAATTAACAAATTTTAATGATTACATCTAATTCATTATTTTTAGTAATATTTAAAAACAATTATTTAAATCTGTTCAATTTATTTTTTTAATTTATTATTGTCAATAATTGTATTATAACTTAAAAGAGAAAATTAAAAATCTCCGATGAAATTGAAGAAGGTAGCATGATTTGTGAGTTTCATTCGTACTCCATAGCATTAAGATATAAATACTCGTTTAGACAAGCGGAGACACTGACGAAAGTATTCTGCAGAGGATGGCCCATTTCATAACGTTTCACCGCCTCCGCGAGCGGAACGATGCGCGGCTAGTCGCAAACGACGAAATCGATTTATCCTTACGATATTCTCTCATTCCTATCACGGAATCTTCGGACCCTATGATTCTCCTATTTTAGTAAAGGAAAAAATATAGCATCGGTAGATATATGTTGCAAATTGATGTATAAATTTACACATGATATGTATAAATATGTATATATATGTGTATATATATATATATATATATATATATATATATATATATATAAATACATATATATATATATATACACATATATATATATATATATATATATATATACATATATATATATATATATATATATATATATATATATATATATATATACATCGAGATCCATGTATAAAATGGTTTCAACTCCCAACTATTATTCATTTTAACAAATGCCTAATTATACACATCAGTATTAACTTATGACTTTAGGTATAATATAAATACAATTAAATGAAACTACGTGATGTAGTATTATATCTACATTTATTAAGTTCTTTACCACGATTTCGTTGTATTACAATATCTTCAGGTGGGCTGTTAACAAAGTTTCTTTCAAACATCACGTAGTTTCATTTAATTGTGAATAATGAATTTCTACAAAGTTAACGCCAAATATATTCAGTATAATATAAACTGTAACAAATTACGTTCCACGTATCAAGCTCATGGAATTGGTTTAATACACAGAGCGCTTTTTGCAATTCTTCAGATTTTGCTACGTAAAATTTAAATTTTTTAAAGTTAAATATGTTGAAGATTTAATGTTAATTAGTTATGTAAAACCTGATCATAAACTATATACCATATTTCATTTATTGCATAAAAATCGTAATTTAAAACTTGCATCCAATCTCTTTCTTCAATATTTTGTTAAATTTACCGAACTTGAAATTTTGTTATTTTTTTACTAAAATAATTTAGATAATAAAATTATACCATAACAAGTTACTATAATGCGAGCTTTGGGATAATATGGAAAATTGAATTTTAAACAGCATGACCATTTCGAATATTATAAAGAGTTCTTAAGATATTTTCCAAATGATTTTGCACGTATAAAATATATGGAAACTGTGAAATTAAATAAATGAAATATATAAAAGTCACTATAATATGAAAAAAATAAATACGGGCTGCGTTCAAACATTTCATTTAAAAATTATAAATGAGCTGTTTAACTTAGACAAAAGTAGCATATTCAAAAGAAAAAATTAATTTCATATATATCTTTGGCAACTTTATACGAAATGCGACTAAGCCTATTCTGTTATACTTTTTTTAAAGGTGATGATCATCGACTCACATCATACAATTGTTTTATCACCATACGTTACACATAACGAGTTTGGAATAATATATAGCGCGGGCATGGCTTCAATAAAGACTACTTTCTTTGTGTAAATAATACTATAAAATTTGAAAAATAATTTAAAATAGTTGACAGTAGCACTTGTAACTTTTTCCGTACCTTACTGTAACTAAAACCAGTTGTGGTCTTTTTATTTTTATATTTCAACGGAAAAAGATTAGATTATTTTTCAAGGGACTTTGTGCTTTTAACTTTTATAGCCAAAAATTGGAGCTAAGAAGCCCTTAAATGTAATATTATATTTCCCTGTTTCTCTTGAAATAATCTTGGTTTTATTGATTGGTGAAAATGTAGTGAGTAAGAGAAATTAATTAAAAAAAAATGTTTGTGTGCCAGTTCCGACGTGCAACTGGAGTTTACTCCTTAAGTACGATTTTCTTCGAATAAATAAAATAGTTAACATTGCATATATATATATATATATATATATATATATATATATATGTAAATATCAATTTTAGTAAATGTAAGTGGAAAATACTTTATTAAAAAAATGCTGCAATATAATTATTTTCAAGTTAATCATAAATGAACAAGATCAAATTTATACAACAAAACTAAAAATATTTTTATAACGTCAGACTAAGAACTTAAAATTAAAAGAGACTTTTTAAATTTGTAAAATAGAAAACACCAAATATTCACTTATAATCATATTATTGATTATATTTTGATATAAGTAAATGATAAACTATATGTGTCACAATACGTCATTACGATAACGCCATAAAAAAAATACCAATACGAGTGTCACACTCCGTCATTGCAATTACGCCAAAAAAATGTCCAATAAAAATATTAATATATTACTCTAAAGATGCGCAGAAATGTTTCGCGGAGAGGCTACGTAACGGTTACATTTTTTTTAAGATTCGGAACTTCGTACGCTCTGAATTTCTGATTTTATTCCTCATAAAACTTCATAACGGGTCTATATATGAAAATAGATACTAAAGGAGTAAACTCCAATAATCTCATCCCTATAACATTAATAAAGACACAATTCATTTTCAAACTTATAGATAATATTACAGATACTCGTATCCACAGAATTCGTAGGATGTTATGTACATAGAGGAAAGTAGCACCAATTAGAAATCAAGGAATAATTGCCTTAGCACTTCTTTAATTTAAGAGTTTAGTACTTACATATTTCTCATATTTGGTATTAATACTTATTTATTTCTCACATTGGGCAATTTAATAAATTTTTCAGTGACATATATTGTGTTCTGAAAATTATTTATTAGTATTCTAAATTAAAATTCAAAAATTATATTATTAAAATTCAATTTTATTAACGACATGACTCACTTTACCTAAATCTAGAATAATAAAATTTGCATTAAATTAGTTAGTAGTAGCAATGGATGAATGGTAGTAAGTAGCACTGGATGGCCAGATATCCAGAAGAAGGGATAGCCAGAAGACATGCATTAAATTTTGGGCCTATAAGATATAAGTCAGTGAATGCTTTAATTCAGGATGTTACCAAAACATATTTACTCTTCATATTTAGTAATTTAACAAATTCTTGTAAAATCTTATTTTATTCTGACAAATTTAATTCTAAACTTGAACTCCTTTATTAAAATACAATATGGTTATAGGTCAATTTGCCTATAACTATAACAAAAACGTGCATTAAATTAGTTTGAACTAGATAATCAAAACCTTTTCAAAAGGTGTAAATATGAAAATCTTATTTTATTTATTAAAACACAATTTAATTATATACTACTTTTACCAATCTCTTACCAAATTGTAGTGTTTATTTATAAATCCTTATTAACAAAGCTTGATAACATAGATGCGACTTTAACAATTAGTAAAAAATTACCACTTTTGTCTAAGATAAAAAATATAAATATTAATATTTTTTATTTTGTAAATGTTTTAATTTATGTGTTTCACTGCTTTTCTATATACAACAAAATAATGACTATAGAATGTATTATCGAACGTCTGTTAAGTCGCTGTGAAATTTAACAAACATAAAATAAAACACAATATGAGCAGAAAAAATTATAAACGTTTTAACGTATTCCATTTATTTTTCAATTACCTCTCCGCAAGTTCTGTTCGAGCCTTCGCTTTTCAAGCTTGACATAACATAATTTATTTGCGGATATTGTGAAACTCGGCATCTAAACGTTGTCTCCGCTTCATTCATGCCTCATGCAATTTCTTTTTAATTCTTCTGTCTGAAGCAACTAACGTTGACCGAAAGTGAGCTGGATATCCGGAATGCAGGGTGCTGGTAGATCTCCTGGGTATTTGTACATTCGTGTCTACGTCTAACAGGATTTTCTGCACCTCGACCCTAGGCTGACCAGCAGGAACATATTTCTTTGCCTTAGACGATGTTGGCAAAGTTTCCGCGGCTTCAGCAAAAACTTCACTTTTACGCGTCGTTTGTTTCTTAGACGAATCTGTAGATAATTGACTCTACTTAGTTTAATGTAAATTCATGAATATCGTAAATGTACAAACTTTAAATGATTTGCATATCTTTAGAAAGGAAATAAAATAAAAGTTCACTTCATAAGTTCTTAAAAGAATTTTACAATTTGTATATTTAAAAGTCATTAAATTACAAACTACTTTTATTTGTTACACATCTTCTTTAGTATTAAATATAAATTCGAATAAAATTCACTTCAAATAAATTAATCTAAAATCTTTCAGTGACCCGGTATTACAAGTACATTAATCAGTTTAAAAAAACACCATAAATAAAAGATCAATTGTACACTTATCAAAATATACTTTGTTAATTTCGATTGAATTGGTGGGCAGAATCGTTTCATGGGACTTCCACAATTAGCCCTAGCGCTATAAAAAGAAAGACGACATCAATTTGGATGTCATTAATTGCATCTCCTCCACTGGTGGCCATTCACTGCTGCCTTTTCCTTGCCGATTCTCTTCCATGCTTGGTTTTTATATTAGGCCAAAGTCGGCACAGTTATTTAAAAAAAAAATAACATTCGTGCAACAAATTAATTATGTATTCCATTTTCATTATAAATTTGAACATTTGACTTTTTATTAAAAACTTTTTATTAATAAAACCACTAGCATTATATTTCTCGGCAATAACTTTTTTTTTAAATATTTGATAAGCGTTTTTTTACCTTCTTGTTCGTCTACGATTCGATTATTTTAAACCATTATGCAATACATTCAGTACTTCCAGCCAAAAGAAACGACCCTTTCAACTGTAAGTAAATATTTCGACATGTCAATTAAAAATGTGACTGAAATTAGCTAAAAATTTATGTGCAGTATGTACCTACTGCCCGGGCGGAAATATTGAATTAAAACAATTCTCCCGTCTTAAGTAATCGTGATTTAATCTAATTTTATGTTTTGTCTATTAAAACAAGCCCAAGAACTTTTTAATTTTGTTGAATATATTCACATTTAATGACATTTAACGATTACATCTTGATATAAGCAAACGAAAGTAAATTATGTGTGTCAAACCGTCATTGCGATTACGCCATGAGAAAATGCCAAATCAACACATTCATATCTCACTCTAAAAATGTGCAGATATGTTGCGCGGAGAGACCACATAAAGATTATACTTTTTAACGTTCATTGCTTCGTACGCTCTGAACTTCTGATTTTACTCCTCCTAAAACCTCATACCGTACGCTATATATGAAAATCGATTCTTAAAGAGTAAACTCCAAAAACTAAACTAACTTCCAAATGTAGGTATTTGCATGTACTACTTAAAATAGCGAAGTAAATGATAAATAAAAACACGATTAACTAAATAGGACGAAATAATAAATATTACAATAGACATAAAATTATCAAAACTATAATAATATTAGAGCAGCATTTAAAACAAAAAAACATTGAAAACAATTTAATTCAGTCCATTATATTTATGTAAATAAGTACAGAATAATGAATATTACGTGATGTAAATGCTATCTATCTTTGTTTATTTAAATTACGTAACCATAATAGGTATAATCACGTAATATTATTTATATAGCAATTTCAAGTTTATATTAGCAATGCTTTGTGTAAAATTTTCCATTAAACTTAGTTCCACTATTTAAGAAAATTCCGTTTTTTGAATATGGGATTATCACTTTCATGCACGCAGCACTAGTTACAAACAGCTTTCAACTTTACTAATATTAACTCTTCTACGATAGGTAGTCGTCGCGCTTGCCAAATTTCTTAGTGAGAGGGGGTTTCTCAACAAGGTCTCTTCGAATTGGCTTTTCCTAGAGACAAGCATTTTTGTTAATTTTTTCCTACATAATACACTTCATTCCTTCTCTAATTTATTAATTAAGTCAAATTTTGTTCTAAAATGTTGCCTTCAAAAGTGTTCACACCTTCAAGGAGAAAATCACTTTTCATTTACAGATAGCATATCTATATCGTGCCCTACCCTGGCTGCGTATAAATCATCATGACTAGTCCACAGAGACTGGGCATTCCAGTGAAGTAGGGTGAAACTACTTTTGTAAACGAGTTTACTATGACAATGAATCTAAAAAAATTGTACTACTACTACTACTACTAGCCAATGCCCACCCTTGGCATGTCTGCCATTAGGTGGCGCGCCGACCAGTAGAGAAAAGCTGTTTTGTAGGCAGGGTGATCATGAGGGGGCGCCCTCTCCCAATCATCAAGGTAGGGCTTCATCTTCGGGCAAACGTGGAGATGGTCAAAAGACATTCCTGGACGTCCACAGAGCAGGCAGGCATCGCTCCCCAGGACACCAATACGTTTCAGGTGGCTCGCCAGGTAGTCGTGGCCCGTGGCACACCGGAAAGCTGCGACACTGACAGCTCTGGGTAGGTCGCGTCGAATAGGCGAATCAATTAGACAAGCCCAGTTCTTTCCGACGGCGGACTGTGTGCGCCGAGACTTGATCCAGGCATGTATTGCTCTGCAGACGGCCGACTTGAGGATGAAAATGACGGAGAGCAGATGGGCTGCTGTAGAGTCGTTCCGTGTTTTGCCAGTACGTCGGCTTTTTCGTTCTCCTCTATCCCACTGCAGAGTAATTCGAAAGCCAGCATTCACCAGGTTGGACAGTCTGGCACGACAGAGTTGGGCTTTGGAACAATCTGTGTAGCGGTTGGTGGAGAGTGCCAGAATAGCTGCCTGGCAGTCGATGAGAAAAACCACGCTTTGTGATGTTGTAAGACGGTCCAGTTCCCCGGCGGCCTCGTATATCGCTGCAATCTCTCCATCGTAGTTGGTAAGCGGGGAACCGACGGCAACAGATCCCTCAAATACTGTAGATGTGAAGCCTGCTCCGGTATTCCCTGTGTTTGGCATCGACGAGCCGTCACAGTAAATATGCAACCAGTCCTGGGAGGGATACCTGGTGTGGATAGTCTCCAGGGCAGCCATTCTCAGGGCAACATCAATTGATTGGTGTTTCGGCAAGTTGTGGTTCATGAGTCGAAGCTCCACAAGGGGCAAGCAGGACACAGTATCTGACCTCTGAGGAAAAGGTGCTGGCTCTGGTAGAGGTATGTTATATTTTGTTCTAAAAAAATTGTAAACATAATCAATGCCACCGTAGAACATATTCCATCTACCATGAAATAAGAGAAAACGTTTCCATAATTGATACAGCATATTTCGAATAATATTTTGCAATTCGAGCAATATTTTGGGCAATAAACAGAGATGTCATTGAATTCCGGCCTTTAACTTCTCAGTTCTGATATTGTAAGTGTACTATTAGCGTAAACCGTAAGACTTGAGAATCTACTGTTTTTAAATTAATATTTTTGGTCTTAAGCAGAAACTCTGCCATTGAACTTTGCATTATAACTCCTCAGTCCTGATGCTGGAATGGAATTTTCTGCCTGAATTTTGTGATTTGAAGACCTGCTGTTTTTAAATTTGTCTTTTTGGTCTCAAGCAGAGACTCTTAGAAACTGAAATTCTACTTAAGGAATTTCAGTTTCTAATTTCTCAGCCTGATGCTGCAGTAGTACAGTTTCTTTTATATATAATAACTCATATCTTAACAAATGACCCATTAATTTAGCTCTTTGTTTCAATGGTCCTGGTAGTGCCACAAAAATTGTTAAAACTTGGCCATTTAAGTTGAAGGTACATCGTAGAATTCATTAGAAATGTGAAGTACAGATTCCGTGATCCTGTTTAAGATAATATAAGGCTAGCAATAATTTAGACATAAAATCTCAAAAGTTGTGACGCATCTAAAACCAGGGCACAATGATGCCAGGAGTTGGTAAAAACTTTTTTATGGACTGATTTTGCTTGTACTGCGGTAGGCAAGATAATATCAAAATAAATAAGTAGAAACTTATCTACCTATTCTGGTACTTGATAGCTTATGTGATGGTTATTTGGTAGGTACAAAAATAAGTAAATACAGAGATTGACCAAATATTGACCAAATATTATCAGGTAAGCAGGCAGGCATTTAAAAGTATACATAGGTTTGAGTCACTGCCTACGGTGAAGCCAATGTGATTTATATATCCATGTATATATATATAAATATATATATATGTATATATATATATATATATATATATATATACGAGCAGTGTACACATGCATGTGTGTTGGTAGATATATTTGAAAATATTTAGATACCTTAAATGCTGCAATCTTATCTTTTGATTTCATGAATGAAATAATATTGTCATTTAATTTACCCTAATTTTGTAAAATGTTGAGTAACATAGGATATCATAGGTATTAAACATGGAAAAATAAAGCATTTTTAAAAAAAAACAAACCGTTTTCAAATAAATGCCGAATGAGAAGAGCACTTAAAATAAAAAATAATGGAAATACCAGTACTCAGATGGAAATTTTGCAGTATAATATCGTTTCCGCATAAATATATATATATATATATATATATATATATATATATATATATATATACATTTAAAAATACTACTAGGGCTATAGATTTTTGGAGTCGTTGATAATTGAAATGTGCCATTCGTCTGTGCATGGGTGGGTATGAATTCACTTGTGAATATCAGATTGAAGAGAAGAGTTATGAATGTTAGGGAGTGTATCAAAAGGTATGAATATCAGAGAGGTCGATTTGCCATCGGTTCCCAAAATCTCTAGTAGTAGCTATATTTTGCAAATATATTTATGTTCCGAAACGATATTGTGTCGTAAAAATGTTAGTTACGCAATCGTATTTTATACCTTATAATGCTCTTATTTTTTGGTAGTTATGTGAAATTTAAGAAGAATTAATTTTTTTTGTAAAAATGTTTATTTTTGTTTCCTGTATTTGCGTGTATAGAGTAAATAATAAAATCAGATCTTATATTCTATTTTATCCAGTAAATAATCTCTAATTATCGTAATCTTTTGCCATATTTTTAGCTTTCAGTCTAATAATTATTGAATTGAATTAAATGTATTTTAGATATGTAAGAAAAATAATCGAAGAATGGGATAAATTTAATTTAAACTATTGTTTTTAATGAGGTAATATTTTCTTTCGTTAATGAAGGATTGGCTCGAAATAATTTATGTGAATATTTACGCAACTTATTTTACAATCCACTAGATTGATTTTGAAAGTGAAATAAGGTGGAAATTATATAAATATACGTAAACTTACAAAATTGTCTTTTAGAGAAAAAAACCGGAGAATGGTTTAATTCTACGCTATTAAAGGTTTAGTGCGAATATATTAAATAGATAAACAATTGACTTATTTTCCCTCGTCATTTTACTACTTTGTTTATATTTATTTACACGCGATTTTTAGCGATCTCATTTTATTTACAACTTCGTATATATTTGTGGCCTTGTAAATTAAATGTTTATATTATTTCTAAATTCACTCTAATAATTTTTAATGATATGTATACACACACACACACACACAGATATATATATATATATATATATATATATATATATATATATATATATATATATATATGTGTGTGTGTGTGTGTGGAATATATATATATATATATATATAAATGTATAAATATATAAACTTGTTATAAAAAAGTCATTGGCCTCATGTTAATTTACTAATTGGGACCACCGATTAATTGAGATGAATGGATATGAGAAAAATGTCGTAATGTTAATATTAACTTTATACATTACATTCTTAACGTTGATCTTATTACTATAGCGTAAATATTGTAGCATACGCTACGTCATACAATAATTAAGTTGAAAATAGAGAGTAAAAATTTGTTTTCTCTTCACAATTAAAATATTCCTACTATTTCACACTTTCTGGTATCATTCTGGTTTTAAGTGCACATTCACAGATAACTTCAAAAATTTCCATTTAAGTATTTTCAAGTGTTATCTTTTGGAATTAACGTGATAAATTATTTTGCCAAATTCCATTGTATATATCAAATTATTTCTGAAATAAATTGTGGATACTTCTAGAAATACTAATACAATTCTGAGACAAGTGATTTTAGAATCTTTACGATAAAGGTTAAGGGCTGTATGTAGTTTTTTTTGGGGTTTAGAAGCTCAAAAGAAAACCTAAAGTTTTATAAGATCACTCACATGCCGGTCAATTGGTCAGTTTGTCTCTAACAACCGCTTTTATTGAAAACTATTTCATGCAAATGCCTTAAATTTGGCATGGGGTAAAATATACTAACCCTATGCGGGTTAGTTTACTTTACCCCATGCCAAATGCCTTCCAATTTTCTTGAATTTCTTTTCAAAAGAAGGAATAGCTTTTCAGAATTTTGAAACAATTTATTTTAAAATTTTATTTTTGAGGATTCAAATAAATAACTAAATTTTTTTTTGTATAACTTGGGATGGCAATTAAAAGAAGACTCCAAAACTGGTTTTTCACAATTTTTTTGTACAATAATTCCAGAGGTATTGTTGAAAATTTCCACAAGAAATATGTTCCCCGTAAGATTCTAGAAATTCCGAAATTATCAAAACTAAAAGTGTGAAAAAAACACCGTCTCTGGAAGTTTATATAAGTTACCGTGAAGAAACACAGCGATGTTTTTAAACTACATATTTTTTGAGATTTCAAGCCCAGGCAACATATTTGGAAGGAAAAGGATAATTTTAATATGTGTATATATGGTAATATGGATACTTGCAACTTTATATTTTTACATCATCTATATAATTCTTGCAGTACGAATTTCTATTTTGTACTTTTACTTCACGCTTTAGTACGTAAAATATCGTTTTCTTTCTTGAAATTGACCCAATTAACTATTAAGTTGACAATATTTAAATAGGTCTCTGAAGGAGTATAGTATTATTTAGTAGTTATCTCTATATTTTCAAAATGTTAATTTAGTTTTCCCAAATAAATTTTATTTTCAACATTTTTTTAAATCCTTGGTTAAAAAATTACACTGTATGATTTTGAAACGTTACAATTAGTATTGTTTGCTAAATAGTACGTAGCAGGTTTAAAATGAAATATTGAAATTGGACATGAACTTTGTATTAAATACGACTACAAAATTTTATATTTGGCCGCATATAAACTTAAATCTACATCTGAAGTAACTATTTTTAAACTTTAACTTCATTTTCAACACAAAACATAAATATATAAGCAATAAAATATAACAAATTCACTGTATTATGTAGAAAAAATTTAATTGCAAGTTGTGATTGTGAAACTACAATATGTTATATTCAACTGATCCACTTTTAGATATAAAACAATGAATTTAAAAATTAATTAATTACTATAAAATACACATCGAGGCTAAGAAAGTCAAGAAAGATTCAATGTCTTCAATTCTCGTGATTCAATTCTATTAGAAATATATGAATATAAAAATATAATCTTAAAATTAATTTCACTCACCTGGCTGTAGAAATCACTGTAGAGATTGTAGAGATGTAGAGATTCATTCGCTTGTATAGTTTGCAATATCTACACGCGACTGGCGAAGTACCGGTACAGCTTACGATGTAGATCCAAGCTTAATTTATTATATATCGTCCTAAAACTATACTTTTGGAGGAATGAGTGCAATTCAGTGATCCACTAGATATTATTCTAATACTTTAACGACGTATTACGATGAAAATAATATTTTCTTTAGTATAAATATATTGTCCTATGAAATCGCTACTCAACAATTTCGGCATCCATCGTTCTGAAAATTTTTGGAAAATTGTTATAGCAGTATTTGATTTTCCCAAATGACACGAATCATAGAGAGCTCATTTACACATATAAACATATGTATATATGTATATACATATATATATATATATATATATATATATATATATATATATATATATACATATATATATATATATATATATATATATATATATATATATATATGTATATATAATTATATACATATATATATATATATATATATATATATATATGTGCGTGTGTATGCGTATGTATACAGATTTAAATAAATTTAATATCCTTTTTGCTCTATAAAAAATCTATTTCAGGGAATTTTAGTATGAATGTCTTAACGTATTTAAATACAATTGTTCTTACGTTATGTATTCTATTCGTAAATATGTGTTTAAACTAACATTTGAAGTAGCGTTTTGTACAGCAGAAAGTTATTAATATGCCAATCAAGGTACGTAACTGTGATTATATAAAATAACAAAAAGCTTTAAATTGAATTCGAAATCAATTTCTTTCAGTCAAAATGTTTAAATTCTGACAATATTGTGTGGAATAATAAGCAAGTTTTGAGATTGATCACCTTTCGGTTTATTATTTTTACACACATACCGTTGTGTAAATTTATATAACAAAGGAATTTTAGTTATTTAAATTTGAAGTTTAAAAGAATTTAAATCGACAAAAAACGTAATTTAATTTAATGCAATTGTCCCCCCACACCCGACATCGTTTTAAATATCATTTTTCCTTTAAAATAATGCGGACCATCGGCGAACATACAAACGGTTCATCAACTTACTTCGTTTATTGATTTATTACAAAAATATTTATCATGTCAAACAATGAAATCAGTATTTTTAACAGCTTAGAATTTAAATTATTTTCACTTTCATTACAAAAAGTCATTCGCTTTTTTATTTGTTTCACTTAAAAAGTTGTGGTAAGCCATGACCAGACAGATCAAGCATTTTTATATTTTGCTTAAGCGTAGTTTTGATATAATAGTACATCCAATGCGAAAAAGTAATTGAATGGAAAAAAAATTAGGATAGATATGTGATTTAACATTTGTTTACATTTTTGCATTAATTTAAGCATAACGTGCACTTTTGGAGCTTTCATAATATATGGACATTTTGAAAATATTATGCACCTATTTATATATATTCCTTTTTTACTATATTCTCAGTGCATTTTCATCTTAGCTTATTATCCTAAATGCATTCTTTGTTTAGCATAACCACTATTGTAAACGAATGGCCAGTTGTCAAGAAACGAATGGATGAGTATAGTAAAAGTGTAGAAAGCGGGTCACGTAACCAGCTCGCTAAATTTCAAATAGAGTGCAAGCTGGCGTAAAGCAAGATTTGTGCTTTCAAAGCTTAGAATTGAAGCCGGAGCGGAGCTTTGGTGTGTGGTTTATATTTTACTGCCACATTTTGTGTAAGAGGCGAAAATCTTATGCAAGGTTCGCAAGACACATTCTGTATTTAAAATATACACATATGTTTCCACTTAGTATGCATTTTGATATACATGTACACAATAAAATAATACAATTGGAAAAAGGTTTTAAGGTTTCGAATTTGGTTTTTTGGTTTACGAGTTGACTTGAAATAACATTAATATTTTACTTTTAAGAAATCGTTTTGCCCAGTCAGAAAGTTAGCAAATTTTAAATTTTCAAAAATTTATTTCTATTGCATTAATACAAAAAATACGTATAGTTATTAATCGAATTTACAATATGTTAACGTATTTCAATACTATGTATATTTTCAATTCTTCAATGTAATTTTTTACCCTAACAAACTGCCGAAATGGACGCTCATTTCGGCAGTTTAACTGGGCGCGATGATGGAAAGTGGAGTGGCGTGGAAAGGGTACGAGTCTAAATAAGTGATCTCAAACCAGGCAAATGCATGAGATAGATACAGCATAACTTAAAATAATCCAATATAACCGAATATAATCCGACTTAATCCAACAAATTTTTCCCACCAAAGATAACGCAATCCGAACCAGCATGGCTAGAATCAACTTATCATAACATATCAACCAAACCCAAACCAATGTGAACCAACACACCTCATTATATCCAACATAATCCTAACCGTCAAATGCTATCCAATATAACCCAAACCGTCCCAACCTAACCTAGCACGATCCAACATAACCCAACCCATGTTGGGTTGGGTTACCAGACATAACTCAATCCAACATAACCTAACTTGGGGAACCAGACATGACTCAATCCAACATAACCTAACTCAAATCGACATACCCCGACGAACCAAGCCAACAAAATTCAAACCAACATAAACCTAACCAACATAACCCAACCCAAAATAATCGAACCTAATACTGTTTAACCCAATATAACCAAACCTACATTACTCAACCAAACAAAACCTAACTCAGTAGGACTATCCCAACATAACACATCTCCCACTCTAATATTACATTATTAAGCCCAACCCAATATAACTCAATCCAACTCAACATAACTCAACAGTCCAAAATAACCCAAGCAACCTAATCGAATTCAACATAACCTAACATACATATATTAAAACTATAGAATTGGTTTGTTTCTACATTGAACATATTGATGAAAACTGAATTAGGGTAATGTAATAAAAGTAATAGAATATAAATTGTAGTTTTTGGAAGTTTAGTCTGTTTTTTTTGTTTATGTGTTTGGTTCAAAACACATTATGTAAAAACTACTAATTCAATTAAATTGTTTATGGAGTTGACTTCGAGTAACAATATTTTTAATTTCAATGGTATAATACACTCAATAAAAAGTTACGCAAAATATGATATTTTGAAAAATTTTAGAAACAACAAGGAAGCATCTATCTACTCGACGCTTAGTAATTACATAAATGTATGGTGTATAAATGTACATCAGGGATATGTTCTTGGATAAGCAACCCGAATGCAGGCAGACGCTTGAGGGCAAGCATAATTGTCAGTTGTCTTCCGCACATAATATTTGCGATTGTATATATATTCCTTGCAAGCTTGCCATGTTTTCTGTAGAAATGAGGATGAACATATAGAAGGTATGTACAAAGGATTTAGGCAAACAAATGTAACTAAAAAGGAAAATATTGTGTTTGAAATGTTTGTAAATTTTTCGGTGAATCGGTTTATTTTTCCGTATAGCACGCAAAAAGGGGCGAAATAATTTCGATAACGCACTGGAGTATTTTTTTTTAGAAATACCGTGATACAAAGCCCATGTTTTATCCCAATAACTATAAAAAAGATATGTCATTTTGGCACTGAACAAAAGTGCACTTATTTAAAATAAATGTTATTCTTAAAATCAGTATAATAGATAACGTTACATGTTGCAGTTAACAGGATAATATTTTCGATGGGTCCATACGCAGACGAGCTCGCGAGCACAAGCATTCTGATGTATAATTGTCGCAAAAACAAAATATCGTATTGAGAAAAATCTTGCATGTATTTTGTGTAATTATTTTTCATAGCTCAATTTGAAGTTTATGCGCTGTAAATAAAGCTAATTAAAAATGAAAGTGATTAAAGATTATTTACTATTTTTTTCAATCCGTGGCGAATCATAGTAAATAGTGTCCTTCGTGCATTCGCTTCTTTCTTGTCGATTTTAATTGGTGATCTAGGAATTTAATTTTAAAATTGTGTAAAAGAGCAAAAACTCTTATGCCTATGATATTTTTAAATAACCAAAATCAGGTGTGAGGGAATATATTTAAAGTTATACAGTTTTTCATACTCTTGAACTTGTTTATGCAAATTAACTGATATAATTTTATTTGAAAGTTCTAATAAAATATTTTTGTATAAACTATTTTAATTTTTTTGAAATCCATCGATAAATATATTATTCTTAAGGTCTCATAGCAGATTAATTTGAAACTAATTTCTTAACAAAACCAGGGCTTAAAAATGAAAATGGTAAAAATGACCACGATTAAATTTTGTAAGTCCTATCCAATGATATTCTATTTAAAAAGGCACGCAAAAAACTCCGGCCCACTTTTTTTTTAAATTTTAGTATTTATTTTATCGGAATCCCTATTTGAAGCATTATACTGCAAAATGGACCACGAATGAATTCGTGAAAATAGACCGAAAACTTTAGAAAAGTTGAGGTTGACCCAGATATAGATTTAAATAAAAAACATATATTTGCTCCTTTATTTAACAATTTTAGTGCGGAACACGTGCGGCAGGTTTAACATAATGGGAGAAATCTCTTCAATTGTACCTTAATAAAAATATTTGTTATATTGAACGTTTGGTTGATTTAGATAATTTTCAATGTATACAACCGTATAATAAAAATTGTAATAAAATTATATATATGAATTGGGGTGGAAGAAAAAAAAATAAAAGCGCGGAAAAAATCTAAAAGAGATAGTACTAATCAGTCGATTTCTGAAAATATTTATCGAGAATAATTTTCCGCTGGCAGGATCCAGGTAAATTAAATATTTTAATGCTTACATAGTGAAATATTTTTCGCAAGAGAGGGAGAAAAGTGAAAATATGTAGAATAAATAAGTTGCTAAAACGTTTTTAGCATACAATATCCTTGAGATTATTTGAACTGTCAGGATTTTCTAAAATGTGAAGGAAAATAGTAAATGTATCTGAAATTGGCATCAACCGCAGGTCATCAACTATTTGAATAGTGACCTGTGTTTAGAAATATCGTCATATTTAATAAGAACAAAGGTGTTTACGATGCATACATTTGTAACTGTTGTTTAAATATTATTTATGTAGATCAGGATATCACACATATCCATTGACAGTTAAAGGAAAGTTTGATAAAGATACATTTTTATTTTAGTTGGAAGAGAACTTTGAAGGCCTAAGAGATAGTGTATTTTGCTCAAAACACAACTAATTATTTACTTGAGGCGTTTAATCAAAATTTTTATCAATCAGTATATTAGTAGATATTGGCGCGATGACGGTACAATTTGTTTAGGCTTTCACCATGGAAATCTAAAAATAATAAGAGGATTTTATAATATAATCTAAATAGGAGGATCTTTTCGAGTGGAATAAATAAATATGTTCGATATAACGTAAAATTCAATCTTCCTTTGTGTTTCTTAACTTTTGTTCCATTTAAAATTCTAAAGAGCAAACGGTATTAAAAAATATATAAATGATATAATATTGAAATCGTTTGCATTGCTATAATTTTTCTAATGCAGGAAATTTCCAATATTGATTAATAAACTGACTTGAGACCTAATACTGAAATAAATCTCGAAAATTTTAAATTGATATCGATATCACACTTATGGGTATCTGAAATTTAATAATAGATTTATAGACAATATTTAATTAACTTGAGACCTAATACTGAAATAAATCTCAAAAATTTCAAATGATATCGATATCACACTTACGGGTATCCCAAATTTAATAATAGATTTATACACCATAATTAAAGAATTTAAAAAAATGCAAGAAATTTTAGAACTTCATTATTGATGATAATAAAAATAATAACAATAAAGACATTAATTAAAATTTCGTACGTACTCGTTAACAGGACGTCTTTTGATCTTTACTTTCCATTAATAAATGAGCGCGTCTTTCTGTTTCGATAACATTACGTAGAGTCAACCTATTATATAAACTAAGTGCTTTCTCCCAGCGTCTTCATTTGTGAAACGAACCAGAAAATTACATAGTCATTCATTTTATAATTTGGCCCAATATAATATTAAGACTATTTTATATTAAACAAGGCAAGGAACATTTCAAATTAATTTGTTGCTCTATATTTGTACAGTTAAGATTTATTCCTTTCTTTCCTGACATCTTAATTTAACAATGAACATTAAACCATTGCGGAGAATATTAAAACTGTTTTTCATAAACAACGCTTGTAGATGACATTTAGGTTGAAATTATATAACAAGTTTACATAATAATCCAAGACGTCTTGGTTTTTTTTAATGAAAACTGTAAATAGTAAAATTATTAGCGATATTCTTAGCTGTATAATTTATTTCTTATTTTAGTGGAGTACAGAATTATGCAAAATAACAACATTTGTTACAAGTTATCTATGATAATTAATGTTATGCAGTGTGGACTTTTTGGTAAATTGTTATGTTATCTTCTATAATTTTATGTATTATTTTTATGTAGCCATAACGGCTTAAACAAAATAATTCATAAATTCATTCAGAACCGTTTTTCTTACTTCACTTAAATGATTGAACCTAGAAATATTTCATTACATTTAATGCATCAAGATATCGAAAGCTATGCTATTATAACAATTCATATCAATGAAATTAGCTAATTTTTTGCGCTAAAACTTAAAAAAAAACAAAATAATTTTCTTTTTTTTTATGAATTTAATTTCGTTATCTGTAATTAATTGATATTTTATTGCAGAAATCAGTCTCTCAATCGTGTTCAAATTCTATTAAAATATGACTTCGATAAATTGAATAATATACCAAAAAGGTAGTTAGCAGACAACAAATTTACAGTTCATTCTTAAGATCAGCTCCTTATTTCCGTGACTAATCATGAATAAACCATATATCTGAATAGAATATTACAGGAAAGCAGTAATGTATAAGCCTATTATCTTAAGTAGTATAATTGGTTTAAATGTGCACCGTGCTTTACGTCTGTAAAAGATATAAGAGGAAATAATTTCACTTGAGAAATATTATTATTGTCAATAGTTTAATTGAAACTCAATAGGGTACATTGGGTAATGTAAATGTTTTTATGTATCTTTATGTGTACTGAATCCTCATGTTGCAGATTTTAAATGAGCTTGCATCTGTGCTAAGCACCTAAGCTTTTAAAAATAAAACAAGCCCTAAAATTTTTTTGAATAGTATGTTTCTGTAGAATATTACTTATCCTGTTCTTTAATGGAGCGTATACTTATGAAATAGCCATTTAGAAATAATGGGTAATAATTTTAATGTTACAACACTCACACCGCGCAACATAGAATGGATGTGTAACATAATATAAAAATGATTTTCTTTTAAAAATTTTTTCAAAAATTTATAGCTGTAACATAGTTGTTCCTAGATTATATTTATTAATTACACAATAATTTTTTTTGGAGGTCAATAGGAATATGTAAAATCCTTCTTTATTCTTCATTTTTGTAATTTTTTTTACTGATAAACAACTAATATAATAGTGATGACTTACAAAATATGTACTCTGGTTTTATAAGTATTTAAATTTAATCTGCAATTTACCATGAAAATGTTAACTTTTATTTAATTTATGTCTCTCTTTTTCTAGGTTATTAAATGAGAGTAGATTTCAGTAGTTCACAATATGATGTTAGTAAATATAATAAAATCTGAGTTTTTTTAAATAAAATTAAAAATAGTATTCAGACTAGACTTAGAATAAAAACATAAGTGAAACGATTTTTTGAAGTAATGGGACAATAAACTATTTCTATTACTGTATTTCTATAGACGTTTCTTCACTGCATAATATATATTTTTTTATTTTTCCATTTTTTTAAAATAAATTATAGTGTTATAGTAATTCTATTCCACATGTGCTATCAAAAACGAAATTTGAAAATATCATTAATGGTGAATACTTTTCTATTGTGACGAGGACATTTTTCTTTTTTTTAATTTCACTAAAAATATCACTTCTGAAAAGTCAATAAAAGAATGTAGAGATAAAAAGAAATTTGGAGTAAAAATTCTGAGATAAACGATAGAGTTTGTGTACCTTGAAGAAGTGCTATAAAGAATTGAAGAGAAATAATGGTTTTTATCATGAATTGAAATTAGGTATGTCATAAATACAGTACATTTTTTTGTTCAGTGGTTAAATAACACTCAATGTGTTATTTAATCATTAAACACAGCCGTACAAACAAATAACTTAACCCCTTTTAATACAATTTATAGCACTGATGAAATTTTATGAAGGGTCAGACAAATGAAAATAATTTTGGTACTCGCCTCATTCTTTAATACATCTACCTGCAGATGTCAATTCTTTGTAAATGTATGCAACGGTTCAAATATTTTCCAAATACAGCAATGGATGAAACACTTAAGGGGAATAAAATTATACATATATATATATATATATATATGTCTATCTTAATACATTGGAAATCTCTGTAACTCCTGTGAAGAAATTATATATTTCATTTTAGATGAGATTTAATTTAGATTTTTTTGTATATTGAATTTATTTTCTTTATAAGCAAATTGGCGTTTAAATAACAATAAATAAAAAGACAGGATTTTGCGAGAAAAAATATTTTCTGTCATTTAATGCGAAATGGTTATAAACATTTCTTTAATAACATTGTTAAATATAATATGTATATGTTGGGATTTGTCAGTGTACCAAAACTTTTATTGCGCGACTGTTACAAAAAAAATAGGTCTCTTGAATGACGCATATTATAATTTTTTTTTCTTTCTACCCCAATTCAAAGCCTATTACCATTTGTATCTTGACAAATACTCCACGCTGCAGATAGAAGAAAAATAAGCATTGCCAAACACTAACTGCGGATTCCGTGACAGAATCAATAAATAACGAGCAACTAATAAACTTGGGTAACGCACATTATGTGTTTAAATACTTTTAACTAATAGATAAAATTTCCTTGGTCGAACTCATTTTCAGTGGTTCGTATCAGAATAATAAATACACTTACGGAAACACCTCTGTCCGTTCGTCTGTGTGTCACATGTAAATTTCTGTCAACAAATTTAAAGATAAGGGTTATTTTTATAAATTGGTATAAATACTAAAGTTAATTTTCATTACCTACTTTGGTACACCCATTTGGGAAAATAATTTTTTTTACCCCATGTTAAAAGTACAGAACTCCCCGATGTTCAATGTGACATAATTTTAAATAACTGAATATGAGGTACAACATAATACAAGTATAACTTTGAACATAATGTATAGTTCTCATTAATAATTATTCATATTTTTAAAAATTTAGGATATGAGCATTTATAGATAACATTTTTGCTTTGTATTGTATTATAATCACAAACGGTATTGTATTATTATTTTTTTTTCTCGATTACACCTAATCGAATTATTAAATTTTGGAAATCTAAGAAATTACCATCTTTTTATAAATAAATTTCTATTTCGGTAATGCCAGACTCACTTTGGGCTAACTTCTTCATAAAACTTACATAATTGTTTATAATAATTTTCTAGCTATGAATATATGGATTTTAAAATATTTCCTAATATTTTAAAATCCATTAAATACCGGAATTGATATTGAATATCAATGTAACGTACTCGGAAATATTTTATGGAAAGTCAATATTTCACTTTCTAATTTTAATCAACATGTTGTCATTAACCCAATCAAAACCACACCTTAGTTCATATTGAAATTTTTTTGTTTTATTTTTACTTACGACTAAACAAATAAATTTCTTTCGTACATTTTACATACATTAAATATGTCAAAAATAAAAATAAATAATTTACTAACTCTGATCAATTCGATTACAGCACGTAACTCAAACCTCGTCCTCAATGTTTGCAGACCGGTGGGTTTATTCGCAATGTGTGCTTTTCTCCATCCCTGTAATACAAATTTGCTCGTGAAATTGAAATTTCACTTACGTAGTTTATGTACACAGCTACTATTAGGGTAATAAAGGGCTAATTCTGATCATATTTGCGGTATAAAATTTTTCATTACTTTAAATGATATATGATTTTATTAAATATGATTCGATTAAATTTTATATTTTTGACAAATTATATGTGCATATATATATACATATATATATGTATATATATATATATATATATACATTTGTTTAAATTATTTTGGGTATCAGGTGTGTGTTTTATATATCTCTGGGTATGTTTATACATTGAATATTATAATATTATTATAAATATAACAACACTTAGAAAATAATTCGAAACTACTACTCAGTTTTAATCCCAAAATCGTTTGATGTCTTAATTCTACTTAGCTTTTCCTTAATATCTCCTACTCTATACTTAGGAATATCTAACGTTTTGGGTTAATCTATAAGTTGGGCATTGATTTCTCAAGATATGATTAAATAAATATGAACTATACTGTAACCGCCTTTTGTATAAACTTTAAAATTAGCATTATCAGCAACGTACTTTATCAAAACTACTTGAAATGGGTGGTAAAATTATTGACTCTGGGTGATAAAATGTCTATGGGCGCTTTAATTCAATGTCAATATCTGACTCGTCATTTCTCTGTTCATTTATTAAATTTTTTTTTCTAATTGCGTTTTTTCGTTATTTTGGATAATTTATAAAACGTATTTTGGGCATTTATGGAAAGCTACACTTTTTTGATGAAACTGAATCTTGTCGTTTAACTCTCGATATCAATTTTCAACGTATTTTCTTTTATGTTTATTTCAAAGTTGTAAACGTTTGATGAAACGATATTTCAACCGAATATAAATATTTATCCTGAATGTTTGTTTTGACAAAAACTTTGAAAAGGTCCCTCATGTTTAAATTAGCATAGCAGAAAACAAAGAAAAGGTCCACTCATGTTTAAATTAACATAGCAAGAAACAAAAAAATAACTTCGTATATCTGGTTTTACTAAATAAATTAAGGTACACATTCAGTTACATGATGCTTAATACATTTTGTTTGCGAGAACGACAGGGTTGCGAAATTCCAACCCGTACTTTGAATAACTGAATTATTAACATAGTAGCAAGAAATAAGTATTCGAGCAAGTTTGTTATTACTTACAAGAATTAGAAGCTCTTAGTAGCCAGCGGGAGGAAATAAATCGACACGTTTTCTTTTTCTGGAATCTAAAAAAATTCTTTTGTTTCATAAATTAACAAAAATATTGACAATAGTATTAATAGTATCCCATCTACCTACTTAATTGAAATATCGATAGCCAAGAACATTTATTTAAGTGGTTGTCATAATTGTTTTTTTTAAATTTCACGAGTCTGTTTTGATATCGATAATGATTATAACTATTTACGATATCACAGATTGTAAAAGTAAATAGCTAACTACGATATTAAAGTGTCGATAAATAAATTACGAATCACTATCATTGTACAAGTATATTACCAAAGTTTACTAACCTGGCGATTCAGATATACATATTCTCATTGTTAGATAGCATAGGATAATTGGAAATTGAAGACGATAAAAGCGGACAACAGCAAATCTGTGGGAAATATAAAAAAACTCCAAGAACTTGTTACAGAAACTAAAAATGCGTGGAAATCGGTTAGCAACATAATGTTGAGATATAAACTGGTTAGTAACATAATATCGAGATACAGAATGTTTCTGATAACAAAAATGAATACTTCTTGAATACGGTGGCTCACCAAGTGAGAGCTTAAAATGTGCTCTTACCGGAACAAATAAGCAATTCATATAGTGGTGATATCGGCGTTGAACCCCCAGTGTAACACTGATACTTCGTGGCGCCTGGGTGATGATATCCTTGAAGTGGCACGCGTGCGTCTCTCTTTTAAGGTTTTTGAAGAGAACCATTAATTTGTACGGTACCGACCAACATTAGCCAACCTAATATTTATTACACAATATAGTCTTAAATCCATTGTATGTAGGACACAGGTCGATTCCATTTAAATATATTTTAATAAAGATTTCGACAAGGTTGATCATAACATCGTGGTGAAAAAAACACTCATTCAATGGTGTAAAGGACAATTTAATTGGCTAATTCATCTCCTATCTCAACAACAGTTAGTAAGTAGTCAAAATTAATGGTTTTAATCACCGTATGTTTTTCCGAAGATTCCACATCTTCGGACATCAGTGGTTGCTTCAAACACACAAAGTTCTTATTATATACTGACGAACTCAAGATCTCCAAAACCACTGATTATGCAAAGCCACAAGAAAATTTTTATCAATCAGAAGCATATAGCAGACTAAATAAAATACAATTAAGTTCTAGTATTTGGAAATCGATAATATTTTTTCTAAAAATAAGAAAATTTATTTAATATCTGTAACATCGGTGGCATTCTTTTGGAGTCTATACATTGTCTATAAAATATTGGTGTAATGTTTCATTGTAAATTACATTTTAAAACTCACGTTGAACACATTACCTTGCGAGCTTACGCTTGACTGGGTTTTGTCTTAGGAAAGACTAAGCCCTTTTCAGCAAATGAGAACGTATTGAAACCTTTACACAATTCTTGTGCAGTCTCAACTCAACCTTTTGCTATTGCAGTCTAGATTTCATATTTCTCCACATGTTCTGACATAATTAGACGAGTGCGAAAAACCTTTTTAGGGACATTCTAATACCCCTCCAAAACACCCAAAAAAGATTATTCTGATGATTTTTACCCATTTAAATACCGCACTCTCCATGACAGGCGTGTTGAACTCGGGGCAATTTCATTTTTTAATATCTGAAACATTTATTATTATTGCGTCGATATAGTGAGTCAGTCGTAATTTCGAGCACCCAGGGGAGCGAACCGACCGAACCGCTTTCGCTAATGGCTTTGCCCGCGAACCACAATAAAAATGTGATGATCATGAAAAAACTCTAACAAATTCTTATATCCATATATTATTTATTGCTACCTCGTTTTTCCAATACAAAAAGAGAATAATATGAACATTTTACGAACAACACTCCTTTATACCATATGATATTACACTATTTAAAATTTCAACCCAAATTTTCTAACCTTTTCTCTTTTTATTTTTTTTATTCTTCTTCTCACCTTTGCAAGTCATATGTTGCAGGATGTGTATCATTTTTGGTTATTGACTTCTTGTTAGTTATTTGCAATTGTTATTATTTCATTTTTTCATAGGAAACATTTGTTTTTCAATGTCATATATTCTACAATTTAATTTAATGTACATAGCACGTATTGCTAGTAATTATATATTGTGGTTAATGTTCATATAAACGTAAGAATTTTGGTTCATATTACATTATTTTCATATGAAAATATTGGTATAAAAATGTATCTAATAACTAAGAACCTCAGTCCATATATTCAACTGTGATTTTTTTATGTGATTTCCACATAAATGATAGAATAAATAAATTCGAACTCCATAGTTTAAAATTTAATATTAGAGAAAAATACATGGTACTTCAAATTTGAAAATAAATTCAAACGAATGATATATGCAGTATTTTAGTGCATGTTTTAATTATTCCAAAAAGGATTTTTTATGAAAAAAATTTCTAAGTAGCAAGGAAATCCTTTATTAAAATTTATACATAACTTTCAGTTGACTAATTGAATTGAAATTTGCCTTACACGTGCATTTCTAATTGTAATACAACATAATCGTAATATGGAGCTGATCTGATAATAGAGACAACAAGTACTCAAGGAAACTCCTCAATGTACTTTAACAGAATTCTTATATTTGGGTACATTTAATTAGTCTCGAAGGATATTTTATTTAAGGTTATATGTTGACCATATCTCCTACTCCAATCAAAAATAGTAATGCGTCGATGACACCGTGGCACTAGGGGATTGAATATGATACTTCGCAAGCGCTACCACAAACGCACCCCGTTGTATTACATATCCTTATTGCGTTGATTGAGAAGAATGACCATTTATTCTTAAACTTGTCAGAAAAACTAAAGAGCGAGAAAGAAAATAAGTAAGAAAAGTTTAAAAAAGAAAGATTGCATTTTCATTAAAGTCTTGCATAAAATGGTATAAAAATAATTAATTCACCGTTTCATAATATCAATTAGCGAACTATAGGCTCTAAGACTCAAAGAACATAATGTTAACGTATCTAAAATATGGTAAAAAAGCAACGATAATATGGATTATAATTTTAGATTACATCATTTTTATATAACTGCGCCCACGACTTAATAAACAAAATAAATTATCAAGCTAAAAAATTACATAATATAATGTAATATAATATTTCGCTTGATAATTTATTTTGCTTATAAAATCTTTGGCGCCATTTAATGACTTAAATATAATTGATGTAATCATGTTGTTTTTCTTCCAATGTTTTTGCTTTTTACCATATTTTTAGATATGTTGACATAATTATCACTTATTACGTTAAATTTTACAGTTTATAGTACGCAAATACATATTACAAAATAATTGGAAAGTTACTTTATTTCGTTTAGTAATTTATTAATTGAATACATGAAGTATAATAATTACGAGATTATTTAAATTTTTAACGTTCATTCCATTGTTCTCATTTATTTGTGGAAATCTGTCTTTATCGAATTCTGTTATTGAAATATCATATAATTTTTCACATTTCTTCATTCTCATGATCATTTGTGCCGAATTGAAATTCCGGTTCAATCAGCGAATAAAAAGTGTCCTATTAAAAATATAAAATGATCTTATAGAATTTGTTTTTTTTTGTTATACCAGTAAAGAATTGTTTGGCATAACTTAAATTCGAGATGACATTTCTTGTCCTAAATTTCAAAGAGTAATTTCTTGAAATATATTTATTGCAACGATTCCAATGAAATTAAAACTAAATTTTGCTACTTGTCAGTCAATATATTTTTAAAAACGTAATATTAATTAATAAAGCTGCGTGATGCATGTTTATATAAACAGATATATGGATAAAATGACTAACAGATAAACGTATAAATTACTAAGGTTGTATTATTGTACTTTATTACTTCTGTTATATACCCAATAACATTTTTCCGTTAATAACTTGGATGTAGAAATACCCCAATTCTACAGTTTTATAGACACATACACACACACACACACACACACACACACACACACACACATGTATATACGCGCGTGTATGTGTGTGTGCGCATGGACCCGTGCATGCACGTGCGCTTGGGAGTGCGCGTGCGCGTATAAAATATAAATTATAAAATGATTTTCTAATTTAATTAAAACATAAAATTTATTTTCTCTCACTTCACACTACGGACATTGTTGTAAAATTGCGCTTTATTAAGTTACTTAATTTGTGTAATAAAAATCTAACACAGTTGCGTTTGTGTTATTCCAAGTTATTGCAAATAAGTAAGAAAGATTTTTCTTTTTTAATATGACTAGTACT
Organism: Druceiella hillmani; assembly: GCA_039881145.1. Classification (NCBI taxonomy): domain Eukaryota; kingdom Metazoa; phylum Arthropoda; class Insecta; order Lepidoptera; family Hepialidae; genus Druceiella; species Druceiella hillmani. The sequence continues at coordinate 6,376,038 of JAYKKI010000042.1, forward strand.
ATCGTTCTATTTGGTAAAATTCATTTTGGTAAAATTGTTGTACTTATACCCTCATATAACATTTTTTTACCTACAATACTGTTGGTTGCAATATTGCTGTACATTTATATTTATAAATTGTCCATTTTTTTATTGATGCCGTAATGGAGACATTAATGAAAGAATTATGAGAAAAACTAGATTGAGAATATATTGAAAAACATTTGGCTGAATCTGAAGTGATGTATCCATATCTTTTTAAAAGTTTTAGGAAAAACATAAGAAACTATATCTTTTTAAAAGTTTTTATCTTTTCTCATCTTCATCTTATAATAAACATTGTTAAAACCAATACATTTCTTCGTATTTAATATGGACCTATTAAACACATTTTAAAAATAATATAGGTACATGTAACTTTTGTTAGCAAATTTATAAATATAAAATTGTATCAGAATAAACGTAGAGGAAATCCTTATGCATATATAGATCTAAACTCCTTTAATTATTAGCCCATATTTCATTCGATTAATTGAAAAAAAAATTTAAAATTTTTTTTATAGCAAATTATAAAAAAGATAAATTTAAAAGATTAAGCAGTTACCGACTAAAGGGAACAATGAAATAGTACTATAAGAAATTTTTCCGCAAAATAAAAAACGAGTTTACATTGACATATTGGTGGAAAAATTGTACCATTAGGGTGATTATGAAACTAAGGTTATTATACATTTATGCTAAGATATGTAATATATTGAGGTGATAGCAAGTATATTGTAAGTAAAAATTTACTTTACAGTTCTTTACAAAATTGCATAACCGTAACAAATCGGTGATGAATGGAAGTGCATACGAAATAAGTTTAATATTTTTTGATGCTACGGAAACCTTCGTGTCCCAGTTTGACTTGTACTTGGGCGATTTTTCTATCTTGTCCGCCCATCGTATATATGGTCTAGTTGTTTTCTATGGAATGTTTGTCTTTTCCATAGCGCCACTATCTTTGTCCACTTGGCGTTGTGCATTTTTCTACTATAAAATTAGTTTCGTTCGAGTTGAATTTAACTGATAAAATTAAAAATAAAAAAGCTACGATTCAAATATGCTTTATTAGCACTCCAATATTTTATCAGTGGTTTGGGTTTAAAGAGAAATTTTATATAAGTTATATAAGATTTATATAAAAATTAATCCACAAAAAACCACAAAAGTAAGTTTCCTTAAATCGGACGTTCTTTATCACGGATAATTTAATAATTATCTAATATTATATTTAAAACTAACTATTAATATAGACGATATATTTCGATGATATTATACGTAAATATTAAGGTACAGTGATCAATCGAGATACATATTAAGAAACACACGTCACTACTTTCCATGAATCCATCGGTCTCAATTGCTTTTCATACACATGCTCAATTGCTCTACATTTACGGTCTACGTGACAAATCACTTTGTCTGCGAGCATAAATTTTATTCTTAAAATACTTTTAACGTTGAATCTCTTATGTGACGATGTAATGAAATTTACCCTTAATAACAATTTAATAATATCTTTGCTAATTGCTCACCTGAAGATGTTGTCATACAACGAAACCTAGATCGTGGTAAAGAATTTAAATAAAGTAGAAATAAATCTACATCACGTAGTAACATTTAGTTGTGAATAATGAATTTCTACAAAAATAATGCTAAATATATTCAATAGTTTAATTTTCATTCATCATAATGTATTTACGACATATTGATTTCTTTTTTAGCAAATACCGTAAATTATTATTGAATTCATACAGTGACGCGTAATCAAAAATAATCCTCTTTAAATTCCCCTATAAATATTTTGCATGAAGGATTTCTACATATGTTTCAGAGGTGAAAGCCTTGATATTTTAAATTTCTTTACAGTTAATTATATTTTAGGATAAAACCTATAATTTAATAAATGTACATGCTTGCAATATTTAGTAACTAAATTAAATCAATACCGGTCAAAATATATGGGTGCAGACTGTTGATTTCAAAAGAATATGCGTGGAAAACTTTCAACGATTTTTTTTAACTAAATTAGGTGGCTATTATAATCTCCCAATTAGCTATAAAAGCGAATCTCTTAATAAAATGTCTAGTAAAAAAGTATCTACTTGCTGTTTTTTAGTCAAATACAAGAATGAAAGTTGTATAACGAAAAACAAAACCGATGCCTTCTTTCAAGTTTTAGTAATTTATTTATATCATGAATGTTAAATGTCGTATTTTCCAGTTTAAAATTTTTTTTCACTTTCATAAATGGAAGAAACAAATAAAGATTTACTATTTGATTGTCTGGTTTTAATGTAAATTGTCATAGACAATTTGACACTGTTAACTTTGTTTTCGATGCCTGTATTAATATTTTCTCTTCTATGTAAAATATTTTTTATTTAATGTCACAAGTAAACATATCGATAAAAGGAAAATAAAAATAATACGAAAAAGAAAAACTACATATTTTAAAATAAAATAAATAAATTGTCTGAATCACGTGGAAAATTTAATTTTATATCGTATTTAAATACCATTCATTTTCCTAAAGTAGCTGTAGTATGGTAATTATATAACATATAAATAATTATTTCATATTTCAGAAAAACAAAATTAGAGTATATGAGTGTGCGTGTAACATAGATATATTAATACACTGAAATTGTTTTATTAGCATCCAAAATCCTCGAAAGCTCATTAAATATTTTTTTATGAGGTTTTTATTGATAAATACAACTTGGAAAAAGGTGCTAAATTAGATCTGTGTTAAATTATTTTTGTAAACGTTTCGAATACATGTTTTTAAAAAGAGTTACAAGAAGTTTGGATAAATTATATGGCAACACGATTATAGACTCAACGACCAGTAATATTTATTGCGAGATTAGTATCGAATTCTTAGTTTAGAGAGGTTGATTGAATGCTCATAATAGATTCTAGAGTTGTATTACCATAAAAGTACCCAAAAATATAGAATATTAATGAAAGAGAAGGCTATATTATTTTTATATACAATGACCATGTTCTGAAAAATGTTAACGTCAATGGATTCGAGCTATAAAAAAAATTCTAAAATCATTTCGAAAAATTTCGTTATGCTAAGGAATTATTCACATTGAATTATTTTAATTTTATCTGCCCTTTTTGAGGGTTTTATAAGAATAATAATATTCCTTATATATATGTACACACACACACATATATATATATATATATATATATATATATATATATATATATAAATATATATATATATATATATATATATATGTAAAATATAGACATAATAACCCGTAATATAATGTTAGTAGGTTACAATTAAATTAAACTACGTGATGTAGTATTATTTCTACTTTCTTTAATTTCTTTACCACGACCTAGGTTTCGTTGTATTACAACATCTTCAGACATCTTCGATCAAAGATATCTTTGCTAATATCTCACCTGAAGACACGAGTGAAATATCTCAAATGAAAAATTTTTGATTCAAGTTTTGCGTCGTGGAAACATTTGTATTGCGCTTTTCGTACATTATATTAGGGCAATTCAAATTTAATAATTTATATAACTTGTGTAGTACATGATAGGCTGAAGTTAAAACCATATATAATAATTATTTCAATGCAAAGAAATCAAATCGTGGAAACTTGCCTTCGCGACAAAGGTTTCCTTGGAAATTTCGGAGAGGCTGCAGTGTAAAAGAAAATTTACTATTTAATATTAATTTTAAAACTTTAGTAAACCAAATTTGAGGACGATTTTAAAATTTCTTTTAAAAATTATGTTAAGAATTACAATGAATTTGAGCACTAAATGTCGTGTATTTGAATCAGATTTTGTTTCTTTTTCTCTTTCCCAAATATCTTTTGAAAATAGTTACAATAATTTATATTAATTACATTTTTCATTATCTGTTGTAGGTAGTACAAACTGACACTAATTTAAGCAAGGTCATGGAAAGCATGGAACATATTCCAAACTAAATTATTTCAACTAAATCAAACTGCTAAAGGAAAATTTATTACGTCTAGACACGTTTATAATAAACGTAAGTTATTTTCTCCTGATGTGGATTGCTGTACGAGCGATAATTGAATGCTTAAATATAATGAATAACTTTCCTTAGAAGCTTATGGAGAAAATTAATAATTTAGTAAGTAATTTTATCGATCAGCGCTGTGTATACATATATATGAACCCGTGGAAAATATGGATTAATTTTGTATTTAGTAAGGTCAATAAAGAAGAGGAGTGACCGAAAATTAATGATAAATTGATATTTGTTATTAACAGAATACAAATAACTACATATAATTTCTCCTTGTACTTATAATAATTAACCGATTAAAAATTATGTTAACAGCACGTCAATGATCGCAACTATATTTGCTTGGCAACTATCAGAAGAAACCATGACACAAGATGACTATAGTGTCACTGAATTAGGCATCGTAATAAATTCGATATACAGGCTGTCCAGTGGCAGATTTCAAAGTTTGAACAAATATAGTTTCTGAACGCAACACATAAGAGGGGCGCGGGGGGCGTCGTTAGAAGCGCAAGCGGTGCGGATGTTTTAGTAGCCATGGAACAGTGGAGTGGAGAGCACCGCGCTTTTGCCGTCGAGGCGTACATTTCGAGTGGATTTTCGTTGTCTGTAGCACGCCGTCGATTTAATAATCGTTACAGTATTCGTCGATTACGTGATGGACCATCGATCAACCTCATTCAGTCATGGGTGGCAAGGTTCAGAGCTACAGGATCAACATTAAATAGTAGCCACGGATGAAAATGTCGAGCGTGTTATGGTTTCTGTCGTTGAAAATCCCCATTTATCACTGCGTACACGTTCATCGATATTGGGAATTCCGAAATCTACTTTAAAGGTAATAATGCAAAAAACATTCAAGTTCCATCCATATAAAATTCAAATTGTTCAAGATTCACACGATTCTGCCTTTGAATTAAGAAAAACTTACGCGGAGGTGATGTTGTTGAGATTTCGTACTGCTACCCGGATGGGCAACATATTCTGTAGTGACGAAGCTCACTTTCACATTGGAGGATATGTGAATAAGCAGAACTTTCGTTACTGGGATGTCCACAACCCAAGACAAATGCATCAAGAGCCTTTACATAAGTCTAAAGTATCAGTCTGATGTGCCATGTCTGCATCCGCAATCATAGAGCCTTATTTCTTTGAAAATCAACGTGGCCAAATTGTAACTGTGAATTCGGAGAGATATGCCCAGATGTTAAATTACTTTTTCAGAAAAGAACTACAGAATAGTCCATCCTTTAACCGAAACACATTGTTCCAGCAGGACGTGTCCACAGCTCACACTGATAATGTGTCCATGAATGCAGTGCGGCAATTATTTCCAGAAAAAAAAAAAACCCGAAACGGTACCGTACCGTGGCCACCTAGGTCACCCGATTTAAGCGCATGTGACTTTTTTTTATAAGGATACTTAAAATCCGTTGTTTGCAAAAGAAATCGGAGCACTGTGACACAACTTAAAGAAAATATTCGAGCCGAAGTCAGTACGATACCCCAGTCGCTCTGCAAACGCGTTTTTGAAAACATGCGTGCTAGACTCGAAGAGTGTGTCAGACTCGATGGCCGCCATTTGGAAAACGTGGTTTTTAAAAAATGAAATCCGCATTTGTTTTTATAAAGTTAAAATAAACTTACTTTGTATTAGAGGTGTAGTTTTTTTTAACAATTTTTGAAACATTGAAATCTGTCACTGTATTTTCCGAGTTCTGATTTTTCTGGATTTTTGTGCTTATCAACCATTGTTGTCATTTCGCTTAAAAGAATAAAGTTAAAACGCAACAGGACAGAAATCAAAACACAATCCATGGAATTATTTTCCACCTCAGTATAAACGTACCATTAGCCGCAATATATTCCCCGTCTACCCACTATAAAGGTACTGGTAATACTGAGCATAACAGGACCTGCACAACAGGATCAAATTTGATGTCAAAATATTGACTCAGGGGGTACAAATTTACTCCACAAAGGTCGGTTAAGTTCATCTAATTTTGAGTGTTCATTGTCACAACTAATTAGTTACTAGTATAATGCATGTAAATAAATTTATATAAGATAACCAATGCTGATTATGTATGTTTTTTCATATAAACACGAACTCGTTTTCTTTACATTTTTGAAAATGAGATCGTAATTATCTTAAATATTAAAATAGAAAAAAATATTCGTTTATTCGATGTCGAAAGAAATTATTGAGTAGAAACTTTATCCACTATATCTCAAAAATTTCGTATATTTTTGTACTTTTACATCTTTTGGGAAGTCTTGATTACGTATAAACAATATATTTGTTAAAATTTTCTACCGCGACATCATCAGCTTACAAAGCATAATATTTTTAAGATATAATCTTTATGAAAAACATATTCCGAATAGAAAATATGATATAACGTGGGATGAAGAGAGAAAACAAAAAGTGACTTTTGAATTAAAACTCTAACTTATTTGAAAAACTTATTCCAAAAAGAAAATATAATATAAGGCGATTAAATTTTAAGGAGCTGTTATAGCGAAAAATATAAGAATTATTGGGTCGTATTTTTATAACGCAAAGTATGTATAGAATTCATGAAGCATGTAAAAAAATTTTAAAACGTAAGAAAATTTCAAAATGTTCAATCAACTTGTGAATATTTTAGTTTATTTATTGCTTTCAAACACTAATTGTTTCAACGTAACGTATTTATTCAAAGGGTGAAAGTGTGAATACATACGATGAAGACGTTTGGTTAAATTAAACCTTCAATGAACGAAAATATTAGGAAATTGCTTCTTTATTAAGTTTTTCCAGATTCATACTTGATTTATATCGTGACATATTTAAAATAATCAAAGGTATTTGCAATAATTACTTCTTTTATCATAGGTATTCAAAGATATTATTCACTTCCCTACTCTTCTATATATGTATATTCGTTTATAATTTTAAACGATAGTACTCATTCGGATGGTTGAAATATTGAATTTTTTTATGTTTCCATGATTTTCTCGTTAAAATATTATTGTCACGATAAAAACTATGGTGAAACGATACCATACAATTAGGATTAACAATCATGTTTTGCAATTAAGGTTTATTTTTCATCGCCGTATTATGTAATTATCTGTCGCGGATTGGCTTGTTTATTTAAAAGTACTTAAATATTTAAATCTTATACAAAAGTGAAAATTGATTTGCTGCCCAAAAATATAATGGCCCGACTTATATCAAATTCTAGTAGAAAACCAAATTTATATATAACAATAAAACAATTGATATTATATGGGACAATGAGTAGCCTTTATTCTAAAATTGGTCAAGGCTTTTTTGTCAACATTGTTCATAGTACGATTTAAAATAATGCATTTGTGGCACTTGGCACTCCACCAAATAAACAAAGGAATATCTCGAAATTTTTAGCTTTAACCGAAAAATCTTTCCATTTTGGAGCTCGTTCGGTGAATTTTTGAAGAAAGTATATCTCACATTCTTTCATTTAATCCGACGAATGTATATAAAATATTTCCTTTGTTATATTGCCAATGTTTGTGACTTCATTGTGTCGCGTTTGTTACGTTACACGGATATTGTGCCTGTTCATATAAGCTGAGCTGAAGAGAAAAATTTCAAACTGAAATGTAATATTTATTTACCTCTATTACTAATATAGTATGTAGCATATACCTACGGTTCAAAAGAATGCCTTGAGTAATTATTTATTTTACTTTGTTTTTACAAATTATTGATTTCAATCATCTCTTTTTTAGTTAATAAATCACAGGGCCTGCGATATTCTTTATAGCTGTAAAGATTAGATTATCTTGCATTTAATAAATTCAACAATTAGGTTAATTCTTATTAAGAAAGAAATATACCTTAAGTAAACAGGTCGAGTTTTTCAAATTCCGTAATATATACGGTATGTTAGTGGCATCTGTAAAGAAGATTTTGGATTATGCAACTTGCAACTTTGATATCCAAAAAATTCTTGATTATTTACGCAACATTTTCCACTTGTTTATTTTCAATTATATAACTTTTAAATGAATTTTAAATTTATGGATTATTGCCTTTAATTATTAGCTTCAAACAAAAATACCTTATCATTACCATAAAGTTCTTTTTTCGTCATTGTGAATACGCACCATGATATACAAATATACCTGATTATAATATATGATTAAGTTCCGGAAGAATTTCCTTTGATGGAATAAATTCCTAAATGAATATTACTTTACATTGTTACCTAAATTATAAATCAGTGACATAGCTAGGTACGTAAATCGATTGTAAAATACAGTGTTTTTTCCTCAAAATATCACATCTTTGAATCTTTAATGAATAAGAAACAATAGTGGCACAGTAACGACATGACAGCGACAGATATTCTGACCTGAGTACAAGTTTTTCTCAGGATGGAAAGACGAGAGGAAACCATCATCATGCTGCTATACAAAATCTTTTCATTTCCTCATGATAGGGTGATGGTTACTTATATCATAACCGTTCCATGGCGATCATTTATCCCCACCTTACCCCGCTGATTTTGACCAATTTTTGTGGTTTCTTAGACTTTTAGGAAAGTCTGGCATAACCAGTTAGAATTTGACTTTACCCTGTGATAAATGATATCTGGTGAATCTGCTATTTAGTTTAAAAATGATTGCAATATGCAATTAAGTGAGATTATTTCTGACTATTGTCTGAAGCTATTTTAAAAATAAAATATTGAAAAAATATATTATACATAATACAAGAAGTTAATGAATTCGTAGGTGTAAAATCATATTGGTAAATGTAGAAGAAATTATTACTATTAATTAAATAATGTATTTAAATATAATTTTTAAAGGTGTCAATAAAAATGATATGTTAAATTAATTTTTATCCACGGCTTTGCACACATGATTTTTATTCTTTGGTCAACTGGCCTGACTGCCTTCAATCCTGACTGCCTTAAACCTGACTGCCTTAAATCTCTGAACTTTTGCCTTCGAAATTTTCATAGAAAAATAACAAAAATAGATACCTAAGCAACAGAACAATAATAAAGACGCTAAAGAATGAAATCAACTCCAAAAATTGTTATCAAGCAAAACATTTCTTTACTTATATGTTCTTTTTGGATATTCAAACCCTAACACGTTTATTAGGAAACAGTTTTTGGGTCATGATTCAAAATAATATTATGAGTTGGTTGTGTATATGGATAAATAAAAAGATTTTCGAAGGTAAGTTAAAGTGTATTTTCTGTAGAAACGATATCTACCATGACACTGGGTATGTATATATATATATATATATATATATATATATATATATATATATATATATATATATATATATATATATATATATTTATATATATGTTTGTGTATATATATGTATATCAAGATATATCAAAATTGGCTAAATAATTGACCCATATAAGTGGAATAAGTAAACAAGTAAGAAAACAAATAATTTTTGTATTTCTAATATAAGTTGGGATAAAAAGGATGAGTATAAAAAAAACTATGAATTATAGCTCCTAGAAACATGAACATGTGTTAAAAAACTTGGGATGGGCTAGTCTGAGTTACCTACGTTTTCGAATATCGAGGTGACTTTAATAGCACCACCACTAAATCCATCTAACATTTAAAACATTCTTATTTACCATCTTTGTGCATTAAAACTTATTGGACTCCACCATGACGAAGTGTCGGTAACAAAACCTTGAGTTAGGTATTATTGCGTGTGTTGGTACAGTACAGTAGTGACGACAATGGAAGAGGAGTAAGTATCTATAGATTATTACTTTCTTTTGACTCATATGATATATAAGTCAGACTTTTTACAAAACTTTTAGGTAAACAATATCATTAATCAGGTTAGAGGAAAGCAGCAAGGTATACAGGTTGTCTCATGGGCTCATATGCGGACGCTTTATATGAAACCGACCGTGGGAGAAAGAATCCTCCCTCAACTCAACCTCTGAGATTTAAAAGTTACTACTTACCTATCTAAATTGCAAAGCACACTTCAAAGGAAAATGTACCTAATGAAATCAAAAGACAAATTATTGAAATCAACAGAATATACCGTACAAATGTAGTTTCTTACTAAGCAAATCAAGTTAACATAACGGTTTCGCCTACGTTGCGACATAGAGCATTAATTTGAAGCTCTCATACCTTTACAGAATTTGGGTGGCTTCAAATTTCCGAGCTACCTCATTCCAGTGTTATTCCACAATGTACATGTGTTGAAAATGCAGCAAGATGAATATTCCTTCAAACTTTAAATTATTTTTCAATTCCATCCTTATTTAATAAAATCTAAAAGAAATTGGCAGCTAATTTAAAGCTCACTTTCCTACCCTAAACTACAAGTAAGAATATTTCAGACATCTCTTCTATTATAAATGGCATTTAGCAACGGACAGCTCCGTCCAGTGCTTTATGCGAGTATACATCGTCTTTAAATAGATTGAATAGATAGTTTTACCGCAAAATATATGGTTCTTAGAGCTTTAAACTACGTTAGGCCCCGAATTTCATGAATTAGCATACGAAATTAGTAGCACTAATTAGTACTTTGGTGTTTCGTTTGTACTCTACTCAGAATATATTCCTTCTTATCACCTGGCTACCTAATGACATATCCCTCATTTTCGTCGTCTGAATATGCGATTGTTCTAAATTTCCGGCAACTTAAATTTTAGCACGATTTTTGATTATTTATTTAAAAGACTGAATTTGATAAACAGGAAACGCCTACTTTTTTGATATATTAGTCACTTTTTTGATGACATTTTTTTATCTTTGACGGCACGGTGAATAAGGACGCACGAATATAAAACAGAAAAATGATAATAAAATATGCTATTTTAGTTCTATGTTTCTACACCTCAATAGCGAAAATGACACTCTTGTAGGATCACTTCAATGTCCGCCTGTTTGTCTGTCAAGACATTTTTTCTCAGAGACATGTTAAGGCATCAAATTCAAATTAAGGTTATAATTATTTATATCAAATACTATGGTCGACATTCCCTTAGAGATTTAAAAAATCAAGCATATAATTCGAGGCAATTAAAAAATTATGCTATTTGTATCGCGTATTTTGATAATCGCAAGTAAATTAAAAGCTATAAGGAACTTCACATTGGCCTAGATTCATGAAATTTGGCAATATGCAAGATCACAGCACAAGTAAAGGAAAAATCCGAAAATCGTAAATTTGTAATTATATCACAAAAAAAAATTATTTTATTATGCACCTGTGAAAGACGCAGTAGATGATACATTTTCGTTCTAAAAAAATAAAATTTTGTGATAGGAATAATATGTACCTTTAAATGTTTATAAATTCCTAATTTTTTGCGGAATACGAACATATTGTGCAACATATATTTCACAAAATTAAGAAAAATATCGTAGATTTTCAAAAAGGTATCAACTTTAAAGTCAACGCTATAGCTTTCCAAGGAACATTAGATTAATTTCCAGTAACCTATATTTCAACAATCCTTACATTAGTAGATACAGAAAATCATATATTTGACATTTTCAAAAATGTTTCCCAAACTAACTTTATCATTCTTTCATATGATGTATATTGTGAGGGATATACAATATAAAAATTAAAGAGAAAAATATATATATCTTATTTTTTGCGAGATTTAGAGGTTCAACCCAATAAAATTTTGACAGGAGTATGCTTAATATACTAAGGAAAATGCATACAAATTTTTGTGTCTTAATGCCAAAATTCTCTATCAGGATCCAATATCAAACGTTTTGTGATAAAAAAGGCTTTGACATATTGACAGACAGACAGACGTGTGAGAGTGGTCCCATAAGGGCTCCCTGATAATCCTGTAATATCAGAAACCCTAAACCATGTTTCCATTATGATATTAACAAAATTAATACCATATATTTATATATATATCCTTATAATTACCGTGTTAGCTTTCTACACGTGTGACTTAGTTTGGATAAAATTTCCCGTAAGGTTAATATTAAACGTCAGGACCGTATGCGCCCCGCTTAATTTAGAATAATTACAAACAATTTACTGATAAACTTTAACTGAATAGTTTTGTAAAATGAATACAGCCGCGAACCGCTTAAGTCGTTTATCCAAAGTTTAACTTTGGAGAAGTTGTATAATTATTGTTGAGATATTTACTGTTAAATCTAATTACCGCACTTTTAGCCTTCTGGTATATTATTATTCAATTTAGGCAAAACGGTATATATACATTATTTTCATTATACTTAGATTTTTATTGAGTGCAGACCCGAGTTTCTTCTTGAAGCCAATGACCATATTTTCTTTTTTTTGGGAATTTTATGAACATATACTCACAGCAATCAGATTAAGCGACGCGCAGTATTTTACTTTAGTAACGTGGAGGGGGAAAGATCGTCTATGCTTGAACGATTATGGCACTTCCAATCTCTTGGAAAGAATTGATTCACTTAGTTAATATGGAAGAAATTTTCCTAAATTTCTGCACCCACACTAATAAAACATCCACAAATATGTCTTCTAATATTATACAATTTTTTTGGAAATATTATTAAAGACTTTTTACCTAAAAACATGCAATCGAATAAGTAAGTTTATTTGAGTAAATGCATAAGCACCTTCATAAAGACGTATGTTTTTGGAATCTCGAAAGTAATTAATAATACACTGCTCAAAATATTTATTCAGGAAACGTTATCAGACATCTTAAAAACAAATTTCTTACCTGTTAATTTCACAGTATTACATTTTGTTGGTTTAAATATTTTTTGACGTTTATTTTTAGATTCAATAGAGAGCTAACGAATAAATATTTAATTCAAAGCTGTCTCAAACGCAACTCAAGAATTTTTTTGCAAGACGAGATTAAATTATATTTTGAGAAGATAAGGCTATTTAAATAAATCCATTAGTCAATCTATATCATATTTCATCTCCTTCCTTCGTCGATTCGAAATACACGATTCCCCAAAACAGGTAAGACTTACTTAACAAAGTTATAAAAACTGTGGGTATACGATCTGAAAACTAGAGCCATATTCTCACGATTATTCAAAAAATTATAAATTTTGGTGGTAAAGAATGAAACAATTTTTTTTCAATATTCTCTCAGTATACTTTTCTCTTTCTTGTTTAAGAACAATGTACATAAGAAAGTTAGAATCGAATTTCTATACAAATTTACAGCAGAATATTGTGACCAATTTTTAAAAGGCGCTTCTTAATATGAATAAAATCATTGCCCTAGTTTTTTTTCTCTTTCAGAGTAATAAAAATGTGACATTTATATCATTACACATACTCTGAATATGTACCCTTTAATATGCCATTTAAAAGTTAACAGAAAACTGAGGTTAAAAATGTATACTTTTTAAACTCCTATTAGGGATTTTAATTTGCAGGAAATATCGTATTATATTATACCAAACACACCTTTTTAATTGCAATTCCACATCTTGTCTCCGTTCACTGCTGGACATAGATCTCTCTCAACAGGCATAAGATGGGAGATAATATCCATAATCGTGACATAAGACAAACGCTTGTCAATCACCCTAAAAATAAAGAACCTATCCTCCCAAAGGTATGTAAGATACTACTAACGTATTATCATATTAGCAATACTTTGTATTTTTTTTGTTATTTATATAAAGGCGTTTTTCGTTTGTTTCGTACCAGATGAGACAATAAACATAGCGCTAAGATATGTTTCGGTGTCTAATTCAGAGTGAAACGATGATTGGACAAAACACTGTTTTTAAGTAACTGGTTGTACAAAGAAAGAACGGAGAATTTGGTTGACTCCCCTTTTCAGTCGTTTTAACGACCATTTCCCTGTTTTCTTTTACATTGGATTTATCTTAGTTAAAAACTTATACTGATTACATTCTTCTTTCATGTTTTACTTATATAATAAAAAACTTTTACATGACTTGCATTCAATTTCTTGTTAATACGGGCATCGTATGTGTTGTAGTGCGTATGCAATTTTTTAATAAATAAAAGTTGGTAGAACTATATAAAGGTTATAAAAAGATGTATGAATTTAGAATTGTGAAAAATATGCATAAGGTTCATAAAGATATTGCAAGAAAAGTATCGAAACCTTTACATACAGGAATTTTTATAGATACGATATATTTTTTCCACTGTACTCATCAGTATGGTATCCATGCTTTTCATTCGATATCGTGACCCTAACTACGAGCACTTCAGTATAATTAGAATTAATTTATTAGTTAATTTATAATTAACCAAGTAACTTCCCAAATTAAAATTATATGGAGGTCTCTCCAGTCTAAATTTAAGCTTTTGATACACTGCAATTCAGTTCATAATTGAATATTTAATATAATTTAATTAGTTATTATTCCACAATTTACATCTAAAACAGAATTAATGAAATATTTCATCGTTATTTTTATGTGAGAAAGGGCGTAGAAAGTTTAATAATAATATATTTATATTTTTAATACCCGTAAAGATGTTTTCTTCTGATATATTTAAATTTCATTATGTAGTATATATTTAAATATCAGGGAACAAGGTTGTACAGATATACAGTCTACTACCACTTAAGCATATATGTTAAACTTTGTATGAAATTAAGTAAGTTCGCTATTACTATTAAGAATTCTTTTATTTAAACTAAAAGTAAAAATATGCTTACTGAATATTATAAGAAACATTTTAATATTGAAAACAGTTTTAATAAGCACATAGATAAATTATTCAAATCAAGCCCCTTTTTAGTTAAATCTTTAATAATCCTAACGTAGAGTGTGAGAAGAACCTAACAGCAATATTTTTTCAACTTATCACACTATTGAGGCATTTTCCAAGTAAATTCGCATAAATGATTTAACATTTTCTTAAGTAGTAATTGATCTTATTTTCTTGTAACAAAAAGTGTCTTCAGGAAACTATTAAAGCGACCTATATTGGTATACGAAATATACATACATTTTCACTCCGTACTTATTTTTTTTTAAAAACATCTAATATTAACAAACTCTAATTACAATATTTAAGTTGATATCAAAATAAAATAAATTTCCCAATTTTACATTTTATTTCTCATACAATTTAAAGTTCAAGCTTCTCCCATATTACGAGGTTTGGGAATTAATATAATATTGGACTTGATAATAATTGCTTTTTATATACAAACTAGGATACTTATACATCATCATAATTGCTATAATTATTTTTAATCAGGCAGCTTTATTTTCGTCATATTTTTCTTAATTTGCTCTTCAAATTTATTAATAATTTTTAAACATTTTTTAATAATTTATTTCTCGTTTAAAACGACTCTCGTGTTTAAACGATTACTCTACATACGTACATATATGTGAGATGCTATCTTATAAGTAATAATTTTAAAATTCTATTAAAGAACTAACATAATGCTAACTAACACCTTAAATACCGCACTCACGCACATAAATATAACTCTAAATAATGACATGCCTGTATCTAGCCAATTAAGTTTTTTCTACATTTCTGGAGTTATTTGTTTTCAACAAAAAATACTTATAGGAAAACAAACGTTATCTTTATTATTGACGGTGTCTTAAAATATTAGATCCAAAATTTAAAAAAAAATGGTGAGCTAATTCATGAAACATGATCGAAATACATCTTAACGGACTATGAATAAAATATAAAATTTTAACAGTTTCAGACATCAAAATAATATAAGAGGTGAAACATTGCAAGAAATGTGAGACATTATAAACAATTTTCTTTGATTCCAGCACTGAACAAAAACTTGCCTAACACGAGTACAACTGATACTTGGAGAGTTTCGTACAAACTTAGACAATTATATGCACTTCAGAGTACATAGTGTTTCCATTGAACTATTGGCAATATTAATTCATCTCAACCAAAATATCGTGCCACATCTTTCACAGGGGTAAAACATAGTGCATATATAGAAACTATAATGTCTAAGATAATCGCTCTAGTTTGAAAAAAGCATTCCATATGGTAGGCAAAATAAAAAAAAAATGTTTGTTTTTTTCTTTCTTTAATCCCTACGTTTTTAAAAAGCTAGCTAGTGCAAAATGTGCGGTATATAATATATATTACTATTCCAATTTATAGTTTATACGTCGCATGATTTCTGAGGAAAATGGCAGTGAATACAGAAATATTTAAAATACTTTGCCTACTATATCTTCCGTCATCGTAAAATTATGGTGTGAATTTAAAAAATCCTGACAATTTTATATATAACCTCTGCGTGAGTTTCAAAAAGTCTGTCCTTTTCCTGTTGGTTGAATTTGAGATTGGATATTTTCTGAAATGATTGAGTAGATTCTGAATGATCACCAAAAATTAAGAAAAAATATTTTTAAGCTCCTTATAACTAGCCTATTCAAACAATAACCTACATTATTAATGGAAATTTAAAAAAACGACTACTTAATATGCCGCTTCTAAAATTTCTTGTGATTCTGTTCAGTCGGTGACAGAAGATGGTCTGAAGTAAAAACGAATCGTTTTACCAAGTCAATTGTTGACGGCCATTTAGACAGACGTAAAAATATATTTTCCTTTGAGATGGTAAAACGATTTGTTATGACTTTGCTCAGGAATTCAATGACAACTTTTCACGCTTACTATTTAATTCGAGTGGACTAAATAGCAGTATATGGTGTTGTTGGCATTGCAGTTTTCAAGTATAATTCAAACGATTTAATTAAGTAGGAACTGCAATACTATTGAAGGTGCATTTGTATTTTGTTGACCTAAAATGATAGAAAAAGCTAACCGGAGACTTAAGTATTCTGAACTTTTCAAAGTAACCAACCTAGGTATTAGCGTTTGCCTAGAATGAAATATCGGCGGACACTCATACCTACACTTATTTACTACGTCATTAATAGCTTTATTTTCTTTAGTTTTTTTATATTTATCTACATTTTCTTCATTTTAGGTTCTTCTAATTTATGAAAGGAGTAGTTAAACTTTACACATTTTATTAAATTTTACAGTTTAGAATAAGACGTCACTTTATTGATAATTATCTTTTTTAAGTTTACTCAACAAACTATAAGCGTTAATTATTTCTGAGAATTACCCAACATGCGACCTAACCATAGATTTCAATTTTAATTTATTTGAAATGCATTTTATTTAGAAAAATATTATGTCTACTAAAGTATCAAACAAAGATACCTAATCCACATCGCAGAAACAGTCATGATGTACCACGAACCGCGTAACATGCCAAATGTAATATAATTTTGTGGGGTTACTGAATACAGAAACGCGGAAATAAATTACTTTTAAAACTCTTTTTTTTGTAATAATCTCGTGCAATAAATAAATATATGTTGTTTACATCATATTCATAGTTCAGCAGCGTCAACCGCTATATTTGAATAAAAAAAATTAAAATTGTTCAGTCTCCTCTCTAAACTTTGCTGATCCTCAGTTTCATGACTATGATAATTGCAATCTTGCAGTTAAGGAGTATCACGGATATCTTAACATAACATAATTTTTTTGTGTCACGTTTTAGTCATTTGGATATAAAATATGGCCTTATATAGGTAACATAAATTTTCGTGTTAATGTTGTTTCAACCTTTTCCCGCAACTATTGTAACCTTTAAGTCATTTTGACATGCTTGTTTCTATATTTTTCCCTCAAAAGCGACTTTAACAAATGCTGGTGATAAAAATTGAACCAGTTTTAAACTGAACCTATTAAACTTTTAAAACCATTTTTTCTTTCATTCTTAATATTTACATTGGCAAACCTTAAAACTTACACGTAACGTATGATATTTATCATTATCTAGTAAAAACTATACTAATGTAGTAAAAGTATACTAACGACTAGTTAATAGAAATGTGTGGTAACTAGGTACCTAAAATGTAACTGACTACACTGAAATTGATTTAAAGTATTGTCTAGTATAATCTATTTTAAAATTTATGATAAATCGATGGGAGCAATTTTTAGACACAATATTCGGATTGTTATTCGAAATAAAAATTTTATTACGACTAACGACACATTCATTCAAGATATCACAGGGAAAACTTTGACTCTTACGATTAAATTTTGCCTCGTATTACACTTTTTCGACAGAATATATATATATATATATATATAAATATATACATATATATATATATATATATATATATATATATATATAAATATATATATATATATATATATATATATATATATATATATATATATATATATATATATATATATATATATATATATGTAGGCAGACTCAAGGTGACCAAAGATTAGGATTACGTAACTCTAAGACATGGCAACAGCATACAAAATCGTATATGTTTAAACTAGACCAAAAAAATTGTTTTCAAAATTTAATCACATTTAAGAATTACATAGTTGTTGTAATTGTGTTCCCCGCGTATACCGAACTAGTGTAAAAATCTTGACGTCGAAAGCTTTAACACTCAAGTTCTAAGGACACTAAATCTTTGTAGGTAAATCCAAAGTGAGTACAATTTTTTTTATTTTTATAACAATTTTATTTGGTCCAAAATAAGATTCAGTTATCACTTTCGATCTTCGTAAGAATATTAAGATTTTAATATTCGAAGAGCTGCTTTCAACCTAAATGTTTGTGTCCAAATTCAGGCTTCTTAACAATTATCATTGCTAGCTTTTAATAATGAACTTAAAAAAATTGAAGATTGTCGAGATTTCTGAATTAACTTTAACAAAATGTAGTAGAAACTTTATTAATTATGCATAATTTTGAAAAGAAAAGCGCATGAAAATTAAACCACCGAAGCTGAGATATTAAGTCAAAGACATATCCTTTTTTATTGAGGATTAAAGTACAAAATAAGTATTTTTAATCGTCATCATTAAAAAAACACAGAAGCGTATCTTACGAATCATTTATCTAAATAACTTCTTAAGAGACTTAATTTTAAAATATATCATCTAATTTTTTTTCTACATTTGAAATAATGTCATTTAAGTACAAAAAGCACTCGGACCTCTGAATTGTTAACTAATGAAGAAAAAATTAAGTCGAGGAATATATTGTGAGATATGAAACATTTTTCAATGTTATATATATTTATGTAATTTTGTGATGGAAAATAAAAGCTCATCATGGTGAATGACCTTGAGCGCAGGGCCCAAGTAGAGCGCAAAATGAAATTAAAGGCGATTTCGAAGGATGTCAATAATTTTAACAATTAATGTATCCAAGAAACGATTCAAGAGTTCCTATCGATTCATTCTCGTTCAAAATTTATGGGAGAAAAATGTTTTCACGTATATTTAAATACCCATTACGAAAAATCTTAAGACAAGAGAACGTTTTTAAATATTGGAACGGAATGTTTGAAGGAAGCAAATTAAAACTGGTATTTATTACGTGCTATTCAGAAATTCGTTGCCAAAATTTTTATTTCGTATTCTACGAATTAAAGTTGCCATTGTTTTAAAATTAGGAGTGTAAGCATGCCGCAATGTGACGTTTGAGTTTTAGTTCGAAAAAATTGAGAAATAATGGTTTTGAATGAGCATGTTTTTGATAAAATAACTATTTTTTTCCTAAGATATCGCTTTTATTTTATTTGATATCATATTTATCTCAATTTGAACAGTTTTAAAATAAGTCAAAAAGAGAAATTCCATCGAAATATTAACTTGATAAGAGCGTCAAGGGTTTTTGAATTTTCGTAACTAAGTTTCGACAAGTTAAACAATGTAGTAAGTTAAATTGTTTAATGTATGTTTTTTTGAGAATAATCATTTTATTATAAGCTTTCTTTAAAAGTTATTTAAAATATGTTCAAATATTAATATCATGTACAAAGAAGAAATTTATTACGATGTGACATTTGTGTGTTTCTTTTGGCATTTTTGACGTTTGTGTTTGATGAGAACTGACATTAAATATTTAATTATTCACTTTTAGAAATGCAAAGTAAAGTGTATAGCTTCATTTCAGTTTAAAGTAGAACTGTAACTGTTATTTCAAAATAGTCTAGAAACTTTTTCGAAAATTATTTGTAATTTGGTCATTAATTTTTTTTCTTTTTCTTCTGCATGTCATCGCATTAGAATTATATTTATAAATTCTAATATTGAAGACTTGAATCATTTCTTTTTTTTATATTTGGAAACCACAGGATAATAATCTCAAAGCCTTACCGGTTTCGCCTTTGCACTTGTTTGCATCAAGTTAATCTTGAAATTTAAATCGATTCGAATCATTAAATAAAGCATGTGATTTAAAGACTCATGTATTTTTATTTGTATATACTTATAAACACATTAATTGCGAATCGGTCATATTTTGAGCTCATATTAAGTAACACATATGTAGAAAGTAAATATATACTAATATTAGCAAGAGCTATTTGGACAAGCAGGATTATTTTCATCTGGCACCGTATATTTCCGACTCCTTTTTTAAGTAACCCCTCGGAGTTCACGAGACTCACCCGTTGTTTAAGATCACCAAGTCAGAACATTTTGGAGATCACGAGACTTACCCTGCAATGCAAAGCATCAAGTAAGTGCTCTTTGATTCACGTATGTATTAATATGGTAATTTTACTGAACATGAATCGATCATATAAACGCTATAGGTACATGTTAATATAATAAATGGTTGATTTAATCGTTTATCATTAGTATCTACTAGCCGATATTTTTAATTTACTTTTGTACTTAGACAAATATTTTAAGAATTTATTTAAATATTATATTAGGACAACATTTTTCGCGTGTTGTGCTATTTATATGCATTTCCACATGTTTCTACTGAACTTGTTTTAAAATGATAACTAATCAAGGAACATTACTGTAGGAATATTATGTGTGAAATAATATTAACGAAATACAAGTTTACAATAACATAATTAGTTGAATATAAACATACTAAATAAATAATAGTAAAAGGAGAAAAAAAGGTGATTAAATTAAGTCAAAACTTTTTAAAACTATTGCCGCCAGTTTCGGTGCCTCAATGCTATACAAGATTTCTTGCGGCAGATCGCTCAGTGGACACATTCCCACATTTAGAATATTTACTGCGAAAGCTGGGGTCTCAAAAACCTGCTTAAGGGAGAGCTGAATTTCGGAACTGTTCTTGAAATGAATGTAAGTTCTGGAATTGTCTGGGTGAACCTTCATGCCTTTAAGATGATTATTTCTTAGTCGGGCTATTGTAGATGTGATATGTTTGGGGTAGTTGAGATCAGTAAAGAGGGGTTTCTTAAAGGTGTGGGTAAAAAATGTTCATCTTGTCACTGCGTCAGTATCTGCAAATTCTAAGATATTTTGGAAGGTCAATCTTTTTGATTTGAGAGTCCTTAATGCCAACATCAAATATGTAAAAAGACAGCCACGATTTTTTTGTGAGACTTTTCCTGAAAGCCATCGACGCTCGTCTGAGAAAGGTAAAAAAGTTGGTCGACAGTACTATGATGGGCTCAGTATGATATTTGTTAGAGGTGGAGTTGTTTGTTCTTTCTAAGCCATTCCATGAGCCTGCAGTGGATAACCCGTTCAAGAGCTTGAAGAGGGATATCGGCTTATAGTTACTGTACTCTGAAACATTCATGTTTGGTTTCAGGATTGGAATGACGACTGAGTTTTTTCACGTTTTGGAAGATATTAAAAATTTCCAAAAGTTCTTTTTTCGCATAGCTTCCAAAGTATTGGACCATGTGCCCAAAAATAAAATCAGGTCCAGAGAACTTACGAAGATCCATGTTCTCAACGGCAAGTTCCACCTCTTGCATTGAGGTTGGTTCTGTGAAGATGTCTTTTTAATGATAGATCTTTGAGTCTTTAATGGAATTCTTGTTGGCTCGAAGCACTTTTTTGTCTCTTACGTCGAAGCCTAGTTTGCTTGTATTCTCGTAGTATTATGCAAGCAGCGAAGTAGTTTCTTTATTGGAAGCAGCCTTTTTTTTTGAGGAAAAGAAATATTTTTTTAAATATTTGTAGGAATTAATTTAATTTTTAGATATTTCACATGTTTCACAAATAAATTTCATGGAAATTTTGAACGTTTTATTCGTCTTTACTCAAAATTTTGTAAAACTGTAAATATTTTTTTAATCAGAGTAAAAACCTTAATATCCAGAAAAAGCGGTAACACAATTTTACAATAATGTTATTAGTCATTCACCTGATAACAATTATGAGATATATATTAATGTTAAAGATATTTATGGGGATTTTTTGTGCAATGTTAGTGCATAATTTTGGTGCTTTCAATTGAGTAAAGTATTTAAGCTACGCATTCGGATTCTACATGCGTTTTAGATTCTATACCGGTTTTATTTTACCTAATAACACGATGTTGGAGTGTACACAAAAAATTATTAAGTATTTTATTTTCGCGGTAAACGATAGCCTCTGATCTAGGAAATACTGAGTTCTTTTATTAGTATACATATTTCTTTCGATTAAAGTAAAGGAAAAAATCATAAATTGTGAATATTTTTGGTTGTTTTAAATCAGTTAATAAGTTGATGAGTACGGGT
Organism: Druceiella hillmani; assembly: GCA_039881145.1. Lineage (NCBI taxonomy): Eukaryota > Metazoa > Arthropoda > Insecta > Lepidoptera > Hepialidae > Druceiella > Druceiella hillmani. The sequence goes on from JAYKKI010000042.1 coordinate 6,398,632, forward strand.
GCGCAACTATTCGATTTTTTTAGATAAACCACATTATTTCGAAATAAGGTAAAATTTTCAAATACCTATTTCAACTTAATTTATTTTGTAATTTATTAGAATGCAAAAAAAATATAGATTACTAGTGTACAGGTCAATACTTTAACTTACTAAAAATAAAGCGCTTTAATTTTTCGCAAATAAGTGTCTTCTCACCAATACGTATCTATAGATGAGTTGCCGTTTCCAGGGGAAAGCTTTCAATACATTTGCAGTATGTACTAAAATGTATTTCGAACTCAAGTGGGGATACCAGGTCTACCTTAAGACATCCTGTGCTCAGTGTTCTCAGTCAAACATTGGAAACCGCATAAAATTACGTCTCAAAAGCATCTTGTGGCACACAGGGCAATGCAAGTTGGAAAATCCTGGTAGTGAGAGGAGTTGCTATAAATGATTTAAACATTCATCTTTAAAATATGAAACAAATACTAAAAATTAAAAGTTATAGTAGCCAATTTTTTTCTTATATCCGCTTATAAACACAAAGCTTGCGCGCAGGTGATATTAAATTTATCTATATGTGTGTGTGTGTGTGTGTGTACGTGCGTGCATGCGTGTGTGCGTGCGTGCAAGCGTGAGTGCGGGCGGACGGCGGTCGGCCGGGCTGACGTGCATGTCTGCGTGCGTCCATACGTGCGAGCATGCGTGCGTGCGAACTTACCTGCGTGCATGCTTATGTGCGTGCGTGCGTAAGATTGTGCGTGCTTACGTGCGTGCAAGCGTGCTCCCATGTGTGTGTGTATGTGTGCTTCTATGTTTGTGTGTGCATGTGTCTATGTTTGTGTCTGCTGTGTGTGTGTGGCTAAGTACGTGTCTCTCTATGTGTGTAGTCTGTGTGTGTGTGTCTTCGTGGGTGTGTGTGTGGCTGGGTGCGTGTCTGTGTGTATCTGTGTGTGATACTTTTTGTGTTTGTTTGTATGCGTGTGCGTGTGTGGGTGTGGAAAAGTGGGGGAAAAAAGTTATTACATTTATAACAATAATACATTTAAAAAGCTATTATTTCTATAGAATAGCTACTGAAACTTTAGAATATAGTGTATAGTTTTAACATAGTTTTCGAAGATTTAAGACAATTTAGAACAAGATAAAAAAGAAATTTATATGATCAGCTGTACTCAAGGACTTTTACTTTAAAATGATATAAACATAAAGCTCTTGCTTGTAACTCAAGCGAAAGACAAACAGGATAATTACTAGAAAGTTCCAAGTTAACAGTACACTTAACTGGAATAAATCTATTTTGACGACAATAAATAAGATCTAAATTTTCATAAAACATCTAAACGGATCTTTGTCCCTATTTTTTACAGATGTTTACATATTTCATGCCAAATCCCACTTATAGACTTCAAAGTAATAAAAGTGAGAAGAACTAAATTTTCCACTTCTCGTTTTGACAGGCTGTTAAACTTTTTTGCGCTGTCTCCTTTGCCAATAAGATACTTTATTTGTTTTTTATATACCTATCCTTGCGATATAAAATGTTTTTATTTGTTTTGAGAATATTTCCCAAAAACAAGACTCTTCATACCCCTAAATATGTTTGGAATGAAAACACTATCTTGGTAATGTGAAAGCATTATGACAAAAAAATTTAATAAATGTTCCTGCCATTTTTTTACCATTTTAAAAAAATTACCTAAAGTTTGTGCGTGACTTCATGGTTTATTTTTTGATACTTTTCCCACTTTCTCTGCTTAAATTTAAAAGTTACAGGTTGCCTAAATTGAAAGCTGCCTTCTGGATTCGTTTGAAAGATATACAAATTCATATAATATATTTTGTTGAAAAAAATACTATCGAAATTGTTGTTACTTTATATCGGTTACGAACGTCTTCAGGGAGCGTCTGTTTTTAGGAAATTTTCTGGATGAAGTTGAATGACTTTCATAAAATAAATACTTGCTATCGTGTGCACTACTCTGAATCATCGAGCTCGTTTTCGATAGTAAATCATCAATAAACGCAATAGTAATATTCTTAAACTTAATATTGTTTTAACAGATTGTGAAAACATATTAATGCTATAATTTTAAAATTCTTAAAACCTTTAATATAAACTTTTCTTTCGGAAAACTAAATTTAACTACCTAATATAATAAATAAAGTGAAATAATTCTAATTAACCACGATAGTTTGAAACTACTAAAAATATTTTCATTGGTTTCTTAAATATCCGGTGTTCTCATTATGATTCCATTCCTCATCCATTATCATTATATATCCAGTGTTCACCTTATAGTGGTCCCTGTTGCACTAACACTTCAAACAATTCCTCTACAATTACTTTATATCTCAGCAAAATTAAATTAACTGATACGCTTTTCAACGTTGTTTTAAAGAGTCACATTTTTTTATATTTTTCTTTCCATAGCATATCCCAACAGAAAAGGCAATTAAATTAAAAACTAAAAAATAGCAATTAGGGACGAAATTTCAAAGTAATGCTGAAATTTCATGGTCGTAATACCGTTTACAAGGAATAATTTTGATTTATGTTCATTACGGATGAGTCTAGTCTTAATAAGCTGGAGTCTGTTATTTTAGTATTTAATTTTCAGACTAATTTAGGTAAAAACATTCTAGTTAATTTCGCTTAACATTTTGTTTGAGACCACGCTAGATATCTTTGGCATTAAACAGATTACATTTCCATAATATAACACTAAATGTAAACTTAATTTATGAAGTTAAGTATTGTACTATGTTAGACAAGAGAAAAATGTTACAAAAGAATTATGTACAGTGTTTTATTAACTTCTTTACTTTGCTGAAATACGTGAACATTTCTATACATCATATACGCGTTTACCGACATACACCAATATATTTATAGACGGAGTTTTATTTAATTCTCCAACTTTTATTAAGTAACATGGATTAAATTCCAGATGTTTTTAAACTTTACAAAGACGCTTACTAAAATCCATGTATACACTAATAAAGATATATATATATATATATATATATATATATATATATATATATATATACATATATATTAAGCGTTTTAAATTACTTTTACTCATCAAAGTTCATGGGGTCGCTTTCCTTTGAGATAATATTATATAGAGTCATTTAAAATTTGGATTGTCTATTCATCGCGTAATTAGGCGGTCAAAGTAAACTTCACTGGAGTTATTGTAGAACTACAATGGAAATTATCCAATTGCGTGATAACAAAAGCTAAAGGTTACTTCAATTTAACTTTTTCATTTATTTTAAACTGCGTTCGAATTGAATAAGTAGTTTTGCGTAAAGAAAGGAATAATTAAATTTTGCACAAATTATTTAAACCGATTTTCATTAACCTCTCGTCCTCTCAATAAATCATTTGTGCAAACATTTTTAATACACAAACACGAAAAGTTTACAAATTTATTATAAATACATATTTCATGAAACATAAACAAGTAATAATTTGAAACTTTGAAGCAATATCTTTTAATCCCATTTTCTATATTTACTCAGCCTTGTTGAATTTTCTTCCAACTAATTAATTTAATAATATTTTAATATTAGAATTTACCATATGGCGATAGGTAAAATATTCGTCAAAATATATATTTATGAAATGAATATCTTCCTTGATATTTTAAACGTTTAATATAAAGAAAATTACGAAATTATGTTTTTAAATTGTATAAAAGTTATTCACATTTGAAAATAAAAAAAACTTGACTGAGCCTAAACCCGATTACGTTAAGACAAGACAGACTCGAAGTAAAACAAAACTTTAACTTTGTTATCAAAATATTCCTATATACTTGCACTTACTTCATTTCGAATTTCAGTCCAAGTGTGTTGCTTTAATTATTCTACAAAAGTTAACAACGATGTACCCTTAGCTATAAATATCATTTAACTTCTCATTATCGTGTTTTCCTAAAACATTAGTTCATTCAATTCAGTAAAATCTTTTGAGTTCTTCAAATGTAAAACCATTTTCATTCATATCTCTAAAGCCATAATAATATGTTCAATCTTTTTCTGCGGATTGACCTCTTAAATAAAGTGCTCCAAAAGAGGACTTATTTCTCTACACTTCTTCTCGGTATTGACTGAGAACATACTTATGTATATATATATGTATGTATATATATATATATATACATATATATATATATATATATATATATATATATATATATAGATATATATATATATATATATATATATATATATATATATATATATATATATATGTACATATATATGTTAAATTCAATAGGTATTTACAAAATGACGATATATTTACCGGGACATTATCTACGCTAGCATTGCTCACATAAAATTATGTTTGAAAACATTTGAGAGAGTCGTATTTTAGATGCCAAATAGAATAGTAAAAGAAGAATAGAAACATAACGTAATAAAAAAACTTTTGGGTGTTTCATTGGTGTTTCATTGTTGATTTAATCGTAAGATGATAATGTACTTGTAATCAATAAAAAAGTAAATTAAAAAGGAAAATAGCAAAATAAAGTTAGTTTCTGTTGTAATAATTTATTAATGCTCATTCAATATTTTATTTAAGCTAATCACGGAAAAAATTCAATGTTATTTTGCGGGGGATTGCCTATTACATTCCATCATTTTCAGGAATCTGCCGTATACGATCAGTTGTAATCCAAAAATCAATTTATCCCCATGATTATCTTTATTCTTTTACGTGAGACGTTTTATGTTTGAAATGGAAAAAATATAGACTGCATTTGCCAAATAAATTGTGCTAAACAAAATAAGTTGACTGAATGACTTTTAAAGTATTTCGGGTTTGGTACCTTAATATTTTTAACTTTTTACGTATACAAAAGAAAACAAGCATACTAAAAAAGTGTAGAATTATGTTCTGTTAGATAAAATAAAAATTACAAAAATATTATATGTAATTTATTAATGCTCATGCAGAAAATTTAGCAGACTTAACCTAAGCCGCTCAGGGCTTAGGTTAAGTCTGCTAAATTTTCTGCAATTCGCTAGAGCCTTAAAGGTGGGATTAGTGGAAAATATCCACATCAAATTTTTCTTTGTCTTATAATACATTGTTTCTAATAAACATTGTTTCTCTAATATTACGTAAAAGTAGCACGTCTAAAGGTCGTAAATAATAATATGTCAAAATTAGCTAATACTTTTAAGTGGAATTTTCAGTTTAAATTAAGAATGCTTTATAATTAATTTTTCTGTAAAATTATTTTTGATTATACTAACTACAATTCAGTTTTTTAGTATTGGTAGGTCATAAGGTCTTCTCAATATTAACTGTATCAAACATTGAACGATTAGCGGTCGAAAATTATCTAAGGGCCTCCGTTTTTTTTCCAACTTTCTTAACTAGGTTTCGTAAATGTGGCTTTTCTCATAAACGAGCATTCTTTTTGAATTTGTCCCACATAGTGTTTATTTCAGTTATTTTCAAATTAAAATACAAAATGATACGAAACTAGAATTTTTCAAGGGATATTTATCACATTTTGTAATTAAATACGAGAATTTCATTTTTGCACTTTTAAATTTCCAATAATATGTATTATTTTGTGAATCTATATTTGATAATTTGCTAAATATGAAATTTAGAATGTTAAATATGTTGATAAATTAAATAGAACACATGAAATACACAGCGATAAACTGATAATAATTTGGCTTTGGATAAGGATAGAACTATTTAAAGCTTTGCATTATTGACTAACTGATCTATTTATTGAGACGAGGTAACCGCTACCTTAAAAATTTAAAGACTATCGCAGCTAGTTACAATAACTTCAGTTAGAAAAATAAGACTACAAATTCAAACACTAACCAAATGCACTCACATAACAAAACAGAAAAAATATGTATGAGTAAAGTAAGCATGAGATATACGTTATTAATATGAAATGAAAGGTAATGGAATTTCAGAAAAATTTTGTATACAAAAATTAAGTCGCTATTTTTATATTTTTATTTGGTTAATTACCCAAAAAACGTCCTATAATTCCTTGAAAAATAAATGTAAAATTAAAAAAAACAAAAGCAAAATAGTAGCAGGTCAAGGGTAGTTAAGAGATTGGGATGGGTAATAAAAGGCATTTAGAATTTCTTTTTGTATTTGTGTTTAGTATATTATATCTTATGGGACGTAAGTCCCAATCCTATAGGTTGGATTATCAAAAAAATTAATGGCAACAACTCTCTTTAGTTCGATTATGTTTAGGATTAATAAGTAATTAATGCACAATTTAATAAAAAATAGTATGAAACACAAGAACTTTGTAATTATTATCAATCAGAGTCGTCCGTGTGCATAAATACAATCTAGCCAAGAGTCGTCGGAAAAGTTATTGAACACTTTAAGCAGCTTTTCGTTACACGATTTAAAAAATCATGGAGTGTTCAATTTCTTTCATGATACCCGTAACGTAAGTTTTCTTGTGAAAATATTACCTGCTTGAATGCACATGAAGTTGTAATAAATTGTAAGCTACTCATATTCTTGATATTATGTATATTATCTTTCAACGTTGTTTTATTTTAATTTTTATTTAGGTGAAATGTATTAAAATTGCTTTTAAATTAAACAACTTTAGATAAACCATTTATTCAGCCATATCTAACCTTGCGAGAATAATGTTAAAATGTGATATTGTGAAGATCAAGTATTTCACTTCATAGAAATAATTCATAGATAGAGTAATCAATACTTATTGTGTGGTATAACCAATAATGGCATAAGCATATTCAATACGGTAGAAGATTATCCAGGGAATGCAATTCTATGCTGAAGGACTTGCTGAGTGTCCTTGTCTTTTAAAATATTTCAAGATCCTTTTTCCAATCCCTTCAAAATCCTAGAAAGTGGTCAATCATATTTTGTCAGGAAATATAATTTCTTTTATTGAAATTTGTTATATTTATTTTGGTATTTGAAAAGAGTTATACTAACAATTATAAATAAACTGGTTTGTACTTACGGACTTAGTTCTCGCCTATTAATACTTCGTGTAATGTGTAATATTTTTATGTAAACAAAATTAAATGTAATTTTTTTATTTCAAAATTATTTGCAATAAATTACTAAATATTGAAATGTTAGAAAATTCGATAAATAAAAGAATGGGTGAACATTTCTGCCAACAATTTTCTCTCAATTTTTCCAGATAGATACAATTAATAATCAAACTACCATTCCTAGTAAATGTGAAATGAATTCAGCCACCATATGAAAAACTAATACAGAAAAAAATTTATTGCATTCAATTTAATAAATTCCACATGGTTTCTTCCTCATTTTTCATATTGTTCATCCATTAATAACGGTAAAAACTTTGTTTTGAGAAAGTAAAACTAATTCTCATATAGGGAGCGGAAAATGTAAATATTGTGTTTAGAGTACCAATAACAATAATAAGGCGCTATTTTGGCTTCATTAAAAAATGTTTATCTGAACTAGGCTAATCACGGAAAAAATAAAATGTTATTTTGCGGGGGGGTAGTCTATTACATTCCATAATTTTCAGGAAGCTGCCGTATACGATCAGTTGTAATGCAAAAATCAATTTATCCGCATGATTATCTTTATTCCTTTACGTGAGACGTTTTATGTTTGAAATGGAAAAAAATATAGACTGCATTAAATCATTCAGCATCCAAATAAATTGTGCTACACAAAATAAGTTGACTGAATGGCTTTTAAAGTATTTCGGGTTTGGTACCTTAATATTTTTAACTTTTTACGTATACAAAAGAAAACAAGCATACTAAAAAAGTGTAGAATTATGTTCTGTTAGATAAAATAAAAATTGCAAAAAATATATCCCAGCAATCAATATAAATGGGAATCTCTTTAATAATGAGTACATGTAAAACAGATTAAGAGCAAAACATGAGGTAAGTTAAGTGTATAGATTTGTTTTAATAGAAGTGTATAGATTTGTTTTAATAGAAGTGTATAGATTTGTTTTAATAGAAGTGTATAGATTTGTTTTAATAGAAGTGTATAGATTTGTTTTAGTTTAGCCTTTATTTTATCATGACAAAATACTAAAAGCGACAAAGAGTTTGCTATTAAATATCTAGTTAACAATTATTATTGCCTCCAAATTATTCACTCTATGTGAACAAGCCGGAGTTAAGAAAAATGTTATTTGAACAGTGGGATGCGAGCGACAAACGCTTACACATTTTTGCTAGCCCTAAATATACATCCGTTTAATTATTTCACGCTCGCCATATCAACGGAAGCTCCTGTATTCTGTGCATCTAACGCAAAACATTATGGGATCTTGCAAATACTCAGGCTAATTTTGAAAACTATATATTTATGGTCCATCACAATTTTTACATTAGTTTAAACATTACGATATCCGACAATAACCTACGAAAGGATATTTTTCTCCTTTGAAAAGTTAAAGTAGATAGAAAAAATATTAAATTTAAGTAAAAAAAAACATTTCTAAAACCAATCCATATTAAAGTGGACCAAAAAAAAATATAAAATTTCATCAGAATTAACCAGAAAACTTGCGAATTAAGTGCAGATTGAAATATATTAATTATGGTAAGATGAAAATTAACAGAGCGAACAAATCACATAGCTTTACACATGTTTATTAAAGTACAAAAACTTGTCGCGGAAAATACATAGAAACAGAACTGCTGTAAACCTATCTGCTGTAAACCGTCATTATTCTGTAAAGAAATATTTGTAAAGTTATGTGATTAGTTATATGTTTTAATTTTTATCTCACCTTAGTAGAAATAATATTATTTGCGAAGATCACGGTAAATTCTTATAAAATTGTATAATATTTTTTTTGTTTTCGTGTGTTTTAATGAAAACTGATTTCAAAAAAAAAATTTTACTGAAAGTAATTTTTTTCCATTTTATTGACCAACTGAATAATTTCTCAGCCGATCCATTTATAATAGAGTTTGATTATGAGACTACTTATAGAAATCAATCAAATGAATCCAAACACAGGTGTCTACCTTATGCTATTGCATAGATCCTGCAATCACCTAAAATTCCATCATCAGACCCTTATCATTATCTTGGAGTTATCATTATCTTTAATGAAATTACCCCAACTTGAAGTACTTTAGGTAATTAGAGAGATACAAGGACCACCTTCGGTCTCAGTCATCATTCCAACTCATTGGTATCATAAAATTGTATTGATATAAAGATAATATATTTGTGTGAATTTTATCTCAGTTAAATGAAGAATAATTGTTTAAATACCAATAGAGATTTTCTATTAAACTCACAAACTCACGTAATAGGAAGTAAAATTAAATATTAGCTTGCGAAAGTAATTTTTCACGACACGAAAATAGTTAAATTGAGACGGATTATTCCAACAAAATTACATAATGACGCAGTGGTCCTTAATGCTAGTTTTATGTATTGTATTCCTAATGTTAGCCTTATACATTATCACATCCTTGTAACATTATCTACGTCGTAGAGTACTTGAATTAAAAATAAAGAGTAGACATGTTATTTTTTCTCGTATTTGAAATATACCAACTATTTCAAATCGTTCCCTCCGAAATGAGGCTTTAAATACTTATTCACATAAAATATGTTGGCTTTTATGGTTGCTTGTATGTACGGAGAACAAAGAAGCTAATTGACTGAAATGAATGTTCAATTCACATAAATATTCTCCACGTGAATAAAGTATGTAAAGAATAAATAAGAATCGAACCACGTATAAAAATGGAGTCACTACAAAATTTTATTTTAATAATAAATTATTTTTTACTCTCGAAAGATGCCACGATTGCATGATGTGGGTTTCCACTAATATTTTACTTGCCAGACATAGTGATATTTCTACTTAATGCAAAAACCAGTGGAGTGGGTAAAGTGTTAAAGTTAATGTTTTGGTATGTAATCTAAACTAATTATTTCTAGAACAATCCCTTTAATTTGAAAGATGTTTATGTTAATTAAAATAACACTAACTAAAAGTCATAGAAATATGATCAACTGCAATGACCTGTGTAAACTAAAAGCAAACAAATGTAAATAAATATCTTAAAACTAAGGTTCAAATATTTTGATAAATATTAATACCTTAATTATTTATTGACAAGGAATAAATATTAATTAAACACTTGTGTGTAGGTGAAAAGGCTCACAGTTCAATGTTGGATCAGATAATAATGATAAAGTTTGCCTATACACGAGAACAATTTGTATGAGTTTTAAATAGTAATGACACTCTCCAACACTTCAGTTATTGATATTTTCTTATAATATATATTCCACTAACAAATTATGTGTCTACTTTTATTATTTTGTTATAATAAATATGACAAGCATCGACTATTGAGATTTCGTGATAGGTTACAATTGTCCGTCTGTTTATCTATATGTACGTATAAATTTCAAATTTGATAAAACAGTAATTATGTGAGTCAGTATAGCTTACATATATCTAAAAAAAAGTTTACAAAAACTCTAACGTTATTTATAGTGACATTTTATTTTAAAAAGTTCCGAAGATCACTAAAAAATCCACAATTCCTTCTTAGGAACACTTCAGGATAAAAACTTGACAAACATAATGATAAAACAAATTAATCCACTTATATCTCAATAGTTGATACTTAAAACATTCATTTAGATTTTTTAAGGAAGCAAATAAAATACTCGAATCATTTTAATTACACCAATCGAAAGAAATTCTTCGAAGGATTTGAAAATTTTTTTGTAGAATTTTATGTGAATTAGTCATAGAAATATTATTGAAAAAATCTAGAATAAATGTGTTCCTTCTCCTGTTTCCAAAACTGCTGAAATAACATTTATTAAAAAAAAACTTCACTAGATATTGACGATATGATTATTGTAAATTAGAGTAATGATTCTCAATTACACAGTTTTTGAGATATGCACTATGTTTAAACACCTACGAAAAATGTATTAAGTAAAAATATTTACAAGATAAAAAACAAAATAAATATTTCTAAATAATTTGATACCAAATTAATATACATGTAGTAATTTATTTAGTAATTTTTTTTCTGGAAATTTGTCAAAAATATGCACGGGTTTATAAAGACTAATTATGTGCTTTTGTGAATAAAAGTAGAATTGTGTATTTAACATGTTTAACATGTTGTGTCTATTTAACAGTTTATAAATTATTATTTCAGGTTTCTCAAAATAATTTTTATTGAAAGTGCCAAATTTTTGGAAGCTATATTTAAATAATTGAAACCCATATTACACATAAATTTGAAGTTTAATATTTGATAAACGCGAATTTAAAACTTCATTTGGGAAGTGGAACATAAATTTATTTTAAATACCACGAGAAGAATTTATGTTTTAATACAAATTACCTAATATCCATATAAAAGAAAACTGCTTGCAAATTGTAATGCACTTAGTTTTATTCTAATTAAAATTATCACACTGTAAATTTATTCGAATTGGAAGGTACAATCGTTTGTGCAACTGGAATATGGTGCAAAAAACTCACTTTCGTTTACGACAAATAGAAAGGAGAATGCTATCTGAAAATTACGAATCGCATAGAAACACACATTGAAACCAAATAGAAACTAAATAATAATAAGAAAATGCTGCGATACCACCAATTATTAAAGAAGTGGGTAAAAATATGAAAACCTAACTTGTTATGACATTAGAATTATACAATACGAACAACATAATTGTGACTTTACGTATTATCAACCATCAGAATGCAGAAGTCAAAAATATGGGATTCTTCTTTATAATCTCTAACTGCGAAGGACCGCGATCACTTTTAAAATAGAGCTGCTAATATACATTAGCAGCTCATTTTATAGGTGATGTCCTCTTGTAATATGTTACCTGTTTAACGTGTATGATATTATGATTGAGAGCAATTCTGACAAAAAAATGCATTAAAATTTCAAACAAATACACTTATGTTAACGAGATATTATGAAAAAAAAAATTTTATTTTAAATTATATTTTATGAAATTTTCCATAACATGTTTAAGTCTTTATTCGAATTTTAATGCCATAACACTATTATGAAATAAAATAAATAAATTTGTTATCTATCTGTCGGCATTGTTCTGAATGTTGAATCTTGGAAATTATGGCAATATTTTGTTTTCCCAGGGATACGAACCGCCAAATTGTCGTTAATGACGTGGCCACTGACAATTAAAAATTATGGAATTTTTTTACAGACAAAAGGTCAATAGAAAACTGCACTCGTCATCGAAATTAATTGAACGTACCTTTTTTCCATGTAAGGCGTTTTTCGCGGATCACTAATTTTAGTATGGATATCTTAGATAACTATAGAATCCCTATATTTTTAAAGTACAGAATCTTTATCTATTAGTTGTACCTATGAATTAGATGAATTTTATTTTCGGATTGGTGACAAACACTTTAAAAGTCAATTTATAGGAACAAACCCACTTTGAATAGATTTTGTAAATTGAATTCGAAACCTTCTTTGACACAAAATAATAAAATTTTCCAAATCACTCCGTCTTATAAATGTGATTGAAGATATGAAATTACAATTTTTTGAGCTATTAATGTTGGTAATTATTTCGGTAGAAACTTTCATTCATTTTTGAGTAATATTTTAACGTGACTGCTTCCTCTTATCCGGCATCTTTTAGACATCTTTACGTTTATTTAATATAAACAATCAAAGTAGCTAGAAAACAACGATTTTCATCGATTTTCTTTTATGATGTCATTACGACATGACTTGTTACGGCAAACAATAAAATAAATATTCTATAACAGTACAAAATTAAAGTAAATTTCTTTTCAATGCCTGTCACTACTTTGCTTCAATTTCTTTTTGGGATCACTTGCAAAGTTGATAACTCAGTGGATGAAGTATTCGGATATTTTTTTATGCATACCGATACAAAGTAATTTTATTAAAATATACCGCAAGTATATAAAATAAAACTTAAATAGTTTTGTGATTTAAGATTTAGAACGAATCTTGCATTCGATTAAGATTACTCGCTCTTTTGGTGCTTTCAAAGTATTATGTGTACGTACCCATACATACACACTCATATATATATATATATATATATATATATATATATATGTGTCGCGTTGTCGTCTTTGATACTGCCATAATAATATAAAAGAATTGGCGGTGACGAGAAACGGATAGCTGAGCTCAACAAAAGTGCACAAAACGGCTCACATAACAAGCTTGGTAAATCTCAAGTGATATGCAAGCTAGCGTAAAGCAAGATTTATGCTTTAAAGCTTGGAATTGAAGTTCTAGAGGAGCTTTGGTAAGCGGTTTATATTTTACTGCCTCATTTAATGTAAGATGAGAAAAAATGAAGAGTGGTTTGAAAGAGGATGACGAGAACAAATACAATATTTAAACGTATATACATTTATTTCCCACTTTGTTCTTCATATTTCTACTACTAACATGATATAAAAATATTGTAAACTCAAAACAAAAGTGTAAGAAAAACTTGCATTATGGTAAGAAACACTTGCATTTTCCTACAAAAGTATTTTTAAATGCTTCCGTCTTCATACAATAATTTGTAATTTTAAATTTACAAGAACCTAAGAAAGAGTATGTGTGAACTACACGGAAAATTATTCTTGACACTTTTTTCAATTAATTATCAATTTTTTTTATTTAGTATCATATGAATTGATTTTTTAAATTATTTACACAAAAAATTTAAAAAATCGTATTTAAACAACCAAAATCACATTAGTCCATGTCGGAAAACATTGAAACATTGAAAAATATATATATTGTGAAATTGTGTATGCAAGTATATAATTTATTTAGTTTTCTTCTACTTAACAATACCAATAACTAATTTTATAGTAAATTTTTATTATTTAGTAGTTTCACAATTAAATGGAACTACGTGACCTAGTATTATTTATACTTTCTTGAAGTTCTTTACCCCCTTTGCTAATAGCCCACCTGATGATGTTGTGATACAACAAAACCAAGGTCGTGGTAAAGAACTTAAAGAAAGTCGAAATAATACTACATCACATAGTTTCATTTAATTTTGAATAATGAATTTTTACAAAATTAACGCCAAATGTATTCAATAATTAGTAGTTTGTAAGATACCTTGCAATGTATATTGAAATTAGAATACAAATAGAGACATGACATATCTGCCATAGAGATGAAGATACTCGAGTTTTATTATTTATAATAAAATTCTAGTGTCATCCTAAATGTTCATCTATGATGGAGAAATAATCCTGCATTTTTCACTTAAAATAAAAAAAAATCACATATTAAAAGTCAATTAGTGGTAATAGGAGTGTTTTTTGAAGTTAAATTTTTAAGCCGTAATAAAATGGTGGATATAGATTTTAGTTTAAAAACGCTTGAAAAAAAGTATTCCGCTTGAAATAGGACGACTAATTTGATTTACTCGACCAATCAAAGTGTTCATCGATCAATACAGTTTAGATGTTATATTTACGAGGTCACTGTGCTATTTAGAAGGTGGGGATTAAATTTCTACCACGGAACCCCAAAATTTATTATTAGGTGGTAATTATAGATATAATTTTTAATATGTATACGTATTCATAAATTGAAAGAATTGTTTTAAGTGGAGTTTTGTATTTGTTTACTATTAGCATACTTTATTTACTTCTGAATTTTTCTAGGGCAAAGAGCTAAAAGAACCAAAAAAGAGTAACTAAAATATAATATTCACATTTCATATATTACGATTATTTTAATTTTTCTAAAACAGGTAAATTCCAATGTTGGGTACTTTTCGAAAATCATCTTAAATGTTGCAAATCGAATTAGCCGACAATTTCGTATTTTGAAATTATATTATTAAAAATAATGCAAATAATAACAACAACAACGTTAATGTAAATTACGTACAGGCTTATTAATGGCACGTCTTTACATCTTTACCTTTAATTAGTAAATGAATGTGTCTTTCAGTTTCGAAAATGATAAGTAAAGCCAATATATGATATTACACTGAGTACTTTCTCTTGACGTCCATATTTTTGAAGGGAATAATATACAAAAAAACAGCCTCCAATTAATGATTTGGTTTGATGTATTGTTGAAAATGTTTGAAATTAAACTGGACAAAAATAAATTCAACTTAATTTTTCGTTTTATATTGGGTAGCTGTGTTAAAATTTATACCTTTGTTTTCTAACATTTAAGATGTTGGAAAACAAAGGTATAAATTTTATAACGATGAATGGTAACACATCATATGTAATTATTGATGCCATCTTGGCTTTTTGTAATGACAATTGTAATTGGTTTAATAATTAGCAATATTTTCGGCAACATAATTAATACTTAACCCAAATTTTAGTAAAGTATAAAATGGTGTCACAAAACTTTTAATAAACTGTCTTTGTTAATCTAATTTGAATACTGCAGATGTTTACGTTATTTGTGATTTCTTAAATTTAACAATTAAAAATTATTTGAAAACGCTTTGAATTTCTTCACATAAATTATTGCTCACTTGACCAAGAAAGGTTTTACCACGTTAGATATATCAAGATAACTTACGCATAATTATGATCAAAAATTTCATATGAAGTGAATTCGTTTTTTGCGCAAACACTTAAAGACCATCTAAATAACTCTCTCATAAATTAAGTGTAGTTATCAGTGACAAATAAACCTTATATCGTATGAACCAGTTTCTTAACTTTCCTCTAGATCTATTACAATTATATCCACATAAATTCTATTATGAAACACTATGACGTAAGCGAGAACTATTTAAATTTTAGCCTGCTTCGTTAATACATCTTGACATCGATGTACACCGTAAATATTTGAAAAAAATAAATATATTTTTAATGTAATGAAACTATCTATAGAGACTTCGAACATACAGCTTATAAAAAGGATGTACCTTGTACAATACTAGTAAACAAATGTAATAATTATCTCTTTTCACTTGGGTATCGTTATACAATATTCGTCGTATTGCATTTTATTAATGTCTAAATAAATTGATTTTTAAATATAAAAATAATAGGATGAAGGATTGGGAAGATAAAAAATAACTTCAAAATAATTAACAATTATTTTGATCAGCATAGACATGTATGAATTTTATATCCTTATTAATACATAAATTTTAATTTTTCTACTTATAAGAGAACAAATCACTAGAATGATGTATATTACAACGAATTATTATCTTCTTGTTAATCTAGCTCAAAGCCCATATTGAAAATTATGAATTATGATATGACAAACATAAGGGGTCATTACTCCAACGACACAGATGGGAGAAAAAATAAGCACAACAAAGCACTCACAGCCGGCCGCATGACAGAATCTGTAAATCACGCGGAGCGTATAAGTTTGGGTAAAGCACATTTCGTGTTCTAAAAGCTTTTAAGCTATAGAGCAAAGCTTTTCGGCGAAATGTTCTTTTTTAAGTGTTACGTACCGGAATGATAAATACTCTTATTTAGTCAATTTAGTGTCAGCCTAGCCCTTCGTCTGAGAATCACCGGTAATTTTCCTGGGGAGCCTCCGTTATGAAGTATTAAAATTTTCCACTGTTTTCGAGTGTGATAATACAAGTATAGTAGTAATACGAATATAATAATAGTAAATACGAAACATTAATTTTTTTTATTTTCTGTCAGCCACGAAAAATCTTAGTTTTTTGTATGGGATTAGCAAATTCAAAACGAGCAATTTCAAAATAATTTCCTTCGTTTTTTAATTCGGACTATGAACACATTTTTTCCAAAAAGTTCTAAAAATCGTAGGAAAAATTTTGGAAAAATATTATTTAGAAAAATCTGTAAAAAATTATTGTAAAATAGGTGTAGATTGAAAAGAAATTATCAGTGTTCCGTTACTCAATGGCAAACAATTTTGTACTTTGAATTGTAATCTCTCGGCCTTAAATGTAATAACGTTTTATGCTCCTGGCTATTATGTAAAAAAGCGGAGTCGCAATTTATTTCAAATGCACAGAGTATGCAAAAATATTATGTCTACCTCTTTAGGCATATGATTGGGAAATTTCATGGCAGTTCACGACCATTTACTAGTTAGGGTAATGTAATTCAATTTATTATGTTTTTTTTCTTCATTATGTCTTCTTTGTTTATAGCTTTTATTATACTTTTTAAGCAATTTCAAAAAAGGAAAAGGCTATCATTTCATCTGAATCTTTTTTTTTATGCATGTTCAGTGATAATTCTTCACAAAGTGGACCGATTTCAATGATTTAATAGAGGACACTTTAGGGATGATCCCCTATTAATTTTACTATGATCAGGTCCGAAATGAACAATTGAAATCTTTAACGAATGGCAGTAAATCTACTATGATGTAAGATGTTTGCTCTAACTAATTGTTACTTTGCAAAATAACTACACCCTCTACTGGCTCAGGGTCGGATAATAAGTTCTGGAGACGAACAAAGTAACTTCTCAACGGATATTAGTAAATCAGACGAGATTTAAGATATTTGTTACTAGTAGTTGTTACTTTGCAAAATAACTACATCGTCGATTAGGGCAGGATCTGATGATGCGATCTGAAGGTGAATAATGGAACTCCTTAACGGATGGTAGTAAATTAAACGTGATTCATGATTTTTGCTAATGGTAGTAGTTAATTTGCAAAATAACTACGTCACAGACCATATCACAGTCTGATGATGCATTCTATAGATGAACAATGGAACACCTTATCAGATGGTAGCAAATCAAAAATAGATCAAAATATTTTCTTCTGGTAGTTTTTACTTTGCAAAATAACTGCACCGTCCATCAGGTCAGGGTCTTATGATGAGTTGTGAAGTTGAATAATCCAACTCCTTAACGAATGGTAGTAAATCAATCGTAATTCAATATATTTGATACTAGGTAGGTGTTACTTTAGTTATTACTATGCAAAATTTTATATTGGATTTCGAATATAGAGAACGCAAGTCCTCAAGTGGTAGCTGTTACTTTGCAAAATGTTATATTGAACTTGTAGAACCTGCAACTGCTAACAGTTAACCTCTGGTGGCTATTACTATGGCTTCGTTTTTGTATTTTTATGATAAACCACTAAAAAAGCAAAGGAACAATTATCTGTATAGTAGGTTTTGCCCATGACTTTTTATAATTATACAATATTTTAACAAAGAAAATAATTTTATACCAGTTATAGTGTAATGATTAATATTAGTAATCACTCAAAATTCGAAAAGAAAAATATCTTTGTAAAAACCGACTTCAAAAAAGGAGGTATAAAAAAGTTAAAAATAATTAACTCAAAATAAGTGGCTTGTTATTAAATAACTAAGTTACTTTTATTGTTAGTAAATAACTAAATTTTTAAATTAGTAAATAACTAAGTTACTTATTTTGGAATTCGGTGCCAGCACCGCCGAGCATCTAAAGCAAATGTAAAATTTCATATTGTAAATACGCCAATTATGAATACATTTCGAATTGTGAGTGCATTAGAAGTTAACATTTTTAATTCATATTATAAATTATAATTTTTTTTATTTAAGTTGGTCAAAAATGCTGGCATAGACTTCGAAAATAAATAACCCAGTTATTTATTGTGAATAAGTATATACGTATTATGAGATAATTATTTTTTTACATTTTCTTACCTATATTTTTTAAATCGGTTTTTTGAAAGACATTTTATCTCTTTAATCATTTTCTTTTTATGGTAGGTGTCCAAAGTTTTTTTAGTGTTTTAAAATAAATGAACTTTCATTTTTCCAATTAATAATTTTCAGACAAAGGTAATTATTTTTAAATAAAGTGAGTTAGGAAAGAGTTTAGGTACGCGACAATAAAATAAAATATTTGTATTATATATTTAGATTGATTTTCGATTACCTGTTATTAAATTATTATAAAAATTCTCATTAACTCATGGTACAAAAATCATTTACCAATATAATATAATACTTCAAAAATAATATAATATTATATAGCACAAATATCCTGAATATGGATGACCATTAAATCTTTTGGGGCCTCATTACATTCGAACATGATACCGTGTTCAAATATTACGACCATTTTTTGACCTTGTTATGTGAAAGCAAGAGCGGGATGGTTGTCATTGTATTGATTGTAGGTTCCTTCAGAATTTATAGTGGATTAACTAAGATAATGACTTTAACAATAAATGCGAACGAATTCTAGATGAGGTATGTTCGCGAGAGGTCGGTGTGATGGTAATCCGATGACTCTGGTAGTGAAAGATCCTAACTACCTGATACTAAGTGTTAGTTTTAAATTTTCTATTTATTTACGGCCTGATAATAAGTCTATATCTATTCCTTTAAACGTCGATCAACCTATAAATTGGAATTATGACTAACTTTTTTCATACTAATTTTTTTTCGAGATAGATTGCAATGACTTATATTTATAATCGCTGTTGCCCATTTTTATTATACTTTTATTAGGTCGACCTGTAACCCGACTAATATAATGGAATTTATGAAACTAAATTTCTTGCACTTCAACTGGTTGAATTATCACAAAACTTAGCAGTTCTGTTGCCAATACAAGCCAACTATAGCTCTGTTGCCAATGCAATAAAATGGTGCCACTGGATTGATTAAATGACAAATTCAACGAAATCTGATTGTGCCGTTAAGCACTTTAATCCTCATAACACGAATTTGAACAGCAAAATAATTTTTTTTTGGGAAAAGTAGGCCCAAACATTTACTCTCAAATATTATACTTAACGAGCATAGTATGCACTTAAATCCTGGCATAGTAGACATATAAAACAAGTTAAATAGTTATTTTTTGCTTTTTGGTGCTATATTTTTAAAAGCCTTTTTTTTGGTTTTTAAAGTAATTATTTATTATAAACGCATGTAGTCATGAATTAGTTTTAGGTAACCAAAATGAAACAGAGCAGTCACCACTTAAGATATCTCATAAAAATCTGGATATATTTTGAAATAATCGATAATATTTGATGGAAGCATTGTTTGCATCGTCAGTGATAGCAAACTTGTTCAGCGCGTTTTTTAAAATGTTCAATTCTTTTCGTAACGAGGCTAAATCTAGTATAGAGTTGCTACCATTCTCTACAAGGTTGACGCTGAAGATGTCGCGAAATTATTATTCCCTCTGGCGATACATAAATGAGAAGCCTTGCAATGTGTCTCGTATCCGGCGTTAGCAGTAGGTGGTCCACGGCCGCCCAAGCTTTTTTCATAAATTTGGAGTTCGCTTATCTCCATGCCTGCCTACATTTAATACACACATTATCCATAGGATCCTGATATGATATGAGGATAGCCTACATAAGTGTACCGTGCTTTGGTTTGACTGACTTAACACTAGCTTTAAGAAACTAAAATAAGTGTCACTCTCACTAAATTGTACACGCGACATGCTGAAACATTAAGCGGATCATTCTTATACTGAAGTGCTAAAGTAGATCAAAAATAAAACCTACAAATCCCTTGCAGTACTTTCTTCCGTCTGTAAGTTTTTCTATTTTTATTGTATCAAAATATCTATTTCTAGTACAAAAATCAAATAGCCGATGCTTTTTAACTACCAACTTTGCGTGTTTAATTAAATATCTTGCATGAAACCTTGATTACATGACTTATTACATATGTAGAATTTTCGATTACCGTCTTCCTATAATAATATTCTTATAAATCCAATTAGTTCAGATAGTGGTGTTCCAGTAATTGTAATCGATACTTTACTTAGTCGTATAATTATTTGATAATTCTAAATAAATATTTCTGTATCGCTTTAATTCTTCAAACTGATATATTTTCTTTAATTGAGTTATAATATTCTATTAAAACCGTGAGTTTTGGTTTAGACAAAATCGATAGATACCAAAGCTACTCCTGCATTTAGAATTCAAATGTATTTTGCAAGAACTTTCTATTCAATATATGATTGATAATAAAATGATTCGCATTAGCAAAGGAGCAGAACATTAAGACCAAAAAAATATTTTGAAATATTCACTCCTACACATGAACATTTATTTCCTTATTCCACCAGTGCCGTTTGCTTATATTAACATTGGAGTCAGGTTTTTATTCACCCCGTCTAACCATTTTAATATCTATTATTTACGATATATATTGCAGTTAACAGAACATGTCATTTTCAATAATTAAACAAAGATAAATTGATAGACTAATTATTTTATTAAAGAAATTTTTCACCTCACGTAATTATAATAATTGTTGATATTATAAAAATAAATTTATAATTAATTATTGACTATTTTATGACTGAAAGTTATTTTAAGTAAATTCTGGTACGAAAAAATTTAAATGGCATATCGCTGGATAAAGTTTAAAAGAATTTTTTGAATACCCTACACTTACGAGTTAAATGTGCCTGTAACAAACGTGAATTCTAAATAACTTTTACGAAGCGGTACGAGATACCACTAAATTGCAGTAAAACTGCATCGGAGAGCCAAATTATCGATATCGTTATACAACAAGCGTTCTCTCTCGCCAAGTTTGAATTTGGTCTATAATCGTTAAAATCAAGTAGAGCTCCCCACTGTGTACAGTTATTGTAAATATTATTGTCTACGACTTTGGCAATGCTGTGTCTTTAAAATGAATAGGGGCGAGCGATCTATGTAGAATTAAATTGAATCAAGCTTAACGTTAATTTTATAAATGTGTCGTTTAAAAATAAAAGCGGCAAAATTTATTTCAAGATTTTGTTTCAGAATCAAAGAGTTTCGACCAAATTTTATATACATTTTCTGATTGTATGGAATTTACATTGTCTGTTTCATTAGAGTAGCACTTTACCGTAATTAAATAAACATATAAATTATTTTTTCAATATTTTATGAAAGTGAATAGAAATATTTTATTCATTTTATTGCCTCAGAATATTTTACTAATATTAATTATTAAAATAAAGCTGTATTTTGTTTTCTTTTTTTTGCTTTATCGAGCGTCAAATTTCCGTAAAGCCATCCTTTCCATTTACAATGAAAACATTACTCCAGTGACTTTATTTTTCGTTGCTGTTAAGTGATTTCAGTTATTTCCGACTGACATTTACAGAGAGTGACGGCTATTGCCTAGTTTATTGCAAAGTTAATATTAAAGTAAAATTTACTGCATCAAATCCATGAAAATTCTAATAATAAATAAAGGAATATTGTAAAAAGTTGCATGACATAAATGGCGCGTATTGCAATTAATTTGAGTATACGTAGGATAAGATTTTATGTACTTGCCAATAACAAAATTGTTTTTTTAATTATTCAAAACCACAATGGGCAAGTAATCAATAGAAAAGTAACAAAACCTTATGACCCATATATATTTCAAAATTAATACTCATGAACATTGAAATACAGATTTTCTGGGCAAAGTATTCAATATTTTATTTTTTTATATTCTTATTTTGTATCTAATATCAGTCGATAGAGCAGTTAATAAGAATTCTAATATTAATAATTATTTTTACATAAAATAGTTACGTACACATTTTTGAAAATCTTTACATTTTTTTGCTTCATGAACCGTTTGACGTAAAAACTCAAAATTTTTTTTAGTAATAAATTCCATTAACTCAAATAATCCAAAAATTAACACTCAAAAATATTCATATAGAAATAATCCAAAAATTAACACTCAAAAATATTCATATAGAAATTTTTGAGGGGCAAATAAAATATTCGAGACTTTCTATTCAATTTCAAATATCGTGTAGAATATCATTCCAATTAACAAATATTAAAATAAACAAATCAACATTTTAATAAATTTTTAGAAGATATGTTCATAGATGTTGTAGAAAATATCCACACTAATAAGTTTTTATGTTACCCGGTATCGCACTGTTTAATTTACTTTTATCGGTAACATGTATTCTATCAAACGTTTGATGTCCATTTTTTGGTGTTTGCAATTAATTAATTTTAGTGGTCGTAATCGAAATATCTCCTCGAATTATGCCATTATTATTTTTCATAACAGCCTATAGCCAATTTACCTATGCTTAACTTTATAAAAAATCCCTGGGTGTGGGTTTTCATCGTATTTGAAAGATTTTTTTTCACATATCTTGCTTTACAAGTAATATAAAATCAGGAAAAAGAGAATATCTCATTGCCATTATAATTTTAAAAACGTACCTTTCCAAGGCAACAGATTCAATCTTCCCGGTGTTAAAAAATAAATGACACTTTCACGGCGACCGAGGCGCGGCAATCTGCATCTAGAGAGAACGTTGATGACCCACAACAGGGTAATTGGAGACATTGAATAATGTTATAAACGCTTAAGAGATGAAATTATAAAATACGATTTAAAATGTGATTTACATTCTTGTTCAATTTTAGTAAATTGCTTTGAAAATATATTATTTGTTTTCTATACATGACCGCAAATGTGCACATAATGTTATATGAAGTTAGTTCGCTTCAGTTGTTAAAAAAAATATAATGATATTTCAGAGTTACCTAATTGCATAAAGGAATAACTTATAACAATTAAACGAAATAAAAATAATTTCATGAATAAAATGCCATGTAATTTAGCTGTTCTAAATTTACGAAGCGCAGCATTGACAGAGATATCGCCGCACTTCCTAAACGTTACTGTCAGGGCATAACCTGTAAATGTTCTCCTGAGAAATACCGGAGTCAGTGTCGTAGAGAGGCAGCTAATCATCCCCCATAGTAAAGCTTTTCAGGACGGGTTTGAACCTTAGTAAAAAAATGCAACGAAAAAGATTACCAAGTTTATTACGTAATTTATTTATTTGCTTTTGTCTCACAATTTAATTCTTCCATTAATTTAATTTAAAAATTGGAAAAAAAACTGAACTTCTCATTGTAAGTTGTACATTATGAATCCTTTAAAATGGATATAAGAAATTTTCGAAGTAAGAAAACCAGTAGTGGTTGTCTTATTGTTGAATAAAGACCAAAAAATAAGTCTTTTCTAATTATCTTTAGATTTGAAAATTTAGAACGTCTTCTTAATTTGTGCATCCGCTATAGTTTTAGTTGAAAAATATATGTCTCTATTTTTCAATTCAATTTGCAAACTAAATGGATGGAAATCTGTAATCAACAAAACCAGCATTTTTTGACATTTGGTACATTACAACTTATTCAACAATGTTTAGTAGCAGATTTAGTAACTTTTCTACTAATGGTATAAGGCTGCATATAACTACCTTTCACAAAATACTCTTCCCTGTCCAAGTTGTAAAACTTTGAAATTAACTTGATCCAGATGCAGGGAAACTGGCCTCTATAAACGTATGTAAAGGCCGTCTGGAAAAACAATATTCAAAAATCATAATGCCTTAATCCTACCCTTATTTAATTTAATTTCGTTGCTCCTTCAATACAGGAACCTGACGAAATGGAAAGGTGCAATGCGCCATTAGAACATTTTAAATCCCATTTGAATGCGCTATTAGACGTTTCAAATTAAAACCTAAAATTGTTTTTTCAGATAAAGATATTATATGTAATTGAAAATGCTAGACGTGTAATTACACTTTGTTATGATTTACATTTAGATTTAAACATCAAGTATTAAAAGCCAAAGAAATTTATTCCTACATCCCTGTCAAACCATTGACAGTCTGTAAAATGCGACATGGGGTTTTACATTAGAGCATATTGTAAATAAAATAATCACTAGTAATGCTGAGATCTGATCGAGCTTTCTTTAATACTCGTCCATAAAAACAGGTCTATCTATAATAGATATCTTCAAATTTGGATAGTTAAATGTATTTTTGACGATTTTTATTAATATGTGAATGAAACAAATGATTTATATAAGTGTACATCTTAAAAACTTTTATGCAAAAATTTAATGATTATGTTAAAATTATAGATCAATATACCATTTCTTCTATATGTACGAATAAAAGATGTGCTCAATTCATCCTGCAAGAAACTAAAAATGCGGCAAAGAAACCCAAGAATATTTTTAAGAAACTCGTGGGTTTCTTGGCCGCACGGTTTGAAAATATTATACTTCTACGTTTGTATAGGTAAAAGAAAAAAGTTCTTTAATTTATTTAAGAAAGTTTATATTGTTAAAAAAATATTAACATAGAAATAAGAAAATTATTAAAAATTCCAATGAATTTTAGCGTTTAAGCTTCTTCCCAAAATACTTTCTTACGTTAATCCTAAAAGTTATAAATTAGGAAATTACAAATTGATGTTTTTTTTGTAGACTATTTTAAATATGTAAACATAGATACAAATAAATAAACTGGCGTTTATCCAAAAAGGCAGTTTTGACAGATGAATTACAGAAAATTCAAAACAAAATAGAGCAAACACACTAGTAGGAAGAACAATGCTGCCAACCTAATTAAAATGTTTGCATTTAAATTACCTCAATATCCCCTACAGAACGCAAACTTATTTCTTTTATAACATATTAACGTTTTTAATATGTAGTATCCTTAGTCAAATTATATATGGTATTTGTTGCTTTTGTCGTCAAGATTTTTATTAAATTTTGTATTCACCTTTATCTGGGCCCGAACTGCTTTGCAATTTGTCTTGCTAAAGCTGTCTAAAAACATATTAGCATGTTTCTTTTTATTCAATATTATTTTACCTGAATCATATTGAATCAAAAGAAACATATTAATGTGTTATGAAAATCATATTTTTGTAATTATTATTATAAAAACCATATCACATTCAGTGGTCAAGTAGCATATGCATCGATCTGTCTTTAATTTTTCGAAACCTATTTCCAAAAAATCTTACAAAGTTTGAAATTGCATTATTTGTTTGACGACTTACAACAGCCTATAAATGTCAATTTGTTTGACTGGAATCCCATTTACTAATTTTTCCTGTGGTACTTGTGTCATAAATTCTAAGCTAAATATTTTCATACGGGTAAAATTAGTTTTCCTATCTGGCTAAATTTCAAAATATAGTTTACCTTCAATAACATATGTATGCAATCTGTTGATAATATAGGCTGCTGCTACAATAGTTTCTACCCATAGTTCTTTAAATAAATGAGCATCAAATATAAAATACCTTGCTCGTTCCAGGAGTATCCTATTCACGTGTTCTACAAGGCCATTCTATTGAGACGAGCAGGAAGTACTTGTTTGATGTTGTATGTCATATCTACCCATGTAATCTTTTTTAATTTTCGTATAGAATGGCTTTTATTTTTTTATTGAAATCATTTGATACTCTGTTATTATAAACTTTAAAAATATAAAAAATTGGCAATTTATCCCTAAAAAAATAGACATTGATTCTCCTTGAAAAATCATGCATAAATGTAATGGGCTATTTCATGTCTCAAATGATATATTCTTCACTGGACCAAGAAAATCTGTCAGTATGATTTGAAACGGTTGTGAAGATTTGGATCGAATACTGTTGAATGATGCCTGAACTTTTTTACCATCTAAAAAAGTTGTGCACGTGTATGACTTCCCAATCTTATCAACGGACAAGTTCACTTCTTTCACGCAGTCAAACAACTTGCTAATGTCTGCAAAAGTCAAGTGCACTGTGCGTATCATTTAAATTATCTGCAGTTGATAAATGTGTTAGCATTTACCTGCGATTTTTAATAAGTATAAGTAATAGTTAATAAGTATAAGTATTTTTATTTAAATTGGATCTTACAAATATTCATCATTATGAACTAACTGAGGAAAGGTTGGCATCTAATTTAAATATGTATAAAATATCTCTCATCTGAATTTTATTTTGATTACCGTTTATTATAAAGTCCAATAACTTTTACGGTAATGCTTTACTGGCAACATTTATAGAAATTGACGAATCTTGCAAATCATAGAAACAATCAATTCTATTTTTCATTTGCATAGATGCCCCAGAAGTCCAAGTAACATAAGTTGCAACTCATTAGTATCAAAATTGCTAAAAATGCTCTCTTTTTTGTATAGATTGTGTTTTGAAGGCCGATAGTATTTAACAAAATGTCCATCTATATTGCAATTCAAGCGACGGGATTCTTTACAAACATTTTCGTTTTGAAGTACGCTATACGTTTTGAGTTTTGTACATTCCGTAAGAGCTTTGTTAGCTTCATTAAATCAAGTCTCCACTTATATTTTATACGAACTCACCGTATCCCTTATCATAGATCTACACATTTCAGGAAGACCAGCCAACATAAGCGTTCTATGCCACCCCTTATTGACGTTATACTCTATGTTTCTAAGCTTATATCGAATGGCCATCATTGTATTCACATAGTCATCGATATTATGGGACAATTCTAAAGTTGCGGTAAATAGGTCTCTTAAAAAGACTACTTTGATGATATCAGGCTATACAAAAGTCGAGCATCCTACTAATATTATAAATGTGAAAGTTTGTATGTTTGTTTGTATGTTTGTTTGTTACTCCTTCACGCAAAAACTGCTAAACTGATTTTTATTAAATTTGGCACACATATAGAGAACTTGGATTAACACATAGAATAGTTTTTGTCCCGAAAAAATGTTTCTGTAAGATGCCATGGGATGATTTTTATATATTTTGCATGTTTTTCTGATGGGTGTTTAGATTATTAATTTGATGTATGGATTTTAATTAGGTTTACTTAGTATCTGAATAGGTAGGTCCTTTTTATTTGTGTTAGTGTAAATAAATAATCGCCTTTTTCATAATTTCGTGAGGTAAACAGTAAAGTATTTACTAATTTTTAGTATGACACGTAAACGGAAATCAAACCTATCTCAAAGTTCTGCTAGAGCTCGAGCTATGAGAGTGGCTAGAACTCAAGAAACTACCCCTCAGGCGGAGCTAAGGAGAATGGAACAAGCTGAGTGTCAAGCGGCGCTGAGAGCAATGGAAACGCCGGAACAATCGCAAGTTAGACGCGATGAACAAGCTCAATGACAAGCCAGTTTGCGAGCTGTCGGAAATGAAGAACAATCGCGAATTCGATTACAGGAACAAGCTGAACGGCAAAACAGCTTCAGGGCTGCTGAGACGCCAGAACAGACTCAAGTTCGGCGCGATAGGCAAACCGTGCGACAAGCTAACTTGAGAGCTGCCGAGACGACAGAACAAACTCAAACTCGGCGCGATAGGCAAACCGTGCGACAAGCTAACTTAAGAGCTGCCGAGACGTCAGAACAAACTCAAACTCGGCGCGATGAGCAAACAGTGCATCTAACTTGAGAGCGGCTGAGACAACAGAGCAGACGGCCAACGGCGTCTAAATAATTCGAATTATGTCGCGTCTCAGCGAACAACTGAGACTGAGGAAGAAGCAGATGCTCGCAGAAGTGCAGTTGCTGAAAGAGCGGCTCAGAGGCGTCAAGCTTTCACTAGAAATACGTGGGGTGTATTTAAAAACGCTGCATTTGAGTACGACGCGGTCTTAGACAACGGTAGTTATAGGCTTATAAAAATGGAGAGAATGGATAAAGAGTGTAGATTTTGTTGAGAGTTAAAATGGAAGGAAGAAACTCCTGGAATGCGTTGTTCAAGCGGGAAGGTAACTATACCTCTGTTAGAAGAGCCAGTAGAACCACTGAAAGAGCTTTTGTCATGTGACTGATGAATCGCGACATTTTTTAAATAATATCAGGAAATATAATATGTGCTTTCATATGACTTCTCTTGGTGCAGACAGAGTTATTGTCATACCAGGATTTTCACCAACTTTTACTATCCAAGAACAATTATATCACAGGATTGGATCCATGCTACCAGCATCAAATATTCACCCACAATTTTTACAAGTCTATTTTATTAGCATGCACAGGTAGAAAGACGAACGCGATTAATTCAGGGAGTACGCAGGGAAACCGTACAAAAAATAAAAAGTGTTCTTAATAATCACAACATATTAGTGCACTAATTTAATACTGCCCCCGAGAATATGCCTGATGAAAGTTGCAAGGTAGTGATCCACCCAGATCGAGTGCCACGCGGCCAACACCAGCGGCGCTACAATGCTCCCGTTACCAACGAATTAGCTGCTGTTGTAGCGGGTACCGACCCCACTGCCCATCGAGATACAGTGCTGAGTGCTTGCGACGGACGACTCTCCCGAGTCGCCGATACGCATAGATTTTACGATGCCTTGGAATATCCCGTTATTTTTTGGAAAGGTCAGGAAGGGTACCATTTTCATATTCCTTTAGTGAATCCAAAAACAACAAACTAGGCAGCCAGTCTCCAACAAAAAAGTTTCGTGTATGGACTATCATTTGATGATACGTGAAATTGATTTCAATTTGTTGCTACAATGCAGGCAATTTCTACATCAGTTTTTAGTGGATATGTACGTCAAAATAGAAAGCGAGCGTCTAAAATACATATCTTTAAATCAAAGCACATTGAGATCGGAAAACTACATACATTTACAGGATGCAGTTAGAAATTATGGCCAAGTAAATCCTAATGGCAGGACAAATGTTTATCCTTCCTTCCTCTGTCGTCAATAGCCCAAGATACCTGCACCAATATACTCAAGACGCTTTTGCATAATTATGGACGCCCCGACCTCTTCGTCACTTTCACTTGCAACCCGGCATGGCCAGAAATAATTAACGAGCTGATGCCTGGTCAGAAGGCGACAGATCGACATGATTTGAGTGCTCGGGTGTTTAAGATTAAAGTACAAAAATTGGTGGCTTTGCTGATGAAGGGTGAAATTTATAGTGAGGTGCAATGTTTTATGTACTCCATCGAGTGGCAAAAACGCCGTTTACCCCATGTCCATTTGTTGTTGTGGTTAAAAGAAAAATTGCGTCCGAATCAAATTGATGACCTTATTTGTGCAGAAATTCCCGATGTTCATGTTGACAAGAAACTACATGACACAGTAGTTAAAAATGTGATTCACGGTCCTTACGGTGTACATAATTTATCTTCGCCATGCATGAAGGACAGCAAGTGTACCAAAAAGTACCCGCGGATATTACCGAAACACAAACCAATGAGAACCGCTGTACCGGCGAAGAGCATCAGAGAATTGAGGCCATACGGTTAAGATTAAAATTCGCGGAGGTCAAGAAGAAGTAGAAGTTGTCCACTTGGAGTAGAAGTTGTCCAAGTGGGTTGTACCCTACAGTCCTATTCTGACCAACATTTTTAATGCGCATATAAATGTTGAGTTCTGTGGTTCTGTGGAGGCGATAAAATACATCTGTAAATACATTAACAAGGGAAGCGATCAAGCCATTTTCAATGTTCGCCAGGCTGGTGATGTCAATATCGATCCACGGGACGAAGTTCAAATATTCAGGGCCGGTCGGTATGTGAGCGGCAATGAGACAGTATGGCGAATCTTGAGTTTTCCTTTGCATGAAAGACACAGAATAGGTCTCTTAAAAAGACTACTCTGATGATATCAGGCCATACAAAAGTTGAGCATGAAGTCATAAAATGTTTTCTTTAGTCATTAAATTTTATATTAATGTAGTCATTAAATTTTAGTCGTGAAACTACGCCATACTAGCAAGATGATTTTTACAGAGAATATTTTTAATAAACAACTTAGATTTATATCAACACTCAGTTTTGGCAAACAAGAACAAAAAGAGCAAGGTTTTTACACAGTAAACTAAATATTGCACAACAGTAAAAACGTTAGGTTCTAATGTCGACTTAATTAGGTTCTAAGTAAGATGAGATATCCATACCAATTATTCTCATCAATTAATTTTTTAGTAAGTGAATTTTTATAAGTTATTTTAAACAAATCAATAACAAAATTTATATTTTTACTTTTATGTAAGTCACCAAACTTCCTGATTTTGATTTGTCATAAATATAATAGAGATTTATAAACTACCACCTCAAATTAAAATTCAGTTTTTTAACAAGGGGTCGTAGCCCGAGGCAGGCATTGTCTCCTTCCAAAAAAGATACGCACTCATACTCTTCATCATGATAATAAAATTACAACTTAACAATAAAATGGATATCTTCAACAATATTGCCTTAAGTAATTTAAATCTTGTCAATTTTTAAACTAAGATTGACAAGATTAGAATTTTTTTATGATCGATACATGTGATTGTAGCAATCATAACTGGTTATCAATATTAAAACATTTTCGTTAGTTTAAGGTTAATTTTGAAATTAGTCGATTCGGAATGTTTCGAAACCAAAATTTA
Source organism: Druceiella hillmani (assembly GCA_039881145.1). Lineage (NCBI taxonomy): Eukaryota > Metazoa > Arthropoda > Insecta > Lepidoptera > Hepialidae > Druceiella > Druceiella hillmani. Next base: position 6,429,795 of record JAYKKI010000042.1, read on the forward strand.
GATAAAGTCATTTATTTTAATTAATAATATAATTTTTTCCAACCTATGATAATCAGCACTGTTATTAATGGATGTAAAAATATATTAAATGTGTTCTTTAAATTTCATAATAAATTGTTAAATGACCCTTCAAGTAATGATTTTCATCGTTTCCTCGTTTTATCATTTTACCTCGTCGTTGAATATTCAAATTAATTAATTCGGAATACTCGTTGATCATTTATTAATAAATATAATAATAAAGAAAATTTCTTAAACATAAAGAGTCATCGAAAGATTATAAGGTATTCATATATTTACAAACTTACCTATATTCTCTAACATGTTAGCATGATTTTGTTGATAACTGAATAAAAAAATCTAAGTGTGGTTTCAATAAGAATCATTTAGAAAATTTTGTAATAGTTTTTATTTTCTATTTCAAAAATGTTTAATAGTTTTATTAGGCAGCTTAGAAGCATTTTACAAACCTGTTATGTGCAGAAACTATTTGTAAAAAACAACGATGCTAGACGATGCCAGTGTTCTGAAAAAAGGAAAAATTGAAGAAAATGCATCACTGTCCTAAAGATATTCTATAAGTGGTACGGAGTGATAAGATAATATAGACACTGAAACTGCCCTTAATTTTTTTATGGCTTTATTTTTATTTACTTATTTGTAAGAATTTATTGCAAAATTACAAAAATAAATAAACATTTAGAACACTTGTTCGTATCAGAGCAATTTATAACACAGCCAAATACAATGCAAGAAATGAAAAATATTGATTCAATATTAAGTTTTTAAAAGAAAAAATAAACACTTTCACCATAAATACCAGCGATATAAATCATTTATAAATCAAGGAGAAACAAAGATAACATAAAATAAATTTCAATCTCTTAACGCAAAATCTCTCACTCTGCTACTCGGTGTTAATGAGTTTGATAAAAGGCAAACATATTAACAATAACTTGATTGTGAATGAACTTTGATTTAGGTCGGAAAAAAGCTTACGCCAAATGATTTCATGTCAAAACGTTCTTGAATTATATTTCATTTCGATTATCTTGATTAACATTAGATTCAATAATATTAGTCAAGAAATTTTTTCTAACTTTGGCATTAATATTTGTAGCGGGTAGAAAAAAAAGAAGAAACGATACATGGTCAACCTTGCACAAATTTTATTTTTTTCGAGATTTAGGTCAACCCAAACTCGATAAGGAAATCGGCAAAAAATTTCCATTGTATTACCTAGATCCTTCATAGGATTTTATTATCGGCGATGTGCATGCGATATCTGATAATCTGCTTCTATTATTTCCAGTCTTATTATCCAAAAATATTATCCAGTCTTTTTTTTGGTTTAATGTCTTATTGGTGCCTTTCACGGAATATTTGTTTTTCGGTTCTTCCACACTCATTTCATAGTGTAAATTCGTTTATTTTTACTATCTGATTTCCTGATCTTTTTGTATGCCTTAGTCAACCTCTTTTTTCTTTCTGATTTGTTTGTCTCAAATTTTTCAGATATTCCCTTTTTCCGATTAGATTTTTCTTTTAACTTTCGTGTTAATATGAATTTGTTCTCGGTTTAATTTTCTTCTTTTGGGTAATTCTTTTTTGCTTCTTTGATTTGGATTATTAGATCCTTGAATAGCTGATGAGTGTTTTTATTTCATATTTTGCAATTTTTCTCAAAATGAGTAAAATTGTACTTAATTTGTCTCTCGTTGATTAACTTACTTAATTCTGATACAGTTCTCCTGAACTAGTCTCTGTTTTGTCTATATTACGTAATAAATATTGATTCTATAACCCGAGCATTAGATATTGCTTTCAGATTTTTTTTTCGAAGTAGTAAATTTTTTCATGCGTTTCTTTGGTTTATTTTTGAAAAATATAATAGTTATAAAAAGCTGTTTTTACAAACCATAGTTTATTAAGAACTCCCTTCTTTCATTACTTGAATCGTAAAGCTAATAGCCTAAAATGTTTCTATCTTCTGGGGTAGGTTATCCGATTTTAGCATTAAAGTCGCCCAGAACTGTGGTGTGCATAGTTCTGGGTGGTTCTGTGCATGTTCTATTAAATATATATAATTAATTATTTAAGTCATTGTAGAAATATTATTCACGAATCTAACATGCATCCAAATTTATGACAAACGTCATGTGATTTGTTGTGTGATATTATTACTAATGATTTCAATGACCTTGTTACTCAACCGAGATAATGAAATATGTACTAGTTTCAAAATATTTAATAATTTTTTTTATTATTAAAAAGTTTTATGAATATAATTACACTTAAAAAAATTAAATTGGTAATATTTTCAACTTGAAATCTACCAGCTGGTGTATCAATTTCAATAATCTGTTAATATGTATTATTGGAAGAAGATTCAGCATTCTTAAGTAACTAATGAGATGATACCAATAACTTAATGAAGATAAAATATCAGATTGTAGTGATATAAGACTTACCTCTGAATCCACTTTCATGAATCCTTTTAAGCAGGTTGTAGATAGTTGTGTGAATTTTTACCTACACCTAATACACCTACAATTAATACACCTACACTTAATACGCCTACACTTAATACACCTACACTTAATACACCTACACTTAATACACCTACACTTAATACAAATACACTTAATACACCTACACTTAATACACTTTACACTTAATACACCTACACTTAATACACCTACACTTAATACACCTACACTTAATACACCTACACTTAATACACCTACACTTAATACACCTACATTTAATACACCTACACTTAATACACCTACACTTATTACACCTACAGTTAATACACCTACACTTAATACACCTACACTTAATACACCTACACTTAATACAACTTCACTTAATACACCTACACTTAATACACCTACACTTAATACAACTTCACTTAATACACCTACACTTAATACACCTACACTTAATACACCTACTCTTAATACACCTACACTTAATACACCTATACTTAATACACCTACATTTAATACACATACACTTAATACACCTACACATAATACACCTACACTTAATACACCTACTCTTAATACACCTACACTTAATACACCTAAACTTAATACACCTGCACTTAATACACCTACACTTAATACACCTTACACTTAATACACCTACACTTAATACACCTTACACTTAATACACCTTACACTTAATACACCTACACTTGACACACCTACACTTAATAAACCTACACTAAGTACACCTACACTTAATACACCTACACTTAATACACCTACACTTAATACACCTACAGTTAATACCCCTACACTTAATACACCTTCACTTAATACACCTACACTTAACACACCTTACACTTAACACACCTTACACTTAACACACCTAACACTTAACACAAAACACACTTAACACACCATACACTCAACACACCATACACTCAACACACCATGCACTCAACACACCATACACTCAACACACCATACACACAACACACCATACACTCAACACAGCATACACTCAATACACCATACACTTAATACACCATACACTCAATACAACATACACTCAATACACCTTACACTCAATACACCTTACACTTAATACACCTTACACTTAATACACCTTACACTTAATAACCCTTACACTTAATAAACCTTACACTTACTACACCTTACACTTAATACACCTTACACTTTATACACCTTACACTTAATACACCTTACACTTAATACACCTTACACTTAATACACCTACACTTAATACACCTAATACACCTTAACCTAATACACCTACACCTAATACACCTACACCTAATACACCATAACATAATACACCTACACCTAATACACCTACAATTAATACACCTACACTTAATACATCTACACTTAATGCACCTACACTTAATACACCTACACTGAATACACCTACACTTAATAAACCTACACTTAATACACCTACACTTAATACACCTACACTTAATACACCTACACTTAATACACCTACACTTAATACACTTACAGTTAATACACCTACACTTAATACACCTACACTTAATACACCTACACTTAATACACCTTCACTTAATATACCTTCACTTAATACACCTACACTTAATACACCTACACTTAATACACATACACTTAATACACCTTACACTTAATACATCTTACACTTAATACACCTTAAACTTAATAAACCTTACACTTAACACACCTTACACTTAACACACCTTACACTTAACACACCTTACACTTAACACACCTTTCACTTGACACACCTAACACTTAACACACCACACACTTAACACACCACACTCTTAACACACCACACACTTAAAACACCACACAATTAACACACCACACACTTAACACACCTTACACTAAACACACCACACACTTAACACACCTTAAACTTAACATACCTTATACTTAACACACCTTACACTTAACACACCTTACACTTAACACACCTTACACTTAACACACCATACACTTAACACACCGTACACTTAACACACCTTACACTTAACACACCATACACTTAACACACCTTACACTTAACATACCTTACACTTAACACACCTTACACTTAACACACCGTACACTTAATACACCTTACACTTAACACACCATACACTTAACACACCTAACACTTAACATACCTTACACTTAACACACCTTACACTCACCACACCGTACACTTAACACACCACACTCTTAACACACCACACACTTAACACAACACACACTTAACACACCACACACTTAACACACCACACACTTAACACACCTTACACTAAACACACATTACACTTAACACACCTTACACTTAACATACCTTACACTTAACACACCTTACACTTAACACACCTTACACTTAACACACCTTACACTTAACACACCATACACTTAACACACATAACACTTAACATACCTTACACTTAACACACCGTACACTTAATACACCACACTCTTAACACACCACACACTTAACACACCACACACTTAACACACTACACACTTAACACACCACACACTTAACACACCTTACACTAAACACACATTACACTTAACACACCTTACACTTAACATACCTTACACTTAACACACCTTACACTTAACACACCATACACTTAACACACCATACACTTAACACACCATACACTTAACACACCACACACTCAACACACCACACACTCAACACACCACACACTCAACACACCATACACTCAACACACCATACACTCAACACACCATGCACTCAACACACCATGCACTCAACACACCATGCACTCAACACACCATGCACTCAACACACCATACACTCAACACACCATACACTCAACACTCCATACACACAACACACCATACACTCAACACACCATACACTCAATACACCATACACTCAATACAGCATACACTCAATACACCATACACTCAATACACCATACACTCAATGCACCATACACTCAATACACCATACACTCAATACACCATACACTCAATACACCTTACACTCAATACACCTTACACTTAATACACCTTACACTTAATACACCTTACACTTAATACACCTTACACTTAATACACCTTACAATTAATACAACTACACTTAATACACCTTACACTTAATACACCTTACACTTAACACACCTATACCTAATACACCTACACCTAATACACGTACACCTAATACACCTACACTTAATACACCTAAACCTAATACACCTACACCTAATACACCTACACCTAATACACCTACACCTAATACAGCTACACCTAATACACCTACAATTAATACACCTACACTTAATACGCCTACACTTAATACACCTACACTTAATACACCTACACTTAATACACCTACACCTAATACACCTACACTTAATACACCTACACTTAATACACCTTACACTTAATACATCTACACAAAAAAATTTAAATTCGCTCTTATACCGTTCTGATGTAAATCAGTCTTATGTATGATGTAAATAGGACTTGTAATAATAGTGATATTTTTAAGAAAATTTGCATTTTTTCCATGAGTGAAAAAAATTAAAGATTGAAATTATATGTTTTATTCTTCATTGCAACTGTAAATTGAAACTCGAACGTGTAAATCAAGATAATCTTTAGAACAATCGAAACTTCAAAATAAATAAATAATAGCAAAAAAGTTAAGTTAGTTGTTAAAATCGTGATATAATAACGCACGATTGAAACTGCTGCCGAGACGAAATTGGCTCAAGGTTGGTCTCAGTGTTAATTATGAACATTTTTTTTTACACATGATTCTCTCATTTCTTCCTGCTATATAATCACATTTTAATCATTTTATGTCATTTCAAATAGAGGAAAGTAATATAAAAACTAAACTTAATTATGTTGAATAAGACTGCCAAATTTAGTGATATTAAGATTCGAATACATAATTTTTTTTATTACGTTTTCTAAATATTTGTCATTTCTTTTTTTCATTTATAGATTTTCGTACCCAAGAAGGAAAAACTGGAGCTCTTATGCAAATGTCGATCTAAATATCTATTCGTGTATTTATCCATCTATCAGTCTTTTCTTTTCAGAAATCGTTTAATGTAGAAAATTTGGCATAAGTATAATGGGTGTTAAGCCTAAATCATCACATAAGTTAATCTTCAAAGACAGGTCAGTTTAAATTTAAGGAAGTATTTGAGTTATTTTTTTTGTAATTTCATATATCTTGTAAAATATCAATAGAAAATCATAAGATATCCAAAATTATTTGCGCTTTAATTTTATTTCTGATAGCCACATATTTATAAATTTACTATAATAAATTTATGTCGCAAAAATTATAATGATATTTCCGAGTGGAATTGAATTCGGAAATTATGTTTTTAAAATTAATTCATCGTAACTACCAGTATAGGTCGCCATTAACACCCTATTGAGTCAGCTCCATATAAACGAAAATATTTTACCAGTTCACGGGTATATGTAGTTATGAAACAAATATAGTACGGTTATATGGCGTTAATATTTTCTAGATAAATTCCTCTTTGAAAATTTTTAAAATTATAAGTCATGGTATCTTATAATTTTTCAAATAATCGTGTATTCCTGTATATCAGCCCAGAAACGGAAAACATTTATATTATGGTAATTAAATTTGTGACTTTGGCTTTATGTTTGCTCTATGCTTTCATTAAATTAATTCATATTAACATTTTTCTTTTATTGTCAGCCAATTGACTGAAAAAATTATTTTGAATTTTTAGAAAACCGCGCCTCCAATGAAATGAACGAAACCTTTAGAAGACCATTTAAATGTTTGTCTTTTATCATGTAGCAGCCGTTTTCTTCATAAACCGCTTGACGGGATAACTAGAAAATCAGCATCATAATAAGGAATACCTGCCTATATATATCTAAGCAATTCAAACCCATAAATATTTGTATGCTATTTTTAAATGGGGTAAAACAGAGGAATCATGAATTTTTTTATTGAATTTTATGTACTTTGTGGTACATAAATATAAGTAGTAATTTGGAATGTTATGTAAGTTATCTGTAAATAAAATGCTAAAATCTTAAAAATGTTAAAATGTGTTTTAAGATATTTTTGCCTAAATCTGTATAGAAAAAAAATGTACTTTTCTGATTTTTTCATTTATGTCTTGAAATGAAAACTGTGGAAAGGTATTTTAAAAAATATTTGCAAAGAAGAGATTTAGTAGCTATATTAAAATACATGTTATACGTCTGTATCATGAAAAGTTCAACTCACCTATTTCGAGTGAAAAAGTGAGCCTAAAATTTCGTGTTAAGAAATTGCGCGCATTGTTTAATAAAATGGGATTTTTCATACAATATAAATGTAACGTAATACACTTGCATTACACTGCATTTGGAAACTTATAATCAATTCGAAGTTTGACAAACCAAATAGTTAGGGCAAGTAAGTTCAGAGACTGAAAGTAACTATTACATTCTCGTTTCTACGTAGCCACACCCTTAAGCTAGTAGCCAAAATATACGTACATAGCTATAGTTATTCGCTGTAGGCAAGTGTTAGAATATTCATAACTTACAAGTGCCCCTGTCATCAAGTTTCACTCAACTTACACACTGCTTCGATCTCTGTAGCTGTGGTTGAATTCCAAAATTTCTTGTTTATTTGTTATGAATATTAAGAACATTGAGTCCGCTCTCGTTAATGGTTTTGTTTTTGTAACAGTAATAGTTAAAAGAAGGAATAATTTCTAAAATGATTTAATAAATCATTTTCCTGGTGAAATCTATATTTTTAGAAAATCTCACTGATTTTAAATGAGATTGTAAGAAAGAATTTTACTTAATATTGCCATGCATTAGTGTTCTATTTTCCAATGTTATAGATATAATTGGACATGTTTTGAAAAGGTTTTTAAAATAACTGAAATTATTTTGACATCAGTTAATACATACGTTGGAAACTAGATTCTATTACGCAAAATGGAATATTATTATGAATTTTGTTCCATTACCGAACCTTAATCGAAAACATTTTTGGTTCAGTATACCCTATCGTTAAAAATATATTAAAACCAATATACAAGAGAGAATTCCATCTCCCCGTGTATCAGTAGTCTGCATTATATATATATATATATATTACATGTTATAGGTAACTTTTTTACATCAATTTTTTTTTATTGAAAGGATAGGAAAAAATAAAACGAGGAAAATAGAGATCTTATAGTACGATTGGGTATTATAGTAGGATGGGGTTCCCATTATTGACATATTTAATAATCGTACTATAAGGAGGAATTAATATTTTCTAAGTTTGTTATAGATTTAAATTAGATTCCAATGAACTTTTATTTAAAATAAAGTAAAGGAGTAAGTTTGCCTGATGGTAAATTCATTCCAACAACAAAAAAGTATTTTTAAAAATTATTAATAAAACTTAAATTCCTTTAAAAAACTTGATGAGTCAGAAAGAGTTTCAATTTTCTTTTCACTCAGCTCATGAAACCGACGTAGGTAAAATATATTTTAAAAAATTAAAGAACATTATGATCAGCGTGTTAAATATAAATACTATTGAATACTTTGCAATCGATTTTTAACGTCATTATCAAAATGTCAATGACAACTTTTCGGATTATATTCAAGCACGCTCGCATAAGCACAAACACTTACTTGTCGATGTTCCGCAGAAATTGAACTAAATCAAAATCACTGAAATGAAAGGATTCATGTATACGGATATCTCAATCGCCTGAGAAACTTGAATAAGATGTCGAAGTAAATACTCACAGGCATTCAGCAGAGCCATGCGAAGAACATTTTTGTTTTACTCATGACTATAATAGTATTATAGAGGAATTCTAGATCATATTTTATAATAAGTATATAATGAAAAATGTGTTATTCTATGTATTTAGTTATTTGTGCTATTAGTTGTTATCAAGAATATCGTGCGACAAATTTCCAATCATAGCATAATCAAGTATTAGCTTCGGAAATGGAGATATAAATACAACATTTCGAAATGGTTTTTAGAAGTGTTTTGCAATACGTACCAGTACACAAGTGGTACAGAATTAACACAGTGCAGTCATATCGGTGGTAGAGAAATAAGGTGAAACTGTAGAGCGTTTCGTCATAAATATTACAGTTATTCGGTGGTTTACAGTATTTTGTTACGAATTTTTAAAAGCAACTTTATGCGTCGCACAAATGTGCTTCCTCCGTTGTCTGATGGCATCTTGTCAGTATTATTTACTCTATAGGTTTATTAGTCTACGTCGTGATGCAATTACTCGACAATTGGGACGTAAAAAAAATCCAGTAGCAATTTTACATTTGAGGTTACAATACCCTTGATACTTTTAACAATATTAAAAACATATAAATACATACAACACTGAACAGTTCATAACAAATTAATCTGTATTCCTTAAAAATGTTGCTAGCAGAGAGAGTTTTTGGGACTCTGCCCAAGACATTTTCTCCTACCATTTTTATCCTGCTGTTTATTTTAAATGTGTGTATATGTAAGTTATATATATATATATATATATATATATATATATATATATATATATATATATATATAAATATATACATATATATATATATATATATATATATACATAGCATCAACTAATGTTTCCGATTAAAAATCATACCATAGCACCTAGTAATCACAATCCCTGTGATAATCTTATTTAATGTTGAACATTTAGAGAGGATAAGGTTTTATAAGTATGTTAGGATTTATGAGACTATAAATCAAATAGTCGACTTGTTTGGTATATAGTAAAATATTCTCTTTTAATCAGGCTAAAAAACCTAGAAAGTAAATGCCGAATTAATACCATTTTAATCAGCCTTAATAAAATAAATATTTGACGTAAGTTCTGAACAAAACATAATAGAGTTAGAAGTGATTCACCAACGTTTAGTTTGATCTGTCTAATTAGTAGGATATAAGAATAGGAAAAATACATAAATGAACCTAACTCGTCATTTGTAAATGATTTCATGTTAATTTAATTTCGCTCAAAAATAAAAACAGTGGTAAATTTTACGAAATGCTTACTGTTTTCACACTATATCTTTGATCTACCAAAAAAAGGATATGGTTTTATGATTGTAACGTTTTTTTAAATATAATTTATGAAGAAAAGTTTTGTAGCCTTATGTAACTATATAGGCTTGATGGTTTGTAACTAGTGGAACATAATTATTGGAAATATTGTTTTTAACAATTGAGTATACCTGGTTAATGCATGAACTATTAAATTAATAATACACTTCAGTCTTTATAACTTCCTACAAGAATCTAAATAAATCTCACTTGTTAATTTACGCTTAACTAAAAACTTTTAGCTTCAGGTAACTCAGTATTTATAATATGACTTAGGCCGATCGCGAGTAAATCACAGTTGCGGATAGCATATTATAAATATTAATAGAGCCAATATTGACATAATAATATATGAAAATAACAAATGAGTCCTTAAAACCTTGACTTATGCGAGTTAACCTCTCGAGCGCGCATGTTACTTGTGGAGTGTCATGGTGACTAGCGCCAATGAAAGATAAAAAATCTTATTTCTTTTTTCTGTACTTTAATATATCTATCGATCTCTTACAGCCTACCAGAACACCAGTCCAGCCCCGCTCGACGAGTGGCCGGGAATCGAACCCGGGTCCCCGCGGTGCGCCTCGCAGTCGAAGGCCGTATGCCTTGTGATCAACCCAACACACCACGGTGATATCACAGGAAATAAAATAGTTAATCAAATGGTATTATAATAATTTATAATATACAGTCATTTTCACCACATAATTACTTGATTGTTATTTTTTAAAATTGGTGTTTCCTTATTGATAATTTTTTTATTTAAATTAAGGTTTAATTTATATAGTATAAATAGTCTTATTTCTAAAATTTATATTTCATTATTGAACATATATTTACTGTTTTTATAAAAATTTCATTTCATGAAAAGTTTTCCTTTTCAACTTTTACTTCTTCAGAAACAGGGACACTATGCTTTTCTTGATTTCTTTATTTTTTATGCTCATAAATACATAAATGTGGAACAAAATATTCTGTATATACTTAAAAAAAATGTATTGCAATAAAATCAATACTTTTGGATTTACTCCATATTTTTTTGACATGATGCAAGAACCCATGTTACATAGAAGTCACCTGAACGCCTTTACAATTCAACTATTCCTTTTTTTATTAAAATATAAAAAAAGGAATAGTTGAATTGTAAAAAAGGTAGACCAAAGCTAAAAAAGTTTTAAGCTACGTGTAATTTTATAAACGTAATATTCTATTTTATCTTTCAACTCTTTATATCCTCAAGAGAAAAACATTTTTTATTAAATTTAATGTTTTATATTTACATTTCACAAGACAAAAAAATTCAAAGTAATTCTGCAAATACATAAATATTTGTTCAATAATTCATGATTTGGTGTTTTCTTTTAAATTTGGAAAAGACGACGTATAGTACTATTCAGCATATTATTTGATTGACGATAAAATAAATTTGTGTAAACGAGCTAGTAAATAAATTTATTTGTATAAATATTACTAAGACTAACGATATTTCCTGTACGAGGGCAATAAATTCAACTTCTAAGAGAAGGTCCACCGTCTCCATAAAAAAATTGTCGACTGCTTATTATCAAATTTTCACTACAACAAAATTATGGGCCAAATGTTACTGCATCGACATTTTGACGGACCAAATAAAACGTGAAGTAAAATATATTTTTTTACATGAAACAGTAATTTCGTAAGTCAAGATATAAAATAAGTAATAAAAATAAAGGCTGATAAAATTATAAAAATTTGGATTTTGATTTGAAGTACAATTTTATTAGGTAGTATCGTGCTCATTTTAATATCGAAGACCTTGAATACCATATCTTAACTTGTGACAATTTATTTGGGCAACGTTTTCTTTCTACATTAGAATTTGATAATTATTCTGTGTTATTTATTTGTCTCGTGATTATATCTATTATATTAGCTACGTCTATTTGAATGTTGTTATACTCAGAATGCAGATAAATTCTTATTTGTTCCTCAAATTTATTTTAATTTATTAACGATTTACGAGTAGGAATTAAACCAATCCTGAGCCCCACTTAACTTTAAATTAAATTTAAAAAAATATAAAATAGATTTTTTTTAAATTAATTCAAAGTTAAGTGGGGCTCAGGATTGGTTTATTACTTTTGGGTTGTGGGTAATTATTACTTTTATAAAAAATATAAAAGTAATAATTATAAATCCTATTCTAACGGATGTGTTTTTATTTACAGCAGCATACCATTGTTCTGCAGGAATGCCATTAATATTCAATGATTTTTTATTATTGCTTGGGAAATAACTCTTCAATTTAAGTTACACTATTTTAATTATTTGTCTGCATTGCTAACTATACTTAAGTGAATAATACATTTATCAAAATCGAAACATTGGATTTTAAATACTAAGTTGAATGCGTTCTTATAAATCTAAACAAATAAATATTATTTCTTTTCCAGCCCGTTACAGTTCAATTTATAAAACCAAAGTATTGTTTTAACTTAAAAACTATATTTGAAATTATTATATAGAGAAATATTGTAAAAAAGGAAATATGGGATTTGGAAAAGGCCTTTCCTTAATAATCTTGCAGCTGAGAATGCTAAAAAATCAATATGAATTATGAAATATTATTTGTTCCCACAGTTTCATTCGCCTGTACATTGCCCGCAAGCGAATGGTGCGGTTGCCGCGCAATTTATGAAGAGATGCGCACCTGCCTCCCCTGCTTTATTGTTACTTTGAGTTGCAAAGTGCAAGGTTGGGTAAGATTGCAGAAGAGATTTCAATTCATATTTAACTTTCTGCTTCATTCTTATAATCATTTATATATTTTCTTTACGTATATATATTGGAATAATTTTAATGTAATATAAGCCTCTTTTGCTGTAGAAATAGAAATTTCTACAGCAAAAAACGCTTATAATTTTTCAAGCAGTTTAGTTTTAACTTGAAATATTATTGTCTTAAAACTTAGACGAAAATCTTTGCAAAAGATTAAGAACTTAATAGAAAAAAGCCATTGAAAGTAATTACCGAATTTCAGCAATTATCTTTAATAAAAAAATTATCAGCTGAACGTTTTTGATGACTTGCCCTATTATTAGAAAATGTATTCTTTTTAGTGAATTAAAAAGCTAGATTTTTTTGAATTAACGCAATATCAAAAGTTATAATAATTTAATTTTTTATTATATATTAACATATCGGAAGCTGGTCTTTTTAATAAAAGAAAATACTCAATTTAAATGAAAAAGAAGCCGTTGAAAATGACTAACTAATTTCAAAAATTATATTTAATAAAAATCGACAGGCTGACGGTTTTTGACGATTTGCGGAATTATGAAAAAATTTATAATTTTTAGGAAATTCAAAAAATATATAATTTCAAAATAAATGTTTAATTCTTTTGCTCTTGCCAAAGGAGCCCGTCTGTTTTAATGGAATAGCAAAAGTATTAAAGATTTATTTTTATTTTACGTCAGTAGCTGGTACTTGTAATAAAAGAAAATATTCTCTTATATTCTCCAATTAAAGAGATTTAAGTAACATAAATATATAAATTAATATTGTATATATTCTTTGAACTAATTTTTTATAGCATCATTTTTAATATCACATTCATTACAAGAAATATTCTTTCTTTATACGGAGACATGATTACTGACACCTATCGCAATTTTATTACTTGCATGTTCATGAGAATTCTTTTATCTGTAATGTTTTATATGTTTACTTTGGACGGATTTAATTTTACTTATAGTTCTATAAATTCTACGGAACTACAAGATTGATGTTGACAAGTAAGGTGTTTGTGAATTTTCCTTAATATAAAGAGTATTAGAGTTTACAAAGCAGTAACTTGCTCATTAAACACCGTATTATCTCGGATGTTGTAACAATCGCATTTAAATAACATGGCAATATCAAATATCAAATGAAAGTTTAAATTAGAAGATTACCATATTGTCAATTGTAAGTAAGTACATATATACGTATATGATTCATACTTTACCTCATAACTACAAAACACGGGTTTCACAAATGTGGTGTGGTTGATTCATTTTGATAGTCTTTATAACGTGGGCTATGAAACTATGTATCTTAAAAACTATTATGACGGCAATTAAAAGAATAGGCCCTGAAAGATCAGTAAAAATTTAACGATAATGCAAATACAACCATGTGTAAAAGGTAAAGTTACCAGAATTACTCATATTAATTATTTTGTGTCTACACAATAATGATTTTTTGGCGATATTTTCTTTAAGAGACATTTAACGGCTTCGTAACTTAAAAAAATCTAATTTTTTAATATCGGTAAGGTGTTCTTCAACCAACACTTTCGTCTATCTATCACACAATTTTTTTTTTGAAAACGTTATAATGCAGAAATTTAAAAATCCTTAAAAGTTCACCCAAGAAAATACCCTGCTCCCAATTGCCAAATTTCTTAAATAAATGTCACGAAGAGGAAATAATTATACTGATATATCGAACAAATTTTATAGGAAAAAGATGGTCTTAATTTTATAGTCTTGGAGATATTTGCTGTACTCTTGATCTGTCAGATATACGAGGCTAAATGCTAATAACTTATGTGAACAATTAAAGAGGAATTCCTCACAGTATTTTTTTACATATACTTAGATGTGCATAATACCCCTGAATTACGAGTTTAGCTCCTAATTAACCAAATTTATTATATCTCCACAAATAAAACTTACTAATTTAATTCTTCCAGTATAAAAATATAAAAGTCTCAAGAACCTAATATACCTCGAATAAAAATAGCTTTATCGCATTTATTTAAACTTGACGCATTTAGCAAAGTAGGCTAAGTAGTTTGCAATTATTACTAATAATAATAGCTGAATTGACCATAGCCATCATTAAACATCTAGTAAATTTGTAAAATTGCTAATTGGCGACCACGTTTGCTACAAATAAAATATAAAAGGTAACGTTGACGTGAAAAATACCTTGCGTTGATGAATAACCAACATTATTAAGTTTTATTATAAAATATTTAGTGAAATTTAAATAAAACGAATTTGACACGATAAGTAAAAACTACTTACTCAATACGCCTTCATGACCCTGTTCTTCATTCATTGACAACATTACTAGAGGCACTACAACTTTCTTGATATAGTCTATAGTAATTATAATAAAATTACAATTAGCCTGCCGTCTTGCGAGAATCATTTAATAATGTTATAAATTTGTTTGATAATATCGTTATCATATATAAAACAACTAAGCAGATGAATTTGAATACATTTCAAACGGTTCGAACTGCAAAATATTGCTTGTCCTCCTTGGACATGAAATATTATTTTTTTTTAAATAATTTTGTGAATATAATATCACATACACATAAATTTGCATATTAACTTTAATTCTAGACACAATTAAATGAAACTACTTGACGTAGTATTATTTCTACTATCTTTAATTTCTTTACCACGACCTAGGTTTCGTTGTATTACAACATCTTCAGGTGGGATATTAGCAAAGATTCTCAATCTTTGCTAATATCCCACCTGAAGATGTTGTAATACAACGAAACCTAAGTCGTGGTAAAGAAATTAAAGATAGTAGAAATAATACTACATCACGTAGTTTCATTTAATGGTGAATAATGAATTTCTACAAAATTAACGCCAAATATATTCAATATTTTAATTCTAGAGTTATTTTATTAGCAAAAAAATCACAATGGAATTTTCTGCACTCATCTTCATAAAAAGAGACAAAAATCACAAAAATGGATTATTAACATCACCCTTTCAATCTAAAACATACACTTCTGATATTATTTTCATGCCACTAAAAAGTTATCAGACGATAGCGTCCAAGATATTCACACGTAACGCCGAGTGTTATATAGTTGTAGACCAAATTCACACTTGATGTAACATAGTGCTCGCCAAGTCATGATATTGAAATTTCTATCTCTGCCGACATCTCTTTTAATAAATGTTGCCTTACGCTGCTTTTCCCTGAAAGTTTAATGTGACGTTTCCTTTAAAAATATTTTTATTGATATAATTACAGACATGTTATTTGTACATTGATTTTTTTGGTTTAAATGAACGTGACTAGGTGGACTTGCATGCGTGTTTGTATGTATGTGTTCTATCATATAGTCTTTTTCTAACCTCAAGATGGCATTTTAGATGAAAAAAAAGTTCAATTTTATCAAAAACTTTTCAACAACTTTTTCACTCTTCATATTATTAAAAATTTATGTACCAAATAACATCACATAACTCAATTTTCCGCGAAAGTATATCAGGATATCAGAAGGAAACTTATTCTAATTAAATTGAATAATTCTTCCCTAAATTACTTTTTTTGATACAGTGAGCATGGCTCGAGGTGCTGGATGCGCGGCGTTGTGATAATCAGTGTTTTAAGTATCCGATAATACATATATGTTACAACCCCAAAAATATCATAAAACATGCGTATTTTTCAAAAGTGTCTGTAGCGTGGCTGTACTCTTTAATAAAATAGTAATTTCTAAAAGACAAAAAAAAACAAATTTTTCAACAATTCAAAACTAAAATTAAACCACAAGTTTTTAAAATATTTGTATGATAAGAGAAACCATTCAGATAAATTTAAGATGTAGGTATACGCCCATTCTCAACGATTGTCCATAATTTTTGTAAGCCAACTCATATCACATTTAGTAGCATTTTTGCATCACTCGAGCTAAGACAAAACACTTCCCCTTTTTGAAATATGTTTATTTTTGTTGGTTTATATACCGTAAAAAAGTGCAAGAAATATGGTAGAGAGGCATGTATGTTTCAAAACAATATCATTTACCAAAAGTCTACTTTTATTAAATTTTGTAATATATGTTATGAGTAATCGTCATTTTAAATTAAATAATTGTTAAATGACACTCGAGTGAAATTCAAAGTTAAAAAATAAAATTCTAATTTGTATTGAACATTTTGGTAAAATAAATTGTATATTACATTAGGTTCCAGGTAATATCGTTATTGGTATATACAATTTTAAGGCAATTGCAAATTTCGGTGTTATAGTTTATTCGACAAACTGAATATTTTTAAATAATGATATTAATTAGATGAAATTCAACCATTAATTTCAACTCCGACATAATATCTGGGCTGTAATAATAATTATTATACACCACTAAATTAAATTTTTAATAAATCTTCAATAAAACGTTTTTATTTAATGGCTTAATTTATTATAAAGAAAATATAATGTAAACATTTTTAAAATATGTCTTGTTACACCATGCCGATAATGCTTTTATTCTATTCCATCTGGGCCTCTTAGATTATGAAAAAATATTGATTATTGATTGATGCACAAAATAACATACAGATAGACAGACAAGAATTAAAAAAAAGTTTTCGGGCTTCTATTAATATTGTACACGCTAAACCAATCTCTTTTTTTTTTAAATATGCTCCATGTACAGAATTTCCTCTGTTAAAATTTTATTATATGTAGAGAGTAGCTGTGCTCGCGACTACGTTCGCATGTAAACTTACAGTAAAATTTATAAAATTAATTGCAAGATTAATATATGTAACGCTATATACTATATTACTTACGAAAGTAAACTTCTCTTAAGTAAGTATATTTTGTATTCAAACGTCAACCTCTCATAACTTCCTTTTAGTTGGTCAGTTGCGATAAGAGAATTCACCAGTAAATATTTTCTCGAAATCCATTCTGCCGTTCTTGCGTGAAATGCAAAAAATATATATAAATGGATAAACATTTAAAAGACAAAATTTTTTATCCTCTATTACTTTTTTGTATTCTCTAAAATCAATTTTACCTAAATACTTCCAATGTAAAGATAGTAAAGTAGGTAATAATTAAATTTACGAAAAAGATTACGAAACTTAACAAAGTTATTTAATTACGAATATTAACAAGACTAAAATTTTAAATAAAATGAGGAATCTTAAAAAGCGCGACAAATACGTGTAATATCGAAAAAATTTAAATGCGGAAGACCGCTGACAATGATGTCCATCCACATGTGTCTGTCCGCATTCGGGTTGCTTACTTAAGCATATACCCCTCTGCGCTACTCCACACTTAATCTTTGGCCACACCCGTTTAATCAATTCATGTTTGAGTGAAAACTTATTATGTGGCATTCAAATTACACGTAGCCCCATGTATTTATGTAAGTAAATAAACTATACATTTGTTGTAATTGTTTCGCGTTAAGTATCTAAGCACTTCTTCGTTTTTTTTAAATGTTAATTTCGCCTATCTCCTAATCGAGTGTGTGTAAATTCAAAAAACTTATAAACCAACAGAAAAACAAAAAAAAACAAAAAAAACTACATTTTGTATTCTATTATTTTATAATGTCAGTCTTAATAATTTTTTCGTAAATTTACTTTTCATGTTTTATTATGTGTATGTTGGGTTGAGTTAGGTTATCTTGGGTTGTGTTAGACAATGTGGATTGGAGGGGGTTTGTTTGGGTTGGGTAGGGTCATTTTAATATATATAATTGGATTTTATGAAATTTGTTAATGTTAGGTTATATTGAGTTGGTTTATATTAGTTCATGTTAAGGTGGCTAAGTTAGAATATATTGAGTTGGGTTAAATTACGTCAGGTTATGTTGAGATTTGGTTAAGTTTGGTTATGATGGATTAGGTTCGATCATATTGTATTATGTGGGTTTGTATTGGGTAATTTTGTATAAATATATACATAGACACACACACAAACGCATATACATATGCATGTGTACACATAGATTTTTATTTATAATGTATACATTTACATATGCGATGTTTATATAAATTATGCATTCGCCCATATTAAACAAGTTGTTTTATTTTTAAACTAGGCTATGGGTGCGAATTAATTAAGAGAATTATTGACTCCACATAATTTGAAAAAGGTTGAGATACAATATGGAACATTTGACGGTTGTACATATATCTTTGAAACGTTGTAAATTTTATCTAGACGGAAAGTGTTCGGCGTGATTACAAGAAATGGAGTAATTCTGTTTATATTTACATTTTCTCGTTGGCTTAATAGACGACAAAGTTTAACATTGACGACAGTGAAATTTTTCTTTATATCACGGAAAAACTTAAACAACCTTACTCTATCAGACACTGAGATATTTTCCGAATCCAATAAATTTAACGCATCTAAAATGCCCCGTTTTACGAAAAAAAATGGCAGAATGTTTTGTAAGAATATTATGAAATTTTATCAGTAAGTCAGTGTTACTTGATTTCAATTAAAATTATATCTTTTTAATGTTCTATTTCGTTTGCAATGCATGTTATAGTTTACTGATATATATAGCAGTAACATATTATCATATTTTAAAGCAATATACTTTTCTGTCAAGCTCCATTTTAATTCATTATGTTTGTCTTTTTTATAACCGAACCAAATTTAAATTACTCCTTATTTGGGCTTAGAATATTTCATACCATAACTTATTAACATTATTTACGATTATAAATATTTCAAAATAGGTACATAGAATATTTTAAAGACACCGATACATTAACTATACTTTAAGTTTAGTAGTATGCTACCTCTCAGCCTTTATATTAGTTTTCAGTAATCGTCATTATCGCCTATCATCAATACATATTTAAGAAATTAAGATATAAGAAATTAACATATTTAACAAAATTTTTATCTGAAAGTTTATTTGAAAACCTCGGATGAATGATATTAATAGTTCGAATATTCTTTTCGCCAAAAATAATATTTTTTTTCGGAATTTGAACCACTGATTGATAAATTGAATCCCTATTATTTTTGAACTGTAATTGATAGTCACATAAATATAAACATAAATTACGTAAACTCTTTGGAATAAGTAAAAGTTTTAAAAATTTCTTCATACTCTTATATTGAAAATGATTACAATCGATTCCTCAATATTATGCTATGCTAAAATTTAATTTTTATTCTGGTCCTTCGGAGGTTATTTTTGGCTCTTGGCGTTCCCGTAAAGTCCTATCATTATATTATCTTGAGTCAAATCTTAGAAAAGAGATAAAATACATAGATCGTTCCTTTTTCTGTTAGATCTCAAAACTTGGTTTATGACGATGTTTTATCTATCTGTCTTATAATATTTTAAATTATACAATCTGACAGGCTGATATATGTGATATACATATATATATATATACATATATATATATATATATATATATATATATATATATATATATATATCTATATATATATATATATATATGTGTGTATATGTACATATATACGAAACACCGTATTTAATTAGAATACTCACTCTCGGTTCCACTTTTTAGCCATAAAATTCAATAAAGGAAAAAAAAACTATTAACAACTAACTACACACACTATTAACAACTACTTGTGGATATGAACTGACAACTCTTAGAATCCCAACCAAATGGACAAAAGTCATTTTATAGACAGAATTCACGAGCGCCGGGAATAATTTATCCGAAAAAAATGCTTGACAGGGGTTTATGGGCTAGACTCTCCAACTTCTCCGCTGGAACCTGACTGACAGGTCAGATTGCCGTGAACGTGCTACGGACAACACAACAAATACGCTTGTCAAGTTGCGGGCTGGAGAGGGGAAAGTGAAGTGAAAACTTTTAGATTTGGTACAAATTATGAAAGTCGGCCATAATAAATTATATATATAACAATTTTTGCTTACAACGGCTGGTGTGATTAAAACTTCTTTATAATCTTTACTTGAATAAATTATGTGTCTACTCTATGTAGCTTGAATTTTAAAGAATAAACTTGTGTATTATTAATTATTTCACTCTACATATATATAGAACAAATTCAAATGAAATAATTATATATGGATGTGTACATATATATATATATATATATATATATATATATATATATATATATATATATATATATATATATATATATATATTTATATATATATATATATATATATATATATATTTATATATATATATATATATATATATATATATATATATATATATATATATAGAGCGGATAAATTAAGTAGTCGATTTCTTTTTTATTTCAATAGCTATGTGGGTTGGCACATATTTCTTTATTTATCACAAAACCCCGTGTCCACCTTGTAGGTTACCCAAAAGTGCTGTACATATGGAAACACTAAAAGTACAATTACTTAATTTACAAATAATAATAAAATTAATGAGAAGTAGAACATAAAAAACACACAGTAATTCGAATTAAATATAAAACTAATTATGGAACGTAAACTACCAAACCTCATAATCGTATTCCGAAAGCGGTGTATGGAGCAGAAGAAACTATCAAGATTTGACGCCTATCGAAATGCCTCGATTATTAATACAAGTTCGTTTAAAACTGGTAAACGCTGTAAAATATTCATGCACACTCTGAACAGATGAATAAACGATAACTCCGTCCTCCCCAGTAACAGTCAGGAGCATAAAGTCCTCTAAACCCAAGACCAAGGTTTTATCAACATAATCATGTATTAATAAAAAGAATGCATGATCTTAAGCAATCCCCCTCGGAGTTGAAACAAATTATATCGGGCTACTCCCCTTTATAAAATCCAAAGGAAAAATATGAAGACAGTAGTCGTACATTTCTTATTTAACAATCTAATAAATTTTTTAATACTTTCTCAAATATAAGTACATAAGTTATTTTATGAGAAGACCAGATCAATAAATAATTACGAAATAAAGAAATAAACAAGGTCACAATAAACTCACTTTCCTGAAAATCGTGGGAATGTCACATAATAAATCCCAGTACACCGTAAATTCTTTGATCGGTTTCAGTAACATGGGCATGAAACGTTAGATGTTTATTCATAATTAACCGAGATCCCTCACGAACGACACCTTTTCGAGCTACGTTCTATATAACCCGTTACTCTACATCGAGGGTACCAGTTGGCATTAATATTATTATTACGCATTTGCTCACATTAAATTTTAGCTTGTTGCTCAGGCTTTATTAAACTATTAAGTCAAAATCCCCTTGAAACATCTAATCAGAATGCTTTTCTACCCCCGACAATATATATGTGCTTCCTGCTTTTATATAGAATATCTCACCGTATATTAGTGAAAAATGTATTTTTGCTCGAATCCAGATAACATATGGTTATGTAGAAAAATTATATAAATATTTGTTAGCTCTAAAAAAATTCTTGAAAAGTTTAAACTTTTAAATCCAATTACGTATGTAAGGAAAACCCTCATCATACCAGTTGTACTCGGTGTATTCAATGACAGTTTACTTATCCATTAGTTGTACTCACTGACCATTTATTTAATATTCACTATGTTAGGCAATGTAATGAACTGAATTACTAAAGAAACGTACTGCTTTTTTTTGTCTGTTTTATGTTGGCGCATCCCGTATGGTCGACTTTTAATAGAGTGACATTTATGTTGTTTTTGGATGAGATGGTTTTCTACTCTAGATTGAAGTGATTTGCAACTTTATCGGAATCCATATATGTTTTGAGTTTGTGGCTGTGTTTGTGATTCTATTAGCATTTGTATAGCCTCATTTTCTTCCAAAAAATATGACTTTCTATCATATTTTTACTTCTTAATTAGTACCTTGACGAAGTATCTGTATTCTCCCAAGCTCAAAATATTTCAAAACATTTAGAAAAATAGCAACAATTAAGAATTAGATATGCTGTTACCATGTTTATTATATTTAACTCAAGGCATATTTTTATGATCTTTCACAGAACACAACATTTTTTATTTTTATTTTCAAACTTTCACAAGGACATAAACATACCTTATGGTAAATTAATAAATATGGAGATATTATAATGAGTTACCACGTTCCAGAATATTAAAAGTATTCAGTAAAGGAAAATGGTATAACGCGATAAATGGTATAATTGATAAGTATGAAAAATTAAAGAAACTACTTTATAAAACCGTCTTATAATGGATCTCTCTCAATCCTGCTTACAGAACTAGACTGAGCCTTGATGAAAACCCAGTGTAGCGTAATGTCTTCGTGATATTTACAGAGTTGTTGGCATGTTAGACAATCGGTAAAGAGCTAATTATTTTAAGTTTTCCTTCCTTAAAAGAAAAAAAAGAACCTCATAAAACGCATATCCATCTATCACGGTCATTTATACTTAAAGTGGAAATTCAATTTAACAGCGTAATAAAGCGCATTAACCTGCAGATAATGCGCTAACCAATTAAATATTCAGTGAAATCTTTAAATTTTCCTGTGAAGCAAGTGGTTAGTTATTCCAGTCCCAATAATATTTTTTAACAATTTTTTATAGTATTCTTACAGAGTTATGTTCAAAAATATTAAAGATTTAGAGAACAATATAAATTATACTTCACTATAATTGCACGTTCACACGCTCGTCAACAGATGCCGATAACGATTATGTGAACAATATAGTCGTGCTCGACCAGTTTCGTCTTTGAGTGTTTTGACTAGAGGTGGTCGTAGTGACGCATAAGTAGTTGTCATGGTATAATAATGAGAAATGAGTGGTCCCGCTCACGAAAAATTATTTATTTCTCGAAACTATGTTTTGTGAAGCAACGTATAATGTGTTGCGAGCAGAGAGTAGCGTTATCGTATAGTGTTTACGAATAAATATCTAAAAATGTAGTCATCATTCGGTAGCCTATTGCTACCGAATGATGACTATATTTTTAGATATTATATATTATAAAGAGGAAAATGTAATAATATCGCTATCAAAAAACAAGATGTCGCATTTCACTTCTTTTAACATATAAAGAGGCAATAAAGTAATAATATTGGAAGATTGCAATTTTGCCGTATTGTTTCCAATTCCATTGATACTTAATACATTGTCATTTTATGATTAAAGGAGAACTCATATGCATATACAATATTATCCAAAATGCAATTTCTTCTTGACATATTTTCGACAAATTACAAAAATAGTCTTAGACATAGCATAAACCTCTTTACTTACTTGATCTACATGTGAATAAATTTGTACTAAATAAGTAGATTAATATTTGTTATCAACAATATTCCTTCTTTCAGTATTAACATTTAAACGCTATTTGCGTCAAAAGAGCTAGATAATGAATAGGACTAAATAAAGCTTAAACTAACATTTAATCAAAACTGAGTATTGTAGGACAGGTTTATCATCCAATGAACAATCACCTAAAATATTATATAAAATCCTATTTAACTGTAACAATTTTAACGAGGTAATGAAATAAAGTTTTCCGGAAGAAAAGCTGTTCATATCTTCCTTGCATTATTTTATCTTAAAGTCTTTCAGACTTGGCAAGGCAGTGATGAAAAAACATTTGTTTTTTATCACAAAACATGAAATTGATTCTTTTTTCTTGTTTAAACGTAAAATTAGGAATTGAAACTACGACTAAATTAATTGAGTAGGTTTGTGCAATACGCCGGAAATGAAAACAAATATTTCCATCTTTTCTTGTCTTTTTTTTATTTGTTTCAAATATTGTATAAAACCAACAAAAATCTCTCCTTTAAATTTATTTGAAAATGATTACACATGTACATTTTACTTTACAGGCGATATCTTCATTACTTTACCGCGAAATAGTTATCTAGTACGAAAATGCACTAACAAACTACGAGCGATATCTTCATATTTCTGGCCTTCACTGCAAAGGCACACTCGCTCAAAGCAAAGGATTCAATATACTGTGTTTTGAAAACTTTTGACATATTAAGTAACGAAGCAAGCGTCGAAATACCGAAGAAATCCGGTCAATGTAGGAGATCACGTCATTGTTCACGCTGCACAAACACCCTTAAGCGTACAAGGAAAAAGATATGTGTCGAAAATTCTTAAAGAAATAACAAATTATCCTCGATTGCACGAATATAGAAAAGCGGTCCATGAAAAGGAAATAGAGATAGCGTCCATTAGCATCACTACAAGCATTGACAATGTTCGTTGAGGTTGGCCTAGCAAGACGTCAGTACGAGATCATTAGAAACACAAATCTGACATTTTATCCACCATAATATCAATTGTTAACAGTAAAACAAGCAGAAGAAGAAAATAGTAAAAAAGTCACATGACAAAACCCCACGCCTGTATTCCCATGATTTTGCCATCCAATAGGATTTAGATTTTTGAAAGAATCAACTCATGTTAAAAAGAAGAAATACGCACAAAAAAAAGAAGTATTTCACAGATACTACGTCGAAGAATCTGTGAAAGCGCTGAGAGCAACAGGAATAAATTTGAAGGAAATAAAATTCTCTTTTAAACGTTGTTTTGAGATAACTAGCGTAGACGGAAAAAGTATGCAACACTGCAACCATAACAAAATCTATTAGTCGGTGCTATATTTGTGGCGCAATATCGAAAGACTTTAACAACATTGATAAAAATGTAACAACAAGTTTAACCGGTTTTAATTTTGGGCTCTTTGTATTGCACGCCAGAATAAGAATGTTAGAAATTGTTTTACATTTGGCATACAAACTACCCGTTAAAAAACATAGGGAAAGCAGGACTGAAGATGAAAAAGCTGGAAGCACAAACAAAGACGCACATCCAAGATATATTTCGGACTGATACTGGATTATTGGTAAACATGCCTAAAACTAATTTTGGAAATACCAATGATGGTAACACCAGTAGAAGGTTTTTCAAAAATCCACATTTGGCGGCAGACATAACCAGGATAAACTATGAAATAATTTATCGATTAAAGATCATGTTAGAATCTATTTCAAGTGGATAGAGAACTGATTCACCAAAATACGACCATTACGCCAAGGACACATCAGAAATTTACATTGACCTATGTGGATGGCACCTTATGACTCCGACCATATGTAAAATATTAATACATTGGCCGTACATGCTACGGGCGGTCATTAGTAAGGGCGCTCCGTGCAAAACATTCATTTAAAAATTATTATCGCGGTGTTTCTTCGGATTCTTTTCATTGAATAGTTGTATTAATGTTAATCCTAGATATTGGTAAAGTTGTGCGTATGTTGCGCTATTTAATCTAACGGAAAAAGTGTATCTTAACAATCTTATGCAATATGTGTACAAATACAGTTTAATCCGCTGTAGCTATCTAGTTTTTAAATAATCCAGTTTTAAGTGAACTAATATTCAGGGGAAATAATACCAAAGAGTGAGCGAAGAGGAAAAAATACGCTTTGTGTCTATTAAGCGTAACACCATTAATAATAATTACTTAGTTTTTTACTTTCGATGGGAATGACATGCAATATTAAACTCGATGTGGGTAATCACACATAGGGGTTAACCGCTGTCCTATGCAACTTGCCGGCGTCTGATTTCATCCTCTAGGCAATCGGGCGGTGCGGCGCCTTACTAAAAGTTTGGCTGGGCCACTTGCCTGGTAGGCAATGCGCGGGTGACTTTCATTTACTATTTCATTTATTGTATATTTATTTCATTTTGCACTGAGAATTTTTGTAAAATAGCGCTATTGCATGTGCGTCAATATAAATATTATTTCGTATTTGTTTTAACTTGAAATAATCAAAATCTGAAAAAACTGCAACTACGAGGCGTTTAAAATCGAAGTCACGTGTTATGTTTGGATATAACGTGAACAGTGATTAAACTAATAAGAGAACTATGAAAACAGTGAAAATATTACAATGAACAATATACTTTAAATTGACATTCAGTTGATCGTGTTTACAAAATATAAACTTTATCAGTATCTTGACCCTAAACCTTAACAATTTCATTTAGAGAGGGAGTTAGTTAGCGTATACATTGGCTCTGTGTTATTTATCTTACAGTAATTTTTGGATGTAACTTCGTAATAAAACGCCAAAAAAAATACTGGGAAACGTTTATAAATAATCCGATTTGTGTGATTGTTGGAGATCGTCGATAAATTAGAAGCACAATTATTAATCGACATCCAACATAACAACGTCAACAAACTGACTTTTGAGACATTGACATTATGGTCAATGGTGCCAAATACGAAAATATTTTCTACCTATTTCTACCTATTCTACTATTATGTTCCAACATACGCAAACATAGCTTCACAACAAGACGATAGAAGGTAAATTTGAAATAATATTTGAAAAAATGAAAATACAGATGCAAAACCAAACTGCTGAATTGACGGAGTCTATCACAAAAAGTATTATGGACGAAATGGCAGAGAAATTAACTCCTTTAGCAGAAGAAAACAAAAACATAAAAATGAAAATAGGAAAATTAGAAAAAGGAATAGAGTTTCTGAAAAAGGGTAGAAGAACCATGCTTAATCGATCCATCATTAAACTGAATCACTAATTCAATTCAATAAAAACATTTTTCAAGAGCTAAGCCTTATAAGTATAGGATTCAAGAGCTAAGCCTTATAAGTATAAGGACAGAAGTATCATAAAACACAAGTTTTTTCACTTTATTACATATAGTAAAATAAACGGAGTTTGACATGCATTTCTATACGGACTATATATATATATACACACACACACACACACACTAGCACACACACAAGCACACACACACGCACACACACACACACATATATATATATATACAAGCGGAATTTTCTTGGTTCTCGAAAGAGCTAAGCATCATGTATATCGACCGAGGAATGGGAGAATGATTAGTGAAAGCTAGAAGAACTGTGTGAATAAAAAACATTGAAGACAGTGTGTAAGAAATGCTTATTAGCCTTTTTTGTACATTATTATTCAAATCTATCCTTTATTTAAAAGACAAATAATTTTTAGTTTGTAAAATTTTCTTGGAAATGCCGAAGTTTAAACTTAGAGTCATACTTAACTGTAAAGACTGTAATTCTTACGTATTTGCAATTTTGGTTGACGTTTGGAAACCCTTTTCTTTTCCATACATATCCTGATTACTATTATTATCATAAATTTTCTATTTAAAACTTCAACAAGATACGATTGTATCTCGATATCAAAAAGTTACTACTCGTAAATATTTTCGAAAGCACTTTCTTCAAATATGAATCTATCTCATTCATATATTTGTGTACAATTAATTTTGACGACGAATTTTGTTTATATAACATAGAGTTAAAATTGCTATGTTTAGAGTTTCGTATCTGAGAAGCAAAAACGAAATCCTTTTAAGATAACTCGCGTATCTATCATCGGATCACAGCCCTCTGTCATGGCTGTTTTTCCCAGAAACCGCTTAATTAGAGACCGCGTAGAAGCTTGAAATTTGGTAAAATATTGTGTTCCCGAGAAGCGCTACTCTCGTATTTTAATAATTTATTATAGAATGTTTTCTTCACATTTTTTTTTATATGTAAAACATTTGTTGGAAGTACTCTCTAAAACATTTGTTGGAAGTTGGAAGTAACTCTCTTTAAGAAAAAAATATAAAATTTGAACCTAGATTAAACGCATATGTCACATTTACATCATTTTGTTTGCGGCCAATAATCAATATTTTGTCATTCCAAATTATCCTGTCGCCAGTTATCGAAATTTAGGTAATCATAGCAGATATGAATTTATCACTTGTGAATTTGTTACTTGTGTTTGCTACTTGTGAATGAAGGTTAAGTTCAAAGTAAAACCGATAAATTGAAAACCGAAAATACTTGACGAATTATTAAAAACCAGTGTGGGACAAGGAAATGTTCCTATTGCCGTTTACGCTATTGAATGTCCACAGAGAATCATTTTATGTAAGAAACAAACATTTTATTGCATATATGAACGTAAATTCAGGCTGAGCTGTATTGAAAGTCAAGTCGTTTCAATTGCATTGAAGATAGTCATAGTTTGCACTCTTTATATTCCAACAGACGAGAAATATTTGCGCGTTGTTTCATTAACAAAATTTATGGTTTTTAAGTCATTTTAATCTTTATTGGCAAAATAGGACTCTGCTACTCTCCCTAAAACACCTGATGTGTAAAAAATATGAGACTGTTGATAACGTCAAGTTTAAAATATATTCATATGTTTTTAAATTCCTAAATTTTAATAAGTATTACTTAGTATTACGTATAACTTTTTTAGTTATTCACTATAAAAATACGTTTCTCCAATCAGTTCAAACTTTATTAATTTACGTTATTTCTACTTACTTTCTCAATAGTTTTACCTGTAAAATGGGAGTGAGAGAGAAATTAAATAAATAGAATTATTACCATTTAGTGAAGACCCGTGAATTATGTTTAAATTTCAAGTATTTTCCTCGTGCTTAAATAAACGGGAACAAATGTTATGCGACTTTTTATTTTATTATATATTATTTAATTGTTCTTTTATAGAGGACAGGGTGAATATTAATTTCCAAGAGAGCTAAAATTTACAGTTGGTAACGACTAGTAGTTCATCTTATGATACTGTTCCAAATAAGGCATAATAACAAGTTTCCTTATTTTGAGCGTAGAAGAAGTATTAAGGGATAAATATCCCTTCATTTATTAATATTATATGTGGGAACAATAATCGGTCAACTGGCTATTCTTTCGTCGGTGTTCCATGATGAAGTATATTAAAGCAACTTGCTTGTTTTCATTTAAATTAAAATCATCTTATATGACACGCTTCATGTAAATCAAATAAGTTGGCTTAACGGCAGACAAGTTTAATTTGTCTGACTGTGTTAACCTGAGAGTTTCGTTTCACTTCATTTAAATCGTATCCTCTTTTATTTGCACACTACTAAACAATTCATTATGAGTCTTGGACGTAGATTGAATTATGACTAGAACTTAATTTTGAAAGAAAATAACTTTTGTTAAAGAAAATAACTTTTGTTTAGGAATGTTAGCGCTAGGTAGCTAACCTCAAACAAAAGTCCTGATTAGTATTACCGAATTCACGGCCAGCTGCACATAGCCAAAGTGCTAAATGAATTATTGAATAAGATGTTGGAAGGGAAAATGGTTAATTTTTCAAAGATTATTCACTAGCAGATTTGGGTGCCCCATGGCGTCCAAGGTGATTGAATAGTCACATAGAAATCCGTAATATATCATAGACTTCATCAAAATTAGGGATAAATACGGTATTTAAAACGAGTTGTTTGAGACGATTATGTTATACTGTGTGTAACCATTTATATATTAAATAAGAAGGAATAATTTATAAAAGTTTTAATTAATGCACAAAAACATTTATAGTATTTTCTCCATGGTGTCCGCAAAAAAATGAGCTTTAAGGTTTGTAATTTTTCTAGTTAACTGCCATCACAATAATTTTAAAATTATGTCAAAAAATCTTAGCTTTTTAAGAAGAAAAATTAGGATTCTTAACACGTAAAAATTAACTATTTATCCGGCATCTTCTTTTAACGTACTGACTCAGACATAATTTCGAATCGACAGATATATTATTCGTCTGCACATAGTATTCTTTTACGTATGATATAAAATAAAATTTTGCATATAATCATTTAAAAAAAATAAATAAACACAAAATATTAAATTTGTTCCTTCCAGAAGATATCAGGGTAACAGTGATATCCAACGATACTATGGATGCCATCAAGGATTTTATAGGCAATCGGCCTACCATGCCATCTAGTGCTGACATTAACGTTAAGATAAATAATTTCAAGTCGGCGATTGAGCCTCAACTCATATCCAAGAAAACTAATCAATTAAATCTTCATCGTAACTATTTTAGATTCTCTTATGCAGTTCGGAAATAATTTAACAGGCTTACAGGTAAACGGACTAACTTAAAAAAAATCCTTACATTTGCGTGCAGAGTATTTTTTTATGATTGTCCTTTTACATTCAAATAATAAACAACAATTCAACAATTTTATTACATCTATCAATGAGAAATACGTGGAAATAAAATTTGGACAGCCGATACTAAACCCTAGTCGAGTAATAAACTAAGTAAATTTACAAAGATTACATTTAACTTCAATTTATATATATATATATATATATATATATATATATATATATATATATATATATATATATATAAATATATATATATATGTATATATATATATATATATATATATAAATATATATATATATATATATATATATATATATATATATATATACATATACATATATGTGCGTGTGATTTCAAAATAATAATGATTTGTGTGTATATTAGTTTCCCTGTATAGTTATAGCTATGTTTAGCTTCAGCATTTTTATACTTCGTCGAAAACGCTAGCTTCATCCGTTAAATCAAGTCAAGCATTGAAACTCATTTTGCGACTAGCCCTTAGCGCTCCATCTATCAACAATACGAAGCGCTAAGGTAAAATACCAAAAATAATAAAACTTTACCGATATAAGAGTGTAGCGCTATTATAACTCCATTAATACTAATAAATATTAGCAAAAACATGTTAAAAAATGGCAGTTTAAGTATTTAGATGAATAAATTTATTAATATTGTTGTTCATGTGATACTGCCCTAATAATACCCAGATAAAAATATTGCAGTGTTATGAATGTACATGTACAGTATTCCATCAAAACGAAACTATTGTAATACTATACTTCTTTCAAATGGCATAAAGGGAACAAAACAGTTAGTTATTAAAATTAAAACATTCTATTGAATATATTAACTTTATTTTGATGTTTAAGGACATATAATTTACGTAGAACATATGCAGTAAATCACTTGTATACCTTGCATCCCATTATATAATCACGTTAGAGAAATTTACAAATTATGGCATCACGTTCGGGAAACTTTACTGAATATTCTTATTTAAAATACCCGGGGTTTGACGACGAAAGTATTCAATCAGCGTGTGTTGTCAGTCAGAATAGAAGGAAATGAGACATGGCCTCTTTCTATTGTTCTCGTAAAAAGATTCCAAATCAAGCAGCGAGTCGTACAGAGGTACAACGAGAGTAGTTACAGAGGGTTGTATAAGAGCTATGCTCGTGGTTTCTCTACAATATGTGACATGTAATGAGGAGATCAAGAGAACTAAGATCACCAACATAGCTTGTAGAAGATTGACGGGCTGAAATGGACATAAGATAGTTACGTATTGCACAGAACCGACAATACCCGGGAAAGCAAAGTTCTCGAATGACGACCACGTACCAAAGAACACAGAGTGGGACATTGCCGCTATGTGGATAGAGAAAAGAGTGTGAGAAGTCAATGATCTTTATGGGCGTTTATGGGGTAAGCCTGAATTTAGCAGTGAACATCTTCCGTCTAGCGATGAGCCATTTGTATTTTTCTAGTAGAACGATAAATTTGCTGAATAATAAAATATATAACAATGGATGATTGTAATAAGTTAATTTGAATTAGGTAAAATGAGATACAATGTAAATATTGCATGTAATTTCCGAATTTAGTCAACGAATGTCAAAAATATGATGAGTTAAAAATATGGAAAAAATTCATCCGAATTAAATTTTGGCCGCACCTTTCTGTTTCCTTTACCATTTTAAAAGTCACAATAGTTATTATTTGAAAGTTACTAACTGTTTCTTTTTGAAGCCTTAATATTTTAATGTGAGTTTTCCGTTTGAATGTAACTTAAAGTCAACACTTTTCTGATTGATTTATTAAAAACATGTCAAATATTAACCTAATTAAATTTAGTACTTTCTAAGTATTTCAATGGGTGGTGGCTATATGTTTCTTTTCTAATTAATGGTTTTATATTTTTGGATGGAAAATCGACAATAAATCAAACGTAATTCGCTGTATTGTTGAAATTATTTCAAAAATGAAAAGAGAATAATGTTTAATAAGATAAGATGAATATTTATTAATGAAAATTATAAAAAGTATATAAAAATATAACTTTATGAAGAAAATCGTATAATGCAATACATTTCTTTACAAATAAATAGCAACAGACTTTGGCAATATAGGATTTTAGGCAGTTATCACGTAAACAATTTCATCGACTTTACCACGCACAAAATATAGAGGTTCTCTCGCAATTCTTCGATGATCCATTATGATTAGAATCAAAAACTCCACATATAACAATGAGCACTATTTGATTGAAACAATTACGTAGCCATCCGTAATAAAGTTGACCTAGCTTGTTAATGATATCGAAAATTTGCTTCTCTGGCGAGATTCTCTTAAAGTATTTGATACCTCTCACGGCATCCTAACGATTATTTTAATGTGGCATTTATACTAACGTACCACTTTGGTAATAAGGTTTTAAAGTGATATTATTACGATATACATTACTTCATGAAGTGATTTTTTTAAGGAAAATTAATTATAAATTGTAGCATTAGAAATTTTAGCTAAAATCGCGTAAACTTGTTTAAAAAATTCATCAATTTCTTAATAGATATATTAAACATTATTATACATTTTAAAATAAACACAAATTTTGTGAGCTACTTGATAAGTAATAAAGTAAAAATAATATTGGTTGTTATGTAATATAAATATTGGTTGTTATGTATTAAAATTCGAAACGTGTCCAAATTAGGATTAGATACCGGATGTTGAAGAAATGTTTTCCAATCACACGTAACCTACGTGTGATAATGCTATTTTAGAAAATTTTCAATGCGAATAGCTTTATGGATTTATATGATACTTATTGCCTTACTTACATGTAAATTAAGTAGATTGGAAAGCCTGCCTACAAATTAACAAAATTTTGTTTCATGGTAAATTATTAGAAAAATAAATAATTTAAAGCCTCTCAACTCCAAACACGCCGAAAGACAAAGAAGCAAGTGTAAGTGTATCTGTGTAAGTGGCTGACGACGTGGCATTTGAAGATGTTGAATAATATAGTACCTAGCCTCAATTTTCTTCAGTAGTTTCATCCAAGTAATTCCATTTGTAATAGTGAGTAGATTGGCCTAATTTCACAGATTGTGGTACCTGTGTGTAGTTTGTATGTTGTTCAAACATTCTACTTGATGTAAAAGCTTTTTTATATGATTAAAAGTAGCATAAAAACTGTATTTATTTTTATATCATAAAATTAATATTATTAACTAGCAGTGCCCACCTATTTCGCCGGGCGTGTCTAAATGTATAACTTATAAAAGGTACTTAACTATAGATGACGTACGTTCAATATTTCCACTTATTTGTCAGTGTAATGTATTAGTGATTTATTAATGGAGAAAGCGTTGTAAAGCTGATTTGATTCATTTTCTCTTTCGACAGACATGTACATAAAATTTGTATATGGCCTCCGTAAAAAGTATATATTTAGGACGTATAGAAAAAATAATTGAAAATGAAATTGGGTAGCTAGCGTTTCTTTCACGTGCAGGAAATTAATATGAATTTGATAAAATTTGCAAAATATTGAAATTATTAACTGATGCCTTATTAAAGAAAAAGTAGAATTCATATTTATTTAATAAACCTATTGCAGAAAATTTTAATATAAATTTGTAAAACTTTCAACACTGCTTTGTGCTTCGTTTCTTACAAAAATTAATGATATTATAATGGTAACGAAAAATTTTAATTGATTTTGTATACGTATTTTTTTCAATTTTATTTTGTATTTATTAAGTGTATATTGAAAAAGTTGAAAATTTAAATTTTAATACTAAATATTTCCCCCTAACAACGTTCTTCGTCTTTTTATCCGGTAGAAAAATCTTACTACTATATCATATTAATCGTAAGAATGTTAACTATATATATGAGCGTTGTTATTAAGGATTGCATGTGAATATAATTAACAAATCTGATCGTATAAAATGCCGTATACACGCCACAACTTTTTGAGTTGAGTGGGCGATTCATAGAGCGCTGTCCACCAATGATAGCAGACGGCAATGCAGTCGTATTTTACAATTCTTAAAACTTTACATCAGTTCTTGTCATGATGTCTTTAAGACAGACGAACTGTAGTGAGCAGAAATAAGATGTCTTATTTCCTTATTTCTCAACTTTCTTCGGAGGACTCCATATCGGCGTTATTCACTACTAGAGACGCTTTCTGAATCTTAGAAATTTAATAAAAATAGTTTTAAAATTAAGACTAAAATTGTTGTGTTCGTTCGACATATTCTGCAGTTATCTCACTAATTTTGGCTTAGCGCCAGAATAGATTCTACAAAAAAATTCACTCTCACAGTCATCAAAGTTAACAAAGTATATTTTAAGGAATGACGGCTGTTGATAAGGAATGAAGGCTGTTGTAGACGGTCCACTTTGAAGGTCGGCATAAAATTGCTACTCTATCTCCCTGGCTCCAAAATATGTCATTTGAATGCATCCATTATACTTAATATCAATGAAGAAAAAGTGTTTTGTTACTGTATGCTGATGAATTAGGAGACTGTGTAATGGCTGAGGGTATGATATATTGATAGACGACTGAACTTTACGAGTAATGCTGCATATTTCCCGAGTTTTATTGATAAAATTTGTGTTGGGTAGAAGTCGATATTATATAAGGGACATATAGATGAAATTCAAGTTTGCAGATCTTATAGGTGTGATCATTTCAGCAACCTCCACTCAGTCACAATGTCCAGGTATAGCGCCACCGACCTATCGCACTAGCCCGTCTTAGGTATTGATTTTGGTAAAGCTATTCAAAGTAAGTATTCATGTCGCGTAAGGGACATAAATACCAAATTTCCACCACCCACTCATTTCATCAACTCACCTCCACTCATTTTTGTGGGGGTTGATTTTGAGAAATTTTGTTCTTAGTGAATGTTTGGTACGTAAGAAACATGCCAAATTTCAAGTTAGTAGGTCTTAGAAGTACATAGATAGCATCACAGACTTATTCCGCCAACCCAACCCCAGTCACCCACTAAGGAGTTGATTTTAATAAAATTCGTTCTTAATAGGTGCCGATGTCAAGTAAAGAATATGCATAAATTTAAAATTTTTGTGTCTTATGGGTAAAGAGAAAGTGCTACCTACTTGTTCGGCTAACACATCAACCCCCCCCCTCACCCTTTACGGTTAATTTTGTTAGAATCCATTCTTAGTGGCTGTATATGTCAATTCAGGATAATGTCTACCAAATTTCAAGTTCATAGGCCTTATAGGTCCAGATAATGTGCCATCCACCCATTCCATCAATCTACCTCCACTCACACCCTTCAGATTGATTTCCGTCAAATTTGTTCGCATAAGGAACGTATAGGTCAAATTTAAATTTTGTAGATCTTATAGGTCCAAGATATAGTTCCACCTATTTATTCCATCAATCCACCCCCACTCGTCTTCATAGGGGTTGATTTCTCAAAAATCCGTTCTTAGCGAATGTTTATGTCGCGTAAGGAACATACATGCCAAATTTCAATTTAGTAGGTATTACAAGTCAGTAGATACAGCCACCGACGCATTCCACCAACCCGCCTCCACTAACCCCCTTATGGATTGATTTCGGTAAAATTCGTTCTTGGCAGGTGTCTATGTTATATAAGGAACATATATGCCAAATTAAACATTTTAGGTCATATGCGTACAGTGGTAGTTCCACCGGCTTATTCCATCAACCCACCCCCACTACCAAATTCACGTGAGGAAGATAAATGTCAAATTTCAAGTCCGTACATCTTATAATTTCAGATATCTGGTGATGAGTGAGTGGAAACTTTCTTTTAAATATATAGATGTGCCACAGTTATAGCAATTGCGTGTCTCTGTATATATGCTTGTTAAAACTTGTTTGGAAGTGACTTTTAAATAATACAATGGTACTTTATGCATACAACATTTGTAAAAAAATTATTTACGCAAGTAAGGCTGTAAGTTTATTTACGTGATTAATAATAAAAATAAATGTCCAATAATGAAAAAATTTAGTTTTACTAAAAAAATCTGTTTCATATCACGCACTGCGGTGAAAAGTGAATTTTTATTCCCATTTCAGAACGGAAGTTACTACCTTATTCATTTCCGGTGGTCGTCCTAGCAGATTATGCTTGAGAACTTTGCGTGTTACGTATATTTTGTTTCTGGAGATTAACACAACACTTTCCCACCGAAATTATTAATTTGATTCAGGTCAGCACATACCCAGCTCGTTTTGAACTATTTTCCAAGTATTAGATTGTAAGTGTACATTTTAAACTTTTACATTGCAATCGCGTAAACCAGGTATTGAAATATGTTTATAATTTATTTTTTTATAATAATCACCCCCAGAATATTTATCTTTTGTCTATTGTTGATTGTCTATTATATTTGAATATTTATCTTTTGTCTATTGTATTTATCTATTGTTGATTGTATATATCAATAGTACGATAAAGTGCAATAAATTTTCAATGCTATATTTTGGTTGTTATATCACTCCCTTTATTTTACTAACCTTGTTGATTGTACCGACATAAACTTGACATGTAGATAGAAAATAGTGAATTCCATTTTAAGATAGCTAATCATGATGATGACACTAATATATAAAGTACTTATTTACAATAATTCTCTATAATTTTTCAGTAAACTCTCACAAGGCATACATCGATACATTTCCGACATATAAAATCCTTTCTCATAAAAAAGTAACATGAAATATAACAAAAATATAAAGGCACGACAAAGAAAAATAAAATTCATTTAGCTTTAGAGAGATTTTTCCTCATTATTATGGACGTGGTGTAGCACGTTCGAAATTAATTACTGCAATGAAAGTGCTAAACCGAATTGCTTTAATAACCTCTACAATTTGTGTTCATCAGTTTTAAACTTCGCGCTCGGACTAAGTGTCTCAGCAGCGACAATTAAAATTTTAACCACTTGAGAAATAATTTTAACCTCTTGAGAATTTGCTGAAAAATACTCACGGATTTAATTTTTACGTTAGGCATTGTCTTAGCGTGAGTTCACTTCGATAATTGCTCTTTTAAATTTTACGTGTGGCTGAAGTGATAAGATAAACGAATAAAAAAAGAATGGACAATAAACCTAAAGTCTCTTAGGGAATATTCAGAAGGGTAAAAATGTACATTATTTCTTAAATTCAATCCAAAATATTATTCCAGTGGGATTTATGTCGTTCTAGTAGTTTTAGGTAATATTTAAATAACTGAACAAAATGAAATTCTAAACAATTATTCATCTGTTCGAAAAAGCCTTAAATATCATATTCATTAATATACATAAAAAACATATTATTATATTCAAACATATCTTTAATATGGAGTTCAAGAATTCTGCTTCAAGGGTCAGTTGACAGGTAATGTATTTGACAACGCACTTCCTGTCAACTCGAGCACATTGCTTCGTGAAATATGTACTCATATCTTAATGTAAAGTTGGTAATTTTTAAAGAAAAAAGGGAATAAAATTTACCCTTTAGTTACAAGAATGGATAAGTGTTACTTCGTATAGAAAGAAGACGTTCTCTTGAACTTTAATATCACAAAAACTAATCTTCTATCTTGGCGTCAAATTTGCCTATTTAGCATCACATTATTTAAATTATGTGAAAGGTTCCTAATGATCGCCCTCACCAACAAAATTACTTAGACCAGTTGTTTTATTACAGCGAATAATGGACCAAAATTACCATGAACAATTTTTATCTGCTTTGGCGTTAACTTTTTTAGTCAAGAATTTTATGACAGTTCCGCCTCAATGTATAATTTTGAGAAATCAACCCCTATGAAGACGAGTGGGGGTGGATTGATGGAATAAATCGGTGGAACTATATCTTGGACATATAAGACCTACAAAATTTAAATTTGACCTATACGTTCCTTATGCGAACAAATTTGACGGAAATCAATCTGAAGGGTGTGAGTGGAGGTAGATTGATGGAATGGGTGGATGGCACATTATCTGGACCTATAAGGCCTATGAACTTGAAATTTGGTAGACATTATCCTGAATTGACATATACACCCACTAAGAATGGATTCTATCAAAATTAACCGTAAAGGGTGAGGGGGGGGGATATGTTAGCCGAATAAGTAGGTGGCACTTTCTCTTTACCCATAAGACACAAACATTTTAAATCTATGCATATTCTTTACTTGACATCGGCACATATTAAGAACGAATTTTATTAAAATCAACTCCTTAGTGGGTGACTGGGGTTGGGTTGGCGGAATACGTCTGTGATGCTATCTATGTACTTCTAAGACTTACTAACTTGAAATTTGGCATGTTTCTTACGTACCAAACATTCACTAAGAACGAATTTTCTCAAAATCAACCCCTACGAAAATGAGTGGAGGTGAGTTGATGAAATGAGTGGGTGGTGGAAATTTGGTATTTATGTCCCTTACAGGACATGAACACTTACTTTGAATGGCTTTAGCGAAATCAATACCTAAGGCGGGCTAGTGCAATGGGTCGGTGGCGGTATACCTGGACATTGTGACTGAGTGGAGGTTGCTGAAATGATCACACCTATAAGATCTGCAAACTTGAATTTCATCTATATGTCCCTTATATAATATCGACTTCTACCCAACACAAATCTTATCAATAAAACTCGGGAAATATGCTGCATTACTCGTAAAGTTCACTCTTCTATCAATATACCATACCCTCAGCCATTACACAGTCTGTTTCCTAATTCATCAGCATACAGTAGCAGAACACTTTTTCTGCATTGATATTAAGTATAATGGATGCATTCAAATGACATATTTTGGAGCCAGGGAGATAGAGTGGGCAATTTTATGCCGACCTTCAAAGTGGACCGTCTACAACAGCCTTCATTCCTTATCAACAGCCGTCATTCCTTAAAATATACTTTGTTAACTTTGATGACTGTGAGAGTGAATTTTTTTGTAGAATCTATCCTGGCGCTAAGCCAAAATTAGTGAGATAACTGCAGAATATGTCGAACGAACACAACAATTTAGTCTTAATTTTAAAACTATTTTTATTAAATTTCTAAGATTTAGAAAGCGTCTCTAGTAGAAGAATATACGCGTAGTTATGATTTGCCTAAGGCTACAGAAGTAATAGTTCTTATAGACGCACAAAATTTAAAAAAAAATGTAGTTAACTACAGCAGAGACAAACAATTAGTACGAATAAGTAAGATGTACAGCGTCCTTGACGGTTTACAATATCCTCTGATGTTTTGCCATTAAAAGACGGCTATCACATCCAATATACCTAAGTGCAGTGTGAAAACTAAATCTCTCCTTGATAGATCGAATCTGCTTCAGAAATTTACGAACGTAGGGGAATTAAAAATGCTGTCTATTATGATTCACAGTCTTTTAAATCAATTTTAGTTTTTTCAATTCAATCAATTTGAGATCAAAGAACTTAATTTTTTTCGCAACAAACAAAAAAAGTTGAGAAATAAGGAAATAAGACATCTTATTTCTGCTCACTACAGTTCGTCTGTCTTAAAGACAACATGACAAGAACTGATGTAAAGTTTTCAGAATTATATAATACGACTGCATTGCCGTCTGCTATCATTGGTGGACAGCGCTCTATGAATCGCCCACTCAACTCAAAAAGTTGTGGCCTATATACGGCATTTTGTACGATCAGATTTGTTAATTATATTCACATTCAATCCTTAATAACAAAGCTCATATATATAGTTAACATTCTTACAATTAATATGATATAGTAGTAAGATTTTTCTACCGGATAAAAAGACGAAGAACGTTGTTAGGGGGAAATATTTAGTATTAAAATTTAAATTTTCAACTTTTTCAATATACACTTAATAAATACAAAAAAAAATTTTAAAAACATACGTATG
This sequence comes from Druceiella hillmani, assembly GCA_039881145.1. Lineage (NCBI taxonomy): Eukaryota > Metazoa > Arthropoda > Insecta > Lepidoptera > Hepialidae > Druceiella > Druceiella hillmani. Next base: position 6,471,031 of record JAYKKI010000042.1, read on the forward strand.
CAAAATCAATTAAAATTGTTTGTTATCATTATATCATTAATTTTTGTAAGAAACGAAGCACAAAGCAGTGTTGAAAGTTTTACAAATTTATGTTAAAATTTTCTGCAATAGGTTTATTAAATAAATATGAATTCTATTTTTTCTTTAATAAGGCATCAGTTAATAATTTCAATATTGTGCATATTTTATCAAATTCATATTAATTTCCTGCACGTGAAAGAAACGCTAGCTACCCAATTTCATTTTCAAATATTTTTTCTATACGTCCTAAATATATAATTTTTACAGAGGCCATATACAAATTGTATGTACATGTCTGTTGAAAGAGAAAAAATCAGCTTTACAACGCTTTCTCCATTAATAAATCACTAATACATCACAATGACAAATAAGTGGAAATATTGAACCTACATCATCTATAGTTAAGTACCTTTTATAAGTTATACATTTAGACACACCCGGCGAAATAGGTGGGCACTGCCAGTTAATAATATTAATTTTATGATATAAGAATAAATACAGTTTTTATGCTACTTTTAATCATATAAAAAAGCTTTTCCTTCAAATAGAATGTTTGAACAACATACAAACTACACACAGGTACCACAACAATCTGTGAAATTAGGCCAATCTACTCACTATTACAAATAGAATTACTTACATCGTCACTTGGATGAAACTACTGAAGAAGATTGAGGCTAGGTACTATATTATTCAACATCTTCAAATGCCACGTCGTCAGCCACTTACACAGATTTGCTACTTTGTCTTTCGACGCGGTTGGAGTTGAGAGTTTATTCTTAATTATGAACATGGAGAATATTTCATGAACTATTATCTTAGCTATTCTTGGTACAAAATATGAACTAGTTAAGACTCAGTATATATAAAAGCATCTTTGCGCTATTTTTTTTTTCGTTTACATATATGTGTGTATATATATATATATATATATATATATATATATATATATATATATCTTGATATATTTGATTTATATGATTATTTTCCGAGATCTTCAAATGCTCGTGGATTCAAATGTCCTTATGCTTAATATGAAATTATAATATAAATAATACTACGTAAATATTTAGTGATTATATGATAACAAAATAATCATATAAACTTCCTCTAAAATAGCATAAAGACGGTGTTTGGAGAAACCCCAGTTAGAATAATTTGAAATTTATTTAATTAAAAACATGGAAATGAAGTTACACTAAGAAAATAGATATAACATTTATTTTATTTCGCATTTATTGAACGTAGTTTTATAATCTTTTGATTGTAAACTGTCGTATACCTTTGTTGTCTGCAATACACCACAGAATATATATATATATATATATATATATATATATATATATATATATATATATATATCCATAAATATTTAGTTTGAGAAACAGTGTGCGGAACGAGTGCAAGTTTTACTCATAGCTGACAGGTTTATTTTTCTTTTACTTCTCTTGGCTCGGTGTTGAGTCCAATTTAAATCTAAAGTGCAACATATTTACCTTGAGTTGTTCTTAAGTTATCACGTTTACTTCAAGGGACTAATTATTTTATTATGATTATCTGTATCTATTAAATATAATGTTTTTCTACCTGTACTAAAAAACATTAAGTCCGAATCTAATTAGCTTACAGAGATATCCTAAGATTTTCAATGTTAAAAAAAACCGCTGCAAAATTGTTTTGATTTGAAATAAATTTCTAAAATTTAGAAATGTAAATAGACACATAGTTAAATCCATTAGCTCTAGATAAACATGTATCAATCGTAAAAATAATTACCTAAGTTTTTCTCAGTAAAAAGACCCTATTAAATATTTTACAACAATTTAACTGTGTGAAATATTCAAAATCAAAAGAAATCTTTACTGAACTGTAATCTAACGTATTAAGATTTCCTTTGTTACCTTCAGCGTACTTTAAATAAAAACGACCGTATAGTATAAGATACCAAATTTGTGTAATAATACGTATTGTTTACATTGCTAGTGGCAGATTTCAATGTTTGAAACATTGTAAAAAAAAACTACACCTCTAATACAAAGTAGGTTTTTTTTAACTTTATAACAACAAATGCGGATTTAATTTTTTAAAAACCACGTTTTCCAAATGGCGGCCATCGAGTCTGACACATTCTTCGAGTCTAGCACGCATGTTTTCAAAAACGCGTTTGTAGAGCGACTGGGGTATCCTACTGACTTCGGCTCGAATATTTTCTTTAAATTGTATCACAGTACTCGGATTTGTTTTGTAAACAACGGATTTTAGGTATCCCCATAAGAAAAAGTCACATGGGCTTAAATCGAGTGACCTAGGTGGCCACGGTACGGTACCGTTTCGGGATATGTTTTTTTCTGGAAATAACTGCCGCACTGCATTCATGGACACATTAGCAGTATGAGCTGGGGCCCCGTCCTGCTGAAACCATGTGTTTTGGTTGAAGGATGGACTATTCTGTAGTTCTACTTTAAGAAAGTCATTTAACATCTGAGCCTATCTCTCCAAATTCACAGTTAAAGTTTGGCCACGTTGATTTTCAAAGAAATAAGGCCCTATGATTGCAGATGCAGATATGGCACATCAAACTGTTACTTTAGGCTTATGTAAAGGCTCTTGATGCATTTGTCTTGGGTTGTGGACATCCCAGTAACGAAAGTTCTGCTTATTCACATATCCTCCAATGTGAAAGTGAGCTTCGTCACTAAAGAATATATTGCCCATCCGGGTAGCAATACGAAATCTCAGCATCACCTCTGCGTAAGTTTTTTCTTAATTCAAAGTCAGAATCGTGTAAATCTTGAACAATTTGAATTTTGTATGGATGGAACTTGAGCTTTTTAAGCATTATTACCTTTAAAGTTGATTTCGGAATTCCCAATATCGATGAACGTGTACGCAGTGATAAACGGGGATTTTCAACGACAGAAACCATAACACGCTCGAGATTTTCATCCGTGGCTACCAATGTATTTAGGTAATGTAGGTCCTGGTCTGGGCCTATTTAATGTTGATCATGTAGCTCTGAACCTTGCTACCCGTGACTGAATGAGGTTTATCGATGGTCCATCACGTAATAGACGAATACTGTAACGATTATTAAATCGACGGCGTGTTACAGACAGCGAAAATCCACTCGAAATGTACGCCTCGACGGCAAGCGTGGTGCTCTCCAACCCACTGTTCCATGGCTACTAAAACATCCGCACCGCTTGCGCTTCTAACGACGCCCCCCGCGCCCCTCTTATGTGCTGCGTTCAGAAACTATGTTTGTTCAAACTTTGAAATCTGCTACTTGACATCCTGTACTTTAATATTTTAAACCGTATTTATATACTTTGGTAAATTACAAAGATAACAAGTGACTTTGTGTTACAAACTGAATTTTATTGCCTTAGAATATATCCTTTAATGGAGGATAAGGAAAAAAATTATTCCTTAGTGCATATTTCAGACCGTTAGCAAAAAGTTATTGTGTCCAAGTGCCCATCAGAATTATCTATTTGGAAATTATTAATACAGTAATTTTTTTTAGATTGAAAATAAACTGGATTTATTTTTGAGATTATTCTAGTTTTTTTAATATTTACTTAGATTTCATACTTTCCCATTTAAATAAAGGAGAATTTAAAGAAAATATAAAGGAAGAAGTTTCAAATTTGAAGAGAATTTCATGATTAACATCATTTGGTCAACTAGTAGTTAAGTCTTTAAAATTAACAGGAACATATGGCAGGATGCGCAAAAATCTTTAATATTTAAATGGTTGTTTGATGTACTGTTTTTTTCAGTTTATTTTTTTACCAAGTGAACACATTGCAAAATATTTCTTTGACAAGATTTTGTTGTTTTTATCTCTATAAATATTAATGCCAGTTCATCGAAAATTATACCGAAGTATAGTAAATTAAAACGCACAGTAAATTACGCGTTCACCATTTTGTTCCATATTAGACGGAAAATCTAGAGAGATATGTCTGAAAGGAGATGCCTTATTAAAGAATTTCCGGTCTTGACATGGCGTTTTCAGTCGTATTCAAAAATATCTCTTCAATTACATCTCATTCGACGGAGGTTAGGATAGAGGAAAAGCAAATTAATCGGCAGCCTCCATGAAAAAGATGCACATGATAATAAAAATTAACAAATTTTTTTTAAGTATGCTTTATGTTCGTATATTTAATGAATCGAGAGATATATTATGGCAAAGTTACTAAGAGATAAAAAAATTTATTTTATTTAATTTGTTAGTATTGCTAATTATGTATACTAATGAATAAAAAATTGAATGATTCAGCAAAACAAAAAAAATTCTCGACATAAATATTATAATATATATATATATATATATATATATATATATATATATATATATATGTATATATATATATATATATACATATAAAAAAACATATATATATACATATATATACAAAAAAAAAAAAAAAAGATATATATATATATATATATATATATATATATATATATATATATATATGATTCTAAACCAGTCATCGATCGATTTAAACCACTCATTCACACTTCCAACAACGTACGCAAACCATGCTTTCCACAAGGGCTCCTCAAACTGGTATTCGACAAGTGTCAAGTATTTATTATGTCAACCAGGAAGTATTTATTTCAATCTGCCCTTATATACAGGTATAAGTATCAGCTGATGGAAAATTTGATTATGACACTCTTCATGTGAACTAGGAACGGCAAGCGAGCTTTCCTGAAATATATTTTCACGTTCTGACGAAAAATACTCAAGGTATATATGTCATTAACCCATTAAATGTGAGTGAAATTTATTTTCGTATTACATGAATAAAATTTTATTACATATGTAGTTTATAATAAAATACATATATGTAATTTCGTCATAAATATCATACCAAAAATATTTATATTAAACCTTAGGTTACATCGTTATAAGTGAAGTTACATTATTATCTTTATAACAAAATTTAAAGAAAAAATTTTAATAGAAAGATTTAAATAATAATATATGATGAGTTACCTGAAAAAAAAGAAAAAAATATAAAATTTAAAGAGATACTTATTCAAAAGAGGAACATAAAATCGATCAAACCGACAATTTGAGTCCAAACACAAAAAAATCCTTTCATCGAGAAATAAAATAAAAGTTGAAATTAGTTATATTGTTTGTGCCAAAATGTTTACTCTATAAACTAAACTAAGGTATAAAAAATTTAATCGCCATAGATAATTTATTAGGATGGAAATGTGCTAATTTCAAGAAATATGGAAATAATTTTAGGACACCTATGTATTTAAATGCCTCGGCGTATTTTGAAGTCTCAAGTTTTGTGTCGTGAGAGTATACTTGTAGGGTGGTGAACAGTAGAATTGAAGATAGTATGTGTGTATGTGTGTTTATGTGTGTGGGTGTGTGAGTGCGTGCGTGCGTGCGAGCCTGCGTGAAAAAAATTATTTTGGACAAAATCAAGTAGTTATTTCTATATTATTACGTTATAAGCATTTTCTACAGTAGATTTGGTAACCTTCCTGCCAGTAGAACATAAAGAAAATAAGAACAAACAATGATGTTAAAAATTTTGGAGCTTTAAACTTTGAAATTTCAGACTTTGGGACATGACTCGAGTTTCAAAGGTTTGAAAAAAAAATAAATGAAGTAATTATCTCGAATATGTTTGAATAACCATTGAGTTCAATATGTAGTAATTATATCGTATTCACACCCCGTATGAAAAAAAGTCTAATCCTGTCTGAATCAGATTTTTTATGAATTACGTATAATTGTTATTGACAATACTTCTCCTTTCGTGTTAATCTACAATCCAGCCTGAATTGATATGAGATGACCATGAGAATTAAGAATTCTAGGTCATATCGCCATATCATGTCTGTAAGCTCAATAAAAAAGTTTCGATTATATTCCAAAACAGATGTTTTTATTTAATATATTTGGGGTTAATTTTATTATATTCATTATTCACAATTAAATAAAACTACGTGATGTAGTATTATTTCTAGCCCACCTGACGACGTTGTAATGCAACGAAACCTAGGTGTTACAAATTGAATTGGTTGACTGAGTGGTAAAGAACTTAAAGAAAGCAGAAATAATACTACACCGCGTAGTTTCATTTAATTGGGAGTTGTTTCTATCATGTAATGAGAAAATGAAGCCAACTTGAATTGAACCACTAATTGGGAGAAGGGAATATAGCCAAAAATTAGGAACGGAGATAAATCAAAAAAGCTTTCAGACTTTTATTTTTCATCATATAGCCTTTTATGACTGATGAATGAAATGAACGTAATATCAGTTATGACTATTTACTGATAGATCAAACTAACAAACGCTAATATTGTCTAAGATATAGATATGTAAACTACTTGGATTAGTTTTTTTCTTCCAATTTATTAATTAGGGGCATAAAAAATAAGTAAATTATTGACAAAATAATAACAAAAGTGTATTTATTTAAAAGAAATATTAAAGCAAAGTTAATATCCTCTATTCATCGGTTTCGGATGTTGTCGTAGGCCAAGCTATAATAGTACCATCAAATTATTTAAATTCGTCAGGAATGTATCGAGTTATTTTTTGTACGTCACTAATTTTTTTCTTATTTGTGAGTATTTTGTAAGCATATGCATTAGTTAATTTTGTAACTTGGTTTACAGAGGGCATCTGAAGCCAAAACTCAGCTTTAACAAAGGCATCTGTAAATTCAGAACATGTCTAGTAAACTTTATGACTTGAGCTGTACTCAAATCTTTTGTATTGCAAGATCTTGAATATGGTTTTCTTATCCAATAACTTGCAGGTTTCTTAAAAAAATATCTGCCATGGCTGTTTAAAATCAAGCATATCTTCTAATATGATGAATGTGACGGAAAATTATTTTTTTGCAGTCAAAATGAGATTATTGTACTCATTTGGTAAAAATGTAAATTCTGTCCTTTCTCATAATAAGTCTTCTAGCTGTCTCAAAATTCCTATCACACTCTAAAAAGGAATGCCCATGCACAGGATAGTATTCATATATCTTTTTAAAACAACCCATTGCGGTGAGGGTGAGTAAAAATCTTCTATTCTATTTTGATCCCCGCAAGCATCACTAAAAACATGTAGTTCTTTGATAGACGGATCCATATTCTGTATTGTTTTTCACAAAAAAAAACTGAGTACTACATCCAGTCCTCGTTTAGCTTCACCCTCGTGGTAAGTGTAGAAATCAGCTGAGTTACTCTTTAAGTCATTTGCACAAAAAAACACAAAGCCAGAAATTTCTCTTACAAACCATATCTTGAACAAGGATTTCCAACAGCAAGAGATTTTGCATATAATCAAATACGTAAGCTTCTATATCTTCTCTTTCCAGAAACAATGCCATTAATTCTTTTTAGTTATTATAGAATTTGTTTGTACGTTTAATACCTATATTTTTTCCGCAACTGCCACTCTCTTCGTAATTTCATTCAGTGATGGACTTTTTATTTTTACCTCGAGTTCCTCACAAGCGGAGAAAACATCGACCTGTTGCCGACCAAATTAGAAGTCATGATTTTCATTAAAATGTTATCTTTATTAGTCGTATTTTATGTAATAATATTGAATGTATTTAAAAAAAAATGTTTTATCCATTATTTTGACTTTAAGGTTTGCTTCTTAATACTTTATATTTTTGCTGCTGTAATAAGAATCTTTCAAGCGGAATGATCGAATATGTTCATAATAGCGAAAGTTGCTTCTTGTAGTAAGATATTACCTCGTCGTTTATCTTCAGGAAGTTTGACATCTGATATTAGGGAGGAAAGTTGAAAGATAACCTTATTTTTAACTGCGAATAAAATAGAAAAAGCTTATACTTAAATTAATACTGCTTATACTTAACTATACTACTTTCTACTTTCAATTGGAGGTTCAATTTTGTTCTTATAAATATATATATATATATATATATATATATATATATATATATATATATATATATATATACATATATGTATATATGTACATATATATATATATTATATATATACATATATATTTATATCTTTATTTACATGTGGGTGTACCAATATATGTGTTATGTATTTATAGAGCGTAATGTTCGTCTGTCTGTATTTCTGTTTGATCGCTTATAATTTGAGTTCGATTTTTAATGTGGTTTCGATTATCTATGAGATAGGTTGTTTATTAAGAAAAGTGTTCATTTGAATAATTAGTTTAGGTGTTGAGATTACGGAGACATTTTAATATCGATGGGGTGCGTCCTAGGTGCGAGCAAGCAGGAAGCGAGCCAACTGCCAAGACGGAGGCGGCGCTTGGTCGCAGGAGAAAAGTATTCTGTCACTGAAGTTCAACGTCTCAAAACTAAAAATGGAGTAAGTTGAAACTTTTAATATACATTAATTCAAAAAATATATTTACACCTATTTTGTATTTTCTAGGATACTGCACATAACTTCGTTGTTGTTTAATTTGACATATTTTAACAGCACATTTGTCACTTTCCTCTAATATTTAGACGGTAAGTTATTTGGAAACAATATAATTTAATATATTTAAGTATATTTTCATAGAGATTATTATTGGAGTGCCAAATTTTTATTCGTATTTAACCTCTTTGATCCAAAGAAGAACTTCAGTATTGATCTCTACCAGTTGTTCTCGAATTTATATTTTGACACACATTTCTCAATAAATTTTGATTATGATCACAGAAAAACTGGGAAGGGAAAAAACATACATGTATTAATAAATTGTATATGTTTACAATATATATCAGAATTTTGAATTTTTTAACTTTATATATATCGTAGAAGAACTTAACTATCTTAAAATGAAGAGAAACGGTTTTTTTCTTAATAATAAAATGTAAAAAAGCTTGCATGTTCTATTGAGTTTTCAATTAATTTTACCTTTCATGCTTAAAATAATTTGTTCCTTTTATCGTGTTTATATACATAAAAAAGAAAAATAAAAACAATACAATTATGAATAAAATAAATGTAAATATTCGTCTATTAAATTCATAGTAATTAATGGGATTAATGATACCAAAGAAGAAAACAAGTTTTGGAGTTGCTTCCTCTGTCAACAAAATTTTCTAACCGTCAGTCTGTAGAGTTCGTAAATAGCTGTCTTCCACTTCCATTTGTTTATGTAATAATTAAAATATTCAAAGTTTGCAAACCACACAAATTGGGGGAGAGCAAAGTCCAACCGTAATACTCTAACTTTGCTGTCTGTCTATTAGTCCACTTCTAAGTTTTGCCATCTGTTGCAAGTTTACACAGCACATAAATTTTCTAAAATAATTTTAGAATTAAAGATTAACGACAAGAAATATCATATCTGTGTTAAGCCTTAATATAACTTTAAACACTGCAGAATAATAAATTGTCCATAAATCTTCTTTTTGGTATTTATTTTATGTGAATATTAGAGACTGAAATAAATTGTCTCCTCTATCGGAAGCAATTACCTTTTTAATTTCCGTTTAGTCTTTTAGCCATGCAATGATAAAGATATTACAAGCTCACTATTCGTTTTTTTTTCCTTGACGGATTAACCACAGAAGTCCTATTTGCTATCAACGTGCGCCTGTTCTCTGATCTTTTCAATGTTCCTTTAATGACTATGGCATAATTTATTTACTTTTGAAGGCTTTTTGAAATACACAAATAATGATAAGTATCTCAAAAATTTACAACCATCGATGAGGGACAATTATGATGTAATGTGCTATAACTTTCTAATATTTATAATTATCTCTTTCATTATGGTTTCCGTTTGAGGGAAATATTTTTTATATAGTTTATTATTTTTTTGGTCAAAGCGGTTTTGTTACTTAATTATAATGGAGAACTTTATTTAAGTTCCTAATTTTGGTTTAATATGCGGCCGGGAACTAAAGTAAACTCAACGCCCTCATTGCAATAAATATCTCACAAATTAAAGAAAGGAAAAGTCTGAATTTTTACTGAAATTAATTCCAACTTTTCTTTTCTTTTTTGTTAAAAAATTGCAGCCTCTAAATTTGTAGAAAATACTTCGAAATACTGCGATAACTAGAAAATTGTCCTAATATGCTATATACTATCAGCGTTACGGTATGCTTTTTGTATCTGTGATGTTTTTATTAACGTTTATCTCTGATAAGCTAACGCTTATATAGATATATAGCTATATATAGATAACGCTAATCCGCAACATTAAAATATTTCATAAATTATAAGTTGTACTATTATCAAAAGCTATGCTATAGTAATATATATTATATTAATATTTATGTTATATTCTTAATTTATCAGAGACGGAAAAATATTTAACCTTGATGGGTACATTCGTTACCTGTCAATACATGTCTCCGTTAGGCTAGAACCTTTGGATTAAACTGCTGTATTCACTTTATGTTATGTATTATATTTACTAATCATAAAATTGTAACCTCCTTTGACAAACAAAAGTGAAAAAAAATTACGACAAAATATTAAACCAATACCCCCTATTATTTTCTAAGCATTCGTATTTTCCAATGTATGTGGATATTATACGAACGAGGAGCAAACCTGAAGAAAGTAAAACTTGCAAAATACGTATGACTAGTACAACTACATGCCGTCATTATCCAAATTCGCAAAATCGAATATGGATGTTACTGAATATTACGTAAAATGTCATATGAAGAATGCCCTTTTATATATTTAATTTATTAATTTTCCCTAAACTTATATTTTTATGAAGCTTGTTTAATAAAAATAAGTGAAGTTTTCTGAAAAAATCACGAACACTAAATGAAAATTAAGATTCACAATTAAATGAAACTACGTGATATAGTATTATTTATACTTTCTTTACCACGGCCTAGGTTTCGTTGTATTACAACATTTTCAGGTGGGATATTAGCAAAGATATCTAGTGAATCTTTGCTAATATCCCACCTGAATATGTTGTAATACAACGAAACCTAGGTTGTGGTAAAGTAATTAAAGAAAGTGGAAATAATACTATATCACGTAATTTCATTTAATTGTGAATAATGAATTTCTACAAAATTAACGCAAACTTATAAGAATTCCCCGGTTTCTTAAAAAAATCCTAAATTTTAAAATGAAAATACTATAATTTCCGATTTTATAACCATTAAATAAAGAAAAAATTATACCAGTGAGTAATATCCTCCAAAAAATTTGTGTCCTATTTACTCAGATGTTTAAAACCTTACAAGCAACAATGTTTATGCATAAATATCATTACTGGAAAAATGTTAATATTTTATTTTCTCTTACCATACAATTATCGTGAAAAAGGTTTTCGGCGGCAGTATGATTTTGTTTCGATATCATAAATTTTGTTTTGATATTTTATCCATTCAGTTATCAAAAAATATTTGCTGGATTATAGAATTAAAAACATCACGAGTCCGCATATAAGAATTATTATTTTATAGGTTAGTTGGTCCATTAAAAAAATGTATGACTGATGTACTAAAAATTTATCTATTTGTAAAAAAGTCTTAATTATATTGATTAATGTTTAAGTGCTCTACTTTTGTAATTATTGCTGATAGATTTAAGCAATATCTTTTGTTTAAAGTTACTTACAGGAAACTTTAAACAAAAATAATGCCAGTTTTATATCTTATAAATACGTCGGCATTTATGAAAATGGAGATAACTTTTAAATAAAAGAATCTAGTAAGAAAATATGCTTAAAGTCAACTTATGACTATTAAGATGGACAACTTTATTAACTTTATTCCAGCTAAAATCAATTGAAAAATTTATAAAAAGGCAGTTTTTTGCTCAAGCTTTATTTTACACTAGTGACTTATAAAAGTGAACTCTCTTTTGCGAGAGAATTCTATTAAAGCTAGGTTAAATAAAAGCTTAGGTACATATTCAATGAAAAATAATGTACACACACAATTATACTTTTAATTTATGTGAGTGTATAGATAGATGCTAAAGAGAGAACAGGTTATATTTAGACGTTTCGTCAACGTAGATAAAAGCATGTAAAAATAGTTTATGGGGAATTTTGTCAATTGTTTAATACAAAAAAATTGGTGGTAGTTAGGTAGCTGCGTCACCAGCATAAATAAGAAGCACCAATTTTTTTTCATGACCAACCGACACACATAATGATTCATGACAATCCAACACATATAATCTAAAGAATAAGCTGCTAAAGAGGGAAATTTATTACCAAAATTTAATAGATTATGATTGGTAGAAGAAGCCTGCTTTAATATTACTCACTTCATACTACTCGGTCACAAAAATGATTTTTTTTTACTCTTTTCATATCAAAGTTAAAGAGAATACATTATTTTTTACGACGCGATATTTGTACATTGTTGTAATGGAAGAGCAAATTTTACTACCGTTTTCCCTTATTAATTACCAACTGTACATCAAGAAATGGACACATACTTCAGGAAGTCCTTCAAGTGTGTTTAAGTTGACAGGAAATGAGTTATCCACTAACCCTTGAAGCTGTAGCAGAAATTCAGTATTGGTTTACATATTTCATGATCCAGATAATAATACAATTCACCTGTTGAGGAATAAACACATGAAACTTATAAAAAGTGTAACTTCTACAAAGTTGGATCACACTCTAGTATGTGGTTTTAGTTCAGATGTAAAATTTGTAAACTAAGCGAGTTTGTTTTATGAATTTTGAAAAGCGCGAATGTTTAGGTATATATAAACACAATTTTTAGTTTAAATTGCATTTAAAATTATTAGATTTTATATTCTAACACAAATTCATGAAATCAATTTCTTTTTATTACTATTTTTATCTTACTTAAAATGCCCAAATGGACAAGAATAGAACCACATATCTGTTACATATAAAAAGTATACTAATAAAAAACTGAAATATCCGTGTCTGTATATTAAAGATGTTTTAATAAAATAGTACAATATATTATATAGGCTTTTTGTTCGAGTTTCACGTAAAAGCCACTAGACAGATTTAAAGGCTACCTGCACTGAAATAATCCTTGGGATTTGATTTCAAATTTAATGTACACCTTGTCTTTTATGAATGTTTTCCAAGGAATATTTGGTCTATCTGTTCATCCTTTGGTTATCTGTTTATCTCTTCATTTCGACATCGCGTAAAATTTACAAGACCAGTTAAAATTAAATTCTTCTTAAGATAATAACTAAGGTACAAATTAAAACCATAAATATATTTAAATAAATATTTCCTAAGAAACTTTATTGAAATTAAGACAATTAAATTCTCATTCAGGCAGTTATACCCAACGTGTCAATTTATAACCAATGGACAGAAATTAAAGAGGTTAATAAAACTATTCGATTTAGCAGTTTAAGTGCAGTAAAACTATGCATAATGGGAAAAAACTTGCAAAATTAAGGGGACGTTATTTTTGTTATCAAATGCCTTTACTTATATTTAATTTGTATGTCATACTTTTTTTTGTGAAAATTTTGTATAACTGCAACGCATCGATATATGTTGTATATCAGTTTAATAACAAATTACTGTAAATAGGAGCCTTTATATTAACGTAATTGGCTATCTGTTCTATCGAATATAATCTTGAAATATAATTCATGATTAACTTTTGACATATCAAGTTCATTTCGATAAAATCAATGACGTTGATAAAACAGCGGGAATGACTGCAATATAACATGGACCGTTTATTCAATTATATTATATTATTGATCAAGACAATCGACAATCGGTATTTAGAATGTAACGATAGGTTAGAAACAAAAATTAATAAGCAATGATAAACATTCCGGAGATGTTTTACACAGTTGCAATAGAACAATTGACAGTGTAAAGTTACAACCTAACACTTGGAAAATAATTCAATATGAACAGAGTATGTGCAGACGTGAATCAAATCGCCAACTTTGCCGGGAATCTGTTCTATTCATATAAAGAAATAATATACGTAATGTACAAAGTTCTCAACTAGAAACTGCTTACGCGGTGATTGAAAATGGATAGAGGAATGACTTCCGCTATGTATTGAGAATGAAATTTTACTTTTCATCGGTAAACTTGACATAAAATAAAACATTTTAATAACAAACTTAATTTTCTTATTTAAAAAAAACTTTTTTATTTTTACTAGCATTAATAAACTTACAGCCAAATGCTTCTAAATTATTCCTTCACTAAATTAATTTCAAACAAATTTCTAAATATTAACTACTACAGGTATATAAAACTCATTTCCAAACAAATTTTGAACTCTAACTTATACTTTGGAACTACGAAAGTTATGTACATCCTTTAATATTATCTTATCTCCTAAAAAAATTGTAACTAGCATATAAAAAAATGGTAGGGCAAAAATCTTATAAATGCCATACATTAATATAAATTTTATTCTGCTTTTACTCACAAATAATTACTACCTTTTTTTACTTTTTGTCCATATACTTCAGGTATCATTCGAAACGTAATAAGTTTATAGAGGTACATACATATATATATATATATATATATATATATATATATATATATATATATATATTATATACGTATATAAAAGAATAACTTTTCGTAACATAGAATTATTGCCTGTTACAGAAGAAAAATAGATTCCTAGTACAATTTCCAGGCACGTTGAAAAAGAAATTGTTGAAATATTTTCGTTGAAAATAAAGTTATATTAATACACAAAAATTAGTCTGATCGAAGGCTTAAGGATTTCAAGTCACCTGAAATGACTTTCTTGTCAAAGACTATAATGGTTTGAACAACATACAAATTCTACAATAACCTTAAAATTTGGTACAATCTGTTCACTGTTACAAATAAAATTACTTATGTCACCATTTGAATTATGCTTCTCACGAATATTGAGTTCAAGTACCGTATTATTCAATATTTCTAAATGCCACGCCAGCAGGTACTTAACAAAGATTAGCTACATTGTCTTTCGTTGCGGCTAGAGCAAAGAATTCCTCCCTAATTATGTATACGGAGAAGCTTTTATGACTTGCATTTAGCAATTCTATGCATAAATAAAAACTACTCTAGACCAAGAATGTATAAAACCAATTTCGTGCTAATTTTTTTCTTCGTAGGAAAATTGTCCAAATATTTAAAACTGAACATGAACTGACACATGGGTGTAATTATTTCTATAAAGTAACTATTTAAGAATTTTGATAATTTATTGATATTAAACAGTTCACCATTCACCCTTTACCCTCGCCCCTATATTTGGATTTATTTAAATATGTTTCCCGAGATCCTCAAACACTTGTTGATATAAATGTACTTATATTTAATGTGAAGAGATAATATAAATAGTACAATTCAAATATTTTATCACATAATACATTAAATATTCATATCAACTTTATCTAAATAGAATAAAGTCGGTGTTTGGAGAAGCTCGTGTGAGAACGATTGAAAATTTATTTAATTGAAAAACTTAGAATTTAACCTACATTTTGGTTAATAATTTAAATCTTCGTATTTTATTTAACGAACATACTTTTATTATCGTTTTATTTTAAACCGTCTATATATTTGTTATTTGCAATTCACCACAGATGTAGTTAAAATATAAGCCTATGACAAAATAGAGGCAGCAATTATTTAAAATAATATGTATTTAAACATATATATAGAAATATTATATATATATATATATATATATATATATATATATATATATATGTATGTATATATATATATATATGTATATATATATATACATATATATATATATATATATATATATATATATATATATATATATATATATATATATATATATAATATATATATATTTATATATAGATGATTGATCTACATAACTATACCGTTTTACAAGTTATCCTCTTAATAAAGCCCACATTTATATTATCAAATGTACATTCCCATTTATGTTTTGCATATCCACATTGAGAGCATGTTAAAATTTTAGCAATTTTCAATAAAATGGAAGCTACATAATAGAGCAAATATTACACTAAAGTGACAAACAAGAAGTATCAATAATTACAAGAACAAAAGTATAAAAATTTCTTGAAATTTACTTTAATGTTATATTATTGAAAATCTAAGTTATCTATTCTTTTCGTGCCCTTTCTTCAGAAACTGACAAACTGAACAGAATTTGACGGTTAACTACGATAATGAAATAGTTTTAATTTTTATGCGTAAATAAATTTATTGCTATAGTTTTCGAAAAAGGTGGAATTAACAGAAAATACGTATATTAACATACTCTGTAATTATTCAATGGCATTAAACAAATTTAATGTTTGTTAACAATCATATTATTGGCTGTCAATTGCATCATTTTATTTTATTTTATCAGTTGCATCGTGTTTCATATTTTTTTTTTAAACAATATTTTTATCTTGTTTGTAAAACCTAATACCCACAGTTATATCTACAGTTCAGACTATTAGGTTAATACTAAATTGTACTTCCTTTTATATGAGTCTTCATTTCCTTTTTTTTGCCTAAATTCTCATTCAATTGGTTTCAAGGAGGTGTGTTTTTAAATGCCAGTATAAAGATTAATTATTTTAATACGTACTAACTATAAAAAACAATAAATTTATATTTTTATACTAACAGACATTAAGCATCAACAAAATATTTAAGCATCATATCATTGTTGTAAATTATATAGTTACATCCTATGTGTCGAAAAAGTTTCGAAATTCATTATCTTTGTACTTGTCATTACTCACAATAATGCATATGCACAATCACGACATGTTCTAATATATTTTAAATCTATATTCCTTAAAATATTCTTCTATTTCACGCGATGCAACTCTTCGTAAATAATTGTTATTTACTTTATGTTTGGCACCTAGGCGTGGAATGTTGGTATGAACTTTTTTATCAGGTGATTTTGCCTTTGCGTTATAACCAAGGAATTACATTTGCTCATATGTACAATTTTTTCTGTGGGAAATTCTTCGTTAACCCCGCAAAAGCTGTTTTAGGTAAATTGCCTTGAACTGTTGTGATTTATGTGCATTACACCTAAATTATGCGGAATATTTTTCCAACGTTTGGTTATTGCGTATGTAATAATAAAGACGGTTTTTTAAATTTTAGAACAATTCAGACTTCAGAATTCATAAATTGCCTCAGTAAATTTGATAGGTGACTTTGACATCGTCTCGGCTACAATGTGCGCATGGCCTTAGTGTATGAGTAGGGCTTACATATTATTATTTATATCTGACATAATCTCTCTGTGTAACTCTGTAATCATGACATTTAGTGTATAGGATTTGGTCGAATATTCACATCATATTCCTTTATGTTTAATTCTCAGAAAGATATTTTAGAGTTTCCTGGAGTTGTAATTTTATATTTGCTTTATAATAATTTTGCTTTTGGTATTGTCTTATGTTCAGAAAGTTATGCGTGGTATTATCTTATGTTTATATTGGCATTTTTGTATTGTATTATGTTCAGAAAGTTATGCTTGTTATTGTCTTATGTTTATATTGGTATTTTTGGTATTATCTTATGTTCAGAAAGTTACTTTTGGTATTGTCTTATGTTCAGAAAGTTATGCTTGGTATTGTCTTATGTTTATCTTGGTATTGTCTTAAGTTATGCTTGGTATTGTCTTGGCTTGATTGTCTTATGGTATTGTCTTTGGTATTGTCTTATGTTCAGAAAGTTATGCTATATAATAATTTTACTTTTGGTTTGTTCAGAAAGTTATGTCTTGTTTTATCGAATGTTTTTATCTGCCCTATAAATTGAATAAAATGTTTCTAAATAAAATGTTTTGAAACTTATTAAGACATTATTCTTATATTTATTCGTATTATTATAAATATTGAGAAAAATATCATTACAAGTTCTATATAATGAATACTGTATATTTTTAATGAAAACTAAATATACAAATAACAAAATATATTAAAAAAATAATTTTCTTTTTCATAAAAATTACGTTTAATTTTAAAATTGTATTGTATCGCCTAACAGTTTAAAAATTCGGAAAGCCGTTTGCAACAAAAAATATTTAGGCATTCTCGCATCGAGTGGGAATATTTTCTTTTATTTTATTTTTCTATATCATTCACTATATTATTTGTTACAAAAGAACCAGCTGAATTTCCTTATCACATTGTATATTATATTGTCACTACATACATATTTTATAAAATACAGTGCTTTTGTAGCACCGTCTTATCTTACGAATATTCGATAAAGAGAAAAAAGTTCGTAAATATCTAAATATTCGTATGTATACAAAAGGGTGAGAATGATATTTCGCAAGTTTTGCAACTACATTCTCAGACAAAGTGTTATAGGAATTTCCACAACTCGTTACGAAACTATAAAGAAATAAAACTCTGAAGGGAAAGCTCTCTTATCAAGCGACAATCCCATTACGAAAGTTGTTTCCAACATCCACAAAATTAATATATCTCCTTTGTATTCACGTGGGCTTTTAAAAGTTTTCGCACAAAAATATTTGGAGGGAAAAGAGCTTACTATATTATATACAAAAATATTGTATAATATCCGTTTGCGTGGGCACTTATGAACAACTGTTCTGGCTACAGCCCTATGTTGATTTTTGATTTTTAATTTACAATGATTTTGTAATTAAATGTGATGTATTACGAAATATTTTATTGCTTAAAATGAGAGGTGAAACATATTAGACCTTTTATATTACAAGACTAGCAGCAAATACCCATTTTTTTGGTGCTATATTTATATTTTTTTGCATGAAAAAGGGAAATTATTTAACACATGTTGTGTTAAAATTCCCTTTTTTATTCCTTTTTTATATTTTGTATATATATATATATATATATATATATATATATATATATATATATATGTGTGTGTATATATATATATATATATATATATACATATATAATTATAATTTTATTCGAGTAGATTCTTAAAACTGTAATATATTATTAATGATAAAAGAAAGAAAAAGGGGTGGTTTGCGGGAGTGAACAAAAAAGGATAAGTACAATTTCCAGAGTATTGTAGAAATTCCTCAAATTTTTACAACTTTCTAGGAAAAACTGAAATTTTATATCGGAAGTCCCACATTTTCGTGACCGACTAATTTCAACTTCAATATCTTCCATATCCTTACAGTTATTGACCCACAAACAACATAGTACTCGATTGGAAAATTGAGGCTATTACCGCACACGAAAGCCATTCGTTGCGATATGTAGTTAGTGGAATATAAACACACACAAACGAATTTTACATAATATATACAGAGAAGTTAAGCAACGGATATATTTTTAAAATTACATCTTAATTATTCCGGTAGAATTAAAGAAAATATCTGGGAAACTATTACCAAAACTTGTATTGAATTGAGATCAATGGCGGAAGTTACAACATGGCATTACGATACATATATGATAAAGGAAACAGACTTCCATTCGTTGAGAATACGGTATCGAAGAGGGTTTAATTTCTTAAAATAAATAGTCACCCTTACGAGAATTTGATTATTTTGAAGTCTTGATTTTGTAAGTCTTGCCCTATGCAAGACTTACAAAATAAGCAAAAGTGTTGTAAATATTTAACATAGTAAATATTTGACAATATTTAAAACGCCTACAATGTATTTAAAAGGTATGGTGGCCAATACATTTAGGTGGCACAAATAATATTATTATTTTTAAATAACTGAATAGAATGAATACGTAACCATAAATGTTCATATATCGAGGAAAAGCGTGTGGGACGTGTCCGAGTTGTACTTTCTTTTTAATTTCTGATGGCTATGTACAACCCAGTTTAAATCTAATATACAATATAAACTTCTTGACTTATTTTTCAATTATTTGACTTACTTGGAAGGATTGATTATTTTAACATCATTGTCGGTTTCCATAAAATATAATATTCTTCTACTAGTATTAAAAGTCGTTAAGTGCGAATTGAAATAGCCACTGAGTATTCTAAACGCATTCTAAATTTCATAAAAAACTAGTGCAGAGATGTTTTAATTTTCCTTAAACAAATACATGCTACCGTAAATAATGATTGACTACGTTTTTCTACATACTCGTACAAAGAAAATACCTCATCATGACGTCACTATGTGAAATGATGAAAATCATAAGAAATGTCAATTCTATTTTAATCTAACCTAATAACATATTCTATGTATACTTTTAGTGGATTTTAAGTCAAAATGTTCGCATATTATAAGAAGCTAAATTTGCGTTATTATATTTTTTGTTCATTCTATATTAATGGACAATATTTTTTATTTTAATACTTTAGACCCTGTTTATTTAATTTTTATTATGTAAATTTAGTACTAAATTTTAAAGTTAGGCACCTGCGTATTGAGTATGGAATTTTATTGCCTTTAAAACATGTTTTTTTTTTCAGGGGTTAAAAAAAATTTTTCCTTAAAATATAATTTAGACCATTGGCTAAAAGTTACCGGAATAGAAACTGTAGATACATCAAAGTGAAGTTACTGAGTGTGTCCTGTAAAATAATACGGGATACAAATTTGCGCTTATACAAATTTTCAACTATTTGCGTAGTATCTGAAATACATTCAAACAGTAATTTTTTTTATGTGGAAACAAACTGTATTATTTTATTTTAATTTTTTTTATTGGTTTAGTACCTACTTAGAATTTGTTAATTCCTATATTCTAATGTAGGTAGAGGAAAAATTGAAACAATATACAATTTTCGTATTAAAATAGAAGAAATTTTAAAAAATTTTGTGGACATCTCATTAAGAAAATTTTAATATTAACATCGTTTATTGTAGTCGGTCATTTAAATGAAGTTAATTTGATAGACAAAATCTTTCAAAAATAAAAGGAATGAAGGGAATCTCTAAAATCTTCAATATGTGAATGATCGTTTCAATGTCTTTTTTTTATCCCAGGTTATTTTTCATGAAGTGAATATATTGCATAATAACCCTTTCCAGGTATACAATTTAGGTTATATATATATTAACACTAATTTATCCAACTTATACTGAAACATAGTATATTTATATCGCATATTAATTTCCTTTCTACAGTTTTTTTTCTTTACTTACAAGGATAAAAATCTAGAGAGGTGTAGCTTATACATCCTGCAAAATGATTTAGATACTCGTATCCTTGAGAAAAAATGCCGAATTAGGAATTTTCAACAATGACATAAAATTTTCAATTGTATCCTGAAACATTTTTTTCAATTACCGTCCGTATTTGATCGACGTCTTTAGAAAATTTAATCTACAATTTCAATTAAAAAGGAAGACGTTTAGAAAAAAAAACAAAAATATTTTTCTTTTCTTTGTTGTTTGTACATATATTTTTTTAACTAAAACATATGTAAATAATGAAGTTACTAACAGGTTAAAAATAGTAGTTCATTTAATTTGGTGTTATTTCAATTTGTGTAAAACAATGAATACAAAAAAAAAATCAATCAAATAATGAAAATTTCGTAATGTAAATACTCTATATCTCATAAAATTACCAAAGAATCTTATATGATTCTAAATCCGCCATCAATATTTAAACCGCTCTTTCGCACTCTCATCATCGCACCCAAGCAGCGCTTTCTACAAGCGCTCTTCAAATTGACATTCAAAAAGTATCAAGTATTTATTATGTCGACCACGAAGTATTTATGCCAATCCGGTCAGGTTTAAGTACCAGCTCACGGAAAATTTGTTGACAACACGCTTCCTATCAACAAGGAGGGACTAGCAAGCTTTCCTGCAATATATTTTTACGCTCCTACGAAACAATCATTAAACCATTAGACTTGAGTGAAATTTATTTTTGTATTACAACAATGAAATTTCGTTACGTAAATATAGAATATATGTGTAATAATATTATTTATAATAAAAGTAATATTTAATCGCTGCATCTAAATATACATACCGCCATAATCATATTTCAGAAAAATGTTTTTTATAATACTGAAATACCAATGTGAGTTACCAGAAAATAATTACAAAGAAAAAGAACAAAATAAAAGCACACTATTTCAAAACAAAAACATAAAGTCGATCAAATTGTTTGTAGTAAAATCGAGAAATAAAATTAAATAGTTTATCAGCTACCACATTTGTCTTAAATTAATTGTTTTATAAAGTAAAATATAAGGAATGATAAATAAAATAGTTATTATTAATATATTTATATAGACATATGCTAATTTCAAAACTAATATAATGATTTTTGGAAACTTACATATTATATTTTCTCGGCGTATTTTGGAGTCTATAGTTTGATGAACTGTGAGAGTATACTTAGGCGGAACTGGACAGTAAGTATTAAAGATAAATGAAGTAAGTAAAAATAATCGATTCACTTATGTTACACTATATACTACATATAAATATGTTATATGTATATATATATATATATATATATATATATATATATACATATATATATATAAATATGTTATATGTATATATATATATATATATATATATATATATATATATATATACATGTGCGTGTGTATGTCTGTGTGTTTGGATATACGTATATAACGCAATGGCTGTCTTCCTGTCTGTCTTTCTGTCTGATCGCTTATAATTTGAGTTTGAAATTTGATGTGGTGTCGATAATATATTTTATAGGTCGTTTATTCTGGAAAGTGTTTATGTTAAACTATCGGTTTAAGTGTTAAGCTTACAGAGCTACTTTGATATTTATGGGGTGCATCCTAGGATACAGGTAAAGAGAAGCGAAGACAGCAGCTGCGAACGGCGAAGACGGAGACGGGGCAGAATCGCGAGAGGGAAGTATTCTGTCAATGAAGTTGAACATCACAATTTTCAAGTGAATACTACTGTGGATGAAAACTCGTATCACTCCAAGAAGTAAAAGAGAATAATGTCAAGAGCTGTATCAACAAATTTAACTTAACTCGGAGCTTTAATACCTAATAAATAATTTTTACTTTCCTTTCCTCTTGTCTTTAGCAAAACGCAATTAAAAATGGAATAACTTGGAGTTTTTAATACTCATTATTTCAAAAAATATTTTAACATCTTAACGCTTGTTTCGTATTTTAGTTTTTTGAGGTATATTTCAATACAGATATAGGATATATATATTTTTTCCTTTCCTTCTAATATTAATGACAGTAAGACCTTCTTGGGGTAATGAAAATAAATAAATATATATATATATATATATATATATATATATATATACATATATATATATACATATATATATATATATATACATGTATATATATATATATATATATATATATATATATATACATATATATATATATACATATATAAAAAACGGTACCAGATAGATAAAAAAAATATAGAATTATATTTGAAAGTGAATTGCCCCCTTTTCCGTAGTTTTATTCATTTCTTATCGTGGTTATTCCCTTTACTAGAATTTTTTATTATTTATATCGTTTTTATCCGGATAATTTTGTACCAAATTTTTGTTTGGACTTAAGCTATCTAACCCAAAGCCGGACTGCACTATGCAACTTTCAACTATCAATCTTGCAACAAAAAAATTAAAATGTTTATTAAATATTGTAAAATATTTAAATTTCTTTAACTTTATGTACTTTGTTAGGGAAGTTACCTCTCTGAAACGAAAGAGAAACTGCCTTTTCCCCTTTTAAGACAATCTAAAGAAGCTGGGATGTTCCGTTGAGATTCCGATTACTTTGTTCATTTTATTTGTAGCATAATCTCTTCATTTTGTTGCATTTGTAAATGAGTGGAAAATAAAAAAAAAAAATAAATGAAAAAAAAATAAATATTCGTATATTAGGTTTATAGGAATTAACGAGTAACTAAAGAAGATAACATATTTCGAACTTGCGTCATCCACCGACAAAATTTTCAAACTCTTTACTACGCAAATACTGAGAGTTCTTTACTCACATTTATTTATAAAACATTTCCCAAATTAAAAGTTTGGAAACCGCGCACATGGGGGCAGGTCAAATTTCTAACGTAATACTTTAATTTTGCTGTCCATTTATTAGTACACTTCCAAGTTTTGTCTTCTTCTGTAAATTTATATAGCTAAAAAAATTTTCTGAAATAACTTCTGAATTAGAAATGAACGACGAGAACGACGACGAGAGATCTGCATTAAGCCTTAATATCACTTAAATCATTGTACAATAAGTATTTATTTTATGCCCATATTTGGCAGAGTGAAATAAATTTCCTCCTCTACCGGAAACAATTACTATATTAATTTCCGTTCAGCGTTTCGCAATACATTGATAAGTATATTACGAATACGGTATTTGTTTTTTCCTTGATGGATAAACCATTAAAGTTCTATATGATATTACTGTGCATTTGTACTCTGATTTTTTACAATTAGTTCTATAATTACAATATAATTTATTACTTTTAGGGGCGTTTTAAAATACCCAAAATAATTCTAAATAGCTTAACATTTTTACAATCACCGTTGGAATATAATTTTAATGTAACTTGTTATAACTTTATATTAATTTTCACTACCCTTTTCTATATATTATTTCATTTGATGTAGATATTTTTAATATGGTTAATATTTATTTTAATCAATATTGTTTAGTTACTGTATAATATAGGAGAACTTTATTTAAATTCTTAATTTCTCTGTAGTTTTCTCATTTACTAAAATGAGTCCCAAGTAGTTTTCTCTATTTTTTCATTAAAAAGATAACGACCGCAAAGTACATAGAGATTACTTTGAAATAAACCACATTAACTAGAAAATAGAACTAACTTATATTTTTCGTTTCAGTAGGAAATCGCAGGAAAATTTAATTTCGTTTTATTAACTGCGATATCTATATAATTTTGCTGGCCTATATAATTTTTATTCTCTCGCCAATGCGAAATGAACAGCCATCGTAAAACCATTTTTTTCTTTTTAATAATTTAATTATCTTTTAATTTTTTCTCATTACGTTGTTTTTAAATTGTATTTGAAATGGTTAAACTATAAACACGTCCCTTAATTCGTTTTCACATATTTGAGAGGGAGAGAGACTTTTATTATGTCCATTGAAAAAATAAGACTTTCTAATAATTTTCGCTCCTTTCATGTCTCACCAACGAATTTCCCACACAAATACATTTATCGATTGTTTATTCACTATTTTTATTCACTACTTTTATTACTGTACCTTGTTTATAAATATGTATGTTAAGTAAAATTTTCTTAATCTAAATTTTACTATTAAGTAAAATTTCCAAGGAGCACCGCGTGACCACGGACTCGATTCCTGGCCGCTCGCCGAACATATTAGCAACGGGTAGAAGCGTTTCTGGTGCGGCAAAGCTAAGCACTGCGATCACCAAGCCGCATACCCAACGTGGCGGTTATGAGTATTACCTCCAATGATATGAATATTGGAAAAGGCCTATATCCGGCAGTGAACGGAGATAAGCCATAGGGTTGAATTTTCAATACCGTCTATTTTTTGAATACCGTCACTATTTCTGTGAAAATATTAGTTTATATTTGCATAACTTTTGACTATCTCATATTATACTACCAAAATATACATTATTATTATGGCACAATGACAAAGTTCTTTTATTCTAAAAATATGTCCTCTCCTTACGGCATACTCATTTGATTACTTTTTATTTATTCAATACACAAGTTTACATTTAAAGCAAAGTATATTTGGATAAAATAAGTCAATTTTAAAAGTAAGATTGAATAAAATTATTTACAATTAGAATGTGAGACGCCAAAACTTAAAACTTGCCAAGTATAAACAAATATTTCTAAAATTACAAGTATAAACAAATATTTCTACAAATATTTAAAGAAAAACGCTGTTATTCTATTTTTTTTAATCTGGCTTGAAATATGCATTGGTTGATTTGGATAGGAAATGATAACTTACCCCCAATAAAGTAACATGGATTTTGGTGAAGTATTTAATTTGTTATTATATTTTCTGTTTATTAAATACATTCAGGAATGAAGTATATCAGTAACATTTAAATATAAACTGACTTGCCTCCCTTCTCAAATAAACCACTCCCAAGCATTAGAAAAACTTAATTTAATACACATATATTTAAATAAAATTTCATAACGAAATAGTTAAAAAAGCGATACTCGTTAACCCGATCCTTCTTTGCGATATCAAAAACATATCCTTATTACAGTTCAAAGAATTTGACATATTAGATTTCCGTTTTAATAACCGTCCTGTTGCATTGGCGCATTAATTGCTTTCACAAGCATAAGTAAGCAGATGCTTTTGATATTTTTATCAAAATGATCAAAGGAATTATGACATTTTATAATATGAACCTATATTCCACATGCGAGTGAAAAGTCCAATATTTAGTTTAATATGTCATTTATATGCCAGATAAATATAGATGACATTGTATTTACCTTACGTAAAGACGAAAATTTCATAGCCTTCATAGCTAGTGTAACGTTTTGTCAGTACACAGTTTCAAATAAAAACCAGCTTAACGCAACTAACTAAGATTCTGTTCATTACATTTAAATATATTCACTGGTATAGAGAATGTTAGTCAATTCTCTTCAATCGTATATTTTTCCCCACTGTGAGGCAAAATATATCTTATAGTAAATAATAAATATTACTCAAAAAATAACTCAACGAATTGCAAGGCTCTTCTATATCGTGCTGGCTAAAAAAAATCACAAATTTTCAGGGACCTGACGGAAAATTAAAGTAATAGAGTAAGAAACCTTAGCTGACAGCTACATTTATTGTTTCAATTTCTCTTATTGAAAAAGAAATTTTAAAATCCATATGGCAATCAAGTTAAATGGAGAATTAAATGAGAAACAAAATGAATCAAATTTGTTTAGATTATGTATGGTCAGGTTAGGTTGGGTTAAGTACGATTGGTTCTTGCTGAGTTATTTTGGGTTATATCCTTTTAGATTGGGTTATGTTGAGTTAATTTGGTTATGTTGGGTTATATTGGGGTGTTGCTGTGTTTATTTAAATTATATTTGATTGGGGCAAATTTGGTTTGTTTGCGTTCATTTGGGCTAGAATGTGTTATGATGGTTCACGTTACATTAGTTTACATGAGTTAGGTAAGTTTTGTTTAGGCTGGGTTATGTTAGGTTACGTTAGGTAATGTTAGGTCTTTATCCAGTTGGGTTGGGTTGATATAAGATGGGATAGATTGGATTATGTTCGAT
This sequence comes from Druceiella hillmani, assembly GCA_039881145.1. Classification (NCBI taxonomy): domain Eukaryota; kingdom Metazoa; phylum Arthropoda; class Insecta; order Lepidoptera; family Hepialidae; genus Druceiella; species Druceiella hillmani. The sequence goes on from JAYKKI010000042.1 coordinate 6,498,232, forward strand.
TAAGTTGGGTTTTATTTGATAAGGATGGATTAATTTGAGCTATATTGTGTTAGTTTAGGTTAGATAATATTAGGTTAGTTTGAATCGTGTTAGGTGACTCCGGTATTTTATTGAGTATCCTACAATAAATGAAAATAAAAATTTCCTAAGTGGATATTTCCGTGGGATGGAGTTAGTACCGGTGGAAATGGAGAGGAGACTTCTTCCTTCGTTCCTCTTCACTCCTACACTAAACACAGATAACATACGAGTATTTCTAAAGTGTTAATGTTATATTTTTAAGATATAACTTTGAGATGAAATTATTATTACCAGAAAAAATACTCCCAAAAATAAACGTCAGAGAATTTGGTTGTGAAAGGTAATTGTGTAAATAAATATATAATCATTTTATAACTGTTGATTTAGAGAATTAAAACCTTATCGTTAGATAGACATAGGCAGGTTCTGTTTCTACTTAAATTAATAGCCTTTAATCGTTCGCGACCTGCTTTTCCACTTCTTAATTAGCACTTGTAAAAAAAATTAATTTGTTTGTTTATTAAATTTGATTTAATCTTAATTAACATACCTGGCCCTAGGTCCGTATGGACTACGAGCCTATTTCAGTCATTTTAGTGCATTTAGTAAATGCTTGTTTTTGTGAAATAAAACAAATATTAAGTAACAATTGTTAAATGTCATTTAGTTAATGTGAAAATGGTATTATAGAAGCTAGTTGATTGGTGAAATGGTGAACATTTTCTGTACATTAGCACCAACTAATGACATTGCACCTAGCGGATGTTGCAGAAATCTTTAAGTTACTCATATTAAATTAATTGAAACAAAAATCACATTTATTACCTAAAACGTTATCAATATCAATTTATCTTAAGTTTTACCTAGTAATTGTAGTCCATTTGAAGTTTTATTTGAATTAACTTTCTACTTAAAGCATTTAGTAAAAAGCATTTAACTTATAAGCATTACGTGACAAATCTTGATTATTATTCATTGGAAACTTAAAGACAAGAATTGACCAAAAAACAAAATCCGTATAATGTAGCGAAAAACAGATATACATTATTAAATTAACCGTCACGCCTTTTACCTAGAAGTTTCTTAAGAAAAAGAGATTTAAACTAGAAAATCTTCAGATTTCTTCAATACTCTTAATAAAATTGCCAACAGCACCTGTCGTGAGGAAGCGACAATATTGCAAAAGTAAACTAAAATGAAACTTTTTTTTTCAATTTTTCCTATTGACAGCGTTCAAAAGTATTTCTTCGATAAGCGCTCCTTATTGTCCGCCAGGCGAAGATTTCCTGCTTCGAGAGAAGTTTCTCCAAGGCTAGAGATTAGTACTTGCTTTGGTAACAATTCTTCTCATATTTCACATGGTTTTGTAGAATTGTTTGAAAACTTTTTTATGATTTGTCTATTCTTAAAGTAGAACATTTTTCTTAAAAATACTAATGAACGACTTCTTCATGCAATATTTTAGAATTAACCTATAGTAACCAAACTTCTAAGTTATATTTATCCATTCGCTCGAATTATAAAACTGGTCCGTTTGGTAGGGAAGGTGTTCTTAACATTCTACCATAGCATATTATTAGTAATATTATCGCTCAGTAGGGTTCTACAAAATATATAAATTTTTCATTCAGTCAAAAGAAGTTTATATGTGCTAGCATTGTGAAAAACTTTAGAGACTAACTTAAGTTCACGTTTTCTTTCTTTAGTATATGAGTTTTGGAATATTTAAATTAAGTAGGTATGTACTAAATTTGTTACCCAATTTTTATTTATATAATTTTATAAAGATAAAATAATTACTTTCATTATATTCCGAATGTTGTTTTCTGTATGTTTTATTTCTTATTTAATAATACTTTCTAATCACTTTCCGTCTTTTTTCTCTCTCGACAACGAACTTACTAAACAAACACATAATCGATTGCTTGTTCATTATTTTCAATATCTATTACTATATACTTATAAGAATTCCTTAATCGTAAAGTTTTCTTTAAATCTTTTAGACAAATAAACCGAAAAGTATTCCAAATTTAATTTTCTTTTCTTGGATGGCACTTGTTGGGTTTAATATCCATCCCAATATTAGTTGATCAATTCTGCTTGTATGCTATACACACACACACACACACACACACACATATATATATATATATGTATTGTTTGAGTAAAATAATGCAAACTGGGTAATTACCTAAATAAAATGGCATATATATATATATATATATATATTATATGATTCAGACTAGTGAGGGAGAGAATCGCTACTGATGCACGAAATCTTCGCACTGGGATCGCCAAGCCGCATGCCCACTGCGGCGATTACAGGCATTAACTCCAATGACACAAACATTGGAAAACCCTATATTTGGCACCAGATGGAGACACACTGTTGGTGTGATATTTATAATTGCACTACCATCGTTGTTTCGCAGAAAATCTTACCATATATTGACATATATTTTGCCCGTCTCATATTATGCTACTTAAACTATTATTATTGCGCAATGACAAAGTTCTCTTATTCTGAAACTATTTTCAATCCTGCTGACGTGTTGATCTAATTATATTTTATTTATTCCAAACATATGTTTCATATTCAAAGTAAAGTATGTTTGGAAAAAGTAAGATAATTTTAAACGTAATATTGAAAAGGAGTTATATGTTAATAGTATGTGTGAAGAAAAAAGATAAAAACTGGCTGAGTAAAATACATTCAAAAATTCTGAAAATTACTGAGTCACAAATTTTTGAATAAAGTTTTCTTCAGTTATAAATATTAAAAGGAAATCGCTGTTAAATCATTTTCTTCAGATCTAGAAAACCAATTAATGACCGAATACAAACCTACTTCCCTGCCTTATCAATTTTACACATATATTTAAATAAAGTGTGTAAATGCGATATAGTTCATAAAACGCTGTAAGTTAATCCAATCCTTATTTGCTATATATAAAATATTTATCCTTGTTACTTGCCATAGAAGTTTTTTATTAATATAACTGATTGAAATATATTATTTCGGTTTTAATAACCGTCCTTTTGGCGCGTAAATTGCTGCCACAAGCATAAGTAAGCTTATGTTTTAATATTATATCAAAGTAATCAAAGGAAATATGACATTTTATAATATGATCCTAGGTTTCACATGCAAATGAAAAGCCACATATTTATTTCAAAATATTAATTAAATACTGGCTAAATATATGCCATTTTATTTAGATAACTACCCAGTTTGCAGTATTTTACTCAAACAATATTTTTGGTATAGATTGGCACTACTTTGGATGGTATTTTCCTTTTTTAGAACTTGCTCCACATTCTACGATAGGTCCTCAAGTAGACGAAATCTTTTCTTATTTAAAATTTATAGTTGCCGGAATATATGTTTTACGATAAAGTCTAAATTATTTCTTCCATATTTTTATGTACTGATACATTCTAAACGTATATTGTTATTGTATTTACATTACATTGAACAACATTCTAAACGTAGATTGTTATTCTATTTACATAACATTACAACATATCAATTAAGTTAAATAAATTGCACCGATACAAAATTACCGTCGTTAATAAAAAGCTCTCTTGAAAGCATATTTTAATGTTTCAAATTATTTAATACGATTTGGTATCAAGGCTTGTTTTTATTGGTGCGAGTATTTACTTCACAATTGTATGCATCAAATGGTAAAAGATAATGCATTCATCGATCAGTTTTGGACAAATAGTTTGTGTCAATTTTATTTAATTACCATAACCTTTATACCAAGCGTAATGTAAAATAAATACTTTTTTATTTTATTAACGTAAAATTAACGACAGTAGGTTATTTCCATTTTCCAGCAATGGTAAAAAAAATCACTTGACTCACATATAGAGTGTATTTGGCGAAATGGAAGTGAAATATTTAGTTAAGATGAAAGTTTTATAAAAGTTTGAATTTAAGAATCTCGGTTTTTATTTCTCTTTTAGATCACACATCGCTACATTACAAAAAAGAAAAAGATCTAAACAATCAAAGGTATGACTTTTATGTTAAAACAGAAACATCAATAATTTTTTCTTAAAGCGCTTAGATTTTTCAGTAAAATACTTTTTCATTTTTTTTTTATTCCACACGCAGATGTTTGAACATCTGTTAGTCTCAATTGTATGCTTGTTCATTAGTCATTCCACCAATCACAGAGACCTTGGGATGATTATGTATTGAAGGTTTAAAATTTCAAGATTTGTATCTTAGAGTTTGGTTAATTAATAAATTTGAGAATACTTGACACATGTAATGCATTTTTTGGAGTCTGTCTCTACTTTAACATTAAAAATATTATTAGATTCTGTAGAAAAAAAAATTAAGCAAGCGTTTATTTAGCTACCCGTGTATAAGTAAATATTATATAGCTAAATAATTTAAATATTTCGGTTTTAAACTGGACTTCTATTTCAGAATAAAATTACTTACGCATAACGTACAGCTTGTTCAATTACATTTTAAGCATTGCGCTATTCGTTGCACGAACATCACATTGATACCAAATTACAAACCAATTCCTAGAGGGAGGAAAAACACACATACAATTGCCTAACAAAGTTCACTAAATATTTTATAGTTGATTAAAACTTGCTACATAAAATTATTTACGTTTACTAAATGTGGCATTTAGGACGTGTAAAACTACCAGTATTACCAAACCAGTTTAATATGTTAAATTGGTCCAGTAGTGCTCATTGCCACGTGACGTAGGCCAAAGACTGGCTTCTTCTTGTCTAGAACATCGCACAACCGGTTATGGAGGCAGTTTGAAGTTTGCTACAATTAAAATTGGGAATGACCTACCTCTGTCCCTGAAGACGGCTGAATCCATGGATACTAATTAGAAGATCAGTTCGTAAGTGGCTTTTGGCCCAACAAATGCCAACCGAATAGATGAAAAACATCGATACTTTCAAATTATTTGATTTAAATGATATCTAATATTTCTCACTCTTGTTATTTTTCTTGTTTCCTTATATATATATATATATATATATATATATATATATATATATATATATATATATACATATATTTATTTATATATATATATATATAAATATATTATATATATATATATATATATATATATATATATATGCATTTGTGTGTGTGTGTATGTCAACAGGTGCTAGCTGTAAGCCGGGCATGTCGGCGATGTTTATGGCAAAACTGCATAGGCTTGTGCTAGTCACCTTTTTGGGATAATCTTTCGAACAATTTAAAAATTCAGAAAATCAGAAAATGTTCGTACATAACTAGTGTTTCATATGTTGTATTTTTTATTCACAAATAAATAATGATTGTTATTATTATTATTGTTTTTATTATTATTGTTATTACTATTTTTAAATATTACCGGTATTTTATAGTGCATTACGGGGGAAATTAAATTATGCCATACATAGCCGAATGAAACTGTACGTTATGAGCCTATGAATGATCCTAAATATTTGATTTAGATATTAATTAATAACGTTTGATGTGCAGAAAAATAAAATATAGGAAACAGAACAAAATTTAGGTGTAACTGTATTTTTAAATAATTACAATTTACGATTTATTTGTTGCGTTTGTTCATATGGAGAACTGGTGACGATTTTTGGGCAAATACTTTAGGCAATTAAAAAATTCTATACATATAATTTCGATTATTGCAAAGTCAAAAAATACAAACCTGCGAATTTTTGCGACCCTACATTTATTAAAATGCGCTTTGATTATTTTCAAAATACCCTCTAATTATTGGGTAACATTATAAACAGTTGTGAACCGAAATATTCAGTGGTGGTTTGAAATGGATTTAATTGCGTTATAGCTAACTATAATCATTGAAATATATCTGTAACATCATTATGAGTATTTCTATCGGCTGCCGGCACCAATCTCAAGGCTTCTTATTTTAAAAGGGTACTGATAAATACAACACGATGAACGAACTGTTATAAACAATGAAATCACCCAATAACTTTTTATTTTACACTCTGTCTCTATAGCATAAGCCTAGAATACTTCTCATTACATTTTTCAGTAAGGGAGAAATAAAAAAATCAATAACAATTTAACAATAAAGTACACGACAACTTTTTGGGCTTGATTACAAAAGTAACCACTATCGTTTTTTTATAAATGCAGCTTTTGTTTAAATTTATTAAATTTAAATTGTTAACTGACGGATATCTATATATTCTTTCTATATTACCAAAATGGATTTTTTTTTCGTTTTTTAAATTTCTTTTTTTCACGATGACTGTCCAGTATATGAGTTTCATGAATTAGTATTTTATATGCACATATGGAAGAGACACAACCTGAACTTTTGCGGGTTCAAAAAGTCCGCAAGAAATAGAGTTGAAAAAGTCTAGTAAAAATAACCTGGTTTTAAAAAAAGCTTCTTCATTTGTCTGATAGTGTGGATATTATTATTAATAAAGCGGATATTATTGTTGTCCTTTCCCCTATTTATAAATTCAATTTTTATTCTCGTAACACCCAAATTATTCCAACATTAAATGGACATTTGCCGGTCTCTTTTTCTTACTTGACGTCTACATACATTGTTGGCATTTCCGTATAGTAAATTTTCCATTAGTATTCCAGTTGTACAAAATAGTTTTTCAAGATTTTCTCCTCCGTACGTTGCGTATTAATATTTACTTTTCTTGAGTCACTATTATTATGTAATAAAAGTTGACGATCTTTCAAAGACGATTTTTTTGTGACATGTTACAAATAAAGATAGCCTTAGCCCACTGGTACGTATAACATCAGTTTAATTCTCTTCTCTTTTATATTTTCCATCGCTGTGGAGCTGAATAGCTCGCAAATTTTTTATAAAAAATACTTCAAGCGTTTCTCCACAAAATTGCGAAGCTCTAAAATTAATGTTAGATATTTTTTGATAAAACCTAAAATAAATATAATTTTGAAAACTTTCATTTCATACTAGCTAATAAAATTCAGAGCTCTTTCGGAAACTGATGAAAAATTAAAGTAATATGTTTAGAATGTATAGCTGACAGCTACGTATATTATTTCCATACGTCATGTGGGAAAATTGGTTTTGAAACTAAACAATTAAATTAAATTAAAATCAAGTTAAATTCGGTATTATTAGGTTAATATGAATCAAATTCTTCATTTGGGCTTTTATTGGGTCAGCTTAGGTTGGAATTACATTAGGTGAGCTTGACTTAAGTTAAGAAAAGTTGGGTCTAGCGGGGTTATCATGGGTTATGCTGGTTTATGTCGAGTTAGTGTAAACTTTTATCTAGTGAGTGTCATCACTGTTACCGATGAGTATTTATGTCAACGCAATTATTTTGAAATATTATATTGAATAAAGTAAATATATAGAAATATCTTCTGAATAGAAAATTCTTTAATAAAGATTAGATCAGTAAACGTCTTACTGAGTTAAACTTATTAGTGGTCCGTCATGGTAAATGTAATTTACTTAGTTCCGTTTCCAATTACATCAAAGTATAAATACAAATTAAGGATCCTGACCTTAAATTAATAAAATAATTTTAAATGTTTATATATCGTTTTCATTCGTAAGTTATTTAAAGTAAATCTTTTTCTTTTGGGCAAGTGAAATTATAATTAGAACTTTCCCTTAACGCACGCTTAGACATCTAAGGACGGCAAAATATAACAACTATAACCTCTGCGGTTATAAGTTGTTACAATTTAACCTGCAATTAATTAAACTTATTTTATTATCACTTAATAACAGTTACCGTAATCACTTTATAACTTCGGTAATAAGAATGTTAAATCGCTTGTCAAACTGTGTGTCTATTGATTTCTAGTAACATATTAATCACATAGTTTATCTTAATAATCAAACATGAAGAATTTATCTAACGAATTTTAGTAAATTTAAGAATACCGGTTAGTAATATATATATATATATATATATATATATATATATATATATATATATGTATGTATATATATATATATATATATATATATGTGTGTATATATATATATATATATATATATATATATATATATATATATATATATATATATATATATATATATATGTATGTTTAACTTTTAAATTTATTATATTATTATTTTACTATCTATTATTTCGTCCCAATTTTTAGTGCAGGTAATTTTGTAAACTCTACTGTATATAATTTAAAAATATCGTGTTTCCAATTTGTCGAATTCTTCAAAAAATCTCATGATATTCACCATCACATTACAGTAAAATAGAAACCTATTCAACCTACCTTAGCTCTTTACACATAATTGTTACTGAACAACGAAGTTCGTTTGGCGGAAGATGACTCTCCACGTTCATTTGGGTCCGGAAGTCGTTACTACATCCATTTCCGTTTTGTATTTAAGCAATCATCATTCAGGTCCACGTTCACAATTGTTGCTATTTCTAGGACCAAATAGGAAGTCTGTGAAATACATTTAACAGGAGATTTCGGGAGCGACCGCGTTAGTGGATTTTTTGTAAACTATTTTCTATCTATATTTAATGTCTTCGTTTTCGATATCATTTTATAAAGCTATGTTTCATTAACGAGAGCAGTACTAAATTTATAAGTAAGTGTTTTAATCCCCAAATTTAGTGACACTGCGGTATGAAATAATGACACATTTCCAGTTATTTATTCTTACCTGTTACAACTAAATCACATATTTTTAAAACTTCATTTACGTACTAGAGAAATTAAGTACTACTAGAAAATATGAAATTTTAACGCACTCCAGTTCTAGGTGCCGGTATTCCGCCAAAATCTGGTACGCAGAGTGAAAATTTAACAAAATAATTAAGTAGAAAATATTTTGATTTCATATTTCACAAGAAAAAATAAGTGTTTTAACTAAAATATCTCTTCAAAGTGCAAAAAAATTAAAAACTACTCCATGAAGTCCAAATCAGTGGGACATATAATAGAAAAGTAACATGAAACAATATCGTGTACAAATAGAGAAGACACTTATGCTGAATACAGGATATCATCAGCTTACCCTCATGAGTACTTGAAAAATTAAGCCTAACACGTTTTGGTACGATTTTTTTATACATCCACAAAATATCTACAAAAATGAAATACTAACCGAATCGATTCCTAAGTGGATTACCTTAATTAGCCCATGTTGAGACGTCCGGCTAACGGCACGTGTCTGATCGACAGAAGCACCGACCTTATTGATTAACACCTGAGTATTTGCTTGAATAGTGCTGTTATTCAATGGAAGCAGAATTAATTACACTAAATTGTTAAAGTTTAATAGAAAAATCAACTCTTTTCTATTTCAAAACTATTTGTTTTAGACCTTTTTTATAATGTTACTCAAGAAATTTTACTAAAAATGCAATTTATATTTTTTTAGAAACTTTTCGACACACAGACTTGACATTTGCTTAGTAATAAGCACGTATTACACGTATTTTTATAATTATGACGTATTATTAATATTCAGAAAAATTCTTTTTTTATATTCAAAACTACTAAAGTTAAAGTTTTAAAAATAAGATTACTTAAAGCTTGCATATACTCGTATAGTAATAATTCCAAAACTCATAGTCCACGTCTACGTAAAACTGTACTCGATAGAATATTTATATGATAAAAGTAATAAGTACATTTTTAAATACATATCATTAAATATTTATGCATCCCTAAGTGTGTAATAAATCCCATATTGCAAATTTTACTCGTGCTTTGAAAGGAAAAACCCGAACCCGAATAAGGCCACTCGCATCCGTTGTATATACAAAGATAATTGCAAACTCCAGTATTTAAAAATATTAGAGCTGAAAAATAAAATAACCGAGATTTTTCAGGACTTGCATGGTAAATATTACCATTTGAAAGAATAATTCATGACGATCCAAAATCTATTTTATAATTGTTCAAGGAAATTACGGATATATTGCTAAAAATATCCATGAAATCGTTTTGACGGAAAAGCATGATTGAAAAACTTAAAACATGGCATTTTGATAAAGAGAAAAATACGTAAATCTTAAAATTATTTATAAGGAAGTTTTGAGGAGGCTTTTGAAGAATTTCAAATATATTTTAACATTTGTTTATAGATATATCTAATGAACAGTTGAAACAGTAAATTACGATGGTTCAAAGATTTTTTTAAATTTTTTCCTAATTCTATACTGTACCGTCTTTTGAATATTTGAATGTTACCTTTCTTTTTCTTTATTCCAACTATAATAGAAATATTTTCCACACTAAGAACAGAATGGGACGAAATTAGGACAAAGAAGTAATAAGCTCAAATATTCGTGTCAGGTATGATGCATATCACTTTATTACATTTAAATATTCAAAATAATGGCAGAATATTTCATCATTTTACAAATATAAAAGTTGCCTTCTATTTCGTTGTTAATATTTTCAACGGAAACTGCCTTAAATTTCTTCCCTTTTTAATAACGTTTAACGGTTATCACTTTAAATTAAGTATTTACTGAACAGGCTGAACCAAGTTTACGCCAATCTGTCCCGTTGACGGAGGTTCGCCGGTCCGCTTAAGGACGCCGTCAACCCGACTCAGTGCCGCTAACAGGTTCTAGTGGAGGACATTTTCCCGCATAACTAGACAATTAGTCAGCCTACTTATAAAATACACCGAAAATATAGAAAAAGAATTTGGTCTGAATATTTCTGGACGTTTGAATCACACGGTTTTATTAACTTACAAATAAATTTCGTGAAACATGGACGTAGTACATTTTAAGCAATTAAAATGTAATAAATACGCATATAGCCTTGGTGTTTTATATACCTTTTCGTTCTTTAGATCAGTGGAAAATCTCATAAATACGTTTTTTGAAATTATTCGAACGAAGAAATACGATTTAATAACTTGGACCCCTTCAGGGTGAACATTTAGTGCACTAAGCCTTTTAGGGAATTCTAGATTTGGAATGACAGCACAAAACACAAATCTTAGAGATTTGGCCTGTTTATAAATTATATATCAACATTTTAACAAAATAAGAACAAAAGGAACGTATTAAATATACGGATTTACAAATCATTGGATCTTTGCTTTGGGAATCAGTTGTTATTTACCATTATTGCAATTAATTTTTTGATGCATAAGTTTATATGATGTTTACTATTACGTTTCCCGTTAATGATAAATTAATAAAAGTTAATTAACAATCTGCACTGCATAATGACTAGTTAATAATGTACGTTTAGTTTAATGTAATCTCTATTGAGATTTAAATAGATTCGTAATAAATAATTGACCATACGGTTATAACCCGGCGAACGTAAGACTAATATTTATAGCTCGGGAAATAAAGGGAGTGTAACCAAACTACGAGAAAAATGAAGTCTTTCCATATAATAATATTTGTTTTTAATATTTTACAAAATATATATGAATTATTGCGTATATTATGTTTTTTATTTATAACATTTCTTTATTCAAATTAGACGATAGATATAAATTTTAACTCATAGTATAATGGCAATCGTTTAACCATTTTAAAAAAATTAATAAAAAAAACAAACAAAAATTATTTTTTCTTCGATAGTAAAAAATTGAAAGCAAACAAAAAATGCCCTTGCCCTAAAAAATATATTCCAGTTATAAAAGATAATCATTACTAGCTTTTTTACTTTTTAAAGTTTTAGTATAGATCTTATCATCACGCTATGACGTCGATACCAATGATACCACTTTATTTTTTTCTCAAATATCATGACAAGCAGAAATCCTTATCATAATATTTACGATCCTTATAATAATATTTACCATTTTGACATAACGGTAACTGTAAACATTTTCATTTCTGAAAATTTCTGCCACAAATCTATCAACAATGTAGTATGTTTTGGCTCCAAGTTTAAACTACCCCGGTGGTTGCTTTCCCGGGTAAATTTCTAGATTGATAACGTGAAATAATTTCATGTCTACTAAGGCATATACTTTCAAACCATATTTGTTAGGTTCATTTGGCATATACCGTCGAAACCTGCGACGGCCTGATGTCCTCGAAAAAAAGGAAGTTTTTCGTTTGTCATACATCCTTATGGTGTGTAAATTGATTGAAAATTTCTCACACAGCAGTGAAATTATCATATTGTTTTCTTTCTTTACTCTATGTTCCCACATTATGTTCTTATTTTCATCATCTGTCATCTGTCTTTACATTATGTTCTCACTTCTTTTTACGAACTTTTGTGTGACGATATATGAGTTTTAAGTATTTTATTTGAATTGCGATAAACATTTACCTACGAAACAATGCGGTGATCCATAGAATATAATAGAATCAGACTGCTTGCACCCAACGCTTATTTTGCGTTGACAGTATTAGTTACGCAATTCATACTTTATTATTTAGGCCCTAGGTAGGATTGGCTCGACAATAATATAGTGTAATAAAGTATTTTATGTGTACAGGTATTATATCCAAATGGTTTTAATTAAATTGAGCATTTCTTTATGTTCAAAGTACTGAGGGACCTTATCAACATCTACATTAATATTTCTATTTACGAATGATGTTAAAAACACAAATAGGACGAAAATTTCCACCCATGGACAGGTCCTCTTTAAGAATATATCAGCGAAAGGAATATTTTATATATATTGATTCATTGAATTCATTTACAAATGAATATTTTATAATATTTCATTTGTAAAAAAACTAAATAACATTATATTAAAAATTGTAAAATCTTACAAACTAAAAATTGTAGAATTTTACAATTTTATAAAAATTGTGAAAGCGATTTATGATGTAAGTAAATTATTAGTATAGAATTATATTATTAGTTAGTATTGAATTATATTTTACAGACTGAATTTTTAAATTGATGTCAAGGCAATTAGATAATTTCTTTAATTTTGACACAAAAATATATGAAAACTCTTTTAAGAAATGACACGTTAAGTGATAAATGCAATGGCCAATTTCGTGGGTGCCTGGCAAAAAGACTTGTGTATTATATACAAACTGTGAAAGTCTGACAAAAGTCAGCTCATCCTGAATCTACGTTCTGCTCTACTGCTGGTTTATCACCATAAAATCGATTCCCCCATACATTTTAATATAACGTTTCGCTGCATTAATTTACTTAATAGTTTCGAAAATTTCATATAAAATTGAAGAAGAGTATTAATTAATTAATTTTTTACCTGACATTTTTGTTCGGATATCCAATTGTTTTTTGAATATACTTGTTTACAAAGTTTAAATTAAAGGAGTAGAAAAAACAATTCTGGAATTATTTTACTCGCTTTTCTAGATAATGCTTATTTAATTTCTTTCACTTTCGTAAATAAATTTTTTTTCTTTACATTTATAAATAATACACTACTAGTTCAAACACTCCCCAACATTATTTTTTAAAATGAATTATTCCTTTATTTCGGTTCTTTTCAAATAAACACTTAAAAAATTACGAATTGGCACAAAGTACAGATTGAACGCTTACGTCTTTATTTTTCCATTTCTAATCTTGAACAGTGCTAATAAATTTAATAGACATTAGTATTTTGTACGAAATTTGCCTTAAATTTAATCATCGGATTCGGAAGATCGTAGACTTCCAATCTGTTGGTTTACGACTATAATCTCATTTAAAATGTAACTTCAATTTTACTAATTTTCCTTTCTGAATGATTTAGTAATAAAAAAAATTACTAGGAGTTCAAATAAAATTTAGGTTTCAAAAATTTTATTTTAAAATATTTGTTTTAATTGGGAAGTTTTCTATTTCTAAATATTTTAATAAATAATGAGCAAATCAAAACAACAGTAAGTTTTATATGACTTTAAAAAAACGTAAAACGTCAAATATTAAAAACGTTTGACTTAAAAAAAATATAACACTTCGAAAATTACTCATTTGTCAACTTATTTATCCATCAACGGCCTTTTTCTTTTAAACTATTTGACGTAAACATTAGCATAATATTAAAACATATTTCCCTGCATATATATCAACAGTTACTATGCAAAAATTATGCACGAGAGATTTTTACAACTTCACAAAAATATGACCTCTCCTTGTTTTTTTATCTCAGTCTCCTTTTTCTTGTCTTTGAATTTATTAAAGTGAAAATTTACAGTAACGAGCGTTACTAAAAATTTACGGGAAACATAATGATGATGCTAGTTTGTAATCCATTCAAGATATTTTTAATTCGGTCAATTAGATACAATGAAACATCTTAATTGTAAGTAGTTTAATGAAACTGTTAGGAAATTGAAATAGATTAAAGTATTGACAGAAGTTATGACAAATCGATCGAAATTTGTCATTTGTTTAAAAATATTAAAATATGAATTAAATTTTTGAAGAAAAAAACGTAATTATAATTAGATTATATAATGGAGTACAATATGTCGTTTTTTGTTTTAATTGTAATATAGCAGAAAACGATTGTTTTAACTTTTCTTATGTTTTGAAGTTGGCAGTCATTTATATGAGATTATAACTGTTGAGAATTGAAAACATAAGCAGACGAAGGGAACAAGTCGCATTTTGTTAATTTTTTCTTTTTTAGCGAAACAAAACTTTTTTGTAATTAAAAATATATGTAATAGGTTAAACTTTATTTTTTTTTCAATATTTAAGTACTCATTTTGGGACAGAAATCACACGAGCATATGCCGGAGAAGCTGTATATGCTGCTTTTGAAGCTACTGAAAGACCACGATTTCAGCATTTTTTGAGTACTGATATCACCTTAAATAACCAATGTAAGTCTGGCTTAAGACTATATTTTAATGAGAACAGTACCTTATATAATAATTTAGTACATAAATGCAATGTAATATCATACGCGATTTACATGGCGACAACCAATTTGCACTCGTGATTATAGAAATTTCGTGGACTGGAACAAAAAGTTTCTTCAATTTTGTAAAAAGTTTGGGATATGCGAATTATTTACGATTATGAAAAGTTTTAAAATATTTATTTTTAGGATTCGTCAAAAAAAAAAGTATCCTTATAAGATTCGTCCATCTATCGCAGCCGTTTGTTTAAGAAAAGGTTTGACAATATAGTTCTGAATAACATCATCTGTAAGAACGAGGGAAGTTCGAAGGACATATGAGTGGATAGAGAAATATGGTAAATCAACAATTTATCTTACCCATTTGACATTACATTTAAAAAGGTTGGTATGATTTGTGAATGGGTTTAAAATGGTTTTCTTTGTTTTCATCAGTTTTACTAGGTCAAAATTTTTGCTTTTATAACTGTATAACATTTAACTTTTAAATGAAGTGTTTGTAACCTGATGAGTTTTGACTCGTTTGCTCCCACGATTCCCAAAAAACACACTTTATTTTTGTAATAAAAAACAAGAAATCAATTTTAATTTAGATTTTGCTTAATATGTTCATTCAAGACCCATCCAAAACCATTAATAAATTGAAAAATTATTTTTCTATATTTATACCAATTCTTTATTTCAAATATTTATCATAGATTTATCTGCGTTTTTATTCAGAACTAAAAAAATATTGTTGATTCGCACGTCGATTTAATTAATATTAACGCACAAATTAGAAAAAAAATACACTTTAGTATACACTTATAAATATTACTTTTTCTTTAGTATGAAGAGGAATTAATTTACATATAAAAAGTTATGAATTTTTAAATTTTAGACTGTATGAAACTATGGAAATTTTAATTATACCAATATGATATTATTGAGAATTCAGTCAATTTTGCGACATAAACTCAGTATACTAAGTTTATAATACAGATTTTAAGCGTATATTCAATTGATAATTCCGATTGAGGCTTAAATATACGTTAAGTTCGCCAGAACAAAGCACAGAAAAGCACAAACATTGCTCATTGTTAGTTACGTATTGACTCAACCGTGTTATGCAAAACAGCGGAATGACCCTAGAGTTTATTCGAATGGGAATTATGAAAGTACAGATGTTTTTACATTAAAATCTATTTAAAATCTCATCTCATGAACTTTCAAAATTATGTATTCAAAAATATATTATATAAGTAAACAAATTTTCTAAAATGTCTCGTATGTTTTTTTCTATATTTTAAAATAAAACTTCTTTTACAATAAAATGAAATATGACGGAGCAAACGAAGTGGACAAAGTAAAAATATCCCAAATCTCAAACCACCATTACCAATCACACTGTTAAATATTACATATAATATTATCAATCATTAAATTATATAAAATAATGATATTATTATATAATTCCAATGTGCATATTATTTATTTTTACAAGAATGACTTTTGCCAAATCAGTTCAATTCTTTATGTTGGTCAATTTTTTTTCCATTAAAAGTGTTTGTGGAAGCCATAGGCATTATAAGGTTGTATGAGCTCATGTCAATTTGTAATTTAATACGGTCATCAGTAAAGAGCTTCAAAGTTTGAAATTTGCTTATTTACCAAAATAATGGGATATATATATACTTACCTTAAAACTGAAAACAAGATTTTTACGTCTGCCATGAATAAAAATTATATTTTTTTATTTTTATTCATGATTACATTTATCGAGTTATTATCCAACTGAAATTAATATTGAGGTAAGTCATTTATTGTTCTTAACACTATAAACGCCGATGTTTTAACCCCATTTATTCACCATCAATGCAATCTTTTGCCGCCTCAGTTTATGGCCAGGGTTACTAATTGCTGGAGGGCAATTTTATCGAAAACATCCTTATTACTTTCATTGGAATAATTTTGAATTTATGGTACGAAGTTTTACACATAATCCATTCTATGTTTCAAGTAACTAACAATCAACACCTTGTTTAAGAACATAACTAAACAAAAAAAATATTAAACCAACAAGTTACGCGTATTGATAATGGGGCTAGATGCTAGATAGTTGAAAACATTTTAGTTTGCATGCAATCATATTATATTAGCTTCCGAAGTCCCTTTTCAACCCCCTCCCCCATTTCGGTACGTATTTGATTGTTTTATGACAAATTAAAGGATCACTGAAATTACCGCCGGTTCGAAATTGAACCGCTGCACGGTGGTACACAGTCCTAAGACGGGCGGTTAAAAACAGACAATGAGGAAATAACGTATTACATTGGTGTTAAAACAATTTTTAATGATAAACTAATGTCTTTCACCCAAAATTATTATAATATATAAAATATTTATCAATAATTTGAATATAATAAAATAATAAGAAAAAGAAAATTTAAGGAAAATATAAAAAATGGTACATTTTCATTTATATGTTAATTAATATTAAGCAAAATTAATTGCAAGATTTACACTTAAATAAACTTATAGTGAGATCTACTCTCGTTAAACAAAAATTACATTAAAAGCCATAAATAATTTTTAATAAAGAGATACTGAAATGGAGGAAATATCCTGCCTTTTTCAAGGTAAATGAGAAAACTGCACTCAGACATTCTTAATAAAACGATTACAAGATTTTCTGAACTACTAACAAACTTAATACCTGATTATTCAATAATACTTTTTGTTTCGTGGAAGCTTCCGTGGGCTGGTAACGAAGGGATCCGGTTATAACATTACTCTATCCATTAAATCATTATTAGTAAGTTCCTGAGCTATTTTTCGAACATGGTCTCATTTAAATGCCTTAAAATTCCTAAATAATTTCCTTAATGACACGAATGCATGCTTCACAATTTTTGACTATACTTTGTGGACTAAACCTGGGAAATTGCACAATTGATATTCTTGTACCAAAAGTCCCGCGGTTGCCAAACCGAATTTACTACGTGATTCTACAATGACATTGTATCCCGACGATAATGTCTGCAAAGTTGTAGAACAACGTGCACTTACATATTTATTGAAGATTTCGGCTAAAACACCTGAATTTAAAAATAATTTTCTCGAAGTATTTCCATGATTCGATATCCCGCTTTCGTGGTTTATCTACAATTAAGTTTAAATAAGATTTTAACTGATGTTGAATGTGCAATGTCTTATCAACAAATTGTTTTTTATTGTCTTTTGTTGTTTTTATATATAAAAAAGTAATATCGAAACTAAACTTAAACAAGTCGAATGAAATTACCCAGATAGCCATACGGTAATTTATACATATATATTTATACAAATAGCCATATGGTAATTTTTTTCGGTTTCCATACCTAGAAAGAAATAGGGCCCCTTATATGTACATCCGTCTGTCTGTTTATGACAGACTTTTTTTTTCAAAACTATTTGAAGTAGAAAATGTGGCGTAAGGATAAAATGTATTAAAATAATAGATATCTTAATATTTAATAGTCAAAAATAATCAGATTTCAATTTAAGTTCCATATATAAAATACTCAAATTTTAATTTTTTTCTAAATTCATTTTATACAGTGTGAAATACTAATAGAAAAAGTAGGTAAATTTTAGAGATTTCAAAGACATTTTATTTTTAATTTTACTTAAGATAGCTAGTCAATATATATACACCGTGAAAAGAAATAAATTTCGCAGGAAATATGTTGAAAATCTTACTTGGACAGGTTTGAATATATAACAATAATTATCGTCATTTATTCAAATTTATTCGTTCATTAGTTAATACATATTTATTATAAACGTATTAAATGAACGGTTACATGGTGTTAATATTATTTTAGAAGTTCCCTCTTTGCACAATTATATTCTTAGAACTGTTGAAATAGTTTTTTTGATTTATATGTTTTACCTCAGCTATGGAAATATATGCATTATGATGATTAGATTCTTAATTCCGGTTTTATATTTTTTCTAGTCTTTTTTAAACTAATTACTTAGTTTTTCTGTAAGCCAATGACGTAAAATACAATATTTTTAAATTATTGGCAATCAAAATCCATATCCATTAAAAGAGACACAAATAAGTTTACGCAATATTCCATCTGTTTTCTTTATGTCGCAACCGTTATTCCCATAAACAGTTTAAAGTAATTCGGAACAGTGATACAGAATCATTTTAATTATTTTTAACATTTGTTTATCTCATTTCATGAAAACGATGAAATAGTATTCCATTAAACAATTAACAAAATGGCATAGTCCACGTTATTAAAAACTAAATAAATTAATTACGATAGTCAAAAAAGTATGGCAAAAATTCGCGTCGAGAGGAGTCGTGAATTATTTAATAAAATGGGACTTTCTGTACATTATGCACGTAAACATACTGCACTTTTAGTGCACTGTATTTAAATATCTATAATTAATCAGAAGTTTAAAAAATAAAAAGATAGCTTTGTAAGTTTATTACCTGAATAGAACCATACGTCTTTTGTCTCTACGAAACCATATCCTAGGCTAATAGCGTAAAATATTTTATAAATGTATTGTTATAATATTGATAACTTTCAAGTGCTCGTATCATAAAATTTCACGCAACGGATTGCTACAGCAATAGCGATCTCTCGAACTGTGGCTGAGTTCACAGATTGTCTGTTTATTTGTTATGAACACTGAGAATATTGAATCCGCTCTTTAGTGGTTGCGTTCAAATAACGATAACAATTAAGAGAAGGAATATTTTCCATATTGAATATCTAAATTACTCACGTTGTGAAATTTATACTTTTAGAGTATCATAATCAATTAATTCATAAGTTCAGAAATTAGATTTTTTTGTTAGCATAACATTTTATTATAGGCGATATTTCGGTTAACGAAACAAAACAAAATTAATGACTTATTACTTTTCTTTAGTATATGCATTTGTTGAAATTTTTTTGAAAACAATTTGGGCAATAAATATGTCTGTCCGTTAGCGTTCTACAAACTTTTTGAAATATATTTATGAAATTTATTACGTGTTTTTTTTTCTTATATTAATTTCTTATTTCAAGGGTAACTTTTTTCTTTATTTCAAGAGTTATATTTTGTTCGCTTAAGGAGAAATATTTTTATTCGGTCAGGAAGCAATATTTTTTTCACGTACTTTAAAAACAATCTTTAAAGAGCGTATGTTATTATATGTATTCTTATTATATGTATTAAGTATGGTTTTAAAATGACTGCTATTACAAGTGATTCGAGGTTATCTGTAACAAGTTTCTTCCTATTTGTAAAGACGCTGGTATCAGTATAGTACTTTTTCAAGTAAAACTTCATTAACTCGAAAAATTGCATAAATACACTGACGAAACTCGTATGTAATTCGCAAACACATGCTTAGCAATTTTTTTCTTTCAATAAATATCTACACGAGCGTAAATATTTTGCTGGCCACAACAAATTCGCGCCAATTCGACCTGTCTAACGATGCCCAACCGAGCATTCGACGGACCCGCCGAGCAGGTTTTAACATTTCACTGAACAACATGTATTAAAAGTTTCGCTCGTGAATTTACCTCCAAAAAATTACGCTTTTATTCAAGCGAAATTTAGTTCTTGAGGTTATTTCTGAAGTACTTCTAAATTCTTAACTCTCACCTATTTTATAGCATAAGAGCAAATGGTCATGATTAAATTGTATAACAATTTACTTTATCACATCATTCCTGATTCGTTCATTTACGTAACACACCTTCTGCTTTTATTTTTTTGATTTCTTTTTCTCTTTTATGTGACCATAATAAAATATACATTTTGTTAAAATTTTAATTGTTTATGACATTTTTAATGTAATATTTTATAAGCGTCAGTTGATGTTTTCATGAAAAAGGAAATGACAACTGAAGACATTTACGTGACTAAAAGCAGTTATCCTGATCTTATTTTCCAGTTCTATTAAATATATCAATAAAAATAATTACTTACACCATAAATATTTCTCTATATGTCTGTTAGATATTGCAGTCAGATTACAATGTAAATTTTAGTAAAAAGTTAAGTATAGAAATGAATTTTGCTTTTTGATAAATACATCTAATAAAAGACTTTTTTTCAAAAATATTTGAGTTTTTCTTTTGAACTTACACCTTATTTGAAACAGATATAAAGAAAATAATTTAAAAATAATTAAATAATATGATAATTCTGGTGGTAAATATAATATATGTACTTGAAATTAAAAAAGGTTATTTACAGATTTCGCGATTATATTCGATGTCCTCTAATACTAATGGAGTTGACTTTGACTCAAAGTGATGTATATATCTATATATCTAAAAAAATGTGTATCTACATATATTTTTTCATTTCAGGAATATCCTAGTGTCGATCCACTAATTGTGAACATCAATTTGTCTTTTAATTTCAAGGGACCTTCCCTTTTAATTAAAAGTCAAATTGGCTTACCATTACGTTGATTATAATAAATGAAATTGATACAAATTGATGGGGCGAGTATGATTTAGAATGACCTCATGATAATATAACACATTTCAACCTAATTTTGCAAATACACACACACATATATATATATATATATATATATATATATATATATATATATATATATATATACATATATATATACTTATATATATATATATATGTGTGTGTGTGTGTGTACACAGACATATATATCCACCTAGTTTTTTCTATGCTGTTTTTTTCCTAAGTTTCAAAGAAAGTTGAAATACAATTAGTTATCAGAAATATTATTTAGGTTTTTATTTTCACTTTTAAAAAAAATCCATAAAACCAATCGCAAGGTCTCAGTTAAGAGCATGTTTATATTTTTTAACTTAATTTTACCTTAATTTTTATCAAGTTTACTGTAAACATTGGGAAGTTGACTTTAAATTGGAAATATGTTGTACAATGATTTTGGTATGGAAAAATACATAGAACGAACTTTTGTGAATGATTTCGATAAACCAAACTTAAATTTATAATTTTAGTAGACTTGATATTATAGATGTCATATATTTATCTCTTCAAAGTTGGATTTTAGCAAATCATTCCTCTTAAAATCGCTAAAAGGGGTAAAGTTAGAGGATTCATTCCAAATAATTATAATTTAGTTTGAAATATGAAAAAAATAGCAAAATACTCTTTTCCCTTTCTTTAGTTAGATCAGAAATTAATTTACACCAACGCAATAGTAAACAAGAAAAAGAAAAATATTTAAAAATAGAAAGAAAAGTCGTTAAAAGCATAGTTTCAACCGTCCATACAAGTGATACATTAAAACATACCGATCAGTCATTTTGCGCTGAAATGCGTCCGTGATCTATGGCTGTGTTTACCGGCCACATTTAATAAAAATATCTGCAATATCTTTTTGCACTATTTCTGAGCCATGATAAATAAATATATTTACATGAAATATTTTATTTCATAGTGTCCATCACTTTAATTCTGAATGATGCTTACATTATAAACAGTTAAACATAACATCCTACACAATTTAAATAACTTACACTCATAAATATTGATATCAAAAGTTTTATAAGTTCCATATACAGTCCGTGGTATTATTTGTACCCACTAGTTATACACTTTTTTTTTTTAATAAATTTCGGTAAATTCTGAAGATATGATATCTTCAGAGAAATTCTGAAAAAATTATTCAAAATTTTTATACAAAATGTCTAAAATAAGAACCTAATTTATCTATAAATACTAATTATTACCCTTTATTTTACTTAAAAACTTATGGGAAAAAATTATGATATGTAAAGCGTGCTAGAAATATTAAAGGAAATTAAATGCTAAACCTTCAATTTTGTCACTTTATATTACCAATGACATTGAGAATAAAAATATTTCCCCCTAAATTAGGGATCAAAGGGGTGATTCTGTTGCTACCGCGTATGTAGTGTTTCAAAAAATCAGATCTATCCGTGACTCCGTTGCGATACTGCTTCGTAATTCCCATTGTGTACTTTTTTCAATTAAAACTATTCCCAAAGGAATGAAATTTTCCGATATAACAAGTAGCCTATATCATATTCCGGCCCGCCAACTATCGCCGTGCAACAAATTTTGTCGACTTATTGTTCCCTTTGACGTGAAAGAAGAACAAAATAACACATTTTTATAATTTAAAATTATTAGTTACGATTATAATATTAGTAAAAATGAGATTACCCGGCACAGAAAGTAGCCTGTGTCATTTCCCCGCTCGCCAAACCTCTTTATGCAAAAATTCACATCGATTCGTAGTTTCTTTGTAACATGAAAGAAGAACAAACAAATACACTTTTATAGTTAAAATATTGGTTTAGTTTGTAATATTAATTACTAAAAGATTTACGCGGTTGAGAGTTTGGATATGTCATTTCTCTGTATGCCAACCGTCCTTGGGTAAAAAGTCACTACGATCCATTGCTCGGTTTTTAGATGAAAGAAAAACAAGAAATTCAATTTCGGTTTTTAATATTTATAGTTTAGTAATATCAGTTAAGTCGAAATTTCCTATGTTGGGAATTAGCCCATGTAATTTTGTGGTCCATTGATTATCCCTTTGCACAAAGTCACGTCGATCGTTAGTTCCATTGGGACGTGAAAGAAGAAGAAATGAATACATTTTTGTATTTAGATTATTTATTATTATTAATAGGATCTCCTGGCACAAAAAGTAGATTATATAATTTTCCGGTAAGTAGGCTATTAATAGACAAAAAATTATGATGATAGATTGTTTATACATGATATGAAAAAAGAACAAAGAAATACTCCTTTGCTCAAATGATATTACAGGTATAACTCTAAATTAAGGATTAAACTGAATGATTCAGTTACTCCTTTATAATATCAACAATTTTCCAGCAATAAAAGTATCCTAAATGATTTTGCGCCTCATTTTCTCTCTATGCAAAAGATATAACGTCATAACCTTATTTTGTTGCGACGTAAAAAATAACAAGGATAAACAAACACACTTTGACATTATGTTAGTTAGGATAGAATTGTCCTGGCTGCACATTGAGAATATATACAAAAATAAAAATTAGAGAAAAAAAATTTTTTGTATTTAAATTCTCATTCGCCTTAAAATATGAAACTTAGTTGTTATATTTTTAAACCGTGTTTTCAATTTATAGGCAGAAACCAAATAGACCGACCGAAGTGCATGTCTAAAGGCAAAAGACTAGTCTTTAGACATGCACTTCGGTCGGTCAGAAGACTATTGCTATCTCGGTGAAGCCGTCTGACGAAAATAAAATCTTTCGATACAGTCATTCTGGCTAACCAGGCCGGTCATTGGATGAAATTTAAATGAAAACAAAGTAAATAAAACTTGTTAATAAAACAAATAGAGAATACATACTTTGTATTCCTAAATTTACGACTAGTAAATATTCGTTCTCAAGCAGTGGGATTTGGAATACATGTTCATAACTCCGAAATTCTTTGATAATTTCCAATCCTCCACAAATAAAACTGGAAGGATCATGGTAAGTCATTGCTGTAGCGGCTGTGCAAATGTGTACCTTAGATGTTTATATTTTTCCTGAAAATTTTAATGTTTCAAATGTCTGAATTAGATGTATTTAAGTGTCACTTATATAATCTAAAAATTAATAAACATTTGAAATAAAAATAGATATGCTCCTAAACACGTAAACGGGTATGTGGGATGAATGTTATATCCTAGGAACAAAATATTCTACCAATTTTAACAAATAAGCTACTATTTAAATTTGTCTTATGATTAGGAGGATCGTAGGTTACATAAAAGTATAACTCACTAAACGCCTTATTACCTCAGATATTATAGCAATTGCATTTAAACAACACGAAAATTAATATAAAACTAGAAGTATGAATTAGCAGATCACCATGATATCTATTGTATATATGCACGTGAGTATATACACACATACATATGTACAACGTTACATGCATCTGTTGTGCATAAGTACGTATGTAAATATATTCATGTGTATATACATACGTACATATGCACAACATATATCATAGTATGAACAATATTTTCTCTCATTACTCCTAACCCATTAACTCAATCTTTACAAATGATATTTTGAATAAGTAGGCGATGAAAACATTTGGGGATCATAAAACATCCTATATTTGTTGATTTTTTCTATGAAGTCCATTATAAAGAGAATCAGGTGGATAGGTTTTGAAACAATTTAATATTCTATATGATTTGTAAGAAAGCGTTGAATAAAAGTAATAAAAAAATTTAATTTGAATAAATGATCTCAAAATAACATAGAGGATATCACAGACAGACATTTAGGGGACAAGTTAGAAAAAAAAAGTTGTTTTAACTGCCTATATCACAACTGCAGAAGAATTTATAGAATTCTGACAGTTGTTTTGAATTCTCTTATTAAACTTCCTTGTTTTTCGTAACAAAATTCTCCTCTTCCTGTTAAGGAGCATAATTTAGATATAATGGACATTTTCACTAATTATCTTCGTTTCACTAAATTCCACTTAATACACAGTTAAAAAAGAAAACAAATATAACTGTAATAAAAGAAATGTAAGTGAATTCTCTGAGTGAAGGAACAAACGTTACAAGTTTCGTAATTCCAATGTTTAGTTTTAACATCCATAAAAATTATGAGTCGTTTTATTTTCTAGAGAAATTTTCAAAGTTTGAGTATAGTTATATGTGAAAAGAAATGAGGTAGATTTATTGAATATGACATTATCGAATCGGTTCCCCATACTAGAGGGTAATAGAGAGTTAACCTAGAAACAATCCAATTTTCCGGTTTTAAAATAAATTTTTGATGTATCAAAAAACTTTCACCGAAACTCTAATAGTTTCGAACAAACATGTGAAATAATGAACGTTCCCAGAATTATTCATATCAGTAATCATCTTTGGTAAATTTTTCAGTTTCAAAAATAATTTTAAGGTTCCCTACGGTTCCGTTTTCTCAAACTTATAGACAAGTAACCCCTATAATATATCTCTTATATCGATCGGTTAGTTCTTTTGTCTCGTCTGACGAAACTTAGGAACTATTGTTAATGTCCACAACGAACATGCTCCCAAGATCTCATACACTGAAATTACTGAAGACATATATTAATTTAAATTTTATTGGTAGATTGTCGCCGTTATTCTAAATTATGTAATTTTGGAGATATTTAGGATACTTTTACGCCTGTAAAAGAAAATCCAAAGAAGGTGTTTGGGTGAAAAATAATATTTCTATATAGTTAAATAGAATATATTTTTAGGTCTATACAGAACCTTCGTAGAGAGAATTTAATTCCCACTTAAGGGATTGTATTGTGTTAAATCATTATTTAAATATATTGTGACATATTAAGTTGTGAGAGTTTTATTTTAGGTACAATTTTATTAAATTGATGTTAGCTAATAATTATATATACTATAATGGTTCTTCCTACTCTAACAATATAAATAACTTCTCAATATTCATTACATTAAAACCATGTTAATATGATAAGTTCCTATCAATCTTTAAACGAAAAAGAAGCTTAAGAAACAAACTTGTACTTACTCTACCTGCGTGTACTGTAATTAGATTAGTTCACTCTCCCAGTCTCTTTAATTAATAAAGCGGTTTTAACGTATTCTTCTAAACTTGACTTATTTAGCCAAGCACAGGAAAAGGGCTGCTCTCATATCATCTTATAGTTCTCATATCATGCTCTCATATATGGGCTACTCTCCAATGAAATGAGGGAACATAAAGTGTTGTAATCAAGACATAATTATATATTACGAGCGAGGGCATTCAATAATATTTAGATCTATTAAAATAACTCTTGTTACATCATAATCAAACAGATTTGGCCTGAAAAGTAATAGCAAACGAATCAGTACTATCTATACTCTCCAAAATAGATACGCTTTTCGGTTATTGATAATATTATCGTCAATACAATTTGTCTAAAATATTTCGGATGAATTACAATAGAAGTGAAATTATCATAATTGCGATAAATATGATCGACTGATAATAACTTGAACGAAATTGTATTAACACTGATTTGGCAATGCCAATGTGACAAATTATGTATGACAAATGACTACAAAAATTATAATTCTCTACACGAGCTTCAAATTTTAAAATGTTGCTAAATATATTTTTATGTACCTGAAATTAATTTTACTTCGGAAATTTTTTAAATATAACGTGTTTTTATTTTGTTTATTTACTACCACTCGTTAGTTATCTATTTAGCAAAAATAAAATATATAAATGCCAAGGCTCAAACAATACACTACAAACTCATGGTTGTAGTGCTTGGTGCTATATACAAACGTATAAATCTCTTATATCCTAAGCTTTGTAATATAAAGTAAGCACCTGGAGTATTCTATTTATGTCCCTATGATGGTACTAAACTTAAATATTCGAGATATTCACGCGTAACAAGAGTACTACCCAGAGATTGCCAGGGCTCCTATATATTAAATTCGCACTCGGTGTAAAGCGGCGCTTGCAAGCTAACGTATGGAAATTACAGTTTCTATGAAGCATGTGTTTTAATACTTGATATTTTTGCTTTTCACCGATATTTTTAGCGTGACATTTATTTTAATAATGACATATACTTATAATGACGGTAATGTTAGTGGTAAGTAGATGTTTAGTTACTGCGTTTTATTAACGTGATATGTAACAGTAGTTCCTTCCTCTAACACCTAACGTGCAATGATTATCTAAGTAATTCATTACCGGCATGTAAATCATGCTTTCTGCAATTCAACATAAAGATTACCACAGATGCCCATTTAAAAATTTTATTAAATGTCCGAATATTTTTTGTGTGGAACTTAATCAGATTTATTACTTTAAAAACTTGCTGATGTATCATATGGCGGTAGGATTTCGAAACCATTATTTGCAGTTGCTAAACTATAATTCACAGTATAATTGACTTAAATGATTATATTTGCAATTTTGGATTGGAAATGTTATAATTGACTTAAATCTAATGGAAAACTAGCTGAATCGGCGAATTCGTTCGCTACACGCGACCCAATTTTTAGAAAACATTATTAAATTAATGGGAATATTAACATACGTAAACCACTCAAAGTAAAATGAAAAAAATTATATTTTTCTTTAAGTAACTTTGTTTAGCATTATAATGACATATTACCATGTCTCTTTTATAGTCGGCTGATTGCAATTAAACTTAACTTATATGTTGTTTAAAATATTAGTAAAAACTCAACCGAAGACATTCTAGATGCTCTCGCGAGATGCACACACAAATAAAGTGACTCACTGTACACATGGATTAAACTATACACATAGATTATTATAAATTTTTCCGTTATATGCCATGATGAAATTGCATGACTTGATACAATTTCAGCAAGGCAAGGCAAACATAAGGATTATTTCCTGCTCCTGGTTTTTTTGGTAAGATTATGTTTAATCTTATTAAAAAAATCAATACATTCTTTTCGATTAACTTCCTAGAAGAAAGACAAAAGATATAAAAATATCGAATCATAAGTAATGTTTTACGAAATACGGTTATCAATCTCGATTCTATCATTAGGTTAATTGAAATAAAAAAATATTAAATACAGGCTACCTATATACTTATCTATACGATATAACAACTCTTCTAGCACCCCAACTAAATAAATAAATATTATTTTACATGCCGAATTCACGAGAGACGAAAATAATTTATCTGATAGAGCGTAAATGTATGCTTGCCCGGGATCCGTTATCGGACACTAGGGTAGACAGGGGCTCGTCGGCAGCTCCACTGGATCCTCCTGACTGACGGACTGAATCGCTGTGAACACGTTACGGAAAACATAATAAATGCACATATCTAGCTGCTGGCTAGAGAGAAAAATGAAGGAAAACTTTTATACTCATTATAAATAATATTTACGATTTACATGTATATGTGCTGTATTTGTATATTTATGTGATATATATATATATATATATATATATATATATATATATATATATATAATATATATATATATATATATATATATATATATATATATATATATATATATATATATATATATATATATATATATATATATATATATATATATATATCCAAATTTTTACTCTAAGAATAATCTCCTGAGTGATTCTCTTTCAATCCTCTCTTGCTCGATTTTATTTAGGATAGTGTTAGAACATTAGCTTAAATAGAGAAACAAATAATGTTGTGGTAAGACTACGCATAAAGGAATAAATGTCGATAGGAAATACCATTTTTTTGTTATTGTAACCAAATAAATAAACTTTATTTTACAGATCGTATTCACGAGCGGTGAGAACAAATTATCCGATAAAGCGTAAAAATATGCTTGAAGAGGGGCGGTTATCAGGCGTTGGGCTAGACCCGTGGGACTCGTCGACTACTCCGCTGGGTCCTGACGTATCTAGGTCTGGTCGGATTACCGAGAACACGTTATGGTTAACACAATTCGTATGCATGTCTAGTCGTTGGCTGGAGGGGAAAAATCGAGCGTATACTTTTCGGTTTAGTTCAAATTATGAAATTCGGCGAGAAAATGTGACGTACATTTTTTGCTTACATCTGTCAGAAAGTAATAAATGATAGAGGGTATAGGTATTTTATTTCAGGTCAAAATGTTGAATATGTTATTAGATGGTTGTAGTAATCAAAGTTGTACTTTTTCCATAATTTTGTCAAATGCTCTAAGTAAATAATTTAATAGTCCATTTGACATAGATACATTTAAAAAATGGGACTAAGTCTCCATCATTATTGTTATTATTTATGATATAAACTAATACTCGAATTTGCGTTTAATACATGTATTTTCAAATCTCAAAAAATGGAACACTCATAAGATCACTCTCTAGCCATCCGTCTGCCTAGCTGTGTCTCGCAAATAATATTCATTAAAGGAAGATGCAGTTTGGAACACCATAAAAACCAGGGGAAATTTTGGTACCTGATTTCTTTTATATTTTATATATTATGTGGGCTAATGTATTTACTTTTTTCCTTACTTTTATACAGCATATCTCAAGGTACATTCTAAACAATCACGCGAAAAATATATTTCTTCGCTACACTACGCGGTGTGTACAATGTTACAATTTTTATATCCGTAAGCACCGAACAAAGTCCCTTGAGTTTTTAAAATTTTAAGCGTATTTACATCACTCGTAGTATTAAATATACTTATAATCTGTCAATCTATCCATATAGGTAATTTATTATTTACTATTTTGGCTAATGTACTGAATTTAAATATTAAAGAACTGTACCGCCTTACTTTGACTGCTTTTGCTAGAATATCGCTTATCGCTGACTGAGCGTGATTTCTATTTTATGAGTGAATGAATTGAAGAAATTAGGCTGTATTTCATAGAAATAATGTACTATGGTAAATCATAGCAGTGTTTCGGCTTCTACCGGCGACATTTACTTCAAGCTGCTTGAACTAAGATTTTGATCAATCAACCTACCTAAATCTTTAATATTTGATGTTGCTGGAATTGTTATACTGTTCAACACTAGTTAAGGTAAATTAATCAATTGTGTTTTTTAAAGTAGTCTGACTGCTAAAATTATACATCGTGACTTGCTTGGGTTAATTAAAAGAGTCAGTTCCTGAGCTCGCTGATCGATCGTTTAATCAAAATCCTAAAAGGCAACCTGATTTCAACGTGAAAAAATTACTAATAGTAGTGTTTTTGGCAGGATTAACTCTCTCAAGCGCTTTCAATTTTTTCCCCTATTTAAACGAAAATCTTTATCTAACACTTTTTTATCACTAGTTGACTGCGAAGATGTGTGTTTCTGATTGAAGAATATGTAAGCAAGTTAAAACGCCTTCAAAATTACATATATCATACATCTTGGCATCAGCAAAAAATATGATCATATTTTAAAACAGAGATTCTGAAATTATTTGTTCATATGCGCTCCTGTTTTTCTATTTTCCTTTCTTACTCATGTGTTGTAATTTTTTGGTAACATTTGTATTGTAATATGTGGTATTTTTAAGTGGAAACTACTAATATTATCATTTATTAAAAATATTCTTTTTTGCATACTAAATTTACATTATGTTTTATAATATCTCTTACATTCTATCAAAGAATCAATTTCTCATGCAGCAATAAGTGTGATATACAAAATACATAAAATAAATTAAAATATTAATTATTAACTTTCATGTTAAATCAATGTACGTTTAAAGCCCCCAATTTTTTTCTAAATTTTTTGAGGGATTTTATCATGTTACCATCTATTCGTCTATTTTAACATTTATCACTTAGTACGAATCCATGGGTTTTTATTTTATGGTTAATATAATTTTGACGAATTGCAAAAATATTTTAAAACATCCATAATAACCATATATATAATTTGCTTTATATATATGAATAAAACATAATAAATAAATGACTCAATATTTAATGTAAATATATGTTTTTTTCAATTTTAATATTTTTAAATATTATAAACGTATTTCTTATTACGATACCCAGATAACGGTAGGAACTAGTTAGTCTTCTCAATAACGTTTAATGAGAACCGAAGATTAAAGATAATCTTTGTCAGATGATAGACTACAATATGATATTAAAATTAATTTAACTCTTATTAAATTTACTAAGGTGGTCAATAGAAACACCTATATTTTCTCAAGGGAAAAGTGAGATACATTTATCTTATAGAATGAAATCTTGCTTTCTTGTAGACTGAACAAGGCCAAGATGTAAACAATTCTTTTTTTACGGGGTAAGGAAACTTCTTTCAATTTATTTGCAAATTCGTGGAATACGCCGAAATTAATATATTTTCAACCACACTTTTTCTTTTCATGTATTTAATATACAATACGCAAGCTGTTTAAAAATTTTTTTGTATGCCCACATTTTTGCTGCCAATATCTATGTCACTTCAATACGAAATTTTAATCCAGCAAGAAAATACGCTCCGAGACTATGAGCAATATCTACCATTTTACACGTAATAATGAAGATGTACTTGCTCAAGGTCAAAAAATTAGATTAGTTATAGGCGCGAACGCGCTTATAATTAAACTAATTTTTTTAGGTTTCAGCATAGCGTCAAACGATATAAGAACCCTAACTTGGGCGTGTTTTCATTTCTGAAGACAGGATATCCGAAAGCGCTGGCTGATATGAATAATATAATTACATGTGTTTAAATTGTGTATATATATACTCTGTTGTATTAATATTAAGTGATATCTTTTATAGAATAAAATTAGCAAACCACACAAATAAAGTTTCTAGAATATATAGATGTAATTTGAAAATTTGTATATTATTTATACATGCAACTCTGTGTATTAGACTGAAAATACTTACACAGAGTGATTATATTTTCATTATAATCGCAACTTTCAAAGTAATTTTACAAAAAAACGGTTGAGAATTTTATGAAGATCCTTAACATTTTCTACTCAGTTTGATGCATAGAATCACCGATATGGATCGATATGTTGTATGTAAAAGGAATTAGAATATTTTGGTTAACATTTTAAAAAGTTTAAACAAATTTAACATAAGTTTTAAATTTCACTAAAACGGAAGTATTAAAGCTATCCTCAAATGATGGATATAGTTTTGAAAGTAATAAAACTCAGTCGATTTTTTTTTAAATTTAAAATTTTTGACAGTTTTGAGAAATTATATTAAATATTCATGAATACTATTGTAAATAACGCAAGCACAGGTTAAGTGATGTTTCTCTCCATTTAGAGTAAGTAATATTTAAAGAAAAGTTTCTCCTTTTCGATTGTAAGTAATTTAAATTCTTATTTCTTTAAAATTTATCGCAAAATTATTTGATTCTACCAGATTGTAATAGGCGGTAATATTGTACATGTCAAGAGGAAAAAGGTTATGTAGTGTGCAAACAAGGACTCTTTGATTAAGAATATTGAAAATAATATTTGAGTCCTAAAAGAATTATTTATTTTATTAAAAATCTAAAAAATTTAGTTTTCAAAGTTTTCTCGTCCGTATAATTCGTATAGTTCCATTTAATTGAAAATGTGCAAAGGCTTGTCTACTAATGATTTGAAAATCAACTCCGTTTTTTATTTCCCCGCCCCCCAAGATTCTTAAGAGTATGGGTAATTTTTCTCCCTGAAGAAATAATCAAGATTCAATTTGTTTTAACATTGAATAATTACTTCCCATAAATATTTTAAAAAATGAATTGAGCGACTCTGGCGAACTATCCCGGGTTCAAAAATTCCGGGTTAAAGGCGCGTTAACAGGGATAAAGACTGAATACGGGAATTAAATAAAATTTTATTTTCACATGTTTCAATTTTCACTCAATTTGCAACTTAAAATAAAATTCATTAAATTTTCTGGCACTAACTTTTCAAATACCAGATAATCTGTTATTAATGCAACGATATTATATGACATATTTCCTTCTATTTGATTATTTTTGCAAGTGTACACGCGAGTTTTTTTTTTAAAGTTTGTTAGCGTTTACATACAAATACCTGTACAGTGTCTTCATATCCTAAGAAATCGGCGTCAAGGAGGCGTCTGTAAAATTTAGAATAATCTTCAATACTCAAATTATTTCGCCATGTTTCACCAGAGCTATGCAGGGAGCTTTGCCGCAAGGCGTACAGTAAATTACTTAGTCAGTCATTTACTCAGCCTCTAGTCATTAGATGTTACCTAATAAGGAAACTATTAAATTACGGTTGGAAATTTAATTATTTATACCGGAGACCTGAACCTAAAGCACATGTAATTACGAATATCTTCGTTATATGAAAAATGTAACAAAAAAATACGTATTAAGAATTCAGAAACGACTGTGGAAAGAAATTGTTGTCTTTGTATTTTATGCCATCGAAAATAAAAGAAGAACACAATATGATACGTGAAGTATCAAGCTCAAGCAAACCTGAAAAAATACCTGAACGTATTTATGAAAAAATATACGAATATTAAACAAAGTTAAACTCACAGTTTGTTCAATTGCACAGAAGCTAAGTTTACCTTAAGATTTTGTTAATTTAATAAATAAAAATATTATGGTCGTTATTTATTGAAGTAAAACAATGATTTTCGGCTCAACATAATATTTTTGGTAAAATAACACTTTCTTGTTTTGCCAATGACACCAGTATGAGATTGTTTTAATTTGGTTGATCTTTATTTTTTGTTAAAAGTCCCAAACACAATGAATATAGTTGAGCCTAATTTCAGTGTGAAGCACTTAATATTATTATTATAACGAATTAAATATTTATATTAAATTTTAAAATGTATTTACAATTC
Organism: Druceiella hillmani; assembly: GCA_039881145.1. Lineage (NCBI taxonomy): Eukaryota > Metazoa > Arthropoda > Insecta > Lepidoptera > Hepialidae > Druceiella > Druceiella hillmani. The sequence continues at coordinate 6,532,376 of JAYKKI010000042.1, forward strand.
AATTAATCGTCAAATGGAAATAAATACTTAGTACAGATTTACTCCGAAATTGCAAAACCCATTAGATTTCCAGGAAATACTTCCTTCAGATTCCTAATAAAATCATTTCCTTGCGTATTTATCTGACAGTTAAATACATTTGTAAATTAGTGAGAAAATTTAATTTACAACTGTGTCTGCTGAGAAGTTGTCTTTTGATTTACATTTAAATGTCTATGTACAATTGTCAAGAAAAATATATCCGTTAAATTTATCTTCCCGCTTTAACATTCTGTTATTTCTTTAAGAGAAACAACTTCAAGATCATGCGAGGGTAGATCTAATTTATTCGAAATATTTTATGCCTGTAGATTAAAATTATCAAAGAAATAGATTGAATTCAGTTTCTTATCGACATAACTTTTGAATACATTAAGTAAAATTCAATAGAAAAGTTTTTTATATCGATAAATGCGTTATATAAAAATGTGTAAAAAAATTATTGGAATATAAATATCTCGTCTTGAAAGATCACCTAACTTAAATTTCTTTAAAATTCATTTTTCTTATACTTATTTATTAGCCTTGTTAACTTTTATTTATATCACGACAAATGCAGCAGTAATAAATGAAATAACCAATGTCATCAAATTGCTGCAGTCATCCAAATTCCTTTCGCTGTTTCAAGGAAATCCATGACAATGTCATTAAACATTTCATTCTATTTTTGCCCATGATAAAAAGAATTTTCTGATGAGATGCACCGTCTTTAATTATATCGTGCAGACAAATAAATTTTCAGAAAAATAATTCGGAATATCATTTTGCTGTAATGAAACAAATTTTTCACACACAATTCATTACATACAAAATTGTGTATGCTGTATTTTAAACAAATTTTGAAAAAACTTCAAACGTACTTACTGATATATGTGTGTATATATATATTTATGTGTGTGTGTGTGTGTGTGTAAATGTGTAAATGTATATAAATAAATACATATATGTAGATTTTTATATGGAATAATTGATAATTGTTAGAATGAAAGTTGAATTCATTTTCTCAAACATATGGTATAAAATAAGAATAAAAGCTTTAAGAGAGACCGATGATGTTAAAAATGAATACCAATTGAATTATTTTAAAAATAGTTTAAAGGAAATGCTGAACATTAGAATACTGAATGGAAGAATACCACCGGTCCTGATCTAGTTACAAGAATTTTTTTTTAAAATCAAGAGGTTCCAAAATATTCTAACAAGTGGGACACTCGGGTTCCTGCAAAGTTGGAGTGATTACTTTTATATTAAGTATTTGTACTCTAATTTTTCAAAGAAGTAAAATTCCAATTATATTTTGAATTGAAATTTTTCACTACCCCAAAATTTCTGCCAGCACACTTTGCTAGACCTATCACGATACACTTGACAGCTTAAATTGAAACCGACTAAGTTTATGTTGAAACAAATTTAATTTATGGATTTGTATTTTTTCTATATCTCTTATAATTTGAATACCATGAAAGTGAAAGCTTATTAGGACATATGTTTTAAGGCCGTTGTTGGCAAAAATTAAAGAGCTTAGTAAATCATGTCCTATATAAGTATATATAGTTACATATCGTAATTTATATTTTGTTAGCTAAGAATGATTATGTCACAAACGAGTATATCTTTGATAGTCGATTTAAAATCAAAATATTTTTACTACTAACCAGTTGCATCTCGGTTGGTAACCTAGGTACAACCTGAACGTTATGTTTATGCCAGTAGAATGTTTGTTTTTAATTTCAAAAATTTTATCTCATCTCTTAAAATGATGTTTGCAGACAAGTATCATTATGAGCAAGTTAATAAAAACCCAGCTGTTAATGAAATATTTGACCACGATGAACAATATAGCTGACGTTTACAATTTGGACAGATTTCAAAAGATCTAAAGATACTTACATATAAATTTGTAAAACCCTTGGAAAACACTACCATAATATCGGGGATACTAAAAAATGACATACGATTAATGGTTATTTTTGTACTAATTAGGAAAGGTTGAAGAATAGTCAAATTAATATAAGTTAATTTAGTAAATTTTTTTATGTATGCATTTTAGTATTAATTCTATCACGATTTTAAGATCAAAAAGTTTAATATATTTAAAATAAATACATAAAATAGAGAACTATTCTTTCACTATAAAAATAGAGTTAAGTAAAAAAGTGTCTTCTTTAAGTATTAAAGAAGTGCCTTGAAATACATCGTAAAATAAAGTCATAATTTTTTAGTAAAAAAATTAGACACATTCAAGTGGTGCAGTTTAAATATATGCAACTATAAGTACGTCAAGTAGCTGTGAATTGGTGCTTCATTATTCATCACTTCCGAGTGCCTCTACTTATTATCAGTGAATGAAGTTCATTTAACATAAGTATTGCTGCGCTCTCTGTCAGCACAGTTAAAATGAGAAGTTCCTATTTAAATATTAACACTGGGAGGATTGAATCGTCTTCCTTGAGCGATTGCATATTGGCAGACTAACGGGGTTTATTATTAGATGTTTACCTGCAATGTGGCCATTATATTAAGTTATAACTTAATAACGAAGTTAAATTTTGTATCAAAATTATGTTTTCAATTTGTGGGGAAGTGTAAGATGCTGATAAAATATAATTAAGAGAAGAATTTAAGACTCTACTATTTAAACATTACATATCCTGCATCAAGAATTAGATGCTGAAAATTAAGTATTTTATATATTAATGTGATCATTTATTATAAGTGACGTATTATTATTTCTAATTTATTTAAACTCTCTACCCCAAACTAGGTTTTGTTATATGACAACATCTTCAGATGGGCAATTCGTAAATAATCTTTACAAATTGCCGACATAAAGATGTCTTACAACGAAACCTAGTTTACTGTAAAAAATTTAAATAAAGTAGAAATAATATAATACTACATCACGTAGTTTAATTTAGTTCTGAAAAATGAAATTATAATGAATTTCTACTAAATTAACTCCAAATATATTCAATGATCATTTATGTTTAAATTTATAGCAATAATAAAATACATTTACACTCCCAAATAATGCATCATTGGTTATAATATAGCCAACTAAAAAGAATCATGTACACATACATCGTTTCATGTTTACAAAATGTCAGAACTGTTAATTTTAAAAAAAGGAGGTAAACTTCATTTAATACCTTCAAACTTGGAAGTTAAAGGGATTAAACCAGCAAAAGACATTTATTAATGATTTTTTTTGATATATTAAATATTATCTGAACGCTGCAAATTTTATTACATTATATTTTACACAATATTATTTAACGTGACGTAGTGATAATTAAAAAAAATCTAGTTATTTATTACTTTAACAACTTTAAAATACGGCGCATATGGCAGAATCATTGTTACAGGAGTAATCTTATCCAGTCAACCATAACAATCAATTTTAAAAGTTACAGTATAAATAAAGTCATGGTGAGTCTTAATAGTTTCGTACTCAAATGGAGAAATGGATTTCTAAAAGTTCACCCACCTGTTTGCCTCTTTTTTTTTAGTAACTTTATGACTTAGAAACTTAAAATTTGACATAAAACAAAATAACTCATGCATTTCTGAATAACAAACCCCCAAAAATATCCATACGTATAATTTTTAAAGACTTAAATATGGGAAAAAAAGTATAGAAATGATTTCCTTCATTCCATATACCGTATTCAATATAGCCAACACTATGGCTATTGTTTGAACCGATAAGCTACGATAGTCCGTAAAAGCGTCTTCACAATTTTAATGTTTTCAGAGAAATACTAAAAAATAAACAAAATATAAGTTCTTTTCTCTATTTCCGGAAATAACGAAGCCCAAATTTTTAAAATTAGGATACTTAGAACAAAGGAAAAATTGTGGCGATGTTTTTAGGTATCATAATTTTTTAAATACGTATTCTATTTTTTTGGCATAATATGCAATATGTTTACACTTTGAAAAATTTATATTTATACACAGTTTAATAGAAACGTGTATCCTTAAACGTCTATAAGAATCTTAACGTGTTTGTAACTCTCGTAGTGCAAGTTCTAATCGTACTTGACGTATCTAATAAAAATTCATCAGAAAAAACAAAATGGAAGTAAGTTTGCAATAGTGAATTTTTATTTATTTGCTTTCTTCAATTGCCATATTTATAAATATTCTAACACATTTATTTTACCGAAGAGAATACTACTGTATAAAAAATATCGTATATGTTTTGAATATGCACGAGTGGGTTTTGAATTTGTTGATATAATTGGAATACTGAGATTGCTTTATGCTGAGATCTTCTTCATAACAGAACACTTAGCACCATCTACTGATGTATATAGATAAATCTATATATTTTAAAAATCTACGCCATCGCCACTAACTTCCTTGTTGTTTTGAATTTTTGAAAATATAATTTTTTGGATGTGTTCTGATTGCGTGAAAATCATGTGGGTTGACTTAAAGTAATATTATTTTTTTATTTTATCATAATATAAAATAAAAAAATAATATTACTTTAAGTCAACCCACATGATTTTCAAACCCACATAATCTGAATTGAGTAAATAGTTTTTACGCTATACTTGTTCAAAAAAAAAAACAATAAAACAATAATTCTATTAGTTTCATTATGCGCCCCTTAAAAATAAATGCTTTTAAATATCCCATTCTTTTTTACACGTTTATATTAATTTCCTTGCTTTCTTTCAGATTAATTTAACTTCAACATGTTTTTATTTAAAAAAAATCGCTAGATTCAGTAGTTAATTAAAGTTATAAAATTTAATTTGTTTTGCAAATTGGGATAGTTCCAAAACAAATTTCATATTCATATCTATCAGTATCACTAAACACGTGTGTAGTGACTGATACTATATTCATAACCGTTATTGAACTATTTGTAAACTAGCTGACCCGTGCGAAGTCTTCGCACTATATCGCCATCTAGCGTGTTCCAAGTATACAATTTGGCTAAGATATTTGATGTGTCGCCCACAGATGGCGCTCATGATAATTGTTATAAAAATTAATTTTTTTATTAACAAAAAGATTTTTTTCGAATTTTTTTATATGTTTCTCCCAAAGTAGAAAACATAAGCTTTAAGTGGGTATTTTTTTTATTTCTTTTGGTGCAGTAGTTAAAGAGATCGAGCGGCTCGACCAAAAAACACCTTTTAGAAATAATATATTTATATACACAAGTTTTAATATTAATACAAATCTAAGTGGTATCCGTGCTCCTAAATAATATTTTTTAGAAAAGTAATAATGGTCCATAAAATAAAAAGAAAACATTTATTTATTGTGCATATTCTGGTTAAAAATAGTAAATATAAGCTGTTTAAAATATATTTTAATGGCATTTCTTTACGTTAGATTAAGTTTCAGTATGTATTTATTTGCATTATAAATCATGAATATTACTTCATCATTTATCAAATATTTAAAATTTATAAGTAGCAATAAATTTCCCGCATCTTCTTTTATTTTCTATGTTAATTAAACTTTCCTTTTATTGTTTTATTAAATTTAACAATTCATTATATTCATTTAAATTTTTAAATTGATAATTCTTAATTTAAAATTAATTTAATTAGTTTACTAAGAAGAAAAATAAAATAATAAAACAATGAGTAATAATATTAAAAATATTTCTTAATTTTATTATTATAGCATTTTTTAAGTGAAGTCAAGTTTCGGTAAGTATTTATTTGCTTATATATTATAAATGATTACATATTTTATTTTAATTAATTATTTGCGTGCTGAATAAAGTTATTCTTCTATTATTCTAAAAAAGTATAACTTCTAACGCGCATGTAGAAGTACATATATAATTAATTTTTATTTTAAACTTTTGCTTCGCCGATGAATTATATATTGGTTCTTGTATAATCGTGTCCCCAACGACAACTAGAAGTGCATCATGGAATATAATTGTAGCGATTATATTTAGTTATCCTTGTTATACCAGTGTTCTTAAAAATATGTCACGCTTTTACATTTAAGAAATATTTATTATTATGCATAATATAATGAAATAATAATATTTGAATGGAAGTCAGTGCAATGTTATCCTTTCACTTTTACTAGCTGCAGACGTAGAATTTATAAGTTTTCCCTACTCGCAAGATGGCATTTTGATGTGTGCGCGTAAAATAAAAATAAAACAGAAAAATAAACAATTTAGAGATAATCTCATGTTACAGGAAATAAATTCCAACTGATTGACTCAGAATTAAGTTGAGGTAATTAAACTACCGTAATTTTGAATTCCTCGTGATAAAACTACATGTATAATGCCATTATATCTATCTGTTATAATTGTTTTTTATTAAACAAATTTTCTTATTTCATTATTTTAGATAAATTCCAAGTAATTGAATAATTATAATATCTAATATAGGCACAAAAGTGAGAACTGGTTTTATTCGAAAATTTGGTTAAAAAAGTAGTGAAGTACAATATATGCCATGACAAAACGAAATCTACAATCGCACACAGATAACTATGTGACTGATAACGTACATTTATTAAATTAAAATAGATGGTGCACATGAACTTTCGTTGTAATTTTTATTTGGATTAAAGTTCATTTGACCGTATCTTGATATTTAAATCAATTACTAAAATATCAAATAACATCCAGGCTTAGTTCTTTAAAGTTTTAATGGTATACAAATATAACGCTAACATTTTTTGCATTGTATGGATATATCGTATCGCATCCCATTATATCATAATTTTAGGAAAACTTATGTATTGTAGCAAACCATTCGGGAAATTTCGCCATGTGGAAGACATGGGGAAATTTCCCGAATGAATTTCATTCAGAATATCCAGTGTCTCAAGATGAAAATGTTTGACAAGTATCGCCTGTTACAATATATTGAAGTGAAACTAGGCTCCTACTATCAGTCTCATGAAGAGACTCCAAATCACTTAGCGAGCAATAGAAAGGGCTATAATCTGGGTTTCCTTACGAGATTTAATCTACAATAAGGAAATCCACAAGAGGATTACGGCTACTGTCAGAGGTCGTAAATTGACAGGCTGAAAGTATAACAGACAAGTCACGTAGTGTGTAGAACCGACGACCGCTGGGGACGATAATTTTTCCAATGACGACTACGTACCGAAGGACGTAGAGAAGGCAAACCACTATGTTGACAGATAACCTGGTAGGGGTTGCGGGAAGCTGTTGGATGCCAACATCATGGGATCAACCTTTGCGGAAATTAATGGGGGTAACCTATATTTAGCAGTGGGCATATGTAATATTGTATAAGAAGCGATTCTATTGCAATATTGTTTCTAATATCCAAGAAAATTGATGGGTCTCTCCTGTAATAACCCTAGCTTTTAAAATTTGCAAACAATAATATGAGGAGAGAGTGGAGAACTTTCGTGAATGAGATTAAAGAAGCGACCACTTTTTTGGAGAATTTTTGGAATTGAATCTTTGAAATTAAAGGAAGCAAAAATTTTCTTGTCAATCAAAAGAATGGGTTATGATTTTATCCGCTTATGTATGTAAATATGAAGATGTTTGATCTTATATAGATATTTAATTTTTTGAACCAAAGTACTAGACTGATTTTGACAAATCGGTGAATTTGCCTTATTGTTAACAAGTGTCTATACAGATTTTTTAAAATGAATTTACAATCTGGCATCCGATGTGGGTTATATTATATTGGATAATATATAAATTAAATTTAAACAACATAGAAATTAGTATCTAATTAAATTCTGAATGGGAAGAATACACCGCATATAGGCAAGCAAACATAGAGGTAAAAATGAAGAAAGATAAACTATGAGACAGCACTTCAAAATTATGTGTTTTTTGTATAAAATATCAACACATATTTAAAAATATTGATTTGTCTGAGTCCCGCTACTCCCGGAGATATTTCGCAATTCTTATAAAGTTATTTTCTTTAAAATATATTTGTCGTGTCGAGAACTACGGGCGCCTTTAATTATTTTTATTACCTTAAAGACGCTTAAATTTTCTGATTTTTTCGGAAAATTTATAAAAAATAAATATAAATTTGATCGATAGTTTGTATTTAATATTCAGAATATAAATTTTTACAAAATGTTTTTATTTTGGTTACGATCAAGAGTTCCTTACATCATGAGCATTGATTAAAATATATTTACGACTTATAATAATTATAACTTTGTATGGATACAAATTTTTATTATATGCAAAAGTTTTCAGTATTTCTTCATAAAATATTTTTTGTCTCATTATTTTACTTTTACTAGATCAAATTTATTTAAAAAAAAGAAATCACAATAGTACTTTTAAAGAATCACAATAGTACTTTGTAAAATATTCTCGGTTTCTTAAAGAAATCCCAAATTTTAAAATGAAATAACTGTAATTTCCATTTTGTCTCGGTTAAATATAGAGACAATTAAGGCATTACTACCATACAAATAGGGAATAAGCTATTGTATCTGAAGTTGAAAAAATAAAAAAAACAATACATATATATATATATATATATATATATATATATATATATATATATATATATATATATATACGTATGCGCATATAAGTATCAATATTGGCAAAGTATTAACATTTTTAAATTTAATTATCAATTAATTCGTATTTACAGGTTTTATTCGAATAAATATTTATAATTAATTTTCATGAGAGGATTTTGAATCACACGTCTATTTTCTGTCCATAAGACGATATTACAGGTGCGAGTGCGTCCGAAGATCCCGCATCGATTTGCCAAAGAAAATCTCATTTACGTACATGTATGGCAGCAATGGGAGTTTGTTAGGCATTTGTACTTAAAAACACTATAACAAAGTCTAATTTATTTATCCATATAATTAAATGTAAAGACAATATTCAGCTAAGATGAACTGTATGTTTATGGAGGTTTTTATCCATAATTTTCTACAAAACACCTAAATATATTATTTAGCTTATGAAGGCAAACATTGAAAACTGACCCACATAATCCAACGAATGAACTGCTAAGTAGGCAAATTTGTTACTCAAATATAATGGATTGCCGATTTATAAATACACGCCCGCTTTCATATTATTCACTTCAAACAATTTTGTTGTCCTTTTGAGTATTAAAGTTAAGAGAATACTATACATCTATGCGGGGTAATATTATTACATTATTGTAACGGAAACGCCAATTTTACTTTCGTTTCCTTTTAGAAATTACCTTCTATTCCCTTAAATATAAAATCATGAAACCTTTTACGTTTGTTCAAGTTGACAGGAAATTCGTCCAATACATAGCCTGTCAACTGACCCTAGAAATTCTATTTCAGGTTAAATATTGGTATACGTATTTCATGTTCGAGGTAAAAAATTCATTCCACTTGTTGAACAATAAACAGATGAGATTGGTAAAAAAACACAACTTCTGCAAAGTTAAGTGATACTTTAGTATGTGGTTTTATTTCAGATGTGGAATTTGGATTCTAAGCAAGTTTTTCTTAATAAATTTAACAAAAAAAACAAATGGTTATGTATTAAGATATACTAGATAATATATTTTAGACATTTAGTTTTTTTATCAAAATATTATTTATATTTTATTAAAATTTCATATAATTGTTTTATTTTTTTTGGGAGAATTCATTACATTTGTAATGTATATATATTGTTGGCAACGTATCTATGTATATGTATCAGTTAACTGACACATTATAGCGAATTATTATAAATAGGAGCCTTATATGCTATTGCCATAATTATGATCCTTCTATTCACCTTGCCATAATTATGCTACCTTGTATATTCTATATACCTTGCCATAATTATGATCCATCCTATGAACCTTTTTTATCTAAAGTAATATTATAATTAAATTCTTAATTCCCTATCGATATTTCAAGTACATTTTGTTACAATTTTTTAGACTATAATATTTGGTTAAGCGTTTATTGCACTATGGATTACTATAGATTTAAACAGTCGGTGATAGGTATTAGAAATATAATTAAAGCTTAGAAGCAAAAGTTGATGCCTAATGATGAGCATTCCGAGGATGTCATTAAGCTAAATTGTAAACATATTTCAATGACTATTTTATACGGATCTTGATTGCATTTTATTTACATTTTTGATTTAATATTTGGAAAATGAACTGAAATAAAGAGGGTGGGGACGTAAATCAAATCGCCAACTTCCTGGGAAGCCGTCCTATTAATCTTTAAGAAAATACACGTACAAAATTCTCAACAAAAAAACTGCTTAGAAATTACCTCCTATGACCATAATGTGTTTGTAATAACTTCCGCTCTGAAATGAGAGTAAAAATTAACTTTTTCCCGCACTGAGTTTACACATAATACAACATTTTAGTACATATTATGATTTTCTTACTTAACGACACTTTTATATATTATTTCTTACATAAATAAATTTAAAATGAAATGGTTATAAGTTTCAGGTTTTTAAATTAATTTTGAACAAATTTCTTGGCATTAAGTTCCATTGAACTATTTAAAACTCACTTCCAAACAAATCCGTAAATTAACCTCTCCTAGTTTTTTATTGTTCGTATTGTAACTCTTATACTTTTCAATTACGAAATCTATGTATGTCGTTTAATGGTGTAAATTCCAAAAAATTATAACAAACCTATTGATAAAATGAGAAACACAATATAAATTTTATTTTATAACAATAAATGGAAATTTTATGCTGCTCTTAATCACGTAGAAAAAAGTTCATCTTATTTTTAATTTTCGTCTGCATATTTCAGCAGCCTCTTGAAATATAATTACTGTACTCATTTATACAAACAAAAATACTTGCGTCACTATTTGACATATGGTACAGCAATAGATTGCGGTTAACTACCTTATTATACAACATTTCTAAATGTTACTTTATCAGCGACTTAACATAGATTTGCTACTTTGTCTTTCACCAAGGCTAGACTTGAAAGTTTCTGCTTAATTATGAATTTCAAGAATATTTCATGACCTACCTTTAGCAATTCTTAGTACAAATATTAACTAGGCAAGCCTAAGTATATATAAAAACATATTTGTGCTATTTGTATTCCTAGGAAAGTCATCCAAATATTTAAAACTGGACACGAGTCTAATTATTTTAAATGGTAACGATTCCAAAATGTCAGTAAATGTATTAATGTTAAAAGGTTTATCCGTCATTTTTCCCCCCATATTTTGAATGATATGAATATATATTCCGAGATTTTCAAACACTTGTAGATTTTAATGTACTTCTGTTTAATGTCAAGTAGTTATAAAAATAATACGATTCAAATATGTAGTGATCGTAAAATAAATTAAATAATCGTATTAACTATATCTAAATATTATAAAATCCGTGATTTGAGACACCCATGTTAGAACGATTTAAATTTGTTTTATTTAAAAACGTAGAGATAAACTTAAGAAAATATATAAAAACTTATATTATATTGTATTTAATTAATGTACTTTTTTATTGTTAATCTTCTATTGTTATTTGCAAGTCTGTAACAAAATCATCATAGCATTTTTTGAAATATATTAAATATATTTAAATATTTAAAACTAGTTTTTTATATTTAAAAGCATTTGTATTAATGATAATTGACTATGTCAGTTAAACATACGTAAATGCTATTGAATGATCCTAAAAGAGAAATATAAATGTGATTATGGAAAACATTTAAGACGTTTATTTAAAAATGTCTTACTTTAAAAACAAGCATTTTTTTGCATATTTCAAGTACCCTTTTCCCTTTTTCCTTATAATACCAACCCCTGCCTGTTAAGCAGTACATAAAATATTATACATACTTTAAAGAATTCATTATTTTAACATCATTTAGAGAAAAATGATTTATCAGTTTATATTACAAATAATACATATTTTCCTGGCTGTAAGAGTACTTAAAACAGTTGAGTCCGAACTGAATACGTGCGCTGAATATATCCTAGCATTTGTAAATGTCCAAATGTAGTTTCAAAAAAACTGTTTCAAACTCATTTTAATTTTCCTTAATCGTCTACAATTTAGAGAATATTCTAAATATGCTTAATCAATTAACTATAGATAAACGTATTTTATCGTAAATGATGATTGATTAGGGTTTCTATTCTTCTATGTTGTGTGTAAAATATGTTCTGTATTGGGAATAGGAAAATATTTTTTCGATCGAATATAGTTCAGACCGTTTAATAAAAGTTATTCGAAAAACACCAAAGATACGTACACGTGAAATTTATAAGTGTATTCTGAAATATAATATAGCATAAAAAACGGGACCGATCACAAATCTCTGACCATTTGGGTAGTGTCTGAAATTTATATATATAGTAATTTTTTTGGTTGAAAACAAACTGGAATGGTTTTGATATTTTTTAAGTTTGTTTAGCATTCACTTATACAATATACATTAGTATATTACAAAATAGGTAAACCGGAATTTAACAAATATACACTTCATTTTGAAATGGAAGATTTTTAAGAAGTCTGTGGGCGTATTTTGAAGAATTGTTTTGTATTAACATCGTTTACCGTGATCAGCTACGTAAACTGTCTAACAAATAAACGAAAGTCTTTGAAAGTCAAAAAAGAAGAGAAACTTCTCAAAAACCTTAACCTTATATTTCGAATGTAATTATTTTAACCCAGGTTTTTTTGTAAATAGGTGAATATAATGCATAATATTTCCTTCAGAGGTATTAATTTTTAATGCCTATACCTCCATAAATATTAACGTTAGATCATCGAAATTATATTGAACTATAATGAATTAAAATTCATAGTAAATCCGGCCTTCCCGATTTTCTTTCATATTGGGTTAAAAATCCAAAGAAGCATGGCACCTACTCTAAATTGATTTAGCGACTCATGTCGCTGAAAGAATATGCTGTCTTAAAGATTTTCTAGTTATGACATAATATTATACGTTATATTCTAAAAGACCTTTTCAATTAGATCCTATTCGATTGAGGCCATGGCAAGGACAATTTGATCTGCAATTTCGATGAAAAAGGTAGAACTTAAGAGGGAGATAGAATTGAAAATATTTTCTTTCATATATGTTATATGTTCGTGTATATCTCAAATTGAAAGATATTTGATGATGAGGTTAGTTACAGATGACAAATAATAGTTTATTTTGGTATTATTTCCATTTGTTTATATCAATAAATACAAAACTATGAATGATTCAACCAAATAACAGAAATTTCTTGACATAAATCTTTGTCTTGTGGGAAATATTATATAGAAATACGTCAAGGAATTACGGAGACAGATTTGTCTTAAATATTATTAAAGTTTGGTTTCTATATGTTCAACTAATGAATATTCTTTTATGATCATAAATCCCTCATCAATATTTAAACCGCTTATTCGCACTCCCACCATTGCACACGAGTCGTGCTTTCCCACAGGCGCTCCTCAAATTGTCATTCAACAAGTGTCAAGCATTTATTATGGCGACCACGAAATATTTATGCCGACCCGGCCTTCGGTATGGGTTTTAATACAAGCTGACGGGAAATTTGCTGACAACACGCTTCCTGTCAACTAGGAGTGACAAGTGAACCTTGTTAAAATATATTTACACGGTCTGATGAAAAATACTCAAATTATGAATGTCATTATCCCATTAAACGTTAATGAAATTTACTTTCATTTAAGTAAATCAAAGTTATAAAATGAATATATATAGTAGCATCACAGAAATCATAATAAAAATATTAAATAAAAGCTTATGTTAAATCGCTGCTTCTAAATATAAATAACGCCATCTTATAATTTTACAATAAAATTAAAAGAAAAGGTAAAACGAAAATATTTTAAAAATGCTAAAATAATAAACCAGGATGAATTACCTGAAAAGAATAACGGAAAAAAAATAAAGGGTACCCCTTTTTCGAAAGAGCAATAAAAAAGGGGTCAAATGTGTCGTATTGGGACTGAATTACTCACAGTACGACGCATTCCTTGCATCAAGAAAGAAAAAATATATCAGCTATGGAACAATGTCAAACTGAATACTGTATAAACTAAACATAAGTTATAATCAATATAATATATATATATATATATATATATATATATATATATATATATATATATATATATATATATATATATATATATATATATATATATATATATATATATATATGTATATGTATAGCTAAATTACACAGAATAGTGACGGGTAGAAGCAGCATGGAGATTATGGGCATTATCTTCAATGATTTGTACACTGGAAAGACTTCTATCCGGCAGTGGATGAAGATAAACTCCGATTTTTATAATGTCACTACCGACGTGTGTATGGAAAAAATTACTACATATCCTCATACATTTTTCTTATCTCATATTTTGTTATTTAAAGAGACAATATTTTTATGGCAAGATGACTAAAGTTCTCTTGTTCTGAAATTATATTCTCCCCTGTTGGCATGTTCATTTCATTTATTCTTGTGCGTGCGTGTGTGTGAGTGTATGTGTGTACGTAATAAGTAATTAATGTGCCGTGCATTAAAAATCCGTGCAACAGATTGAAAATATAACAAAAATAATGATATGGCATTATAATGTTGTTAATAATATAAAATTGCGAATGGAAAGTAATAAAAATATGATGAATAAAACTTGTAAAACTAAATAAATGTCAATAACTTGAAGGGAAAATTTAGTGAAAAAAAAATTATCTTGGACAAAATTAAATAGTAATTTGTCTATGTTATCAGCAATTTTAACCGTAGATCGAAATTCCTACAAGCAGAACATTAAAAAACCAAAAAAAGAACAAAAAATTATGAAGTTGAAAAATATAACTCAAGGTTATATCGCCGTATCATGTCTGTTAATTCAAAAAAAGAGTTTAGATTATACAAAGACGTATATTTCGAACATGTCTACCTGTCGAACATGTCTACCTGTTTTAGACTTTGCACCAAATTCTATGATATGTTATCAAATAGATAAAAATTTCCTTCTTTCAAATCTTTATAGTTCCTGGAATTTGCAATGTATGATATAGTCTCAATTATTTTTCTTCATTCCTTGTATTAATTTCACTCATAATTTTTTTTTACTGCTTCATTCTAAACATTGACTATTTTTGTATTTATATTTAAACAAAATCCAATTATGTTAAATATATTCTGCAGATATAAAATTGCTGCGGGTAATAAAAAGCTAATTTAGAGGTAAATTTATATGTTTGAAATTTTGTAAAACGATCTTTTTTCAACGAATCAAAAGTATATGTCAAAGGAGTTGAACTCTTGACATTTGCATTTTGTCCTTGAAATATGATTCAAGATAGAATGGGAGAGCGTAAGAATATTATTTGTTAATTTTTGAATGTTAATTTTTGACAATGCTTAAGCCTCCCCAATATGTACGTAAAAAGAGAAAATGTGTACAAAAACTTTATATTTTGTATGAAGGCTGGTTTATATCAGTACGTACTGATTTCCCAAATGTATGCGTGCGTGTATACGCCAAATTGTAAATTATAATGCTCATTAATAAATTGTGAATAAATAGGTTGAACAAATTTTGTTGAATTAACAGAGTTTTTATAATAAGATTAATATTAAACAAAATATTTTTCATTGTCGTTTGTCCGTGGTATATATATTCTATTTTTATGTTAATTAATAGCGTTTGAAATAACATCCATATATAATATATTTGATTGAAAGTAATATTATATGAAAAGTAAAAAAATAATACATTGGAAACAGAAAAAAAATTACATTGAATTATATTTTTGGGAAGTGAATATTTGCGATTTATTTCTTATAGCATTGCTCCGTCAAACTGTAATTATAATCTGAGAACTCCTAGAAATTTTTTTTTGGAAAGGGCTTGAGACAAATTCAAAATCATATATATTCATTTCGATATTTGTGAAGCTAAAAACACAAGTTCATCTAAGCGATCGTGAATATTTTTGCGTAACTGAATTTTTGAAAAAGCGTTTTAGATGTTCCCAAATTATCTTCTTGGGTCACGATACATTTTGATTATATCATATTTTATATAACAATTTAACCGCAAAACAGGAATGGGGTGGCTCTTTCACCGATAAGAGAAATAAATTAATAATTTCCGGGCTACATCCCAGTGAGTGATCGCATAATGACGTTAAGAATTAACACAAAGCTGTCCCGGAGGAATCCGGTCGTAGTATATGTGCCAACAGTAACATCACCGGACGATAACATCGAAACTTTTTACAGACAGCTGGAGGACATGCTGAAAAGGCTGCCCAAGTGCGACATTACTCTAGTGTTGGGAGACCTTAATGTCAAAGTGGCATGCCCAAAGGCTGATGACAATATGGTCGGGAGGTATGGATTAAGAGAAGGAGTGAGAGAGGTGAAAGATGGGAGCAGTTCTGTCCAGAGAACTCTCTGACCATTATATACATATGTTTTGAAATTCACCTAAGAAGACTTCATATATGGGTATCGTCAGGAGATTGTGCAAGAAGTCTGATTTATTATATTTCAATAAATAAAAGATGAAGGTCATCAATTAGGAGTATAAAAACATATCCCTGGGCCGGTTAATGGAAGCGACCTCAAATTACTGATAGCACAATTCCTCATAAAGCTAAACGGGTGCTGTTGACACCTACATGGTGTGAGTTTTCCATATTCAGATACTCTTTTAAAATCAAAGCGGAAAGTTTTCTTATAAGCAGCGGTGTAAATATTGTCTCACTTTAAAATAGTGTGAAAGATCTTAGTGTGTTTACTTGTAAGGAATCCTCAAACAAGATAACAAAACGTCCACGAAAAGAATGGATATGAAAAAGACATGAGAAGCCATCCAGTTAAAAAAAACCTGTTTATGTTCTGTCGGCAGGGGTTCAACGATTGTGCCGGGGAGATTATAAAGATCACCTTAATTCAAATTGTTAGGCTATTGAGGATCACGCAAAAACTTTCTACACAAAAGACCTATTTTTGAAGGTTAAAAGCATTAATCGAGAACCAAAGCCAAACACATGGGCTATTGAAAAAAATGGCGATAATTTGGTAACTGACGTTAACAAATTGTAGAAAGAATGGCGTTCGTACTGTGAAAATTTATACCCAATTACATCTAGGGAACGTGAGCACCTAACCCTACCGACGAGCGACTTCATCGTGGAACTTATATATATCATCATGGAACTCATGAATATATATATATATATATATATATATATATATATATGTGTGTGTATATATATATATATATATATATATATATATATATATATATATATATTCGTATTAGAGATCAGAAACGCAGTAGGAAAATCAAGTTGCCATAAAGCAGGCGGGAGAGATAGAGTATTCGTCTCTTGAATCTTGCTTGACTTTGCAACGAAGTCTGGCAGACATGTAAATGGCCTGCAGACATGAGGGAGTCTCTGCTCGTTCCATTCCATAAGTAATAATCGATTCGAGCATGTGGAAACTATACGACTGTGGCCTTGATATCTCATGCCAGTAAAATTATGCTGTACATAATCACTGAGAGATTGACGTCATACTTACAGTGGTAAATACCAAACCAGCAGGCCGAGTTTAGCAAGGGCCGTGGCACTAGAAGACAAATCGTGAACATGAGTCAGATCATTGAAAAGAGCCGGGAGTTCAACGTGATAATGCTAAGGTCTTTTTTGAATATTCTAAGGCATTTGATTGTGTACGATGGAATTGTGCATGGAGAGTCCTACTGAACATGTGCGTGCTTGTGCATTTAATAACTTTAATAGTAAACTTTATTAGTAATTTTAATATATGTGGAAAATTCATTATTAGGAGGGAGTTAGAAGAATGGGGGCGTGTGGCATTTCAATAGGTTGTACTAAATTTAACAATTCAAGATAAGAGGACGACAATACTTCTTTTGCAATGTGAGAGAAAGAACTAACTATCTTGTTAAAAAGAGTCGAGTATGTAAGTAAGCAGGTCGAACTCTCAGTAAACCGAGCTAAAACAAAGGTAATGGTTGTAGATACGGGTGACCAAGTTTCACGGACAAGATAGCTTGTGACCTACAGTTTGTCAGCGAGTTCGTATACCTGGGATTTCTACTCAATGAACAGGGAGGAAGCGATTGAGAAATTCGAAGAAAAACGCAGTCAAACAAATATGGTTATGGCAAAACAGAAAGGTCTCTAATAATATCAAAATGAGAATAGCAAGAAGATTAGTAGTCTCGCTTTTCCTTTATGGTTCTGAGTTGTGGACAATTCGATCTATAGAGCGCAATAAGATAGATGCATTAGAAATGTGGTGCAAGAGAAGGATGCTGCGCATGTATCGGATGACCAGAAGAACGAACATATCGATTCGAAACAACTCAGATTCAAAACCATAATGTCCACCATCTGCTACTAAAGAATCTTCTTCTTTGGTTATACTGCATGCAGGAAACCAGGTAACTACTGCTACTAAAGGATCTGCTTCTTTGGTTGCCCTGCATGTAGGAAATCAGGTAACTTAGAGAAGGAAATAGTTATCGGGAAAGTCAATGATAAACGACCCCACGGTAGATTTCCTACCTGATGAACTGACCAGGCCACTACAGTCATAGGCCTCCCAATTACATTTATTATCAGGAAAGCCGAGGACGCGGCTGAATGAAAAAAAACTAATAAACCATCAGGACTTTTTAGGATCGATACGACTTTCAGAAATAAAAAATGCTGCGTTGAAGGAAGATGTGGCAATTAATAATGAAACAATTAAACACGCTTGTTGTCCAGAAAATGTTCTATACATATGGTCCTAAATGTATATAATTTCGACTTAAAATGTGAAAATAAATTTTCATGACCCAGACTAGAATTTACGTAGTTGTCGAATTTATTATATATATATTAAAATAGTATATGCGCAAAATCAGGCATCCAGTGGATTTAAATGGATGTCAGACCGGAAGTATTCTAAGCATATCCTGAACAGCGTATATAAAAAAAGAAGTTAAGTGAGGGCGTTCTTTCTAACAGTTATTTAATTGTATTGTATTTTTGGTACCCTCTTGAAAGAAGAATCGATAGGATTGATGTCCGTGGCTATTGGATATATCCGAATAATGCTGTCGACACATTTCAAATATTAAGCTTAGAAAGCTCCATTTCATGGAAAAATTTATTATTTTTGTATATGATTGTTAACTGACACGAATTGATTGTTTGATTTATATTATTCAGTGAATTATATATAAATTATAAGAATCGAGCCGAAAAAAAGCAGTTTGTTTTATTTACAGAAATTGAAACGATAATGAAAAAACGTTCAAATTAAGTAATAAAACGTCAAAGAATTGCACAGAATGCAATAAAATATCTGTACGTCAAATTCACGAATAAAAATATAGTGATATTTGTTATACCGTCCGTTATAAGTTCTGATTAAGTTAGCCGTGTAAAATGTTATAGATGCTGCATTGCCGTTTCAAAAAACTATACAGGATTATCAACAAATTCCACACAATATTTTCCTCAATTAACCTTGACATGCTAATTATTATCGATATTATGTTATTACTATTACTATACTTCACTAAATGAACATATCTATATTTGGGGTTCCGATCACCAAAATTAAGAAACGATCCCGGTCGTCCGTTTATCTATAAAAGCCCTATTTCAGAAACGGTTTAAGCTATTTTGATTTTATTATTTTGACTAATTTTGGCCTTATAGTAATATAAATAATTCAATTTCCTTGACGTGGTCAAATTGCGTTAATTTATAAATATAAATTGAAATATTTAATGGTGGTTTGAAATGGATTATATTGCGTTGTCTCTGATGATATTTTTTTAAAGGTATTGATAACATATTTTCGAATATTTGTAATACATTTACTTTTAAAGTACAAAACAATGAAAAACAACTTATTTTTATATACGCGCCTGTGTTATATTTTTAACTAAAAGGCAAATAAAAATAACAATTAAAATTTAATATAATATAGACGATATTTTTTTGAAACGATTAAAAAATAACCAGTTTCAATGTTTTTATTTTAAAGTGTATCTATTGCTTAAATTAATTAATCAATTAATTTAAAAAATTTAATAATTGAAAATGTAATATGTTAACTGACAGCACGGATATCTGAAAAATTTACTAATTGAAAATGTAATCTGTTGACTGACAATATGAATGTATTCGTTCTTTGCTTTCAAAAGGAATATCTTCTTTGTTATTTTTGAATTGTACGTGCTTTTTCGAAGACTGTCAAGTCTGTGAGTTTCATGGATTAGTATGTTATATGTGTGTAGACAGGAGAGAACGAGACACAATTTGCACTTTGTTTCATTTTATTGGTTCACCGAAATAACGTTTAAAAACTTGCATGAAAAATAATGTAACTTTCATAAAAAAAAAAGTTTTGGATAATTTTTTTATTATTGTGGTAATTTCCTGTTATAAATGTAATATATATTCTCGTAACACCTCAGCTAATCCAACCCTAAATATACTATACTCTAAAGGTAATTGCTGGTCTTAATTTTTTGTAATTACAAATACCCTAAAGGTATTTGCAGGTTTTCATTTTTTACCAGACTTATACATACGTTTTGGGCTTTTTCATGTTTTAAATTGTCGATTTGTTTTCAAGTTTTATTAATAAGTATTTTTTAATTTTTTCGACATATATATTTATTTTACATGAATCATTGATAGTATCATCGTACTAGTTTATTTTTAGTTTTTGAATAACCTGAGGATATCTTTCATAATATAAAAATAATGATCTCTCATCTCATAATTCAATTCGCTCCCGTATTTTCTTCTTAGGCAGGAGAGGTCACGTAATTAAAATAAAAAATACCTCAAGAGTTTGTCCAAAAAATTACGAAGCTCTAAACTAATCGTTACATTTTGAGAAAAAAAAGTTTTTAAAACTTCTATGTCGTGTTTGTTAGTAAAACTCAAAACTCTTTCGTAATCTGATGGAAAATGGAAATAATAAGATGAAGATGCGTTGCCGATAGTTATATTATTTCTTTATCTCACGACGGAAAATTGGAATTGAAAATGAAATGACAATCATGTAAAATGAAGCGATGTTAGGTTAAATTGAAACAGATTTGTTTGGTTTATATCTTGGAAAGTCAGTTTGGGATTAAATTAGACCTGGTTGGGTTAAATGGAGTAAATTTGGGCCTAGCTGAATTATTTTGGATTACGTTTGATTATGTTGGGATAGGGTGGGTTATGTCGATTTAGCTTGATTTTAATTATATTAGATTAAGATAAATTGGGTAGTGGGTAAGAATGGATTACGACAGTTTACGTTAGATTAGTTAATAATAAGTTAGGTAAGGTTTATTTAGGTTGGGTTATGTCAGACTAGGTTAAATTAGGATTAGATTTATTGAAATATTTTAATCCGATTAGATTGTTTAAAATGAATCTTATTGATTTAGAAGATAATATTTTTCCTAGAAATATTAATGAACTACTTTTCCGTGTAATATTTTAAAATAATTATTCAATAACCTACCTATAACTTATACTAATCCATTCGGTTACATTGCAAAACAAGTCCGTTTATTGTCCAAGATTTTCTTATAGCAGAACAAAATGTTAATTATATTAATTTTCAGTATGGTTCTACAGAAAACATAAATTTTTCGTTGTCACAAACAGTTTACGCGTGGTAGCATTGCGAAAAATAAATTTTGAAACTAACTTAATTTGACCGTTTCTCCTTAACCATACGAGATTTGATATATTTGATATATTTGACACCCAAGTTTTATATCGATAATTAAATAAGGGTAAAATATTTATTTCCGCTATATTCTGAATGTTGTATTACATACGTTCTATTTCTTTTTTCTAATTTGCTTTTAATCTAATTATATTAGTTTATTTATTCTTTCCGTGATTATCCCTTTTACATATATTCTTGTATATTTCTTATAAAAAATAACAATATTTCCAATAAATAATGTACCAAAATTTATATGAAATTAACTTTTTTGTTGTATAATATTGCTGTCCTTATAATTATTTGGAAATTTTTCAATTATAGACGCAAAGTTTCAAGTTTACACTGATGTAATCAATTCACTCGATGTTTCTAGATTAAACAATATTGATTTTCATTGTTCTTAAATCACGCTAATTATACTCTACGGATTATGATGAAATTTGGTACCATAATAGTGTACACTTTTTAACATCACTTAGGATATTTTTATTCGAATATTATAGATTTAAAAAAAAATGTCTTATTGAATATTAAATATTGATGATGTCAACACTATCTCTTAATGTTTAATTTTTGGTAATAATGATGAAAATTTTGACAGTGAAAAAAGTAATTTGAAATATTTATATATTGTATTAAGGTGTAAGTTATTTAAAATATTATTTTTTTTCTTTCGGACCAGTGAAATTTTAATTCGAATTTCCTTTATTATTAATATTTAGGTCTCCTTAGCTACTGTAAATATTACGTACAGTTTTTCTTTTATTGTACGTAATTTTTAACGGTAAGTAAGGAGCCACTATAGCTTGTATGGTTATAAATTGATAGAATTTAACCTGCAGTTAATTAAAAAAAATTTAATAACACTTAACACCAAAATTAGCGTAATTAAATTATAACTTCGACAATAGGCATAATAAACGACTCGTCCAACTGTTTGAGAGTCGATTTTTTGTAACATTGTAATGACATAACATAGCTCAGAAATCAAATGTGAGGAATTTATCAAACAAATTTTATTGAATTGAAGACTACCGGTTACTATAACTGGTACCATAAATGCTTTCAATATGTATCTTAAAGTATTCGGAAACTGTGTTGACTGCATTTTAATTCTATTCTAGCCCTCGATTGAGGCTTATATCACAAATTATTACCAAAATTATTTTTACTTTTTAAAGTTGTTACAAAATATTAATTATAATTATAGAAGTTTTTTTATAATTTGCTGAATTATGTCACTAGTTATGTAACCTAACCTAACCTAACTATGCAGGTTACATAGAATCGATGAATAATGTAAAATTTTTAAATTGTTTAAAAACCTTTCTATTGTCAAAATTGGGCCCTATTCTCTATCTATTATGATCAGTGTAAAATCTGTTACCTTCAATTTTTCGCATCTATATTCTCTATAAGCTCTATTATATTTTGTATGTATTCAAAAATATAATGTTTAAAATTTATCGAATTACTCAATAAATATCATTCTTTTAACCACCGCATAACAGGAACAACAAAACCTATTCCACCTACCCTTAGCCTTTGTCATATTATTGTTACTAAACTACGATGTTCGTTTAGCGGAAGACGACTCTCCACGTTCATTTGGATCCGAAAGTCGTTACTACATCCATTTCCTTTTCGTATTTAGGCAATCATTATTTAGACCATTGTTGACAATAGTTGCTATTTTTGGGACCAAAAGGAAGAAATTTAACAAGTGATTACGGGAGCAATCACAGTAGTGGATTTTGTATTTACTCCCGTTGAGTTATATTTAATATCATCATTTTAGCCATTGCACTTACTAATTTATATTTCTTTTACGATAATATTACTAAATTTATGACTAAGTATTATAATTTAAAAACTAAATTATACTGTAGTACAAAATAATAACACATGTCTAGTAATTTATTTACACTAGAAATGTGTAATTATACCACCTTAAAGCACGAAATTTCAATCAATTTCCGTTTTAGATACCGGTATTGCAAAAAGTTAAAAATTCTGCGAACTCAAATTAATTATTATCAGATATGCAAAGCGAAAAACTTGACCAAAACTCAAGAACGAAATGTTTTCATTTAATAAAAGAAAAAATAAATAATTTAAGTAAAATATCTCATAAAGGCGGAAAAAAATTAAAACCTCGCACATGAAATGCAAGTCAGTTGAAAATACAAAAGAAAAGTTACAATGTAGTCTCAATAACAAATATCGAAGGCACTTATTCTGAATACTTGAAATTATCAACTTATTCTCGTGACTACTTGAAACAATTAGGCATTAACATATTTTTAGTACGATTTTCTTTATAACATCCACCAAAACCCACAAAAACAAGGTGCTTATTGGATCGGCTCGTAAGTGGATTACCTTAATAAGTCGACATAGAGACGATCGGCTAACGGTACAAGTGTAATCGAAAGGAGTGCCCCACCTTATTGATTTACCAATGAGTATTTGCTTGAATTGACATGTAACTCACTTGAAATACTCTATCCAAGGGCTGCATTAAGATCACGTGTACTCATTTGAAACCTATTACAAGCGTACTTTTAACAAATTAAAAAAATCAAGAATGTGAATAGTATAGTAAGATATTGTTCGGTCATCCCATTATAACTATGATCAGTATTCAGATTCTGAAAGGAATGTGCATGTTTTTGTTGTGCCTATTTCTTATAACCCATCACATTGAGGACGTGGAGTGAGTTATTTATTTTTCTAACTGAGCGACTGATTGATTGTCTAAATAATTGATGTATCAAAGCATAGCCGAAACTACTGGGTCTAGAGACATGACGTTTTTTAAAACAATTTATTAAGTATCGTGAGTATTATCTATGGAAAGATGTTTTTCAGTTTCGTTAGTCAGGGGATGCAATTAGCTCACAAATATCAATGTATTAAAAATATTCATCACGAAATTTAGTAAAAAACGACTTTCCAATCGTTTTTTTACTAAACTTCGTAACGATGCTAAAAAATTAATAATTAAATACGAGTTTTACAATACTTTCCAAATCAATATCTAAAGTGTTGAAATTATATTTACATTTCACAAAGCAATATAATAATTCAATGTTTATTTCAATTTAATAAACGGTCATTTAATTTATGTATTCCTTACACATTGTAGCCAGACAATAATATCCTTCTTCCTAATTCAATCGTTAATGGTGAAAATGAGCATTGAAAATTTTTGTAAAAAATATTAACTCGAAATTTCTTGAAAGTAATATAAAAAATTAAATAAATGAACGCCCATATGTTTTAAGGACATTAACCCGTAAAATGGTGTAACGGAGATTAAACAATTTTTAATGGATTACAATTGTTAAACGGTTTAAAAAATTTTGACAACTTTTTTATATTATAGGTAGCCATTAAAAAGAGGTTTTTCAATTTGCAAACCCCCCAAAAGGTGAAATAATATTTAATAATTCATGTGGAAAAAATTGTACATTAACTTGAAAATATGTAAAATTAGTCTCAAAATAAATAATCAATGCCTTATTTTTCAATAAATCTATAAAAACTTAAATTTTTTAAAAGTATAACATTTTTCGATTATTCCATTAATTTAGGGCAAACATTGCTTATACTATAAAGAAAGCAAAGAAGGAAGATTTTTTTTTCAAAATTCAGCCTCTAAAGGATTAATTATATGTTTCTGTTACGTCATATTTTCTTAAAAGATTCTCCAAGAATATATAATCGAATCTAGAATCTCAATTGAAAAATAATGGAGCCATTGTATCCGTCCGTTTGTCAATATATCCTAGGGACATAACAGTTTTCCGCGCAAAAGTTAAATTACCATAGAAGTAACGCATACTAAATCGTATCTAATACTAAAAAATATTTAATATTCCCAAATATTCAAGCAAATTTTTGAAAAGGTACTCTAAGTTTTTTAAACAGTAATTAAAAAAGCTACTCTCAAATATTCCAAACCGAATTATTTAAACCTTTATGTAATATATTTCAAGTTAAAAATAAATACATTTTTTTAGAAACCGTTTGGTATATAAACTTAAAGTTTGGCATAATAATAAAGTACATCAAAAGGTATTATCAACACTTAAAAACATTTCCCTTATATTAAAAACAGTTAAAATTAAAAAAATAATAAATAGGGTTACTTGAAATTTACTTAAATATCAATAATTAAAAACCTCATGGTATTTTTTTATTTTTTCGATATTTTTGTACCCAGAAATTTTTGAGGAAGCAAATGAAAAAATTTTTTTTAAATTTCTCATGTCGCACAATCAATTGAGAGAGCAAGTTACAATTTCAAAATTTTTCTCCGCATGTAATATTTAATTATATCCTGATTGTAAACATTTGTGTTTCTAAACAATCTTTGCAGTTTTTAGATATTTACGATATATTAACTTTCTTTTTTTATTCTGACTATATATAATCTTCCTAGGATTATGTTACATGCTAACAAAGGAAACTGGAATAAAGAAGTAATTGGATGCCAAAATATTCGTTCAGATACGTTAAATACCAGTTTATTCTATATTAATATTCAAAATAGTAAGAAAATATTTCATTCTATTACAACCTTAAAAGTTGCTGCTTATTTCAATGTTTTATATCTTCAATCAAAACTATTTTCAATTTTTAATGACATTCAAAATTACTTTTTTAATGACATTCAAGGGTTGTCACTTTAAATTAAATATTTACTGAACAGGCTGACCCAATTTACACCACATTTACACCAGTCTGCCCCGTTGATGGAGGCTCGTGGATTCGGTTAAGGATGCCATCAACCGGACTCAGGTCTGCTAACATCTTCTAATGAAGGACATTTTCACACTTAGCCAAACAATCACTCAGTTCACTTATAAAATACACTGAAAATAAGTTAGAATAATTTTGTTCGAATATTACAAAACATCACTTTGAATCACACGGTTTTACTATATTACAAATACATTTTTGTAAAACATCGATGTGGTAAATTTTAAGCAATAGAAGCTTGATAAATACTATATATGTCTTGGGATTCTATATACCTTTTCCTAATTGATACCAACAGAAAATCCCATTAACACATTTTTGTGAAACTATTCGAGCAAAAAAATTCGATTTACCAGTTTGAAACACTTCAGTGTGAGAAATTAAGTCTAATCCTAGATTTGAAATAACAGAATAAAATCATAAATATGTTAATATTTTGCCTGTCTATAAATTTTACATAAAATTTTAAACAAAATAAGAATACCAAGAATAAAATATGTAAATTATGTGAATTTGCGTTACTCGGCAAACATTGGATCTTTAGAATATTCATAATTTATTTTGTAATGCGAGTGATTTAGGTTACGTTTACCATTCGTTTTTATGTTAATGTTATATCTAATGAAGTTTATTAACAGAATGCCTGACATAATGATATACTAATCAATCGCCATTAGTTCATGTGTTTGTTACTGAGAGTTTAAAGAATTCGAAAAAAAAATATTCACAACATCGACCTTTATTGCAACAAGGAATTTTATCAAGATTTTAAAGATCATTATAATGACATTATTTTCTCACTCTTTTTAAGATGTTTTCATGGTTAAAAATCCTTTATCAGTTTTATCTTTAATGATTCGTGCTTACTTTTGAAGAATCAGGAAAAGATCTATCTGTGTATTTAAAATAAACAACAATATTTTATTAACACCTGGAAGGGATGCCTTATATCTATATTTTTCATGGGCCCTTATGAAATATATAAACCTGTTTTTAAAAAACGCGAGCTAAAGCAGAGAAGTAATTCGATAGTCTTTACAATTTAGAACAGTTAATTTTAGTTACTGTAATAGAATAAAACAATTAATAACAGAATTGGCTATATTCTGTGATAAGGGAACAGAACTAGCAGAAAAGTCTACCTTAAGTATTTTCTTTGCAGTACGATAAAAATGTTCTTACCACACGATGCGATGCTAACGTGCAAACTGATATAAATCTAATGGAGTGTGCGTAACGCCTATTTCGCGTTGACAGTATCAGTCACGCAATATGTGCTTGATTAATTGGGCGGTAGATAGTGTTAACACAATAATAATATTGTATAATAATATATTTTATATTTAGCAGAGTGAATGTCACATCTATTTAATTTTATTTAAATTGCATTTTTTTTAATTTTTTTAGTTCTGAGGTACGCGTTAACGTTTGAAATAATATTTTTTATTTTACGTTGTTAAAAATACAAATGCGACAAAGAATGCCTTTTAATATTTTATGATAAGTTCACCTAAAACCACTTCATTAACCACATCGAAGCTATTACGTTTAAAAGATTTCGACGCACCTTAACGGGTTATTTAGAAGGACATTTTAGTGACTAGATAATTTTGGATTTAGTCATTATTTCTGAAGTCCTCGGTTTACTGTTAATAAGTTTCCCGTGTCGACTTTCATTAGCGGGCGGTTAGTTTTTTTTTTTAAACCAATTTGTGTACATAATTCATTGGATATTGTTTCCATAATAATAAAAATGATAAAACATCATATGGTATAAGCAAATCATGTAATCCTAATGTAAATTTTAATTTTTATAAACTAGATTTATTAACTAACGTCCAATAATAATTTAATTGTTTTTAAATATTGGTTCAAAAAGATAAAATAACTCTTTTTAAAAAAGAAAGAAAATGGAACCTTTATAATATTACTAACATATCAACCCATCTGTTGATCACAGCCGATTTTGACTGTATATATTTGACATTGTGTCAACTGAGAATATTAATCTGCGTATACTGCAATAAATACCTCATTGAAGCAATAATATGGAAGCATATGCTGACGAGAAGTTTTTATAATTTTCTCTGTGTGTATTAATTAAAACGTAGTAACTTAAAAAGCGAATTTCATGGATGTAAATATTTTTCAAATATCTACAAAAGTATGGGAGGGAACAAGGGGAAGGCCCCTTGTTTTTGAAATGCTTATAGTTTAAATTAACAAAAACGGCGTTACTAAACACCTACAGTATAATTATAGCGCTAGTGCTATTTTTTTCATTTTAAATTGAATTATTACATGGGATGTAATATAGGTGTTAACATGGTTAAAATTATATTATTGCGTGTAAATAATTTATTAGAAATGTTAGCAACTTCAAGAAAATTTAAAGTTCTTTGAAAATCATGATAGATGGAGAGAATTCGATTAGCTTTTTGAAGAGTTAAATTGAAAATTTGACGCTTCTTTGAAAATACGCACTTTATGTAGTTAATTAAATCTTCGAATAATAATACATAATTATGTTTAGAATGTATTGTGAAATATCTTTTAAGAATTTGTATTCAAACTTATATTCACACCAGTAGAACCACCGATATTTTTTAACCCTCATGACCGCCATCAATACTAATTTGTCCGCCCATACACTTTTCGTATTGTGTTACTAATTGTTGTGAGACAATTTTAATAAAAAAATCATCGAATTAATGTGAATAAAATAATTTTTCATTTTTGGTACGAAATTTTACGTAGTAGACCAAATTTCATATAACAAAAAAATCAACATATTTTTCAGGAATATAAATGTATTAAAAAAATAATAAATCTCGGGCATATAATATTTGAAGAAGTTTCAGTAATCCTAATTAACTGGCGGAGATAACTTGGTGCGGTTTAAATAAAGAGTTCAAGTGAGAATATACTAGCTTCTTAAGCATTTATTTATACGTCCACTTCAACAGGTAATTGATTTTTGTAAAGCAGTTAAGAAATTGCGTCACGCGTTTGTTTTGTGAAGTATTTAAAAAATTGCGTCACGATCGCATTCTACTCTTCAGCATATCAGACGATCATACATATATATATATATATATATATATATATATATATATATATATATATATATATATATATACGTATATGTATATGTATACATGGTACAATTTAAATTTGTACAATAATTTCAACTATAGAAATCAATTACAGACTCTGGCAACATACTCCATATTCTGTTTTACCTTTACAAAGTAAAAAATGTTCAGCGCATGTATATACTAAAGGGACATGACCAGAAAATAATGTAATATTATATTAATGGCCACAACTTGTGGTTCAAGGTAAGTTTACTTTTTTTCAAAACCCATTGATCAGATATGGGTGAAAACGTTTATTTGTATATTTAAAACTAATTAAAGCCAATAATGTTCAACGCTGTCGTTTAAAGCGTGAAAAAAAAAGAATTATTGAAGTTATCCCGGGATGAAATTGAATCACTGGCGGTTCTAATGTTAAACATGAATGATTTTCGTCTGTCCTTTACAGATTGTTCTCTCGTTTGGTTTACTTTATGATCATTTTTCCAGTTTATATCTTATTCCATATATAGAAAAGTAGCATCGAAACTAAACGTAATAAAGTAGAATGGAGTTGCCCACTATTGCCTTGGGCTGGTCTCACTAAATAATTTGAATTATAATTGAATATGTTTAGCGTTAATTTGTGTAGAAATTCATTATTCACAATTGAATGAAATTACGTGATGTAGTATTATTTCTACTTTCTTTAATTTCTTTACCACGACCTAGGTTTCTTTGTATTACAACATCTTCAGGTGGGATATTAGCAAAGATATATTTGCTAATATCCTACTTGAAGATGTTGTAATACAAAGAAACCTAGGTCGTGGTGAAGAAATTAAAGAAAGTAGAAATAATACTACATCACGTAGTTTCATTTAATTGTTGAATTATAATATTTTGCGAGCGTAAGTTATTTTTTTTATGTTTCCATACATGAAAAACAAAAATAGTATGACTGTCTGTGTATAGCTTTGGATAGCAATATAAAGCCTAACTCTATTATAAGGATATCAAAATCGTTTTTTTTAAGTTTTATTCAGGACAGTTAGGCAGTATATTTCTAAAACCAATACGATTAAATTTCGTAAGAATTATTGTCATTTATCCAAATTGATTGGTTGATTCCTTAATTCATATTTGTAATAAATGTATAATTTAACGGTTACATGGTCTTAATTTTATTTTTATATGTTTGCTTTTTGCATAATGAGACTGTTAGACCTATTGAAATATTCCAATGATTTATGTTTTATCCTAGCAATGGACATAAATGTTTTATAGTGTTTAGACTTGTGACTTTGGCTAACTATTATTTCTGTGCTTTTTTTTAAGAAATTATTCAATTTACAAGTTATTATAAAGTAAAATATAATATTTTCAATTTATAGGCAACCGAAATCCCATATTAAAAAAACGAGATCTACATAAGACCACCCAAAAGTAAATCTGCCTTTTCTAATGTCACAACCGTTTTTGTCTTAGTTTAAAGCAAAAACTAGGAATTTAACATAGTGATTCGAAATACCAGCCCACATATACCTATAATCGATACTCAAAAATATTCGTAAGGTAATCTAAAATAGAAGCAAATGGAGGGAGCAAAGGGACTACTCGATTTTTTGATTAAATTTCATATGTCGCGTGATATGTGAATTGAAATATAAATTTAGAATTTTATCTAAGACAGTTTTAAGTTTTATTGCGACAATTTTCTGTAAATTTTAAAATGTTGAGAAAGGTTCGGAAAATTAATTTTACATTTTCCAACACTGACTGGGAAAATATCAAAATAATTGAAATGTTTATAAATTTTTGTTCATCTCATTATATGCAAATATGAAAATTTACTCCAATAAATTAATTACAATAGTAAAAAAGTGACAGCAAAATTTCGCGTTGAAATGGTTAATAAAATGGTTCTTTCCGTATATTACACATGTAGGTGTATTGTACTTGCAGTGCATTGCATTTAGAAATATAAAATCAATTAGAACTTTAAGAAAAAAAATAGCACGTATAAGTTTATTACCTGAATATAACCATCAGAGTTTTATCTCTACTTAGCCGTATCTTAATCTAGTAACAAAAAACATATTATAAATCACGGTTATAGTAATGACAATTTGCCAGTGTACCAAATTTCCAAGCGCCAGTGTTACCAAATTTCACATAACATATATATTGCTTTGATCGCTGTAGCTGGGGCTAAATTCTGAGAATGCTTCTTTATTCATAGTGTCCATAACACTGAGAGCATTGAATTATCTCTTTTTAGTGGTTGGATTTTTTAACGATAACAGCTAGGCAAAGGTATAATTTAAATACTGATTTACTTCACCTGATGAAACTTAATTTTTTAGACAGTCGTATTGATTTTTGGATAAGATTATATGTGAATTTTACATAATTTTGTTAAGCATTTGTTTCCCTTGTCGTTGAATTACTATGGATATAATTGAATGTTCTTAGAATATTTTCAAAAGTGCCGAAATTATTTTGTTACCACTTAATTCAGCAGTTAACTAGATTTTCTTAATTGAATGGAACAATATTTTAGGAAATTTTAAGGTTATTGAGGCAAAATAAAATAAATATTTTTTTAATTTTTCGATTTAGTGTTTACTGTTAATTTTTTTTTATAAATTAATGTGAGCAATGCATGTCTCCGCCGTCAATAGTCTGTGAGTTTTTTTAATCATCCTCATGAAATTTCTTAAGTAATTTTTTTATATGTATTTTTTATTCCAGGGTAATGTTTTTGTTTACGTCAAGAGTTATATTTTGACCGCTTCAGGAGAAATATTTTGTTCACACTATGCAGGCGACCTTTATAAAAAACAGGTTACCGATAATTTCATATTACCTTGTTTGTTCGTTAACTAGTATTTTAAAGTACCTGCTGGCTTCGAATAACTTTTACATATATATATATATATACATATATATATATATGTATATATATATATATATATATATATATGTATAAGTTATTCGAAGTCATCTACTGATTAGATTCTTCTCACTAGTACAGACGTCGGCGAGTTAGAACAATGTAAAAATTGCGTCAATTCAGTATTTTTTCAAGCATATATTTATAAACACAAAAAATTGGTCAAACACTTTAACAAAATCCATACACAACACGTAAATGTATGCTTAGCGATTTTTATCTTCCAATAAATATCTACACGAGCGTAAATATTTTGCTGGCCGCAACGAGTTCGCGCCAACTCCCTCACCCATCATCCATGCCCAGCCGATTATTCAAGCATGCTTTTATGTTCCATCGGGCAATTTGTATTAAGTTTCGCTCATAATTTGACTTCCAAAAATGTATGCCATATTATCCAGTTGCAATTTTGATCTCGAAGTTGTTTTTTGAAGTGTTTCTAAATTGTGCATCCTCACCTAGTTATCGCATTAAGACAAATTATTTAGACTTATAAAATACTTATTAAATATATTAAGACTAAATTATCCAATGACATTAATAAAAACCTTTGCATTAATTTATTTACGTTTTATTCCTCTTCGATGTGACTATATTAAAGTATACGTTTTGTAAAGAACTACGGATGAAACTAATTTGATTTTTTTGTATACCATTTTTAACATCATGTTATATAAGCGTCAGTTATGGTTTTCATAAAAAAGGAAATGAAAAATGAAGAAAATTATGTGACAAAAAAAAATTATTCTGATCTTATTTTCAAGTGTCTTGTTGATTTTATATTCAAGTTATTCTTTTCACTTTTCGCTTACCCCATAATTATTTCCCTGTACGCCTGTTATAGATTGCACTTGGATTCCAATGTAACTTTTACTAAACAGCGTTGTGTGGAAAGAAGTTTTTTTTATAACTTCATCAAATAATCTTTTCAAATAGATTTTTGTCAAAAATATTTAAATTTAACTTCCCTTAAAGAATTTAATGAAAATACATGTTAGGAAAAATTTAATTTTCTTTTCACTTATACCTCAAGAAAGAGGTGTAAAGAAAATATTTTAAAAGTAATTAACGCTTGCGATTTTGGTGTTAAATATAATATATATTTTATGTAAAATGTCGACAACAGGTTTCGCAAATACATATAATGCCTTTGATATTAATTAAGTTAACTTTTAACTCACATATATATTTTTTTATTTGTAGAATATTTCAATGTCGAAACATTAAACGTAAAACAAACTTTCTTGTATCTAAATCACGAATTGATTTACTATTACGTAAATTTTAATAAATATATTTGCTACCAGTTAATGAAACAAATACGATTTAGGTCGATTATCGGTGAGTATAAAGTGGTTACAAGCATATAGAAAATAATAACATAATAAATATTGACATGATAATATCAGAAAACGACAAATATACGAAAATCAGAAAACATAAAATCTAAGTTTATATGTTATTAAAAGCCTTAGAGGTTATTACTGGGTTGTGAAATTTGTCATTCATAAGCTATAAATTGTTTTATATGTAAGCTGTCAATAAATTGAAAAGCACACACACGAACACACACACACATGAACACACACACACAGAGACAAACACATATAGATATATGTAAATATTTATAATACATTTATCGATAATTCATCCCATGGTGGTTTTCTAAACTTCAAAGAAATTTGAAGTAAAATTAAACTAAAAACTATCGAAAATTTAAAGAAACATGTTAGTATCTCTTGCTCTCACTCTCACGACGTGCTTTTTTCTAGAACGATGTAAGGTTTTCCCGTAGAGGAGATAGTAATCCTCATATATTCTTTGTATATATTTTGTAATAAGTCTTTTATTAAATCTATTTGCGACCTTTTTATATATGACCCGTTTATTTAATTTTCAGACATCCAATATAACTGACACGTTTGAATTATTTACTACTTATATAATGATTTTTTTGTTTGTCTTCTTATTATATTTGCATCCGAAAAATTCATATCCTTGGCTGGTATAATAAAAAAAGAATGAAATTACAAATGTTTTACACACTTTTCTTCAATAACCCAAATAATTTTTAATATATACTATTATTAACTGTACTGGCGCGGTTGACACATTCATCTAAATCGACTAACTTGTTTAGAATATGAATTCTAGAAACTATAACAAGGGCGTTCACAGGAACGCACACAAAATTCAACACAATTTCACGCTTAACTGCCGTATATTTAAAAAAAAATTAAACGGTATGTAATTGACCAGCTATGTAAAAAATATTTAATAAGTAATGTTTTACAAGAGCAAACGTTATTAATCATGCTGGTAAGAAAAGCGAAAATACTTGTATATAATAGCATTTGCGTTATCACTTAAGGAATTATGAAATACTGTCTGTTCCAGCCATATCACCCGCCGGTATAATGTCTGCATGCGAATGGCGTGCGGTTGCCCCGCACTTTATCACAGACACATCTACCGCTCTTGCTACACCGTCACTTCAGCACCAAGGTTGGGTGAAGCTATAGGTGAAGAGGTTTCGATTAAGATTAAACTTTAATTTTATTCTTGTGACCATTTGTATATTTCTACGACTATATTTGTAAGAATAAAATAATATTAATACTCCAATTAATTCAATTACAAAAAATAAAAGGTTTTCCAATTTATTTCCAAAATTCTTAGCATGAAATTCTTAGTGCGAACTTTTGACTAAAAATTTTCTAAACGAATATAAACAGAATTCATTAAAATTAATTATCAGTATTGATTAAATGACTCCAGAATTTTTCAATAATAACCAGTAACCTCATATTTTTAGAAGTGGGCTGAAAGAGATATTCACTTTTTTTCTTCTACTACCTTATCCCTTTTTCCTATTTACGGATATACCTAAATTATTTATTAACTTAATTAAAATTTTTGTTCTATACTTTCATTATAAAATAATATATTGAAATCATGTAGTCTTTTACAATAATATGTTCTCAAATACTGGTCTTTTGGTTTACTGGTCTTTTGATTTAAAGGGTAATTTTACGGATTCTGTAGGATTTCGTTTTTCTTCGAATGTATAAAAAATAAACCTTCATAATATCATTAAAAGGTCAATCGGTTCGTTCTCTTGTCTCGTTTAATGAAACTTGAGAATTGTTGAAAATGTACCCAACGAGCACGCTCCTAATATCCCCCAATATTACTGTTAATATTATATTAATATAACTTTATAATATATTGACATACATCCACATCTTCCTTAAATTCCTTTCATTCCTTTCCTTCTAACGATTTGCTCGATTCTTTACCTGACGATACATTTTTCGATACTTCCAATAATCCTTCGATACATAATATAATTCAATCTGATTTTATCTCAAAACCAGATCTTCATTTCTGCCCCATCAAAGCCCAGAGTATTCCGTGCCATTATTCAGATTTCATTAACTGTTTTGGAAATCTGAACTTTCACGCATGTCTTGTTAATGAGACCTGGCTCAAAGCTTCACTCCCATCAAATTTGTACTCACTACCAGGTTACGTTTTAATACGTAACGATCGTACTTCTAGACGTGGAGATAGTGTTGCTATATATCTTCGAGCTGACCTACCCTTCAAAATTATCGCAAGATCTTCCACTGGATGCACGCCCATAATGGAATACTTATTTGTCGAAGTAACTTTTTTCAAGCCAAGTTACTACTCGGTGTCGTATATTCTCCTCCTGATGTTTCGTATTTCGGTGATTTTGAAAGTATAGTTGATCACTACCTGCCTTTATATCCCCATTCATTAATTTTGGGTGATTTTAATACCTGCCTTTGCAAGCATAACACTAGAAGCGGAAAGCTTTGTGACATTGCCAAGGCTGGTAACCTCACCATGCTCCCATCCTTTGCTACATTTGATGCCGATAATTATCACTCCCTTCTCGATCTCATCCTAATAACCTGCCCTAAAAGTGTATCCTTCACGACCAACTTCCAGCGCCCGATCTATTCCATCATGATCTCCTTCATATTTCCTATAAATTAAGTAGCCCTAAAGCCTCTTCAAAGAGCATCTTCCTCCGTGACTTTAGTCGTATTGACCTACCATCTTTTCTTGAGGATGTCAGATACATTAACTGGGATATAATTGCGATGAATTGCTCTGTTGATGAAAAACTCACTGTTTTCAATAGTTGTATCACTAAACGGCCCGATAAACATGCTCCCCTAAAACTCGTCAAAATTAAGTAGAGAGCTGCGCCTTAGCTAAATGATTCTATTAGAAAAATGATAACTAAACGTGATCACATTAAAACTAAGTATAAGACTGATCCCAGCCCAAATCACTGGGAGAAGTTTAGAGTGCTTAGAAATAAATGTTCGCAAATGTGCCTAAATTAAAACTAATCTTCTTGCGACAAAATCGAAATTCATAGGATTTGATGGCTTAAATATTAGTGCTCTTAAAAAAATAATAGATATTGTAGCTCCAGTCATCGCTCATATCTATAATACCTCTTTGAAAGCTGCTGTCTTCCCTTTGGAATGGAAAAAAGCCTATATTGTGCCCGTATCTAAAATTTTATTACCTACGCAATTCAAGGATTTTCGGCCCATATAACGTTTCTATCTAAAGTCTTTGAACGTAATGTTCGTGGTCAACTTGTCACTTTCTTCAATGCTCATAAGTCTCTAAATCCTATTCAATCTGGCTTTAAAACTAGCCACAGTACCTCAACTGCCCTTGTTAAGGTTACTGATGATATACGCTTGGCTATGGATAATACACAAGTCACTGTCCTTGTGCTTCTTGATTTCAGCAGTGCGTTCAACTCTGTTGACTTCGATATTCTTCTTACCCGCTTGAAATATCTTGATATATCCCAAACTTAACATGAGTGGTTTAGTTCATTTCTTCATTGACGCAGGCAATGTGTTAAGTTGTCAGATATGTATTCTGAGTGGACTGATCTTACAGATGGTGTACATCAAGGTGGAGTTCTATCTCCTGTCCTCTTCTCAGTATTTATTGATGATGTTGTTAAAAACATTTCTATCAATTATCATCTCTATGCTGATGACCTACAAATCTATGCGCACTCGAACCACACTCGATCAAAGACTGACTTCTAAAGTAAACCTACCTAGTTAGTAGTTTACCAAAATTAGTGCTAAATAGTACAATAATACCATACACGTCAAGTGTTAAAAACCTGGTACTACTGATCGATCAAAATCTTAATTGGCGGCCTCAAGTAAATGATATTAGCCGTCGTGTTTTCAACAGGATACACTCTTTGAAACATCTTCAAAATGTTCTACCGACTAAAAGGAAAATCTACCTTTGTCAAACACTTTTATTACCATTAATAGATTATGGAGACGTGTGCTATCCTGATCTTAATGAAGAATATTTGTGCAAGTTGGAACGTCTTCAAAATTTATGTGTTCGGTATATCTTCGGCCTCAGAAAATATGATCTCATTTCTGAATACAGGTCACTTCTCAAATGGCTGACGATCCGTGATCGACGCCAACTTCACATACTTACACTTCTTTTTAACATATTAAAAAGTCCTCAAAGACAAATTATCTCAGTGGCAAATTTAAAGATTTGTCTGCTCACGGTCTTGGGCTACGATCTGAAAGTTCATACACCCTACTTATTTCTAAACATGCCTCTACCACTTACAATAAATTCTTCACTGTTCAAGCAGCAAAAATTTGGAATCACCTGGATCGTAACATCAGGAAAATCGCGCCTCTAAATATTTTTAAAGATCGAGTGGAAAAGTCCTGCATCTCTTGAAACCTTTTCCTTTGTGTCCTTGCCCTTTCCTGTCTTTCCCATCCCAAATCATGTCAATATTTTGTTTTCTTTTTTAATTTACTTTTGTATTTTTTTTGTCTATTGTGCTATGAAGAATTTTCATTGTAAATCTCTTACAATCTACCAACTAAATTTCAATACAAATTGTTATGGTTAACTGGAAGAGATTGCTCATGTAGCAGTAAGTCCGCCATATGTACTATACATAAAAGTAAATAAATAAATAAACATTAAAATTAGTAAAGAAAAAATTGAAAAGAAAACAGCGTTCCTGGAATTTTATTTAAATGTTTAACGTTTAATTGTGGGGGTTTTACTATACTACTTGGTTTGAAGCCATTTACGATAATTTTACGCGTGAGAAAGATATTCTAAGGAAAATATTTAAATGAATAATAATAATATTATTAAATAGGTAAATAGAACATATTTTATTAGTCTATACAGAACCCTCATAGAGAGAGTTCAGTTCCTACTAAACTCCTATTATGCAAAAGCGTGTCACATTATTATTTAAATATATTGTGATCTAGTAAATTGTGTATGTTTTATTTTAAATTCAATTTTATTTATTCGATCATTCAGCACATTATTATGAATTACATTTTTCTATTCTATAAATATAAATAATTGAGCAAAACACGTAACCTTAAAAACATGTTTAAATTATCAGTTTTTCACCTTTAAACAAATAACAAGCTTAACACTTGCACCAGGTTTTTTGTCGACCTCTTTTCTTTAATATATTTTAAACAAAAACAATTTAAACGTTTTTTCTATATTTGACACGTTTATCCAAGTATATCTAGCGGGCTGCATACATGAATTGCAAAGTTATTAAGGTTGAATTTACCGCAGTCATAACCACAGAACTATTAAAATTGTAAAATCATTAACAGCCGATCACGCTATCCACCCAAATACAGGAGTGGGAAATGTAATCAGGACGTAAAATTGTGTTAAGTGCGTGAGTAACCAACAATATTTATTTTTTTTTAATAACTTGTTAAATTATAATCAAATATATGTGGCTTGACAAATAAGAATTAACCAATCGGTACTAGATCTGCTCTCCAAAATCAATCAGCTATTGATAATACTAATATCGTCAATTCTAAAATACACTATTTCTCTAGAGTTTTCCCAGGGGATTTTCAATGAAAGTTAAATGATTAAAATTGCGACAAATATAATCGAATGATAACATTTCGTTTAATTTTAATAACTCGAATGGAATTACATTAAAATGGATTTTACAATATCGATGTGACATATATAACAAATGAACAGAAAAATGATATTTCGCTTCATGGGTTTGAAAATTTTAAATGTTACTAAATCTACCTTTACCTACCTTAAATAAATTTTTTTTCGTACTTGTTAAATAGCACTTGTTCATATATTTTTATATTTTCCACGATTTGTTAGTAACGTATTTGGCCAACAAAATAAAACCGAATCATCTAAGTGACAATACACAAATGCCTAAACACAAACATTACAGCACAAATCACTACTATATAAACTAACCGTATAAATATCTTATCACATCAGTTCCCAATTTAAAGTATGTACCTCCAGTATTTCGTTTATGCCGATATCATGATACTAAACGATAACGTTATATTTTCTTTACTGTATCTTTTCACCGTCTTCTATTTATATAAGTCAAGCATATAGGAAATAGAACATGAAGGTTATTTTTTCTGAAGCATCTTATTTATCTCAGGTATTCCCAAACATTACCGTACTGAATACAGGATACCAAATAATTTAGAATTTAAAAGTAAACACAGTACTATTTAGATAAAGTCAACTTAATTAGCACACGGTTCATCTCTTTCGTTACTGATACTTTTTGCAAGTGAATTTTTACCAAGGGTTTGAGTGACAATGAGTTAGTCAAAAATCTACTATGTTACTATCATCTGTAGCCTAAAACTATTTTCTTTATTTTACAATATCCAGATTTTGTCCAACCAAAATGGAAATATCATGAAATTTTTAAAAACTAAAAAAACATGCATTGCTTCTTTATTTCATGAGATCACTGTAAAATGATGATAAGTCTCCCAGTTTATTCTTGACTATACATAATATTGTGATTCTTGAATATACATAAATATTCTCAATGACCGTTGAAACCATATTAAAATCAATTTAATGAAATTCAAGGTATAAGCGAACGGACAAACATACATACGTTACGATATATATATACAGAAATTACCTTAACTTTTAAAGAATTCTCCTGAAATTTCATCGATTAGTTTATTTCACTTAATTTTATTTATAAATTTACCTTTTAATATAATACTTTGATTACATCTTTTTCTATTCATATTATATTATATTGGTGTATATCATAGTTGCATATTAATATATTTTTACATCAACAAATATTTACAAAATTGACAATAAAGTAACTTTTTTCTTTTTCCCAAAAATTTTAATTTATACCATTAATCATTTCATACTTTCTTATATCTCATATTGTACTATTGCTCAGATTTTATGAACTATAACGGAAATGTAAAAATAGACAATATTTTAATAAAACAGGATATTTAAAAAAGGATTAAGCCCTCACAAGATTTCATATTAGTTTTC
Organism: Druceiella hillmani; assembly: GCA_039881145.1. Classification (NCBI taxonomy): domain Eukaryota; kingdom Metazoa; phylum Arthropoda; class Insecta; order Lepidoptera; family Hepialidae; genus Druceiella; species Druceiella hillmani. The sequence continues at coordinate 6,573,353 of JAYKKI010000042.1, forward strand.
AATAGTGGTAATAATCACTTAATGTCATTAGCTTTCTTAAATGTAGATTTTACTTTACAATTTTGTTAAGTGATTATTTCTCCGCATAGAAAATTTATAATATTACCGAATAATCTTTCTGTGGAAGGTATTCATTCTGATTGCTTTAATCACCTGCTGATGAATCTTATGTTGGTGTTTTTGAAATCAAAATTCACATTAAAAATTATAATTCATTATAATTCACATGCCTAAATAGTAATATAATTGACAAATTCTTATCTTCTTAATTTACTTCAAAACCTAGTTGTACCCGCGAATTCGTTCTCGTGGATCTTTAGAAAATATAATTAAGTTAGCGGCAATATCAATACACGTAGATGCTATACTTTTACAATAATTTAAAAAGTAAACTTTTTTAAGTAAGTGCTTAACGTATTTCAAAGTTATTATATCTTCTTTAAAGTTAATTGGCATAAAACTTAGCCTATACGTAATAGCAAACCATCAGTAAAAACTTCTCCAAAATACTTTTAACCGTTTTTTTCATGATACCCGAACAAATGAACTGATTCACCGACAAACAAAGAAGTTTCGAAAACATATTTTCTATGTCTCTTTAAATCATTTTTCGGCAAACAAATTTAATGCACAAAAAAACGATTTTAAATTTTATTCACATGTATGTAACAACTTAAAATAGGTAAAAACCAAATTTATGCAGCCTAATGTAAAATTTAATAAATTAAATAAATTATAAATATTGACTATATTTCAAAATGTGAAACAAATTAAGGAAACACATGCCATGTAGAAAAATAATAAATGCGTCCCCCATTTCGGAGACACTGCACACTCCATTTCTGGCCAGTCCCATTTTGTTAAGGTATGTCCGACCGGAAAACTCCATTGCGCAAATTAAATTATAGGTAACGCCATCTATCGATGTACGTAGAGACGCTATATATTTGTACAAATATCATCGAACGTAGCTTAGGCACTAAACATCGTTGCGTAGCTTAGGCACTTTTTGTTCTTGTACTAATGTAATTTAAACGACTTTTTGAAAATATATAATTCATACATATTATATAGAGTGGATAGGTTGCAATAAAATAAAAACTGTATATAAATTCAAGTTAACTCCTATATATTTCTCAAAACTACGTTTCAATTTGTTAGCCATTTTAAGGCGAGGCGTAAACAAATAAACAAACTAACAAATAAAATCCAAACCGGGTTTTAATGTATTATTTTTCTTATACTTCTTCAATTCAATAATTTTTTTCCAAATGTTTTCAATGTATAAATACACACAGTTCTTTTTTTGCAAACTGGTGATTATAAATTTCTCCCTTAATCGTTACGCTAAAATTGTGTTACTCAATTGTTATTTCTTGCTTCTCATTTTCCCGCTAAGATCTTATTTTATGTATATCTTAGAAGAGAGATAAAATATGTTATAAGAATAAATCAATAATAATTTACCAATGTTTTAAAAAACACATTAACGCTCTTGATTTCTATGTTAAATGAAACCAAATATTAAGGAAAGACTACATATATTTATGTCGATACGAAAGAACAACCCTTTTAGCACTACAACTAAATAGATAAATATTATTTTGACCCGGAAATGAGAGGCAAGAAGAATTTATTTGATAGAGCGTAAAAAATGCTCGACGGGGGTAGTTATCGGTCGATGGGTTAGACCCGCGTTAACCGTCGGATGCTCCACTGGATTCTGACTGACAGACTGGAATGCCGTGAATACGTTATGGACAACACAATAAATACGCTTGTCTAGCTACGGTCTGGAGGGGATTTTTCCCCGGTTTCATCTGATACTTTCGACGTGGTGAAAATAATAAAACTCGGCAAGAAAACTGTTACATGCTTTTTTTGTTTATGTCTGTTAGAAACTAACGGACGATTTAGCACAGAGATACTTAATTACAGGTAAAAATCCAAAATATGTTATTAGATAGTGGAGATGATCAGATTTGTAATTTTTCCATATTATTTTTCAAATGTCACACTCTTAAACAGGTTACGTTTCAAATAGTTAAAGATGGGCCATCAATAGCACCTTCGTAAAATTAAGCTTCTCTTTAAGCTATCTCATTTTCAGACTTCAAAACTTGTTTGCTCTTAGCCTTGACTTGCGCTCTGAAAGTCTATTCATCCTAGTTATTCTTAAAAATAACTTTACCCATTACAATAAATAGTTTAGCAAGCAAAACTTTGTAATCTACTGGATTCCGACGTCAAGAAAATATCCTCCATTAACGTCTTCAAGAATCTAAATTAATAATCTACCTCCGCTCCTACACTTTTCATTTTCTTTTTTCGCCTTTATATTTAAAAAATATTTGTATTTTAATATATTTTATTTCTATATGTATATTACTAATATTATCGTTTGTAAAAATTGTTTATTTTACATGTTCAGTTTACATTTTATTTAATAATATTTCTTACATTCTGCTAAAGAACCTATTTCTCCTGCAGCAGGAAATGCGACATATATAATATACATTAAAGGTATAAAAAATTGATATATAAATTATTACATTTCACATTAAATCAATGTATATTTAAAACCCTAATTTTTTTTCAAACAACCCATGAGCTTTATATATGAAATTTGGTTAATACATGCAAATAAAACGTAATAAATCACTAAGTATTTATTTCATACTATATTTCTGTTTCAATTTTAATATTTTTAAATACTTAAATGCTATATCTTATTGAGATAGTTAGGTAACGTTAAGAACTAGTTACTGTTCAAACTAACTTTTAATGGGAACTGAGCATTGTGGTAGACGTATTTCATTCGATGGATAATTACCTGGAATATTATATTAAATCCAATTTAACTATTATTAAATTTAATAAGGCGGTTGATGCATATCATGCTTTTGATAGTAATAACTGTTGTTTCTCAGAAAAAAAGAGTAACATTTTTTGGATTATTACATCTTATTCCTTTGCAGATTTGACAAGGCGTAGATGTAAACAACATTTTATTTTCATGGAACAAGAAAACTTCTGTTATGCTCCTGTATGCAAAAATAACTGTGTAATTTCTTACAATAAGCCGAAAATAAATTTTTGAATACACTTCTTTCTTTTTCATTTATTTAACATATAATACAAAAGATGTTAGACAATTTTCAAATGGCCCATAATTTTGCTGCCAATGTCTGCGCAATTTCTTTACGAATTAGTAATCCAGCGCGAAAATGTGCTCACAGACTATTTAAATATTTACTGTTCTTTTTCTAACAGTAAAGATATGCACGGATGGCATAATAACCTTAAGTTGAAGGTATTTTGATTAATGAAGACAGGGTATTCGAAAGTGATGACTGGTAATACATTCCTTACATTGTTTAAATTGTAATCTGAAGAAACCGTGCTTTCTCAACATGAGTATAGCGAGCATTTATTTGTATTTCGTGTATTGTTAGAGATATTTTATTACATGTATATGCTTTTTTGTATTAGCTTAATTTTAAAGTTTTTTATGTTACATAGAATATGTGTATAGTTCATACATGTAGACTGAGAATACTTTTATATATCTTGATTATATATCCATTGGAATCAAAACTTAGACAGAGATTTTGCAAAAGACGGTTAAGAATTATTATGTAGTTTCTTAACATTTTCTACGCAGAATTTTGCATAAATTCATCGATATGGACCAATATGTAGTTTCATCGTGAGAAACTGAATAATATGCAAACAATTAGATTATTTTGGTAAATATTTTGAAAACATAAAACTAATTTAACATAAATTTGAAATGCCATTAAAACTGTGAAATATAAAATTCAGGCTATGGTCAAATGATGGTCTTTATTGTAAAAGTAATAGAGGTAAATTTTTTTTTCTTAGAATTCATCTAATTTATTAATACCATATTCCCAAAATTTAAACACATGAATTAGGTCAGAGGTATGGCATGATACAATATCTTTTTGTTTGTTTAATGGTATTTAATGACAAATTCAAAGCAAATTCTCTTCCGTTTATGTACGAAAATATTTCTTCTTCCCATAATTTTTACGGATATGTGTCTTAAAATTTTAAATTTCTATGTGTTTTGCGAAATAATATTAGTCTATTAAAGTTCGTTGATTCTTTTAGGCAAAATAATGAAGTTATGAAAAGTTCTCACTTATTATAAATTCAATTTGAAACATTAGTAACCCTACATGGGTTACTAATGTTTCACTAAGTTATTAAATAACGAATGCGTTTCTTAATTAGCCTTAATTTTTTAAACACAAGTTACAATTAGAATAATTGGTACTTACTCATATATTAAAATAGTCAAGAATTGAGAATAAAGGCAAAACCATTTATAGAACAAACACAAGCAAAAGAATATTCTCTCGTATTTGTCAATTATTTAAACCAAACATGAATATTCTATTCATATAATTCTTTTAAAAAAACAAATTATCAAATTACCTTCGGGAAATATGGAGTATTATTTTAAATTTTTATTTAGACATTTTTGGTATAAAAAGCAAAGATACATTTCATAATTCCGTAAAATTTCTTGATCAATCAAATCAGATACTAGTTGTTACACACAAAAATTAATGCAAAAGTTAGTCTTAGATATTATTTCAAACAACGGGAGCGTATATAAGTTATTTTTGTTTCCATTTATAGTAATATTAAAGAAAAGTTTATTCATAAGTTTTCAAGGAATTTCGGCCTTTATTCTGTTAAAATAACAAGTAATTTACTTTGTCTTCCCGGAGTGTTCTACATTGTAATGATATGTGTATTAAGGGAAAAAGGGAAGATTACGTGGTGGAAGATAAAACGGAAAATACTGTCCATACACAAATAATGGAAACAAGTGTTAACAAAAAAGCTCATTTTGCTTTCTTATTATACTATAATTAAAAATTTATCTCCATTTAAAAAATCTTTCAATTTTTAAAACTGCTGTTTCCATGTACGTTATGTAGTGCCACATAATCAAAAAGAATCAAAAGCTAGTCAGGTCATGGTTTCATTTCCACGAGGAATCAGTATTCCTACCAGTATGGCTAATTTTCTTCTTAAAACATTAAATTACTTCCCATAAATGTTTTCGGAAATCAATTTGAGAAACTTCAACGTGCTTTCACAGATCCAAACGTTACGAGTTAAAAATGCACTGACAAGGGATAAAAGACGGAACAAGAATTCAATCAAGTTTAATTGTCACCGAATTAAATTTGCACTCGTTATTTAATTGAGTAAACAATGGTTTTTAAGTCAACTTAACCATTTTGGTAAAGAAGAAATTTTTTACTTCATCAATAGCTGATATGTCAATAAAACGAGACCAAGCAAATCATCAAAACACAATGAAAAAAATTCGCATAGTCAATACAATATACATTTAAACATGTTTAAGATTGAAGCATGTAAAAATTATAGCCAAATTTAAATAAAGTTAAAATTTTTGCATTTGTAACATATTCGTCTAATTCATAAGACCAAAGCACGAACAAATATTAAATTCTTAACATAACGTGCGTCTAATACTTTATTTACAAATCTATATCAAAAATTCAATACATATCAAAAAATTTAAATAATTTACTTTATTTATATTAGTGGAATGAGAAAAAAAAGAAAGAAATTTTAATTATTGGAAATTTATTTTCAATAAATTTACTTAATTAATACTTATAAGTACTGAACATAAATTTAGTCTTAAATTGCGAAATTTATTATGTTTCCAGGAAATATTTCTTTAACGGCTTTAAAATTTACGTAGTTATATAAGACAGAAATACATTTTCTTAATTAGTTTGAACAGATTACATTTGTAACTTTCTCTGCTAAAAAGTTCTCTTTTAAGTTGCTTGAGTTTTCACTGGAAAAAAGTTTCTAATTTGACAAATGAGTGAAATAAAAATGTACATTATATTTATTCCGATTCTTCATAAAATGTATTAACTTGAAAGGTCACCTAACATAAATTCCTTTCAATTTTCTTTTTATTATACTTGTTTAGTTATCTTCTGTATTTTCATATATATCACGATACATATATCAGTATCTGGTCGAGATAACTAATATCATCAAATTGCTGCTATTATTGCAGCTGCAATTATCAATTAACAAATTGCAGCTGCAATTATCCAGAGGTCTTTCGCAGTTTCAAGGAAATCCAGGCCAATATCCTCATTCAGACTCATGTTGAATTGGGCCCATAATTGCTAAAATTGCTCTTAATTATTTCGCGTAGAAAAGAACTATTTAATAGATATAATTCAGAACGTAATTTTTGTCTAATAATCTAATAAAATAATGCTTTATATAAAATTCTGTCATGTATATTAGTATATTGGTCGAACATAGCCAAAATTGATGTGTACGAAATTATTTCGAAAATTTTTTCTTTATTTTCTACCATTAAACTATATATTAAATAAATCGTGGAAAGTTTTTTTTTCCAAAATACGCTTATGTATTATATATTGTAAACTAGACCCCCTGGTATTTAGAATAGCTTAAAAATACTGTCAAATGTGTCACCTATATTTATAAAATATAAATGATTTAAAGAATTAATTTTGATCAAATATCTTAAACAGAAAATTGTTAAGGTCCTGAATACATATGAATATATATGCATATATATATATATATATATATATATATATATATATATGCACATACGTATATATGGACATGTGTGTCGACATACACACGCGCACATATGTGTATATATATCAATATATATATTTAACCTCCCGGGACTCGGTATCACCAGTAATACCTTTAGTTTAATTTTTTTGAATGATGATTTAATTTCACCAAACACTGGAAATTTTTTTTTAATGTATTTATTTGCTTTAATATCAACAGAAACTGCTTTTTTTATTATCATAGTTCTCAGTGGTTTTTAATATAAAGTTCTAAATTTTTTGGCATTTGTGATATTAATATTTTATTACCATACCGGTGAAAAATCTTTTTTAATCCGAACAAAGATTTTAAGACCGTTATCGTTAAAAATAACAGACTTTAGTAAAACATATCCTTTACATAACTATAAACATATATATGTCATAATTCGTATTTAATTTACTATGATTTATTAGGCGGCAAACAGAATATATCATTTGAAATAAAAATATTTTTCAAGTTCATTCTTGAAAATAAAGAGTCGAACAAAAACCGCATTAATATAAATTGGCAAAGTAGGATCTTTCTTATGATCGTTTTTTCAGTATGTTATTTATCACAAATTTTAGATAAAAGAGCGAAATAGAAAAAATTATAAATAAAGACATAAAATGAAGGGCTTCTGTTTCTAACATGTAATACGTGAAAATTCAACTTTACTGCGTGACCATGGTAAAAATACGGCTATTAAACCAATATCATAATATATCTGCTATCGTATATTCGTTTAAAATTATTTATCAATATACTCATAATGATATATTCATACGGTGCAGTTTAAATACACGCAACTCAAGTTACGTCAAGCAGCCGTAAATTAGTGCTTCATTATTCTTTATTTGCTAGTGTCTCAATTTATCAATGAATAAATTTTATTTAACATAAGTATTACCGTGCTTTCTGTCTTCGCCCCAAAATAAGTAGTTCTTATTTAATTATTAATACTCGGAAGATCGCACGTCTTCATTGAGCGATTACGTCTTGGCAGACTAATGAGGTTAGCGTTATATAATTACCTGCTATGTCGCATACCTGTTTTATCTGCTGTGTCGATTACCTTCTATGTCGCATAACTTATCAACGGTTGTAAGTTTTGATACAAAAATTGTATCTAATTTGTCTGGAAATAAAAAATGATGATTATTGCTAGTAATAATATAATCACAAAAAGAAACAAGTTTACATATATAATTTTATATTTATTAACTTAAAGAATCGCTTATTTAAAAAAAAGGTAATCGTTATTTAGTACTGTAAACGTAGAAGAGAGAGAGAGAGAGATACTTAAGCAGAGGAAAATATTCACCATAAATTTTTGTTCACATACCTAAATCTTTTTCCAAGCTGCTACTTTATTTACATTTTATTTTACAAAGATTAATTGGTTGTAATTAAAATGAATTTATTATTTATTTACTCAACACCTTTAATACACACTAAACATAGCGAAATTATTTCTTCAATAGCAATTTCTTCCAGTTAAACATAACATTACATTTTGAAAAATGGGTTGTTTGGTAGAATCTAAGAGAAGTTACATGAGTTAAGATGGAAGAAGAAGAGTTAATTTTTACTTTTTCTATCTGCTTCGATCTTAAATTTTCCTTTCTACAGAGCAGAAGAACTAGGGTTTTGGAGAAGTTAAGCTTTTTCGGTCGATCCACGAAGATAATTTTCAACAAATAATTGAATGTACCGATTGTCATTTTAGTTGTTACATATAATATGAGTATACCGCTATAAATATGAGCTAATATTTTAGTGATTTTATTTTGGCATTAATTATTATTTTACAGCAAAACAAATATTTATGCGCGCTCTACAACATAAGTTTTTGCTAAGTGTATTTAAATAGTAATATAATAAACTGAAAAAGTGAAACAAGACATTTTAAAAATAACTAACCTGTCTATCTGCTATAGCTTTTTTGTCACAAAACTCTTGATAGAGAACTTGAAATTTGACGAAGTAATATTAACTCGTAAATTTCTCAACAGCTAACGCTCAAAGATATTCCTACAAAAAAATTTAGAAAGATTGTATGAAGCAAATTAAGTTTTCAAAAAAATGTTTTTAATTCGATGTATAGTGTAGGATATTATTCGAACAGGGGAGTTATAAGAGTTAAAAAAACTTTCTTAAAAATGTTGGTTGATATATCTTAAGAAATATCCTGAAAAATTATGAAAAAGATGTTACTTTATTTAAGAATTAATAAGCCAAAAATGGTAAAAAAAGAGTTTTTGGACTCAAAGGTTATAAGAGAATTATAGCTGCGATTCTAAATATCTTACATGTAAGGCAATAAATTTTTGTTTTGTTAATTGTAATCTAATAGTGAAAATATGATGTATTTTAGGCAAAAATAAATCCATGCAAAATACAATTAGATTTGATTAACATTATCTGCCTCCGAAAACTCATTGTTTTCTAAAAAAATTGTTTTTAAACAAAAATTTGACACCATGCAAAAGTATGAAATTTTAAGAAACTGTTCTATTTTATTATCCAAAATAATAGCAATCATAGTCTGATATCAACATATAACACAAAAATTGCGTTTTTACTTTAGCAACATAAAATCAAGGGAAGTGGGCACAGCGTAGGGGGAGACAGCGCATATGAGACTTAGCACTTCGTATAAATGTGCTATTGTTCTTCGCTCACATCAGTTGCACGCATCGGTATTTAAAAAATAACCTCAATTTTGTTTCATGACAATCATGCAAGGAACATAAGTGTATTTAAATGTCCTCTTTTTGGTGATATTTTTGAGATAAAATAAAACGTACCGTTTATTTAGAAAGACTTAATGAACTACTACAAATGGATGTACTACAAATGGACGAGATATCATTTAAAATTTTAATTGGCAACTGCAAAGGAGCCACCATTTTCTGAAATAGCAAACACAGTAACATCCAGTATTGGAAATAAATGAATATAAGGGTCGTACAAATGTTGAAAGCGTATCATTTGAAATGCAAAAACATTCAAATATATCAAGAGGCCTCCCAGGGTAAGTCAGAGTTTTCAAAGTAGTAAGTTGAGTTTTTATATTTTCAAATGCAAGATCAAAGAGTTTGCTCAATAGGTCTGTCATAAAAATAAAAAGGTTCCCAAAAAGAATAAACGTTTTTAATTGAGCAAAAACCTCTCGTAGTATGGGGCAATTATCGGAATCGATATCAGAGAAACAAAAAAACTGCAAAAGGATCTTAAAAGGAAACATACTTAAGAGAAGTGTCAAGCTACAACTAGAAAAAATACTTCTACGTCAGCTATTTTAGAAGTTAGTAGTAAAAGGCGTAGTAGTACGAATAACTTTATAAAAACCGTAAACGAAGGCATTTCGGAGAAGAAAAGGAAAAAGTCGTGCATCGATTTACCTACGTTATCGAAGACAGGTATGGAGTATCAAAAGGGCAGCAGCAGATATTACGTCGTCAATTTTACTTGACGCAGGATCTGATGTTGAAGTTAAGTAGAGAAGGTAGAGTACTAAAACTATAGAAAAGTTAATGAAAAAGAAGATTGTTCCAAAATTATCTGCTTCATATTTTGAATACGTAATATTTAACGTTAGTTCAGTGAAAGGAATAGAAAATTCAATAACAAGTTTTCTATTAAATGAAGGAATTTCCTAATAGTATCTTATGGCAATCGCTTGTGTTGATACTAATATAAATACGACGGAATTAAAAGACTACTCAAGAAAAGGCTCCAAAAACCACTCAAATGAATAATTTGCTTACTAGATATGAACGAACTGCTTTTAAAACACTTGTTTCTTCATCTTTACTGGTGTACTTCGAGACACAATTCTTACACTAGTCCTTTGGAAAAGGCACACATAAACTGTAAACAATTACCTGCTAAATTATTTCAGCACATCGAAGGAATTATGCTTCCAGAAATTGCCCAAGATTTAAGTACCAATCAACAATATTTGCATAAGATTATCTCAGCGGCAGTATCATATGATTGCCCAGATGATCTGGAAAATAAATCTCCAGACAAATGTCTCATACGCGTTGGATAACACTTACCGAATACCGTGTTTTTATACAACAAAATTGACACCTTCGGAGAATTTCACAACTTTAACCACATTTACTGTATAAGTTTACGCACCAGCTTAATTCTCCTTTAACAATTAAACAACATATAAAGATGGTATGTAATATCTTTTTAACTTAATAAGGACTTCTAGGTCCCTACTAGAAAGTCATAAAAAGGTAACTGATCCTATCATTCAACGAAATAATTACTTGACACATCCCCAAAGCATTCATTTTTCAATGATAACTGATGACAAAAAACATGTTCGAAAACTAGCACCTCGACGTATTTTAAAAGCAAATAGTATGCCTCAACGTTCAACATATAGGCTTTCGAAAGTGCCGGAAATTAATTTCAATGCTTCAACATATATCGATTTGATAACTTGGCAGGAAAAATTAACTGGACCTCCGATTATGCAAAACTTGTCTGACAAAGAAATCCAATTCATTGCGGAATCTAGTGGTGAGGGTGAAGTGTTGTTTTTAAGGTTTCCGTGCCGCATCGAAGCTATTGAACTGGCGGTAAAGATAACAATTGAAGCTTCCACTTCTCAATGCACAAAAAAGTCTCGACTAGATACAATAAAAGCCTAAATTGGAATCACTAAATGTGTGTGTTTTATATTTGCTGACATAACCACCATACCCAAATTTACAAAACGAGTTTCGTCAGAACGTTTCAATTTTACGTTCGCTTCCATTTTATATTCAAAGGGTCTATTTTAGGACTTCGTGCAACAAAACAAAAAACGAAGACTTTGTAAGATCACTCATATGCACGTCCTTCTATCAATCTATCACTACCGTTTTTCTAAGTGTTTGAGGCGGAAAAGTGAACTTAGACACAACGATAAAGCGTGAGCGCGCGTGTGTGTGTGTGACGAACGGGCCAAGGTAATAAAAACAATATCTTTTTAATCTATTACTTTTGTTATGTGCAATAATTTTTTTTTCATGTATTATTCTAATTCTACCATTTAATTTTCTTTATAGACAATAAATACGTAATGATAAAATTTGCGTCATATACCAATACTAAAGGTAACAAAGTAAGCTTATAATATATATATATATATATATATATATATATATATATATATGTATGTATATATATATACACACACGTACACATATAATGTATATATTTATAAAAAGAATTAATAACGAACTTTCTTTCAAGATTGAAATTGAGACCAAGTACGCTCAAAAAATTTAAACGCTGTTTTAATAATTAATTAATATTTTAGTTGAAATTTTTCAAAAATCAACTAATATATTGGTAACTTTGTGAAAACCTGTAAAATTTTAATTGAACCAATGTTGCAATTTTTTAGTACTTATATATATGGTAATTTATCGGTGAAGAACCGACAACGAAATATTGTAATTGTTTAATATAAACAAAATTATGAACTGTAAAAATTGTAAAATTTTATCTTTATAAAGATGATAAAGGTCTATCGATATAATGTATTTAAAAATAAAAACAAACTTCGGCAACACGAACCTTGCGGCAGTTATCACGTAAACAATTTCATCAACCTTACCGCGTGTGCACTGTACAGGTTCTCCCGTACCAGTTCAAAGAAACAAGATGATAACGTGGAAAATAATCACACTTAACAGAGTACTTTTTGATTGTAACAGTTATGGAGCAACTTCAGGTTTATAGTGAATAGAGCTCGCTGGTTAAGGATATCGATAATTTGTCTCTCCGATGAGGCCTTCTTGTAATAATTAATGCTCTTATCTCTTTGGAAGTGATATTTTAAACTATTTTTATTATTATATACATTATTGAACTATGTTATTACTTTTTAAGCAAACAAAATGATGGATTACAAGGTGATGGATATTATACTAAATCGCATAATCTTAAACTTTATTGAGTTCTTATTACATATATAATACTACTATAAATTTAGAAACTAATACAAATTCTGCGAGCTCATGCGATGGTTTTTAAAGTAAAAACCACAAAAGTAGGAAATTTGTAGAAATCTAATAATGAGGAAGATTTATAATGAAATAAGCACATTCTTATATTTAGATTTAAATGTTCATTTTAGGAATGTACATTTAAATGTTCATAGTTCATATGCAGATATGTATTGATCCTGATAAAATACCAAAAAAAAAACCAATTATGGCCAAATTATAATTAGATATTTGATGTTTAGGAGATACTATTCGATGAGAATAATATTATCCACTAATTTAAAATTATAACTTGTGAAAAATCAAAGTAAAATATTTTCTGATGAAAGATAAAGCCTTTGCGTATAAGAAAACAAATTAAATCTGTACCAAGTTTTAATACTCATATCATCATAAATACATAATATAATTGATCATACCGTAATTAAAAAAAAATATCTTCTAATAATTTTTTAGAGTCTGAATTCTGTGTGAACAATGAACAGAGGGGCTAATATTATTCGAGTTTGGTCATTTCAATCCTATTATAATATTGTTTCCAATATCAAAGAAAAAAAGTAAAGATTAGAAAATATTAATTACAGATATACAAATGTTTAAAGTCTAAATCTTTATCGTCACTTGATCGTAAATATGAAGACATTAATATCCAAAAAGTTTGAAGATCTCGTTAAACATATTTATATTAGATAATCGTAAACATTTTAAATATTGAATGTTCTTTTCCTGTGATAATTCAATTCTTGTAAGGATCGCATGGTAAAAAAAATAAATTCCATCGAGTTACTTTGAATGTCTGCAAAATTATTTCAATATAGGCTGTCTAATCAAGACATATTTCATTACTATCCAAATTTTGCTATATTCTCCAACCAATAAAATAATCTACAGGACCAAGTTCTTGCATGATAAGTTTGCTTTTGACTTGCAGTTTTATTTTGTCATTTTTTGAATGAAATTATAAAAAAGTAGCAAACCACCAACATAGATTAATTAAAACAAAACATTTTTATCATCGAACTAATAGTATACACAAAAGTCCACAAATAAGATTTTCAAATCCCAAACTCCTTAATACGGATGTAAGTTTTTAATTCTACTGACGGCTCGTTCGTTTCTATCTATAAATGGATTTATTCAATTTACAAACTTCATGTTCATTTATATAAAATTATCGGTTAGGACATAAATACTTCAGTGTCAATATACTCTTGTGAAAATACATTAACAGTATAAATATTTAAAATATTCAACGGCTGTAGCAAGTAAATATCTTATTGGCGTATGTCAAACTACTGGAGCAAACATTTTAATTTATTAAATTTCTTTCTTTTTAATAAAACTTTTGTTAATTTATATTGTATGTATTATATAACTTGACTGTTAGCATCAACTCTAATTTTATATACAAAATTCCAAACGACTGCTTTTTCTTTTTGGAAAAATTAATAATGCCAACATAATATTTTGGAGGAGTAACTCATATTCATTATTTATAACATTTCTCAACTCTTTTGCTCTTGGGCTTGAAAAAGCTTCTTCAAAAGTTTCAGGCTCCTTCAATAATAAACTATTGCTTGTTTTAATGTGCTCGTTTGGTGGCTAGGTATATAGTAAGTTCGTTTCTCGGTTTCAATATTACATTGTTAGATGCTATATTAGTAACAGTTTTATTAGATTTGCGTTATCATTACTACGATCATCAGAGTTGTAGCTTTCAGCACTGACAATAAGCGTAATATTTCGTGATCTTAGTACTTCTGCATAAGATTCAAGTTTATGATTATCTTGAATTATGACTCGTCAGTCAAAACTTGTTGCTACAAAGATATCTCTCCCTTAGTATTTTTGTTTTCTATTTACATCAGTTTGTACCCTTTTATCGTTTCACAATAACCAATAAATATCGTATTGGTAGCTCAGTAATACATTTTGTGTGCTTTGGTACATCAACCTATAGCTGGCAACCCAAAAGTTTTATGTTTTTCATATTTGGTTTATCAACCACACTTTCTTCAAATGGCGTCTTCTGATCTAAGGTCTTTGAAGGTAGTAGTATAATTTAGTACACTGCTGTCAAAAATGTTTTAGGTCAAAAACATTTAATTAATCTGGAATTCAGAATTAAACAATTAACCATTTATGTATGTGTTTATTAGTTTTGCTGAGTCGTTTATTTCGTGAGCGTATGGAGTTGTAGTTTAATGTTGCATGCCCGACTTTTTACAAAAAATATGAAATTATTGTTAGTATCCTTTATATTATCTGCGCGTAATAATTTAATTGTTTTATTTATTTAATTTTTAACTGGTTTTTCCAACATCTTGACTCATTCGCAAGCAGCAGATTTATTTTGAACTAAATGAGCAAACACATTTTTGTTAAAATTATTTATAAAAGCGATATAACACTTAACACTTCCAATATTACTTGTCTCTATCGGACTATATATATCAAAATGAATTAATAGGAATAGTTTTGAAGCTCTGCTGCAAAGTTTTTGAATTTTTTATGCGTTTTTTTTCCTATAAAATTTGTATCTAATTGGTTATCTTTTTTGTCAATTCTACCAGTATGCCATTATCTAGTATTTTCTTCGAGTCTATGAAGTTCAAATAACTCATTCGTTTAAGTCACAGGTTTATACCAAGCTCATTAATGGTTGGCATAATTGCTTGTGCCTCAGAAATTTTTTTTAATAAATAAAAGTTCTTGCTATGCAAAGCTAAACACATTATTTTTTTTATTTTTGTTTAATTTCAAAACAACTTTATCGACTCAATTTCACAGCCGTTATACCTTAATCTTTTTAGCCTTTATTGTGTGGAGTGTGTAACCAGAGGCTTTTATTTATAAATCTACATTACCACATATTTTTTCTGCTGCTGTTTTAAATTCTCCCACTTTAGTCACGTCACATGTGCAGCAACTCTGCAGAGTCGACAACCAGCAGTTTTCATCCAGTACACTAGAAGCAGAAAAACTATGTAATAAGAATTATTTCGTTAATCATTATAATCTGTCTAATCTTTATTTTTATGCTTAAATACCCATTTTTACTAAAGTGAAAAAACTTATAACAATTATGATATTATGTGCCTTTTGTGATCCTTTTTCTTGGATATTCTTTTTTGACTTTGACATAATTTTCCAAATCTTTAGGTTTATATTTGGCCTAGCATAGCAGGTTACAGAATTTAATGTTTTGACATTGAATCTTATATCCTGTAACAGTTTAGTTTTTATATAAGCAGCAGAATCGACGCGCCAGAGTTCTCCATAGCCATGATCATCATTTCGAAGATATCAAGAAGACAGACCATAAATTGGCAATGACCAAACCATTTGTTTCCCGCTACAAAAGCTTCTGAGTCCTTGTCATTACTTTACACAGATAGTGCTTTTGAGTTTGACTGCTATGCATCATTATATCGTGATCAGATCTGGTAGCAAACCTCTTTTCATGCTTGACCCGGAGTCATCAAATAACTTTCCAAGTTTTTCCCTAACTTGTTATTTCGTAGTTAAAATCTCCTCCTTTATGTGAAAGTAATTTATTAGATGTGTCAAGTATTATCTTCAACAGTACCATTGTATCCTTTTTACAATAAAGATCCTAGTTCGAACACGGTTCAGTTGCATTCCTCGTTAACTTGTGTTGCCAATATTTTTTTAGTGCGAATATCAGACTGTGATATTTATCTCGATCAGTTCATTTCTCAATAGTTTCCGTTGACATTCGATAATTTTATTGATTTTTATTGTTACCGAAAAAAATGTAAGCAAGCTACTGCCACGTTAATATCACTTGCAAAAGTAATATCCAACAAAGTACCGAATTACTTTACTTTCCTAAAACATACATTTTTGATCGTGCTGAACTAATAACCTGTGATTCTAAAAAATATTTTGGGAAAAAGAACTTAATATTTTAATAAGAGTAATTATAGAAAAAGAAGTAATTAGCAGTGAAACGTTAAAGAGTATGAGACAGTTATAAGTTGCCGTTATTTTATTTTGAATTAAAGGCGAGTATTGAATCACAGATATTCTAATTAATAAGACAGGTGTCACTAGCGGTGTTAGGTTGAACGTAACATTTTAATAAAATATATGTTTAAGGTTCCTATAAACCATTTCTTTCAAGTATATTTTTTTAATGTTTTTCTAGATGAATCTATCATTGGACTTTTATGTTTGACTGCCAATTAACATGACATATGTGTCTCTATAAACTAAACTTGTTAATATACAGTTCTATTGAGATAGTAAAAATATAAATATATGTACATGATATTTTATATTATTTCTTTAATGAAAATAAAGCAAGCGATTAATCTAAAAGATTACAAGCCTTCATAATTTTTCTCCATGAGGTTTACATTTTAGTAACAAATATATCATTCTATATAGTTTCAAAGTCATTTAAGTTATAATTGTAGCAACTTTTCTTAAAACAGAAATCAGATACTACACAATAAATTAAATATTGAGAAATTAAAATTTTTACAAGATAATAGTAATTGGAAATCCTTAATGTTTGCTTTAGTGTGGCCTTAGTGAAAGTCAAGTTAACGATATTATTTGCTTATAAACACTCATTACCTTCAGAATTTAACGGTTAACCATCACAATGAATAGTTTTCATCTTTAAGGCTGATCAATTTTAATGTTTTAATTTTGGGTCGTAGTGACATAACCAGGCAATATATATATATATATATATATATATTTATACATATATATATATATATATACATATATATATATATATATATATATATATATATATATATATATATATACATACATATATATATATATATATATATATATATATATATATACATACATATATATATATATATATATATATATATATATATATATATATATATATATGTGTAAATGTGTACTCTGCATTTACATATTTATCTACATATTTAATGGCTTTTAAAATGTTTGTTTTTAAATTTTCCATCGTATGCACCATTTTTATAATGGTATTTCAATTTGTTAGTGGCACCGTGTAAAAACTTCTCTTTAAGCATAATTTTTACCTTTTTGGCGAAAACAAATTTACACTTACAACTGTATTAGGTTAATAATAATTGATACTTTCTTTTAACCGGATCTTCAATTCTTTTTGTTTCATACTTAGGGTTTTATTAAGAAAATTATAGACACGTGCGAAGCATGTTTATTTATACGTCCTATCATTTTGAAGATTGTCGTATAAGAAAAAGCGGGCTTCAGTCGATTTATTTCAGAGATATGTGATTTTTTACGCCGATTTGTATATACATATATATATATATATATATATATATATATATATATATATATATATATATGTATATATATATATATTATATTCTTGTCCTAATTTAAAAATTATCTTCTGGTTTATATCGTTGATGTAAACACATAGGTAGACATCATGTATGCCAAAACTTTCAAAATTTACTATGTACATGAACATGAACACGTCGTATTTTGAATCTGTGGATGTCTGAAATATTTCCCTCTTTCACACGACGCAATCCTTTGCAGACAATCACTTTCTGTTTAATATTTTGAATGTAGACGTGAAATATAAATTTCTATTAATTTGTTTTTTCTTGTATTTTAGCATGTTCATAATAAGAGAGAAATTACGATTAATTTTCATCTTTTCAAATTCTTGGTAGACAAGAGAAATTTTGGCCATATGTAAATGACTTGAATTGGCTCTGAGTTGTGCGCATTACACATAATCCATAGTGGATAATTTTCGGATGCTTGAGTGTAGCGCACATTGCGGGCAAATAAATTTTATAAATTTAAAAGCAATTCAAACAAATAGAAGTGGGGACTTTTGCGTGAAGGTGTCTGTATATTCATGTAGACTCTTCCGAAAATATCTTGGCTATAATATCCACAGAGACTTAGTATATTGACAAGATTTATACAGCATTTTTTATTTGTGACGTAATCTCTCATTACCGATATTAACTGAAAGTATACGCAAAATCTAACACTAATAAATTTTATCCCTTTAACTTTTGCGTCCACTGAAAAATATAAGAGACCAACATCATTCCTTGCCGTTAGTTTAAAAGGGTAAATGTCACTTATCCAAGTGGAATATAAAAAGTTAAACGAGTTTTACTCATTCCCATACAGTAAACCGGTTAAATAAAATTAACAATCTTACTTCAAGTTTTCTTTAGACACTTAAAATTTTACAATTTAAGAGTACATAATATCATTGTAAATTCTTTACAAATGTAAATGTTATTTTTTATTATGAAACATATCATATAACGTGTCATTCGTAAATATATCGAGAGTTTCTAAAAAATTAATGAGTGATATAGATGCTGCCATGGTTTTAATTGTGGTTTATATTTCAAATTGTGGTTTATATTAACAGTGACGTACATCTTAAAAATAACAAGGTGTTACAAACCGAATATACATAGAAGAGGAAAAAGTTCGATAATATCTAAATATTCGTATCTAGGTAAAAGGGTGAGAATGATATTCGGCAAATTTGGCAACTACATTTTCCGACAAAGCATTGTAGGAATTTCCACACCTTGTTACGAAACTATAACGAAATCAAACCATAAAGAAAAAGCTCTCGTATCAAGCCGCAAATCCGATTATGAAAGTTGTTTTCAACTTTCACAAAACTAATACGTCCCCTATGTAATCACGAAAGCTTTTAAAAGTGTGCGTACAAAAATGTATGCGGAGAAAGAAGCTTACGATATTATATATGAAAAAGTCGGGGGCGTCCGCTTATCTAAAACACTTATGAACAATTGTTCTGGCTACAATCAAATATTGTTATTTTGTAATAAAATATAGTGTATTGTAAGAATTTCATTGATTACCAAAGTATGTGAAAAAATTAAATATTTTATTTTAAAAGACAAGTTAAATAATAGAATTATTTTTGGTGGTATTTTTGGTAAGATTTTAACAAAATTTGCGAGAAAAAAGGAGATCGGTTCCGCATGTATAGTTCCGTAAAAGTAATTTGAATTTTATTTTCGGGTCAAATATCTAAATGATCCTGTCCCCAAAGTTAGGTTCTGAATTTTTAATAAATTTGAGGAAAACCTGTTGGATACTTGAATAATTCACGTAATCGAATTTAGAGAATTTATATAATTAATAATTATACAGATAAGTTAGCTGACCAAGGATGTAAAAGAACAAATTAACTTCATTTCGTAAGTGATGCATGAAGCTAATACTACCTTTTAAATATTGTATATTTGAAATATCTAGTAACGGAAATATTTAGAATGAGAATTCTTAACATTTGTGTAGACAACGATGCGTAGAATAGAATAGGCAGAGAAGTTCTAAATTAGATTAGTTTCTTTTAATTAACAAAAATGTAAGAAAGTAATGAATGCCACACGTATTGAAAAATATATTTATTTTATGTACTTTGCTTTCTAGGGTAGGTATAGATAAAAGTATTTTATAATTAATTGTTTTGAACAAAAATGGATCTCAGATAGTAAAAGAAGGGAAAACTGTGTATTTGAAGCCGACATAAAGAAATAAACAAAAAAATATTTGCACAAAAGTTATAATATGGCATTACGGTATTACTACACAATGGTGGTACCAGAGACATATAAAAGCCGAGAATATGGTTTCAAAAAGGGTATCATGGAGAAAATAAATCCAATACTATATGTACAGTTGAAAAACAAGTGATATGTCGGGATATAGAACTATGGTGTTTCATGTTCTGTGAATATATATCTAGCGTAGAAAAGAGCTTAAAAAATACTGGCAAAAATATAAACTAATCTACAGCCAAAATAACTTTTGGATGTATATAAAAAAATTTAATCATAATTATTAGCCAAAAGTTTATTTCATACATTTTTAAGAAGTTTCCAGTATTTATCGATATTGTTCTTTATAATAAACTTTGAGAAAGCTTTAACTGCGGAGGTACTTAAACCTGACACTCTGTGTAGGTTTAAGTACTAGCTGTCGGAATTTTTTTCTCTTGCGACGAAAAGTCGTTTTTATCACTATACGCTTTTCCTTTATGCAATTATGAGGTTTATTTGAAGAGAACTTTTGAATAGAGTATAAATTTGTTAGTTTTAAATTTTCTACTAAAAATTAAGTATTCGATGGACGACAAAATTACGATTGTATCGCTATTTCTATTTTGAAAACTCCATTAGTTGAAAAGCTATAAATAGACCCTAAAATTTTTTATATCCTGTGCAAGAAAGACATTAAAAAATAACGAAATTGTTGACAGTAAGAGACTTATTTGGAATCAGAAGAAACCCTTTTTGAGCAATTAATGGTATATTTAGGTCTCAATAAATACGTTAAGTAATGTGCGTAGGTGGTAAAAATAACATTAATATTTGTAATAATTAAATAGAAATAATATATTACCACAAATATTTATATGTTTGATGAACAGTGTGAGGGACGAATAAGAGTTTTACTATAAGCCGACAGATTTGTCATTTTATTTACGGTGGTTCGATCTTAAATTCAATTTAAATATGAAGTACACCATATCCTTCCTGAGTTGTTCATCAACTTTAGAGCTTAAATATTTCAATCAAATTTACATGACAAGATAAATGAAAAAAATAATTTATCTCTTTCTTTTACATATAATATCTTTCTACTTACACTAAAACCGATCGAGTTCGAATTAAGAATGCTCACTGAGAATTCCTAGTCAATTCTAAATATTAAATAACTATTAGAAAATTGTCCTGAGTTTTCATAAATATTTACAGTTTAATAATACGTCTAAACATATAGCTAAACCTGTTTGCTCCAGTTAAATTTATATATTGTAAATAATGATTAACAATTTTTTTCGCTTACAAAAACCTATTCAAAGTTATACCGTAATTCAAATAAGTGTAATGACAAATTTAGTAAACAAATTTAATTCTACCCTAATCTAACTTAATTACATTACCTGTGTATACTTTCAGGGTACTTTAAATTAAAGCATCCGTATATTATTCATTACTTGTTAAATTTGTACAATTAAATTGTTTTTTATATTGTAAAAAGAACAATATTTATTTAGTTTATTACTTTAGATAGCGTTTATTAATACAAAAATTTGCTGCTAATTCATGAAGTTAAGCACAAGTATACTTTGTTCTGTAAATTGAATTTGGCAACCTATCATATTTGTTCTACGTAAAGGGATCAGGAAACATTTTTTTCGTAGAATATATTTCAGATCGTTAGCTAAATGTTATTGGAATAAAAACTAACGATATGGAGAGGTGAAGTTATTAAGTATGTTCTATGAAACAATATTGGGTACGAAAATTGCGCCGATCAGAAATCTACAACTATTTGAGTCCTATATGAAATTCATACTTGTAGTAATTTTTTTTGGTTAAGAACAAACTGGATTTATTTTGAATTTGTCCAGCATTCATTTCAATAACACATATCTATGATATATAAATATATTCCAATACACGTAGAGGAAAAATTAACAAACTTGTATTTAATTTGAGGTAGGAAAATGTTTGAAAGGTTTGTGAACACATTAGAAGAAACTTTTGGGGTTAACACTGTTTATTGCAGGAAGTCATGTAAGTTGTAAGTCATTCACTAATACCAGATCCTTGAAAGTAAAAGGAAAAGAGGGGAAGTTATTAAAAAGTCTTAAATATATAAACGATCGTTTAAAAGTTGTCGTTTTATCTGAGTTTATTTTTCACTAAGTGGATATATTGCATAATGCTTTCTTCTTATATATACATATATATATATATATATATATATATATATATATATATATATATAAATATAGATTAGTTACTTATTAACCATAAATATTAAAGCCAGTCTGTAAAAATTACTTCAGATTGTAGTACATAAAAGTAAATAAAAAATTCAAGTAAATAAAAAGGTTTTCCCCATTGTTTTACCTATGAGCATAAAATTCTAGAGAGGAATGGCACATACATACTACAAAATGATTTAGAAACTCGTATCCCTAGATGCTCTATCAAAAAATTTCCAGTAACGACGTGACATTTTCTATTTACTCTAAAATGTCTTTACATTTAGATCTCATTTGACGCGAGCGGTCAAAAAATCAAGTCATCTGCAAGTTTGATTTAAATGGAAGAATTTTTGAAAGAAAAATCAAAAATATTTTCTTTTATGATTGTTGATCTCAAAATGAAACATATGTGAGGGTGAAGTTACTTGCAGATCATAAATAATATTTTATATAATTTCCTAATATTTCCAATTATGTATTTCAATAAATACATAACTACAAGTGATCTATAAAAACAATCAAATTTCTTAATTTGAATATTTTTCTTATCGGACCCAATATATGGCAATATTTCATGGCATTAAGAAGACTGATTCATATTTTTAAAATTTAACCAATATGCATTAAACTAATAAAGACTTACATGATCCTTAATTCCTCATCAACATTTGATCCCCTCTGGTACTTCGGACCCAAGTCGTGCTCTCCAACAAGCGTCCCTTGGCATTCAACAAGTGTCAAGTATTTATTATGTTGACCACGAAATATTTATACAGCTTCGATTCTCTGTACAAATTAAAGTACTAGCTGACGGGACATTTATTGACAACACGGTTCCTGTCAACTAGGAGTAACGAGCGAGCCTCCTTGAGATATATTTTCACGCCCTGAAGAACAATGTTTAATTGATATATGTCATTAACCCATTAAACGTGAGAAATTTATTTTCCTTTTAAATGGTCATCAAAATAAAGTATTTAAATAGAAGTGTCTAATTATATGCAACGCCATAATATCGTATTTGTGATCAAATTTAAAAAAAGCTAATACCATTTTATAATACTGAAATAATTATAGAAGATGAGATACCGGAAAAACAACAATAGAAAATAGAAAAATAGAAGGACCCACTTTTTTTAAAACGGAAACATAAAAACGTCCGATTTGAGTAGTTTAGCTTTGACATAACATAATCTTTTCATCAAGAAATATGCCAAGTTGATTGTTGTACTAACTAAACTATAAGGTACGAAAATATAAATCGTAATAGGTAATATATGAATAAGAAAATACGTTAATATCAGGAAATATGGTAATTATTTTAGAATTCGTTTTATTTCATTCCTTAGGCGTAGTTTAGAGTTTTTGTAGTAGTTTTGCTCCCCGTTCCGCTGGGGGAAAAGGGAAAATGATAACGTAGTTTAGAGATCACCTCCGTTTGGAAATGAGAGATCTTATGATGTGCGATATCATCTATTTATTGTGTAAACATACGAACATACTTTTTCGTGCTCGTTGTTCATGATCTTATTATTAAGAGCGTAATTTGTATTTTTTATCCCAAAATAAAAACTTAAATCTAGTATTTTATATATAATAGGGGCACTAAGCGGAAAATATAACAAAAAAAACTATGTGAGTGAGAAAATTATAACACTGTTAATGATATCAATTTAAGGTGGTAAAAGTAGGAAATATATAATGATACGGGTGATATTACATAAATATAAATAACCTGAAAGAAAACTTACACTAAAAAAATATGCCTCGCAAAGAATTAACTAGTTATATATTTTATCGACATATAACGGTAGATTTGGTAACGTTTCTGCAAGACGTACACTAAAAGAATTAAAAGAAATAATGACGTCAAAATTTCCGGCTATTTAAATTTTGAAACTTTAGACTTTTAAAGTGTTTCGG
Organism: Druceiella hillmani; assembly: GCA_039881145.1. NCBI lineage: Eukaryota > Metazoa > Arthropoda > Insecta > Lepidoptera > Hepialidae > Druceiella > Druceiella hillmani. Next base: position 6,597,779 of record JAYKKI010000042.1, read on the forward strand.
GGTTCAAAGATTATAAAAAGAAATTAATAAAATATTCATCGTTTATATTTACGGGTCGGAATCAGAAATTGTTATGAATAACATATAATTGTTATTGATAATACTTCTTCATTCATATAAAATTGCAACCCAACCTGGGCTGAAATAAAATAAATATGAGAATTCGGGATTCAAGGTCATTTTATAATATTATGTATAAAATAGGAATATATTTTTTGAACATTTCTTTCTTTCATATAACCAAACAATGTCTTCAACTTCATTTGTACTCCTATAGATATATATATATATATATATATATATATATATATATATATATATCTATATATATACATATATATACGCCTGTGCGTATATGTATATACTGCAATGTCCGTCTATATTTCAGCATGATCACTTATAATTTGAGTGCAATTGTTGATGTGATTTCGATTATCTATCTTGCAGGTAGTTTTCATTCAGATAATTCTGGTATAAGAAAGTTATTCTGTCTCTGAAGCTCAACATCATGATTTTGACATGAGCAGAGCTGCGGACAAAAGCTAGCATTAATGTAAAATATAAAATTGAATAATATCAAGAGTCGTCTGAATAACATAACTTAACTGGAGATTAAATATCCCGTAAATTATCATTAGAAAACTATTATCTCATTTTGTTTTGTCTTATTTAAAACCCACAAATAATGATGGAATAATTTAAAGTTAATTCTAATTTTTACAATTAATTCTAATTTTTAGTTAAAATAAGAAATATTTTTAACAGAAGTAACATCAAGCTTTATTTTTATAGTATTTTACAAGTATTCTATAACCGAATATGGGTAAAAGGTTTGTATTTTTTTTTCTTCTTGAATGACATTTATTAGTTTTAATATAGACATAAGTTCTTATAATTATATGATGAGGTTTGTTTTTCCATTATGTATAGGCTTGTTGTAAGAAATATTTTTGCCAGAAATAACATAAAACTTTAATCATATAGTAATTTATAAATATTTGATAACCGAATATGGCGACAAGCTTTACGACTTTTTTTCTTTTTAATGACACCTATTGTTTTTAAGATACCCGGCTGTTTTCATCATTTATGGATGAATTTTCTTTGTATATTATATGTAATATATACCTTGAAATATGTCTTATCACTTTGACGTTTGTTTTAATAATTTTTTTTTAAGATTCTATGGACAGTTTTCTTATTGTTTTAGATTACGTGTTTCATACGCACATTTTACTTTTCCCTCTTATTTTTAGAGAAAAGTATCAAGAACGTAAGTTTTATTTAGATAATGTAAATTAAAATATTTATGTATTTTATCGCGGAGTTTATGGCCGAATAGGGCGCTATTTGAAAATCCTTACCGGAAGGAATAACAATATTTAAAAACATCCTATTTATAAATCTACCTCTTTTCTAAATGTAAATACTATTTTGAAATAAACCAGAGAACGATCAAATCAATCTACAAAATTTTTTTAAAAATTCAATAGATTGTTTATTATTAACAATAGATTGTTTATACGCTGTTTCAACACCTATTACTCTGCACTTATTACAATTATATATACAATAATGTAAATGTATATCGTCAGGTGCTAGTAAGGTAAAAAGTGCTGAAACATAATGTGAAATTTAAGTTAAGTATTAATTTGCTAACATTTGTTAACCGAATATAATCAAGGGGCTTGCGTGATATTTGTAGCTAAAATTTAACAGAATAATGACGGTTCTGCCGTTATGCGTTACTGTGGAAGAACAGTAATTAGGGTTGAAAACAGTAAATAATCAATCAATTAGCGTATTTATTTAAGAAGTTCGTTGTTGAGACACGAAAAGAGAGAAAATGATTAGAAAGTATAATTTGGACATTTAAACAAATTTATGATAATGAGATCAAAGCCATAAAGATGGTTTGGCCGAATCAAATACAATGTAAAACAGATGTGATGGGGTTAAATATTAAGATGACTAAATTAATATTAAGAAAAGAAATATGATCTACGATAGCTGTTCATTCGATTCTGGCAGAGAACCAAAAACTAGATTGATAGTATATACAAATCTTGGAACTACAGAGGTACAAATGTTGAAATGAATTTTGCTTTAGTTATTAATATTAGGGGAGAAACGCTGTTATTTCATTTCCTTCAGATATAGTTTGGAACATGTGTTGGTAGATTTCGAGCTGAATATAAACGATGGTAATTTACCAACACTAAAAGTAATATAGATTTCGGTGTGTTTTCTCTTATTACTTTTCCTATTTACGAAATATCAAAAACATGAAAACACAAAGCGATTAGCCCACCTACTCAAAGAAACAATGTTAATTACACGTATTTAATTAAAGAATCTGTAAGTGTGATATTAAAAAAAACGGTATTAATTAACTCAATCTTTATTTACGATATTGAAAACATATATTTTTATCAAATGCTAAACATTTTTTTTTAATACACAGTTCGAAATACTTGATTTCCGTTTTCATATACATCTTCGTGATGCATAAATTGCTGTCGCAAATATAAACGAGCAATATGTATTGAATATTTTTATCAAAACCATCAAAGAAATTATACACTATACAATATAAACTTATCTTCCACATGCAAATTAAAAGTCAGGTCATTTACTTTAATGTGTCAGTCGTAAGTCAGTTAAATATACGTGTTATATTTAAGTAACCCAATTATAATAATTTTATACCACAGCCTTAATACTAAGGGTAAGGTTTTGTCAGTGCACAGTTTACAGTACTTTACTCAAACAAGACTTTATAGTACTGGCAGCATAACGTTTTATATTTTATGTTTTATATGCACATTTTTAGTTTTTTACTCCTTAGTCAAAATTCTACGATAGGTGTTCAAATAAATGGAATATTTTCCTTATTTAAAATTTACATTTATACGAATCTATATTAATGGAATTGATTTAATTTTTTTTTTCATACTGGTATTCAAATACTATATAGAATTTTGCCTGTCCCTTTTCTCTGGCAGTTTTAGATATTCCATTTTTCAGTAGTTTTTATAAATTATTCATTAAATTAATTTGAGTATTTTTTTCTCCGTATATTACATATTAATATTTACTTTTAATAAGTTCCAGCTATTATTATCTCAACTGTATATTATTTTTTCGTGAATAATTTAAAAGTTTCTTTCATAATATCAAGGTAATGATTTCAGAAATGTTATTTTCTGTACAGTATGTTGTTTGTTTATTATATTGTTACAAGTAAAATACTGTCTTAATACAACCAAGGTTTTGCTTATTATATTTCAATACATTTACTAGTTTATAAAGCATCAATAAAATTATTTTCTATATTTTCCTTCACCATAAAGCAGAAGAGCTAGGGAAATTGATATAAAAAATAACTCAAGAGTTTCTTCAACAAAATAACAAAGGTTTCATATTTTTTAGAATCAGAAAATTTTAAAATGTGTATAGTGCTCGCTTATTACATTCAAAACTCTTTCGGAACAGCAGTGACTGACAGGTACGTTATTTCCATACCTTATGTCGAAAAATTTATTTCAAAAAATAAAATAACAAAATTATACGAATTAATGTTAGGTTAATTTGAATTGAATTTGTTTAGCTTAATTAAGGTGGAGGTTACATTTGGTTAATTTGGGTTAAGTTTAGTAAGACTGAGCTTAGCTGGGTTATGTTTAGTTATTTACGTTATATAGAGAAAGTTAAATTAGGTTAAGTGATCAAGGGTTCGGTTTGATTATGTCGTGTTAGGTTGGGTTATGTTAATTTAGGTTAGATTAAATTGGGTTAAATTGAATTCGGTTGCACAAGCTTTGGTTAGAACGGTTTGTGATGGGTTACGTTACTTTAGGTTACTTTACATTGTGTACTTGTAGTGGAATATACATAAAAAGGTTCTATTTCTATTTAAGTAAATGCTTATAAATTGCTTGCGACAAGCTTTCAAATTTCTTAATCAATACATGTGAGATGAAATAATTTGTTTGCTTTGGTAACTTTGGTCTGACCTTATTTAACATACACTACGTTAGCTTTGATAATTTAATTTTTATTTAATTTGGGTTAACTTTGATAATTTTATCTTCATTTTAGTCCATTTTAATAAAATCTCGTTTTTAAACGAACTAGTATTTACTAAATAATTTTAAATTCCTATTCGTTGATGCTGGCTCCATAAACGCTATTGAATCGTTGATGTAATGAAAGTTGTCTTTTTATTAACACCAATTAAATACATTATATCTTGAGTACCGTAGACACATTCTGGTTACAAATAGCAAATTAATTGTAAAAGAAATTACATTTATTATGTAATATGTTTTTAATCTCATTTTATTACAAAGTTTGTCTAATTATTGTAGGATATTCCAAATTTTATTAGTTATTTCTTTCACCAGAAATAACACGTGACTAATCTTGGTTTAAAGTTAGTAGGAATTTGAAGACGAGAATGAATTAAATGACAAAATTTGTATAAGAACGTGACAATCAGACAAACGATATCAAAATAACCGCTAACACCTTTGACTTTGGCATTTCTGATGACGAGATTCGAACTGAAAAATGTTTTGTAACCTCCAATAGTTTTAATAAAATTGTCAACAGCATCTTTTTATTTTCCCTGTAGCTAAAATAAAAATATCCGAAGATTGAACTGAAATGAAACTGTCATTTTTTTTACCGTGTTCAAAAGTATATCTTCTATAATCACTCCTTATTGTCATCGAGCCGAAGATTTTCCTTCCTTGTTAGAATGCATGTCTTGAGGAATTTCTTAGGTGCCCGAGATAAGTATTTGGTTTTTAAAAATTGTTCCGATATTTCAAAGGTTTTTGTGGAATTACTTAAAGATGTTTCATTAATTTGCCTACTTTCAAAGCAGATCATTGTAAAAATTATGATGAATTATTTCTTCGTATAACATTTTACAACAATGGATTAATAACTCAAATATTCGGTTAGGTTATAAACAAATCCTTTTAGTGATAAAAGTTACAAAACATGAATAGCTTTAAAACGCTTACGATGCATGTATGTAATGTGACCATTTCTTGCGATGAAGACAACATCTAATAGACGCACTGTCTGTGTTGGACTCCCAGATAGATCCCGAGGGAATGCGCGCTTCTGGCTTTGGCTGCTTGCTATCGCTCACTGCACGGTGGATTTCACTCTTCGTGCTGTTGGACTGAAGTGTTGTAATTGTTGCACGTCGATATTTTTGATTTCAAGTTCCAAAAATAATGGTGATAATGAATTCCTAGTATTACAACGGCCAAATTATAGAGTATTTGTCAATTTTTAAGTTTTTATTGGCGTTATTTAGAATTTTGGAATTATTTGAGGTATTTCCTGCATTTGTAAAACCCCTTTAGCTGCAACCAACCTCTTCATTAAATCAGATTATTCTTGTCTCTATCAGATTATTCTTGTCTCTATCACTTCTTTCTATTTATGAAAAATGACACTTGTCAAGTCGGTGCGATCTCTCAGCTACTCCAATTAATTTACAAAGATCACTCTATCTCGCTCATACATAACATGAAGTTGTTAGTACATGATTAGTATTTAGAAAGTACATATTATATGATCTGTGGTGCAGACTGAAGCTCTACATATTCCATACGTCGATCATGCCGTTCGTGTAGAGTATTTTTTGTAATTTTCTATTTAGGTTTTCCAAACCCTGTGGTTTTTACGATTTATGGCTTAGTGGTTTTAAAAAAAAAAGGCATGTGCTTTATATCCCTATATCTTTTGGAATATCCTTTGAAATATACGATTTAAAATTTTGAAAAATATTTTTCTATTTCTAATAAGAGGCGCTGTAAATATATAAAATTTGTAGAAAAAAATTTTAGGAAATTTTGCACTCCATACTTCATTTTAATGTAATATTTTAAAAAGTTAACTGCAAAATACATGCGTTAATAAAATATATTACTTTGCTAAATTTCAAGTTTTTGCGTAGAAAATCGGCTGTGAATATACAAAAATGTAAATGGGTTTTCTACTACATACTTCATAAATATAAAAAATGGTGCATATTTTAAAAATGATGATATTTAGGATTATCCTTATAATTTTCATACACACTAGGAGTGCTAAAAATTGCACAATTTATTAAACATTTTATATTGAGTAGTTTCAGTTCTCTTTAGTGATTTTTCAGAAACCTACGCAAAAAAAATGTCAACCCACTTTGAATGTTTAGGAGCCCGCCGAAATAGAAAGTAAAATAATTTTAAGTATTATTTTTAATTTTGGGCAATGGAACTTCATGTTACCTGTGTATTTCGAGTTTCTAAATTATTCTATCGTTCAGAAGTTGGATGCCTCTGACAGGCAGATACAGAGAGGAATGAATGGTCAGGTAGTCTGATAGCATTACAACTACAACAAAGTTCCGTTCGATTCCCAAGGAAACCTAAAAACTTAATTTAATCCTCAAATAGATAGATTTGCCAAAGCGATAAGAGAATAGGATCTTATGTCATTTGTATACCTCTGGTCCTTCCTAAGTTTTTTTAAAATTTTTTTTTCATGAAATAGCTATAAAATACACATACACACAAACACACACATATATATATATATATATATATATATATATATATATATATATATGTGTATATATATATATATATATATATATATACATATATATATATATATATATATATATATATATATATATATATATATATATATATATATATATAGTATTACGTATCTTTTCAAATTGAATGCTTAGATAAATGTACATGAAACTGTAGGTTAGTTATGTTTATACTATCTGCTTCCTAATTTAACTCGAATATACCATTCCTCCTTAAAGTACGACTTTTTTTAGATTATTTTATTGTGGAGTATTTTTTTTTTACTTTTTCTTGTACTAAAACTTCATTGCTATATTGGAAAAATTTGGAAATATTTTTATACTTACATGATACTAAGAAGTGTAATTACGAAACCTACATTTTTAAGTTTGTGAATATTATAACAATTTACTAAATTATATTGCCATATACGCCACATATTAACAAGCTTATATAACTGGGAAATAAATAGAGAATGACTTCTTCAACTAATAACAACTTTAAAGATTAATGCCCAATGAGTCACATTGAGCTTATGCGTCTTATTGGAACAGATCGGGAAAAGTGTAATTTACATTTGACTATCTTTAGTAAAACCTGTCAAGGGGCTTTAATTATGTTAACGACGCCTCGCCTTAAAAGCAGCGGAAAATCTGGTGCCATATCTATATCAGATTCAACGAAAGCATGGCCGTTGCTGCCTTCATCGGAGAAACTTTGGAGATCGTAAAAATAGGTAGACAAACCTTTCTCAGGTCAATAATTGGATTCTATTTTCTGTATAATATCATCATTGCAAATTAAGTGACGTTACATTTTTCTGCAAGTATTTTCATAAACTGCGTAATATTTTATTGAAATCGAAAAATATTTTGTAAATTGTACATCAAATTATTATCTTATCGCTTATAACGTCTCATTGCAACAAAAGTAAATGCTGACTCTACATGTATCTTAACAACAGTCTTTTAAAACATCCTTACTAAGCAACAACGTATGTTTGTGCGGAAGATGACCCCACGTTCATTTAGGTCCGGAAGTCGTTACTACAGTTATTTCCGTTTCGCATTCAAGTAATCAACATTCAGGTCCTTGTTCACAATAGTTGGTATTGCTGGGTATAAATAGGAAGTCTATTCAAGAAATTAAAAGGGAGACTTTTCGGAGCAACTGTGGTAATGGATTATTTGTATAATTTATTAAATATCAATATTTTAACGATTAACGATATGTTAACGCTTATTAACGATAGCAACAGTATAATTATGATTAAGTATTGTAATTTTCGAATTTAATCACACTATAGTAGAAAATGGTGACATATTTCAAGTAATTTGTTCTCACTTATGGCATATAAATCATCTTTTATTATTCTTTTTATTTTTCTCCGTAAAATTAAGCTGTAACCTATCTCATGTTATTTATAAATAAATTGTTGTTGATAGACATTACGGAGGCAATTTAAAAAAATGTGTCGTGTATTTCTGGCATTATGTAATATAAATATCAACTTTTGTAACGATTTTTGTGCCAAACACCAAATACTCTTAAAAACTAGATACTGATCTGATCGATACCCAAGTTGACTACTTTATTAAGCCAAAATGGGAACGTTTTGCTAACGGCATATATGTAATTTATCGTTGAGCGTTTGCTTTGATTTGGCCGTTATTCATACGGGTATCCAATTGGAACCATTCACGCTTACCTCTAAAAAATGAAAACTATTTCAAGAGTATGAGAGCAAGGAAAATTACGTTATCCTTACGTCATCATAATTAGTTCTCAAGCCATAAAATGAAAAGCGCGATGCTTCAAGTACATGATTTTTTTAATCAATTAAATTTAGACTGTAGGTTGGTTTTTTAACAAGCTTATATTAACTCAATTGTACGCATGCTTTTTTTTTCAATTAAATTTTGGCAAATGACACTGATGACAAAACGATATACAAAATTGATAATAAAAAACCTAAATATAATTTTTTTACTCAAAAAGAAAATTTTAAATAAATGATTTTTAAGATTAAAAAAATAAAAATATAACTTAAAGAAAATAAAAAACACAGACTTTCATAGTAACATAAACTAAAAAGTAAAAAATGTTCTTAAAATATTAAGATTTTAATCAAGATCAGAGAAATTGGAAAAACTCATTTTGTTGAAAGAAAAAAGCGTAAGATGTTTAATGTCAGTTGTCGTAAATTTTTCATCACTTGTACGCATGCTTTTTTTTCAATTAAATTTTGACAAATGACACTGATGACAAAACTATATACAAAATTTATAATAAAAAACCTAAATATAATTTTTTTACTCAAAAAGAAAATTTTAAATAAATGATTTTTAAGACTAAAAAAATACAAATATAACTTAAAGAAAATAAAAAACACAGACTTTCATAGTAACATAAACTAAAAAGTACAAAATGTTCTTAAAATATTAAAATTTTAATCAAGATCAGAGAAATTGGAAAAACTCATTTTGTTGAAAGAAAAAAGCGTAAGATGTTTAATGTCAGTTGTCGTCAATTTTTCATCATAAAGGTAGACAATCATTATAAAAATTAAGTCGAACGAAAATTAACTTTTTGTCCTCAGAGATATTCTTTGGCTCTTGATCAGAGACTTTACAGCCAGAGATTATTTTTAAATTTTTAAGTCATATTAGTATGAAGACGTGTTTCTCAGTTTTTTTAATTTTAATTTTATTTTGTCATTTAAAAGAGTTCCCTGATTCACTAATTTATTGATTTAATGAATGATGATGAATCTATCAACTCGTAGCTCAAATCGCTAAGTTTAGAAATGTATAATTTGGCTTAAAGTTTTCTCGAGTAATGAGTTTTAAAACTTGTGTGAAAAAAAAATATTGGATAAGGTTATTAATCGATACTGCGTAGAATGACTAAAGGAATGAATAACTAAACACAAGTTTTACTGTTTTTAAAAATCAACATCTAAACGGTTACACACATTTGCATGGAACACTCCTTATACAAATCAAGCAGCTAATAAGGAGGCATTTTTCGAAATTCAACCTCTAATGGAGGTAGTGAATATTCAAATATAAATGGCCTTTTCAAAATCAAAAGTTTATGAAACCAATACAAAAAATAGTATAAAAGCATGAATACATTTTACGATATCGAACGTGAAAGGGATGTAATGAGCATTAAACAGTTTATAATGGAGTAAAATTGTTGAACTGTTTTAGTAATTTAAACGAAATTCTTATGCAGTATACGCTGACTAAGAAAAGCTTTTTCTATATTTAAATTTCTAAAGGGGTGAAAAAATTTCAGCAATTTGTGTGGAGACAAAATTGGAGACAAAATTAAAGTCTGTAAACCTTGGAAAATCCTATTTACCTGGTAAGATTTGTCTAAAATTAAATAAATGCAAATTTAATGTTCACATATCACAATAAAATGTTCAAATGATAATATTAGAAGGGAATAGTAAAATACTCTATTTTTTCAGTATTCACCATGTAGCATTTGCATATCAGTTGAAAGAAGACTATATGAATATACGGAATATACAGTGGCAGATTTCAAAGTTTGAACAAACATAGTTTCTGAACGCAACACATAAGAGGGGCACGGGGGGCGTCGTTAGAAGCGCAAGGGGTGCGGATGTTTTAGTAGCCATGAAACAGTGGAGTGTAGAGCACCGCGCTTTTGCCGTCGAGGTGTACATTTCGAGTGGATTTTCGTTGTCTGTAGCACACCGTCGATTTAATTATCGTTACAGTATTCGTCGATTACGTGACGGACCATCAATCAACCTCATTCAGTCGTGGGTAGCAAAGTTCAGAAATCAACATTAAATAGGCAGAATCAACATTAAATAGGCCCAGGCCAAGACCTACATCATTGGTAGCCACGGATGAAAATGTCGAGCGTGTTATAGTATCTGTCGTTGAAAATCCCCGTTTATCACTACGTACGCGTACATCGATTTTGGGAATTCCAAAATCAACTTTACAGGTAATAATGCGAAAAAAGCTCAAGTTCCATCCATATTAAATTTCAATTGTTCAAGATTTACACGATACTGACTTTGAATTAAGAGAAAATTACGCGGAGGTGATGTTGAGATTTCGTACTGCTACCCGGATGGGCAACATATTCTTTAGTGACGAAGGTCACTTTCACATTGGAGGATATGTGAATAAGCAGAACTTTTATTACTCGTATATTCACAATCCAAGACAAATGCATCAAGAGCCTTTACATAAGCCAAAAGTAACAGTCTGGTGTGCCATGTCTGCATCTGCAATCATAGGGCCTTATTTCTTTGAAAACCAACGTGGCCAAATTGTAACTGTGAATTCGGAGAGATATGCCCAGATGTTAAACGACTTTTTCAGAGTAGAACTACAGAAGAGTCCATCCTTCAAACAAAACACATGGTTCCACAGCTCACACATGCTAATGTGTCCATGAATGCAGTGCTGCAGTGATTTCCAGAAAAAACATATCCCGAAACGGTACCGTACCGTGGCCACCTAGGTCACCCGATTTTAGCCCATGTGACTTTTTCTTATGGGGATGCTTAAAATTCGTTACTTACAAGACAAATCCGAGCACTGTGACACAACTTAAAGAAAATATTCGAGCCGAAGTCAGTAGGATACCCCAGTCGCTCTGCAAACGCGTTTTTGAAAAATGCGTGCTAGACTCGAAGAATGTGTCAGACTCGATAGCCGCTATTTGGAAAACGTGGTTTTAAAAAAATTAAATCCGCATTTGTTGTTATAAAGTTAAAGTGAACCTACTTTGTATCAGAGATGTAGTTTTTTTTTTACAATTTTTCAAACATTGAAATCTGCCACTGGACAGCCTGTATTTATATTATAATTTTATACAAGACCATTACACAGATATTGCTATAAATGTGTAGAAAATTGTTATCGTAAAAAAGTTTCATTTAAAAACGTGAAATTTGACTTACTTATAAAAGATATTAACTTAATATTATTGAAAAGGTATTTTCTGTGTAGATGAATGAAGTGCTCAAATTTTTACGTATATTTCTGATGTATAAATTTCACAATAAATTGAAAGAGCAAGTTGGATTGACTTAAATTTCTTTTCCGAATTTATAAATTAAATTGTACCATGATTTTAGACTTTACAGTTTATTGTATATTTATGATACATTTTCTTTTATTTAACAGTAACAAAATGTTATTTCACGCTGAAGACAAAGCAGATTAAGCCGAAATAATTAAGTGCTAAAATATTCTTTCATGTACTTAAAATATCACATTATTATATTTGCACGATCAAAGTATATATATAATAGAATATTTTCCATATTCCGTATATACTTATGTTCCTTTCATTTTTAATCATATTCAACGGTTGTCGTTTCAAATTAAGTATTTACTGAAGAGGCTGAACCAAGTTTACGCTAATCTGTCCCTTTAATGGAGGCTCACTGGACCAGTTAAGGACGCCGTCAACCCGACTCAGATCCGCTAACAAGTTCTAGTGGAGGACATTTTCAGGCCTCGTCAGACAATAAATCAGCTCACTTATGAAGGACGCTGAAAATACTGATGGTAAAAATTTAATGCGAATATTGCCGACATCAGTTTGAATCGCACGATTTTACTACCTTAAAAATAAATTTTCATAGAATAAGGGCGTGGTATATTTTAAGCAAAAGAGTTGAATAAATAATTTATACATCATGATATTTAACTTAGCTTTTTGTAATTGATACCAATGAAAAATAACATTAATGAGTTTCCATAAAACTATTCGAGTATCGAATACAATATACCAGTTTGAGCCCATTTAGAATGATCAGTTTAGTGCTCTAAGTCTTTCAAGGAATCCCTGGCTTGAAACGTAGGAACAAAATTCCAAAAATTTTAGTTTGTTACTAAATTAATAAATTACTATAGGCTTCTTTACTAAAAATATAATGATTTTCTGAAAACGTAACTTAACAGATCAAGCTTTTGGGCTTTAATGTAACAATTAAATTTCGTCTAGGTTTTAAGGATCGTTATATCATCTCGTTCCCGCTATTCATGAAGTTTTTATGACAAAAAGTCTATTCCTTGTCAATTTTATGCTTCATATTCCGTATTTTTTTGTCCCAAAATCTATCTTTGCCTATTATGGACGGAATATAATAACATTTTGTTCCGAAGACAAAGCGGATTAAGCGGAAGTAATCCGAAAGTTGAACAGTATTTTTGCATTTTAACATGCCGTTATCATAAAAATTTGTCACAGAAACGCAAGGAGAACTAGAAACATCATCGCTAACAATCTAACTAAACTATATATTTTTGTTATTGTTACGAAATAAGTACTAATACTAACGCTCAGAAGACACTCTTAAGCACCCTTCTTTGATATGCCTAAAAATTGTACCTACAAAAGGATGCGATACTCGCGTGCAAACTAATATAAATCTAACGGCATTATTGCACAATGCCTATATTGCGTTGAGAGTATCAGTATACATACGTATACATACTCCGTGCCTGATTAATGGCGCGGTAGGTAGGTTTGATTTGTTTGTAATAATATATTTTAGATATAGTACAATAAGTATTCCAAAATTTCCTTTTACCTACCAAACTCATATGGATATATTTAAATTACGTATTTCTTTAATTTAAGAGTACCGGGGAAATTAATGATAAAAATAATTGAAAAAAAATATTGATTGTATATATTAGAATTGTTGATCAACCTTGTTGTTATAATAAACAAGGTTTACCAACAATTCTAACTTTTGTATGTTTACCTGTAATATATATATACATTGACTAAAAATAAACGAAAGACTTCAAATTAAATTTACGAGCGGTTAGTTTTTGTTAGTAGTGATATTTATTATAAAATGCTTGAAGATTATTAAGGAATATGGAATTCCCTGGGATGTCTTTCCATAATACCAGGAATAATCAGAAATTATCAAGGCCATATGGACAGAAACAAATTATATACCAAAACTTTATACAGATTTATGTTTTTTAGACAAGATATACGAATTTATTTCCATCACATTTTAATTTTTTAAATACGTTATATCTTTTTCTATAAATGAAAATTTATTTAGAAAATTTTACATCACATAAATAAGGCAATGATCAAGACCGCGTGCGTTTAGCAAAAAGAATCGTATATAAAGCACAAGTTCCGAAAGTCTGACTAAGATCACCGCGACCAGATCGTTTATAAACAGAGAAACTTTTGTTGTTATTGTTGTTGTCGTGTCCACATGAGATGAAGAAGATCTCATATGGAAAAATGGTTGCCAGAGCATCAAAAGGTGGAGGTGGAGGTTCTCCAGTCCCGCTCAACGGCCGTATGTCTTGCGATCAACCCAAAACACCACGGTGATGACAGAGAATATTTTATCATCATATTATAGGACGAATTATGGAAAATGGATCAATATCTTAATTATGTGCCTCTTGTATTATATGATATCGAGTACATGAGGCACATAATTAATTTACATATTAAAATTTGGAATAATTTTAAAAATACATAAATTTATCAGGTATTAATCACAGAAACAGAAAAACAAAAAATAATTTTTAATATTTTTGGTAGAAATTATTCCTAATTTTTATTTTATATTTATTTAAAATTAGAATTATAATAATTTAAATTAATATTCTTGCACGATTTCTCTCAATTTTTTTGAATATTTATCAATAAAAATACTAGTGTCAACGCAGTAAACATTTTGCATAAGATTACTACTAACGTCTAAATATTATCTACTAATAGATTAATTTTATTATTGTATTTTACTCCCTAAAATGCAATTGAACACACTATAAATTATTTTAAACGTGAATAAGACATAATTTATTCACATAATACTATCAAGTGTGGTTTAACCAGGCTCAATTCAAAGCATTGGTTAGTCCATTATGAAAAGATTTTGTCGTAATATACTTTTAAAATCTTCTTCTGTTTAAATTAGTTAGTTCAACTATAAAATTTGTTAGTTGATAAAGCAAATTTTTTGCATAAATCTAATATATGTATATCCTTGTGATATAAATTGATGTAAAAAGTGACTTTAAAACAACGATTTAAGAGTTCTTTGTCATTTGGTGAAAACATACCCGAGATCAATTTTTGGTAAAAATGTTTCCATTGCTTTCCTGTAACGACCATTTTGCTTCCTTTTTTAGTCGCTGCTAAGTTAATATTTATTTAGTTCAAAAATAATTTTCTCCTTAAATAGATAAATAAAATATAACTAGTACGAACATCTATCGATATTTCTTAAAACTATGAATTCTTCCATCAATTCATTTGCTCTTAAATAACTCATGAAGACACTTATATAATAGTTACTTTGTTTTTGCATTTTTAATCTTAAATATCCTAGCAGTGTGAGTTGGGAGACATAACCTTCAGTTCTGTTGGTTTATTGTTATTTCAAACTATTTTATATTAAAAAAAAATTCAAATACAATTTACTTTTTGAGCAACTCGTTAGTTACTACTTAATTTTTTTTCGGTGAACTGTAAATTTATAACATTAAAAATAAGCATAATTAAAAGACATTAAATCTTCTGTCATATTTTTAGTGTTTCGTAAGGAAAAGGAAAAATAGAAACTATATATAATTAATCAAGCCTGTCGGTCAAAGCTGTTTTTCTTGGAACGTATTTGACTTAAAAAATTTATTTATTAAATTGGCATACTGACCTGCAAATATCGCAATATACATTATCACCCAAAAGTTATAATGTTGGAATTACAGAAGGAGTGAATGATGCACAATAAATTGTTTAAATTTAATTTATTATATAGGGTAGAGACATTGAGAGTACGTGTCATACGCGTTTAAATATTTTTCAAAATGTCCAAAAAATACAACGTTACTTTAATTCTGGAATTCCTAAGATTCAAATTTAAAAAAAACTTTCACCTAAAATTTTTATGCCAAATTCTTCCAATTTTTAAGAAATTATTGGTATTTTTAGGCCTAATGAAGAAATGTTATGCATTACATTAATATTCCACCTGAAGATGTAATACAACGAAACCTAGGTCGTGGTAAAGAAATTAAAGAAAGTAGAAATAATACTACATGACGTAGTTTCATTTAATTGTCAAAATGTTGAGCAAAACAATGAATTTCTACAAAATTGAAGCCAAATATATTCAATACATTTATATACTAAAAATTCTATTAATATTTGTAAAAAGTTTATTAGAAGTAGTCATTGAAAAATATTTAAAATTTAGACAGTACTTGTAATTGGTCAGGCGTATTGGATTATTTTTTTCATTATTAATGTTGAAAATCGCATCACTTTTAAACGTGGAAATTTTATGAATCTGGATAATTTTTAAATTACTACAAATATAGAATAGTGTTGGTTTTTACTTTAAATGTCTTATAACAGACAATATAATTATTATTATTAATTTTGTTATGTTTTGGAGTTATAGATACATTTATATAAGGCCATAATTGTGGAGAATTGAAGATACGAGGTAAAGAAGGGTATGGTCGAATTCTGTTAATTTCACAATATTTTCACACCTTGCAATGACATAAAAGGCAATATAATTATGTGATAAAACAGAATATTAATAATTGTAATTATTATGAATATTGATATGTGCAACAAAAATACTGCTTAGCCCTAATATTTATTATTAGTGGTGATCGATTACAAAATTAGTAAATGAATGATAAGTTACAATAATTATTTACTATGACGAAGTTCCAAATCCAAATCAAGCATTAAATATTAAGGTAAACTACATTCATTCAAGATTTAATATTCGACACGTGCCCGTTAAACAACATCTAGGTGTTAGTGCAGAAAAAAATAGAGTAGCATTTGTTTTTATTCAGTGTCGCGTTGTTTAGTTCACTTTTATCGGCAACAGGTATTTTATGAAACTATCGATATCGTTCTTTATTCGCATTTGTAAATTACACGGTAATCATTGCCAATAAACATATTCAAGATATCCCAAAATGTTTTCTCATACCACAACATCAATTGCATAATACGAATCACTAGAATAATGCAATAAAATAAGAAAAATTCTGCTGATACGTCAAAGTTTCATTCAAATATAATACAAAGGCATGAAAGTGTTTTAAATAATATATGTAGCAATTTTAATAAAATATTTCAGTATGAGGTATTCTGGTAATCACTGAAATCAATCCTATGATACATATCTCAAATAATATAGAATAAATATAAAGTGAAATGAAATATTATAATACATGACCCAAAACTTTTTATACTGCTTGCATTATCAAATAAAGGAATTGAAATAAAATCAAATAGTAAAGCGATAACGAAAAGGTAATTCCATTCCCACCACTACAATGATAATAGGATAACTATATATATATATATATATATATATATATATATATATATATATATATATATATATATATATATACATACATATATATATAAATATATATACATTTAATACATTCCAGACTTTCTAATATAATTTAACCCAAAAATAACCGTACACGAAAATATACGATTCCGTTAAATTGCTATTTAATTACAAAACTTTCTGCCGACTTTCGAAAACTAATGCGTCCGATTTGTATTCACAAGAGTTTTTAAAAATTTGTACAAAAAGTATGAACGAACTAAGCTCATAGCAGGCAAGATTACTGGAAGCTGCCGCTTACGTGGAGATATAATGAATAACTTTTTGTAACTTTCTGTAATTTCCCGTAACGTATTTTTGCAAAGGAAGCAACTTTATTGAGTTAACGCTTGAAACAACAGATTTTATTTATTTTATGTTAACCGATTCCATCATAATTTCTACTTTTAATATTTATTTTGTATTAGCACCTGAAATATTGATAGAAAGAAAAAAAATTACAAGAGCCAACAAGTTTGGAATTAATTTTATGGAAAGAAGCAACCTGATGTTCGAATGGTATACCTCATAAATATAAATATCGGTCAGATTTCAAGATTTAAATCTAAAAGCGTTTTATTAATATAGCCAACCTATGTTCATATTGTACGATAGAAGTCGGTTAATACGTAAAAAATATAAAGCGCATTGAAAATACTGAATTCAAAATAGTTTGATAAATATATTTATACAATTCATAAATTTTGAAAGGAAGAAAAATGACAAGAAGATAAATAAATTGAAAATAAAATGATCGTTACGAGCATACTGAACCGACGTTATATAATCACGACTTGTGTGTGTGTGTGTATATATATATACATATATATATACATATATATATATATATATATATATATATATATATATATATATATATATATGTATGTATATATGATCGTCTTGATAAATTTTCCTGAAACATTTCTTGTGTTTGCTGTGAAACACATTGTGTTTTTTATACATTTTCTTTACACATTTCATGATGTGTATTTTTTTATATATTCTGACATTCAATAAGATATTTAATTCAAATCGACAATCTTAATGCACAAAATTTCTGAAAATTCTGAGAAATGGTCATACAAGAATAGGGCATTTAAAAAAAATATTTATTGGCTAAAGCGAAAAACAAGAAATAAATACAAAGTTAATATTTAATTCAATATTTTATGTCCTGAAAACTTTCAGTGTTCTTCTCGCACTAATTCTAGAAGTAGTATTTGTTCCATAACTTTTTATAAATATTGAAATAATTATTGATAAGGGTCACTGTGTAAATATTACTAAGATATTTGAAGACAGTCTAGCTAATGCGTATACGCATTGGCTAGACTGTCCTCAATCATATTAGTAACACAACATTTTTATGAAGAACGAACAATCCCTACTGAAAATTTCCTCCAATATTTCAGATACTGCCGCCGATAGAGAGCTGACATGTAACGTAGAAAAGATCTTCCATTTTTATCTTATTGCTTTTATGGTGAAGTTTTTAAATATTTGCGTCTATTTTTCATAATGCTCATAAAATTACATCGCCGAAACCATACGAATGCACATTACGTAAAATATTCAGTTTGATATTGCCTAGTAGTTTTGTTGATAACCCCTCTCTCTTGGCTTTGATAGTGCTTTATACTCCTGGATACTACGTGAGCCCTTATCCTCACGTAATATAATGCTTAGGCCTGCTGACCTTCCTTTAGTGTATTTACGTTGATCAAGCAGATCTCGCGATGTAACAAAACACGTGCATTCTTAATGTCTTTTATGTGCCTTTGATTGCTTTAGAAGCGCGAACATGAAATTATCCAGCGATTTACGGTCCGTCATATATTAGTGTCCCATTGATAGAAATTATTACGCATTCTTGTATGTTTACGAAAGCACAATCTATTCACTGTGTATAAGTAAGGAAATCAAAATATGTATAAAACTTTCGTATGTTTTATATTTTTAATACAGAAAATATGAACGTATATCAAATACGACATCTTTCCTTAGCATCAGTTTTACTTTGGTTTATATTTATATAATATTTCGTATCCCTTAATCTTTTGTGGGACAACAATTTCACTGAGTTGGACCAAATATTAACCCATTTTGAAATATGAAAGCTATTTCAAAGTAAAAAAAAGTGATATGAATCTCTCTTTGCAATTTCGATGTTCAGTTTTGCGTGTTCAAGTATATGTATTTAAACGATATATGAGATTATATAAATAAATATAGGAATACGTTACAGCATTTATATATTAATTTTATATATGTTCACTCGGATCCACGAAATTAATATTCTAGCATATGTAACTTCGACGTATGACATAAATTTCGATCAATTGTAGCTTAATATTTTCACCAGTAATGTTATGTGTGTGGATTTGAATTGCGAGCTGTCAAATTTCTATCAGTACCATATAATCAAATTGTTAAAGCAACTTAATAAAATATTGATATTAAGACTCTAAATTAATTTATCACAATGAGATTTAGGACAAACGAATATAATATATCATATGCACACAGTTGTAAAATAAACTATGTGTTATCATAGAAATAAGTATTTTATCAATAAAAGTTTGCTTTTTATCTCATATAAATGTAGTCGGTTCCTCTTTGTGGAGATTTAAGATTGATTACCAAAGGCGTAAGGTTTAAAGATATACAAATTTATTTAATAATTTTGAAGGCTTAATTAATTTATATCGTTGATCCAAGATTGATGATGGAAGAAGATAAAGTGACTCGTAAACGTTTCTTTACATACTCCTCATTTACAATACAAGACAAAACGGCGTGGCTAACTTTAAATTTCGTTATGAAATTTGATAAATAAAAGCATTAATCCCAAAAGTACTCTGTGCGTAATTGAATCCTTTTTCTTCTGCTTAAAGTGAAAAGGCACACCTACATACCTAAACAATATACAGGTCATTTCTAATAATTTTCTAATTCCGTTTAATAATGTTTCAAGGCTACGAAAGCTTTTTGGGGTTTTAACTTTATAAGTTAAAGTGTTCCTAAGTTGTAATTAATATTAATAGAAAACATCTGAGTTTTAGTGACTATCCAACAAAGACTTGTAAATCTGAATATGTATTCTTTTATTAAGTTGTGAAACACCATTTCAATATACGTAAATACTGCTAAATTTAAATGGGTTATATAATATAACAATTTGTACCAAGTTTAATAGATATATCAATTACTAATTCGTAGGCACTGGCCTACGAATTAGTTCGCCTGTAATTAAGAAAATAATTGTTTTTCCATGGACACACTAGGTATGGTCTTACTCAATAGTAGCGATAAACCTACTTCACTGAAGGAGAGGCAAGTCCCATCGGTGAACTCACCTTCGCCAGTGGCTGCCTCATTAAGGGGAGCTACTCCTGGGAGAAGATGGACATCTACAGGGCCATTGACCATAGCGCTGTACTGTGGAAAATATCCTCTTGCAAATATACTAGAAGAGTACACAGACAAACAAATGCAATTGTCTGGAAGGCAAGGTCATTCTATCTTACTGCTTTCATGGTAGCCCTGAATAATAATCTAATCGGTGCTAAAAATGCTGAGATTAAGACAGAAGACCTGTTGAATAGAATCGCAGAGGCTTGCGAAGCAAGTATGCCAAGCAATACGCGGCTTGAACCAGCACCTATCGGTGCGCCGGTGAAATGATCATATCAATATTCCTTGATCATATCAAAATCGCCCTTCGTAAGGAGAGCCTCACGACGAGAAGAGCATCTCAGTGTCATTGAAGACGACAAAACTCCGCAGCTGAACTACTGCTGGCCAGCAAACAGTATTGTTTCCGGAAAGGACGCTTAACCCTAGACGCTATCAACCTTGTCGTCAACACAGCCAAGGACACGATCGCAAGGTGGTACGGAAGATAGGTACGTAGAAATATAGCTTGGTGGCCACTTTGGATATCAAGCATGACTTCAACTCCGCCAATTGGGACTGCAATATGTGGGCCCTCAATTAGATGAACATACCGACGTACCTTCAGAAGATGATAGCTAGCTATTTCACTAATAGGCGGCTGCAATAATACATGAAGACAGTTCCAAAGGAATACAAAATCACTGGAGGAGTACCTCAGGGTTCGGTTTTGGATCCTTTCTTGTGGAATATAATATACGATCTACTGAAGTTAGCATTAACAAAAAATGTTAATCTCGTAGCATAAGCAGACAACGTAACCGTAGTAGTCGTGGCGAAACACTTCAAAGAGATAAACTTTGCGTTTGACATCACCTCCGGGAGAATCAGCTGGTGGATGAATGTATTTAACTTGGACCGGTATATCGCTTGAGTGTCTTGAGAGTTGCCAATGCTTTTCGCACGGTGTCAGAGGACGCGGTGTGCGTTGTCGCCGGATTGTTGCCTATGAAATAATTGGCGGAAGAACGATGAGCCCTTTACTGACAGATGGGGTCGTCTACGTCGAGCTCTCATGAACTCAGAGAGAAGAACGGGAAACCAGCATATAGTAATGGTAAATGTTATGGGATTCGAACAAAATGGAAGATTGACATAACGACTTATTCCACAGATGGATGTTTAACTTTGAGGGGTGTCAACTACTCTCTGACGCAGATACTCTCAGGACATGGGTGTTTCCAAACATATCTTCATCGCTTCAAATGCGAAGATTTTCCAGGATGCCATCCTATCCTAGAAGCAGTGAAAACGGGAAGCACGTATTCTTTGCGTGCTTCGGTTTTGACGCATTACGCAGTATTCACACACACACACACGCACACATACACACACACATACATATATTTATCTTTGCTTATATATAAATTTAGATCTGGTTTAACTACACTCACTCTTGTCGGAAATAAAGTTCTCTCGCACAATTTATTCGTCGCTTCCGGCAAATACGTAGGCTTTAAGTCTTACGCTTCAATGTGACTGCTAGCTATTTCTATAATTTTACTTTTCTGTGCTGATATAATAACTTATGGGAAATTTATAATGTTACTTCACCCTTCCCCTTTATACTTAACGTTTGAGGTGAAAATTAAATTAAAATTTATTGAATTGTTGGATGTTATTTTTATCGTTTTCAGGACCTAAAATATTGCTAAAAGGTTGCTTATCTAAATGAAACAGGGGAAGGTATTATAAAAATTTAGCAATAATTCGTAATTCATAAATTTATTCTTTTAGAATAATAGCAAAATATGCTACTTTCATAAATAATACTATTTTCGCGTACTCTTTTCCACATATTCTGAAAATGATGAATAACGTACAAAAATTAAAAAAAAATAAAAACTTCCAAAGATAAGTACACCTGTTATTAAAAGTTTACAGCGAATACGAAAAATATAATCAAAAGAGACTTTTATTAATTAAAGTGGAAATGTAATCGAAAATTTATAAATAACAAAAAGTAATTCTATATAATTTAATAAATTTATGGCAAAAAATTAACATCAGTATACGGTTGTAATCACTTTACTTCAACTTTTGTGTACACATTATTTATTAAACATATACAGTATTACGACTTTGTAAACTTATCAATGAATAAAACACGTTTAAATCTAATTATCCCAATATATAGTCATGAGAATTTAGGCTACATTCTAATTCGTAATTAATGCAGAACTTGACAGTTTCAGTCTTGGCTTAAACACACGTTAAGTTTGTATAGACAAAGCTTGCTATACCAACTTTGACCATATATTAGAGTCCCATATTAACTCAGCCCATTTTTGGTAGAGCAGGGGAATAATGAAATATGAATTTCAAAAGTATATATATTTTTTACTACGCATTTAAAAATATGATAATCAGAATATCATATCTTATGAATTTTATTTTAATGCGACCTTCAAGATATTTTACACGAGATTCTATTGATTTTATTTGGTTACAGATTTTAACCAACAAAGTTTATTTATATAGCGGTCATACTACTAAGAGGACAATCTCTTGAAACTAATCAAAATATCAGCCCAGCCCCGCTAGACAAGCGGCCGGATATCGAACCCAGGAAGCTGCCATACCCTGTGCTGCCATACCCAACGCACCATGGCCACTACGAAAATTATATTCGATGAGAAAATAATTTTTTTAATGTTCCTGATATTATTGTTCTTTTTCCGGAACAATTTTATTTTGAAAATACACCTCTTTCAATTTAAAATGAAATAAAATAATGTGAGTGAATGAAGAGAATAAAATTAAAATAGCAACTCAGAAATGGCCACTGGTATAACCATTATAAGCCGCTTTATATGATATTTTGTGTATTATTATCAGCTGCAAAATTGTATATAGTTAGTTCTTTTCTTTCCTTATGTAAGAATTACTTTTGCAAAATCACTCTATTTTATTATTTATTTTAGTGGTAAAGTGGTAGAATTGTAATATCTTCGGTCAGTTAAATTTTGTTTAAACCTATTTTTGTAAAACTCTTGAATAACGTTAAATTTCGATTCTAATATTTATGCTAAAGGCGAGAATATTTTCTTTCTGCCCTAGAATGTCTAATAAATATAATCATTAACACAAATTAAATAAAACGATCATTATATTTAGTGTGAATACAATTCCTCTACTTTGGCAGTCGAGGAAACTAACAATCAGGACGAAACTCAAAATTTTCCCATTTAATAAAAATTCTTGTAAAGCGACTTTAAATCTTAGTTAATAGCTACTTTCTCTACGATTACCATTCTCCAAACTTATTGGATAGAAAAGGTTCATAACGAAGACTTCCTTGACTGATGCGAGGAAGTTAAAGTTGAACATAAAAAAAAACGCTGCAAATGAAACTAGACTGGCTATAAAGCTCAGAAGAAAAACGTCCATATCCCCAAACAGGCTTCCGATTAAAATCGCACTTTATTATCAAGTACATATGGACCCATCAAATTTCCATTAACATATTTCCGTGACAACAACCCCTTGTGTTTTATTTTGGCTACATATCTCTCAAAAATTGATATTTACATCAATAGTATATATCAATAAGTAAACTGCATAAAAAAATTTAAAATAGGAACAGTTTGGACTCTTTTTTGTTATTTTGAAAAAAATGTTCCTTTTACTTAATTGACTTTTTTCATTCAATGAAAAGAGTTTTCGAAACACGCTGATCAAGCCATGAAAATATATTTTTGATATATTGTATAATTTTGTTGAGGGCAGTCTGTATTATTGTGATAAAATCTCTACAAAAAGATGTTTATGTTTACGATAAGAATTTTTTAAATTATATCTTAACTTTGAGCAACAAATTAAACCCTATGTATTCAGACAAAGTTACGTTGAAAAAAGTTCCAGAATAAAGCAGTAGTTGTATTTCAGACGCGTATTTTCTTATTCACTTTTCATATTCTGTAATCTAAATCGATTTTTAATTGCTCTCTGACCAGTAATAACAAATTAATGTAAATTGTTTGGTATAACATAATCTATGCTTCACCTATAAATGTTTTCGAATCAATTACGACACCAAATAATAAAGACATTATTATATATGATGAGTCCACTGTTAATTCTATCTTTAACATGGCTTACCGCTTTCTAGAATTTGAGTGCTGATATACAATCGTTCCAACTTATTGTTTGCCGATGACTTTCATATTTATAAACTAATACCAAACAACTATTTTCCAATGTTCTCCGCGAGTACAGCTAACCGATTATTGTTTCCGATACAAGCATATTGTATTTGAATGCGGTGATTCTTGGTCAAATTAACTTTAAATATATATAATTTTGATGACACAATATTTAGCTTGATAGCATTAAAATATTTAACATTATAAAATGTGCAACATTAGAAACATATACATACGTATATACATATATATATATATATATATATATATATATATATATATATATATATATATATATATACATATATATATATATATATATATACATATATATATGTTTTTATCTTGTTTATAATGATTAATATGAAAACAAATTAGAAATCTAAAATGAATAAGTTTTAAGGTTAAAACGAAATTTGATCAAATACAATATACTCGAATTAATATCTAACTGTAAACATTGATATTTCCAATCGACATTAAGGTGCAATCTCATTCAGACATGTTCCATCGTTTGATTCATAATTTAAGAATTTTCAAATGATTCAAATTCGATTGGTATTTCTAAATATGATTCATATTCTTGTCTTCGATGTTTTTAGGGTTCCGTACCTCAAAAGATAAGAACAGAATCTCAATGAAATTACTCACGTATCCGACTACATGTGCGTCTGTTAGAGCTGTTTTACTGAATGGTTTAACATCGATATTTGAAATTTGGCACAGTAATAAAATAAAATCATTTACGTGTATCTCAGTAATGAAAACTTAATAATAGCAATTAATAGAAATACAGCTAAAAATATTTGCACAATTTTTTTCAAATACCGTTTTTTGTAAATATTTGAAAAGGCTTAAGTCTAAATAATATTAACGCAATTACAACTAATTATTTTAAAAATAGTAACGACAAAAATATTTGCTTTTGCACATAATATTTTATTTGCCCGCATACATTGTTATGCGGGCAAATAAAATATTAGAATTTTTCTTATTTCTTTATGGATATAGATACCAATTGAAAGCCCAAATTATATGGATTCCTCACCCAATTTTTTTTTTTAATTTTATTTGAGAAATCTCTAAATATATTTTGAAAAAGTTCGGTGCCCAAATCTCTAAAATTGCTAAAATCAAAATAACAAAAAAGGGGATCCTAAGAATTCTATGTAAAATTTAACATAAAACTATAGGAATTCCTAATTTTAGATAAATTTCCTTATTTTAAAAAAGTTGAAAAGTTGTAAATACGATAACTTCTTAATTTGGTTATTATTTCTTCAAATTACGAGTCAATGATAAAAATTTAATAAAAATGTAGTAACAGGTGCACTTAATAATGGATATTTAACAATTACTAGCGACAAAACAAAATAAATAAATATGTAAATATAAAACCTTCCAGACGTTCTATTATAATTTAACCAAAAAATAACCGCACAGGAAATAAAATGATCCCATTAAACTGCAATTTAGTGACAAAGCTTTCTGCCGACATTCAAAAATTAATGTGCTCGGTTTGTATGCACAAGAGCTTTTAAAAGATCGTATACAAAAGGTATGAACAAACTAAGCTCTTAGCGGCCAGGATTACTGGAGGCTGCCGGTTGTGTGAAGTTATAATGAGTGACTTTTCGTGCCTTTCTGTAATTTCTTGTAACACATTTTTGCAAAGAGAACAACTTTATTAAGTTAACGCTTGGGACAATATATTATATTTATTTTAATTAATCCGACTTCGTAATAATTTTTAGTTAATATTTTTCTTAATACATAGTTTAATAGCAAATGTAAGACGTGCTAAGTGAAAAATGATTTTTATAAAAAACAACCAGTTTTTCGAACAGAACATCTCAAAAATATGAACATCGGTCAGATATTAAAATTAAATCAAAAGGCGCTTTGTGAATAAAGTCAACTTTTGTTTATATCGTACGAAATAAATCGGTTATTAGATAAGAAATCGTGTGTGTTGGAAAAAGTGGATTCAAAATATCGTGATAAAAAAGTAAGAAATATATATGACTATTATAAAAGAAAGAAAAATTGTATTCAATTACATGAATTAAAAATAAAATGATCATTACATGTGATACAATTTATGTGTATGTGTAAGTTTTTATATGACATGTATTATGTTATATATAACACATTAGGCGTTATATTATTGTAGAGTTATAACAAATTAATATTTTTACTCTAATCTCATAATAACGTCCATTGTACCCAATTAAGTTTTTCAAATGTCATGTGAGGATATGGTGCTATAGTTATTGATTAAATGAAAATATACATTATTGTGGGTAATAATTAATAATTTGACGGTAATTTTGTAAAAAATTATAACAATTTAACTTTTCACTACTAAATGAAACTACGTGATGCAGTATTATTTCTATTTTGTTTAAATTCTTTACCATGACCAACGAACCCTATTCGTTGTATGGGAACCTCTTTAGGTGGGCAGTTTGTAAAGATTCTTTATTTTTTTTATAAATATTCTTTATAAATTGTCCACCTGAAATGTTGTCATACATCGAAACCTAGCTCGTGGCAAAGAACAAAAAAAAGTGGAAATTATACCATATCAAGTAGTTTCGTTTAGTTGTGAAAAGGTAAATTTAACGTGTATTTCACTAAGTAAATGAAAATTAGAAACATCGCCATAATATTCTGACAAATTTTAGGTTAATTTCCTAAAACCCGCCTAATTTTTGTAATAATCTAATGAATATATTTAATGTGAGCCTAAAAAAATACTTAAATATTAGAATATTTGTTTTACTGCCTCTAAATTTCTATGTTAATATATATTAATAACAACTATTAAAATAATGTAGCGCTTTATCACTACGTCAAATGTCAAGTACTGCTTAGGATGGTGTCTGAAAAAAGGGCGTGGATATTTTCAACAATAAATTAAAACAATAATTTTAAAAATAAAGAGATGGATATAAAAAAATAAAAGGGTTTGTAAATTTCCCATGGTTTTAAAATTTCTACTAATTTCTTGTTATTAGTACAATCATATTAACGTAATATATACGTTTATTAATTGTTGATATGTTTATTGAGACATCATATAAATTTTTTGCAACACAGTTGGTTGCCCTGATGAGAGGGAGTAAAGAGAAAATTGTTTCATCGTTTTTTTCCCCACTTTCGGAATAGATTCAAAAATGTTTCTTCAACTAAACTTTATCTATTATAAGGTGACAAAATTTGATTTAATTAAGCCTAATATACAAATTTTTACAAAATTTAAGAAAATTATCTTGTAAGGATATGACATTAATAAAAAATATAAATTGACAAAAATTTTTTGCAAAAAAAAATATTACAAAGTTAATAAAAATTTAATTTTTCATATTTTAAAATATCCATGTTACTTCTTCTACTTACTAAATGCTTTAATATTCGGATATTATTTGTCAGAATTCATAATTTCAATAATGGTTCAATATTTCTATAAAAAACAAAAAACCTCCACTGGAAATCGCTTTCAAAGTTTCAGATGTTGCTGCTGATAGATAGTAGACATTTCATAGAGGAAAGGTCTCCCATTCTTATCTTATTATATTTATGATGCAGAATGTAAGTATTTGTGTTTATTTTTCTATAATTCTTATTTGAGTCTGCTTGAGCGTCCCTTGAAAAAGACAATAAAAAGTAATACTACAATTAATTATATCGATGAAACGAGTACGCTACGTAAAATATTCAGTTTTACCTAACAGTTATGATCCTCTCTGTCTTGTTTTTCTCTTGGATTCGATGGTGCTTTATATATTACGTGAGGGTAGGAAAGCATAATTTATTTCAACTGCCTCCAACAACCCGAATGTTTTGCACGGCTGACCTTTTTTTAGTGCGTCAAGATGACGCCACGATATTACAAGATGCGCCCATTTTAAAAATCTTTTACGTTTCTTTGACTGTTTGAAAAGTGCGAACATGGAATTATCCAGCGACTTACGATCGGTCCTTTGTTATTTTCCCATTGATTAAAATTATTACTCATTATTCTATTGTTCTTTTTTATATAAATACATTCAATTCAACAACCAAATTATAAAATGTGGAAAATATTTGTACGCCTTATATTTTTTCAGAGAAAATATGAACGTAGGTCATATTCTACAACTTACCTCAGTAGTATGATTCCCGAAAATAATGATATATCCCATTATTTTTGATGGACCAACAATCTGACTGAGTTGGGACCAGATAGTATAAAAATCTAAATAATATAAAAATCTTTCAAAGAAAAAAAGTGAAATAAATCTCCTTTTACCATTTTGATGCTTGGTCGAGTATATTATGTGAGATTATATATATAAAGACATATCATCAGTTGTAGTTTATTATTTTCGTGTATAGTGTTATGTTATAGTTTCAGTTGTGAGCCGATTAATTTCTATCAGCATCGTATAATCAAATTGTTGAAGGGACTAAATGAAACATCGATTTTACGGCTCCATATTACTCTTGATGTCACAGTGAGATGTAGAACAAGTATAAGTATTATATCATACGCACAATCTGGTAATAGTGATTATGTCATTTATTAGCAGTAAACGTGTATTTTAACGATAAGGGTTTGCTTTTTGGCACATTAATATAGTACTAATATATATCTAATATTGGTTATTGAAGACGTGGGGCTTAAAAATATACAGAGTTATTCACAAAAAAATTGAAAGCATAATGAATTAATATTATTGAATTCAAGACTGATCATTAAAGAAAAAAAAAGGAATCGTAAATATTTCTTTACGTATCTCTCATATATGGTTCAATAAGACGGCGTAGCTGATTATGTCATTTATTGGCAGTAAACGTGTATTTTAACGATAAGGGTTTGCTTTTTGGCACATTAATGTACTACTAATATAATTCTAATATTGGTTATTGAAGACATGGGGCTTAAAAATCTACAGAGTTATTCACTAAATTTGAAAGCATAATGAATTAATATTATTGAATTCAAGACTGATCATTGAAGAAAAAAAAGGAATCGTAAATATTTCTTTACGTACCTCTCATATACGATGCAATAAGGCGGCGTGGCTAACTTTACATTTGCTTATGAAATCTGATAATAACAAGCATTAATCTAAAAATTAAACTATAAATAATTGAACCTTTGTTATTTTTGTAACTGCTTATAGCAGGTTGACGACGGGATAGAAAATAGAAATATTATTGGCGTATTCAAAATGGATTTTTTTATTGTTTTTAATAATTCTCTTATTCCGTTCGATAATGTATCAATACTACAATAACTTTCGGATTTTTAATTTATAAGTCAAAGGGGTCAAAATTGTGTTGGATACGAATAGAAAAAAATATAAGTTTTAGTTATCCTATCAACAAAATCTTAGAAATCGAAATATGTATTCGCTTATTACATTCAAAACACAACTTCAGTATACTAAAATACTGCTAAATTATAATATGTTTAGTGTAAATTTTCGTAATAAATTCAACAGGTATATGAAATATCAGCTCTACATATGACCTCTTTCGCGTATAATTAGCAAAATACAAAAAAAATTGTAAAAATATTTTCTTATGTACGGAATTATCTCTGTTACAATTTCATTGTGCATATATATATATATATATATATATATACATATATATACATATATATATATATATATATATATATATATACATATACATATACATATATATATATATATATATATATATATATATATATATATATATATGTATATATATACACATATATATTACTTTTGGCCCTAGTACTTATTAAAAATTAACTGAACAGTTTGATATTACTTTTATCGCCTTCACCCCTATAATAAAAAATATTTAACTTAGAAATTACTTAGATTTCCTATTTATTTTTGGAAACAGGTTGCAAAATTTCGTAGCTTTTCTAAATTATTTATGAAAAGAAGTTCTCGAATTTTAGCAATATTTTTTTATTTTATTCTTACAGGATAGTATTTTTTAGCATATATTTTGAAAAAAGTCATATTAAGGAAATATTTTGATACGTTTTTATTTCTGTACAAAAATATAGGTTGGTGGGATAACTAGAGAAAATAGTACTATCAAAATATATTAGTTTCATAAATAATTATATTTTTACTTACTCTTTTCAATATTATTTAAAAATGATACATAATGAATACCAGCAAAAGATACTATCTGTTGATAAATATTGACAGAAAATACTGAAGATACAACAAAAGAAGCTTATTTGAAATGGAGGCTCTATCAAATATTTACAAATATTGCAAAATAATTTATTCTATCTAAATAAATATCTTGCCTTACGGTTAAAACAATTAACATTAGGGCGTGGTTGTATCCGCTCAAGCTTTTTAGTACATATGATTAATATTAATGAATTTACGCAGAAATGTGACGTCATAAATTTGCAATGGGTCAAACACTATTAAAATTTATTATCTCAATATATATTCATTAGTATTCAGGCTACGTTACGATGTCAACTCTATACAGTTACTAATTAATACAAGATTTAATCCTATATTCACTTGACAGTTTCAACCTAGGATTAAATACACGTTAAGCTCGATCAGACAAAACTCGCTATACAAACATCGCCCGTGGATTATAGTGTATTAACTCACCCGGTTTAGGAATAGGCCTGGTATTTACTCAAATATGCGTTATGAAGGTACACTTATTTTTGCCTGTAAATCTACATAGAATTTCATATCTTATGAATTTTATTTTAATAAGACTTTTAGGATATTTCATACAAGAATTTAATGACTTTATTTTATTACAAAATTTAACCAATAAAATGTATTCATATAATGGATATAATACTTAGAAACCAATTTCTTAAAACAAATCAAAACATCGGCTCATGCTGCATGAGCGGGCGGGCATCCAACCCGAGAAGCGTCGGTACGCTGTGCTATCATAAATTAGAGGCCTTTGTTCAACCCAAGATACCATGGTCATGAAGAAAAACATAATCCAAAAGAAAGTAAATTTTCGACAACTGCTTATACATATTTCAATAAAAATTAATTTCAAAACCTAATTGATCCTGTAAAATATACTTTGAACAATTTTGTAAGAGGCAATCTAGGTTATTGTAACATTTATAGATAAAATATTGTAAATTATATTGTACCAGAAAATTCCAAATCAATGTACTCGTATTGTCAGTAGACATAGAGCAATAAAACTGATTGAATTGAAATAACTTGAAAACCAAATACCGAAATACGTTAAAAAAACTAATGAAAAAGTAAGGTACTATTCTTTCAATATAATTTAACTCTCTTGATTTAACTTGTTGCTCAAATTTAAGATCTAATATAAAAATTTCTTATCTTATGCATAAACATTTGCTTTTGGGGATTATGTTATGATAACCTAGATTGCCTACTACAAAATTGCTCAATGCCTATTTTATAGGATGAATTATGTTTCGAAATTAAATTTCTTTTGATTTAGACTGAAATAAAATACCTAGATTGAAAATGGGGAATGACTACATAAAATTTGCTATCGGCACTATTTATAATAGTGGCACTATTATAAACCACTTTATATATTATTTAATGTACTGTTACCAGCTAATATATACTACGTATTTTTATTCCACTATATGTTTTGTTTCATTTCAGAGGAAGTATTTTGCAAAATCGCTCAACTTTATTATATCTTTTACTGGTAAAATGTTACAATTTCTTAAGTTAATTTAGTTTGGTGAACGTCTTGTTGTAAAACTCTTGAACGCAATTAAATTTTAATTCTGATATTCGAACGAAAGGTGAGAATATTTCTTTTCATTTCCACCTTAAAACTCCTAATAAAAATAATCATTAACACTATTAAATAAAAGGATCATCAGGGCTGGGTGACCTACATACAATTCCGCCATGTATGGCAATTGTAGAAACTAACACAGAGAACGAAACTGAAAACATACCAATTAAATAAAAAAAACTTGCAATGCCACTCTCTAGACAGAAGCGAGAAAGTTAAGGTTGAACTTCCAATAATAAGCTGTAAACGAAAATTGACTGGGTATACGCTCTGAAGGCAAAACGTCCATATACCCGAACAGGCTTTGGATTGGAAATCCCGAAGGAAAAGATAAAGTGACCTTACGAAGTAAACCTGGCGGCGTATTGTGCAAGCAAAACTAAAGGGTATCAGCAAAACCTGGAGTGAATCAGTTATTGATACACAGCATAGATTAGCATGGTAACGCCTAGATATGATTTTTCCTACCAAGGGAACATGAGATACGAAGAGAGAAGTGAACGTTTCACTTCCAATAAATGAGTTTTTTCACAATGTTTTTGATTACCATTTGCATATGGATGCATCAAATTTATATTAATATCATTCTGTAATAACAACTCCAATTGCGTCTTATTTTATCTGCGTAAATCTCAAAATTTATATTTACATCAACTACACATATTAATAGGAAGACTGTAGAAAAAAATAGGAAATAGAACAAATAACTGTTTTTCTATCTTATTTATAATGATTTATGTGAAACAAATTAGAAATTCAAAAATCAGTTGATGGTTAAAACAAAATTAAAATAGTTAGGTAACTTATTTTTGTCATAATAGAAACTAAATATATATATATATATATATATATATATATATATATATATATATATATAATTGATAAAATTTTAGAATTGCCATCTCTGTGCTTTAAAGTTATTTATGAAAAAAAAGATTTTGAGGGACATAATGCATGGAAAATAAAAATATTATTTTTCTGTTTGTTTTACCACGCATTACACAAAAACTACTGAATCAATTTACATGGGGTTTCCACAAAAAGGAGCTCACTTGAAGTAACAATTTGTTTACATTTTATCGGAATCGTTTCACTGAGTCAGAAGACACGCGAATTTAAAATTTTAGAAATTAATTTATTTTGCTTTGGTACGACAAAAGCTAAGAAGCGCCGAGCTAGACGAAGCGTAGTAAGTATACGATATACTGTTTAGCTATATGCATCAATAGATGGCGCTGTATATACACGAAATCGCTGTTTCGTCTCTCTCTTGGATTTGATGGTGCTTTATATATTACGTGAGGGCAAGAAAGCATAATTTATTTCAACTGCCTGCCGTCCCGAATATTTTGCACGGTTGCCCTTTCTTTAGTGCGTTTACGTTGATCAAGATAATGTCACGATATTACAAGATGCGCCAATTTTTAATGTCTTTTACGTTTTTTTTACTGTTTTAAAAGTGCGATCATGGAATTATCCAGCGACTTACTATCGGTCCTTTGTTATTTTGCCATTGACTTAAATTATTACGCATTCTTCTATTGTTCTTTTTTATATAAATACAATCAATTCACTGTGCTATTTGAATTTCATTGAAGATGAACAAACAAATCATAAAATGTCTAAAATATTTGTATTATTTATAGTTTTTCAGAGAAACTATGAAAGTAGATCATATTCCACAACATACCTTAGTAGCATAGTCCCCCTAAAAAATATTATGTATCCCATTATTTTCGATGAATCAATAATCTGACTGAGTATATAAGAATATAAAAATCTGTCAAAGCAAAAAAGTGATATAAATCTCCTTTTACCATTTTGATGCTTGGCCCAATATATTTATTCATATATGAGTTTATATATATATATATATATATATATATATATATATATATATATATATATATATATATATATAT
Organism: Druceiella hillmani; assembly: GCA_039881145.1. NCBI lineage: Eukaryota > Metazoa > Arthropoda > Insecta > Lepidoptera > Hepialidae > Druceiella > Druceiella hillmani. The sequence goes on from JAYKKI010000042.1 coordinate 6,632,124, forward strand.
ATATATATATATAGATACAACTTGCGATCGGTTGTAGTTAAATATATTAATTTATAGTGTTATATTTGTGGATATAAGTTGTAAAATGGCTGATTTCTATCAGCATCATATAAACAAACTGTTGAACGAAATAAAGGAAACATCGATATTACGGCTCTATGTTATTCTCGGTGTCACAGTGAGATGTAGACCAAGTCTAAGTATTATATCATACGTACAATCTGGTAATAGAGATTATGCCATTTATTGGCAGTAAACGTGTATTTTAATGATAAGGGTTTGCTGTGTGTTACGTAAATATAGTTGGTTTCTACTACAGTGGTTGATTTCAATGTATGAAAAATTGTAAAAAAAAACTGCACCTCTAATACAAAGTAGGTATATTTTAACTTTATAACAACAAATGCGGATTTTATTTTTTAAAAACCAAATGGCGGCTATCCAAAAACCAAATGGGTTTTCCAAATGGCGGCCATCGAGTATGACACACTCTTCGAATCTGGCACGCATGTTTTCAAAAACGAGAAAACATGTTTTAAAGTTGATTTTGGAATTCCCAATATCTATGAACCTATACGCAGTGATAAACGGGGATTTTCAAAGACAGAAACCATAACACGCCCGACAATTTCATTCGTGGCTACCAATGGTGTAGGTCCTGGCCTGGGCCTATTTAATGTTGATCCTGTAGCTCTGAACCTTGCTACCCATGACTGGATGAGGTTGATCGATGGTCCATCACGTAATCGACGAATACTGTGACGATTATTAAATCGACGGCTTGCTACAGACAGCAAAATTCCACTCGAAATGTACGCCTCAACGGCAAAAGCGCGGTGCTCTCCACTTAACTGTTCGATGGCTACTAAAATATCCGCACCGTTTGCGATTCTAATGATAAGCGATCCCCCTGCGCCCCTCTCACGTGTTACGTTCCGAAACTATGTCTGTTCAAACTTTGAAATCTGCCACTGGACAGCCTGTATATCTAGTATTGGTTATCGAAAACTTGAACCTTAAATATATACTAAATTACCCACTAAATTTCAAGGCATAATGAATTAATATTATTGGATTTAAGACTGATGGTTAAAGAAAAGAAAGGGAATCGTAAAAATTTCGTTACGTGCCTCTCATATACGATGCAATAAGGCGGCGTGGCTAACTTTACATCTGCTTATGAAATGTGATATTGACAAGCATTATTTTAAAAATTACCCCATAAATATTTCAACCCCTATTAATTTGTAACTGCACACAGCAGGATGATGATGACACAGAAAATACAAATATTATTGGCGTATTCAAAATAGTATTTTTATTGTTTTTAATCATTCTCTTATTCCGTTCGATAATGTATCAATACTACAATAACTTTCGGATTTTTAATTTAGACTTACAAAGGGGTCAAAATTGTGTTGGATACGAATAGAAAAAAATCAAAGTTTTAGTAATCCTATCAACAAACTTTTAGAAATCGAAATATGTATTCTCTTTTTACATTTAAAACACAATTTCAGTGTACGAAGATACTGCGAGATTAAAATATGTTTAGTATACAATTTCGTAATAAATTCAACAGGTATGTGAAGTATTAGCTCTGCATATATTTTTTCTCTCTTATGTCCTGGGTATACCAAAAAAATTGTAACAATGTTTTCTGGCTCCTGTTATCATAACGTCAAATTCACTTTTTTAAAAATGTTTTTAATGTACGGAATTATCTCTGTTACAATTTCATTGTGCATGTGTATATATATATATATATATATATATATATATATATATATATTACTTTTGGCCCTAGTACTTATTATTATAGGTGAAAATGGATTGAAAATTAACTGAACAGTTTCATGTTACTTTTATCGCCTTCACCCCTATAATATTTAACTTAGAAATTACCTAGATTTTCTGTTTATTTTTGAACACACGTTGCAAAACTTTGTAGCTTTTTTAATATATTTATGAAAAGAAGTTCTCGACTTTTACCAATATTTTTTAATTTATTCTTAAAGAATAGTATTTTTAACACATATTTTGAAAAAATTCATATTAAAGAAATATTTTGATACTTTACTATTTCTGTTTAAAAATATAGGTTGGTGGGATAACTAGAGAAAAGAATACTATGAAAACATATTAATTTCATAAATAATTATATTTTTACTTACTCTTTTCAATATTTTTTAAAAATGATACATAATAAATAACAGCAAAAGATACTATCTGTTAATAAATATTGACAGAAAATACCGAAGATACAACAAAGGAAGCCGTTTATTATTTGAAATGGAGGCTCTATCAAATATTTAGAAATATTGCAAAATAATTTATTCTATCTAAATAAATATCTTGCCTTACGGTTAAAACAATTAACATTAGTGCGTGGTTGTATCCGCTCAAGCTTTTTAGTACATACGAATAATATTAATGAATTTACGCACAAATGTGACTTCTTAAATTTACAATGGGTCAAACACTACTCAAATTAATTATCTCAATATATATTCATTATTATTCAGGCTACGTTACGAGGTAAACTATATACAGTTACAAATTAATACAAGATTTAATCCTATATTCACTTGACAGTTTCAATCTAGGATTAAATACACGTTAAGCTCGATCAGACAAAACTCGCTATACAAATATCGCCCGTGGATAATAGTAGTGTATTAACTCACCCGGTTTAGGAATAAGCCTGGTATTCACTCAAATATGCGTTATGAAGTTACAATTATTTTTGCCTGTAAATCTACATAGAATTTCATGTCTAAGACAATGTTAATAAGACTTAGGATATTTCATATAAGAACTTAATGATTTTATTTTATTACTGAATTTAACCAATAAAATTTATTCATGTAATGGATATAATACTTAGAAACCAATTTCTTACAACAAATCATAACATCGACTCATGCTGGATGAGCGGGCGGGCATCCAACCTGAGAAGCGGAGGTACGCTGTGCTATCATAAATTATAGGCCTATGTTCAACTCAACATACGACGGTCATGAAGAAAAACATATTCCAAAAGAAAGTCAATTTTCGGAAACTGTTCATACGTATTTGAAAGAAATTTAATTTCAAAACATAATTGATCCTGTAAAATAGGCTTTGAACAATTTTGTAGGAGGCAATCTAGGTTATTGTAACATTTATTGATAAAATATTGAAAATTATACTGTATCATAAAATTCCACACCAATGTACTCGTATTTTTACTAGACATAGAGCAGTAAAACTGATTAAATTGAAATAATTTGAAAAGCGAATAACGAAATACTTTCGAAATAAAACTACTGTAAAAGTGAGGTACTATTCTTATTTTTCAATACAATTCAATACAATTTAACTCTCTTGATTTAACTTATTGCTCACAGTTAAGATCTAATATAATAATTTCTTATCTTATGCATAAATATTTGCTTGTGGGGATTATGTTACAATAAGCTAGATTGCCTACTACAAAATTGTTTAATGCCTATTTTACAGGATCAATTATGTTTTGAAATTAAATTTTTTTGATTTAAACTGAAATAAACTACCAGATTGAAAGTGGAGTATGATTACATGAAAATTGCTACCGGTACCACTATTATTAATCACTTTATATGTTATTAAATGTACTTATACCAGTTAATATGTTCTATATATTATTATTCCACTACATGTTTTGTTTCATTTCAGAGGAAGTACTTTTGCAAAATCGCTCAATATTATTATTTCTTTTACTGGCAAAATGTTCTAATATCTTAAGTTAATTCAATTTGGTGAACGTATTGTTGTAAAACTCTTAAATGCAATGAAATTTTAATTCTAATATTCGAACGAAAGGTGAGAGTATTTCTTTTCGTTTCCACCTTGAAACTCCTAATAAAAATAATCATTAACACTATTAAATATAAGGATCATCAGAGCTGGGTGACCTACGTAAAATTCTGCCATGTTTGGCAATTGTGTAAATTAACACAGGGAACAAAACTGTAAACATCCCAATTAAATAAAAAAAAACTTGGAATTGCTGCCTTGTCTACAATTGGTATTCTCCAAACGTCTTGGTTTGAGAAGGTATCTAAAGAAGACTTGCTAGACCGAAGCGAGAAAGTTAAGATTGAACTTCCAATAATAAGCTGTAAACGAAAATTGACTGTGTATACGCTCAGAAGGCAAAACGTCCATATATCCGAACAGGCTTTGGATTGGAAATCCCGAAGGAAGAGATAAAGTGACCTTACGAAGTAAACCTGGCGGCGTATTGTGCAAGCAAAACTAAAGGGTATCAGCAAAATCTGCTGTGAAGCAGTTATTGATACACAGTATAGATAAGCATGGTAAAGCCTAGATATACTTTTTCCTACCAAGAGAACATGAGATACGAAGAGAGAAGTAGAAGTTTCACTTCCAATAATTTAGTTTTTTCGCAACGTTTTTGATTACCATTTGCATATGGATGCTTCAAATTTGTATTAATATCATTCTGTAATAACAACCCCAATTACGTCTTATTTTATCTACATAAATCTCGAATTTTATATTTACATCAACGATACATATTAATAGGAAGATTAATAGAAATTGGAAATAGAAACGGTATGGAAATAGAGCGATACATATTAATAGAAATTGGAAATAGAAACGGTTTTGAGCCCTTTTTGTCATTTTGAATAAATGTTGGTTTTACTTATTTGAAAGAGTTTTAAAACACACTTATCAAGCTATGTAGATACATTGAATAATATTTTAGCAGACAGTCTGGGTTAATGTGACACAATCCCAACAATTAGTTATTTATTCATATTATAAGAAATAATTTTGCTAGATCTTGAATTTGAGCAATATATATATATATATATATATATATATATATATATATATATATATATATATATATATATATTGTATATATATATATATATATATATATACATATATATATATATATATAAATATATATATATATATACATGTTAAAATTATTTATGAAACAAATATTTTGAGGGACATAATGCATGGAAAATAAAAATATTATTTTTCGGTTTGTTTTACCACGCATAAAAACTATTGAATCAATTCACATAGGGTTTCCACAAAATGGAGCTCACTTGAAGTAACATTTTATTTATATTTTATCGGAATCTTTCCACTCAGTCAGAAGATACACGAATTCAATATTTTTAGAAATTAATTTATATTGCTTTGATACGACAAGACCAAAGAAGCGCCGAGCTAGACGAAGCGTAGTAAGTATACGATATACTGTTTAGCTCTATGCATCAATAGATGGCGCTATATATACTTGACATCGCGAAATTAAATTTTACATCCTATATACGTAGACAAAATGGGTATATACAGCTGTGAAGTGTGGAGAGGTGTGGTTGCTTAAGTACGCAATCTAAATACGAGCAGACACATGAGATTAGACACCCTTGTCGGTCTTCTGTACATAACAATTTTCGATGTTGTAGAAATTCGACATAAGCTCACTTTGTTTCCTCATCTTTAAAAAATTGGAATCTGTTTAATTACTTTGATAAGTTTAGTATTTAACTGTAAAAAATTTGGGTATTATCTATTTTATGTGAGCGTATATAATAAAATTACAGAATTACCCTCCCCCAGATTATAATCCCTTAAAAATTATTTAGGGGATTATAATTAAAATTATAAAATACTATGTCACTTTTGATCTTTATCTTTTTTTCTATTCACCTGTGAATCTGTTAATATCGAAATCCCTTCTGTTCTTGTGTGATGCGAGTGGGGTGAAATTTTCTCAAGATTCTGGGATTATATTGGGTTTTGGGAGAAGATATGGACTATACGTCATCTCAATTGACCAACTAAAAACCAATTATGGTAATTTGACCCGACTTTGTAAGCGCACTTACATGAATAAAGTTAATTATTACAGTAGGTAACGTTACGGAAATTACCTTTATGTTTAATAACATTTTCTCCACGGCCCATGCTAACGAATTCAAGCGCGTAGCCTATACAAACACATATGGGTGTCCATCGTTACTTGAGCGTTATGCACAAGCTTCATTAAATATTGACACGTATCTATTAAAAATTAACTACATTGAATATAAAGAAAATTCTATTGCAAAGTTAACTATCTAGTATAAATGTGTACTATTATTTATTAAGTATTTCACGGTTATGGAGATGATTCCAAAATATTCAGTACACTTTTTGATATTTTCTCGCTATGAATAATATGGTTCAAATTTTAATTAATCTGCCATATAGAATTTTTTTTAAATTATCTTGTTTCTTACTTGGTGTTGTATTTTGCTGAAGTATATTTCGTAAATGTGCGAAAATTTTTCCAAGATATAATAGTTATCAAATGGACATATTTCGTTTCCATAATAAACGTCGTATTAATAATTTCTCTCTTTCAAATTTGTAAGACAGCATTTAATTATTTCTGTGATGGAAAGTTTTGCAATATGTTTTAAATATGTGAAAATATTAATAAGCTTCGATTTATGTTTCTTGACTTTATTATTTTCTTAGCTACTTTTAACATCATAATTTTACTAAAGGATTTTTTTGCTTTATTTTATTTCCGAATGGAAACAAATATTATTTCCGAGAATCGAAACCAGAAATTTGGGGTTTGAAATCCCATATTTCACTATTATTCAGAGAAGCGACGAAATAAAGTAATTTTTTTTCTAATTTATTGTCTTAATTTGGTAAAAAAGAATATGGCATATTTTATTATATCTTTATAATTCCTACATTATCAAAACATCAAGTTTTATGTTATTTATTTTTGGATTGTTTTTAATCGTAGTATTATTAAGGTTATACGTAAAAACCTGGCAAGTACGAGTAACACTTGCACTTCGAGGGTTCTTTATATTTATTGGCACTGAAAAATATGTAAGTAAAAACATGTAACTTTAAATATTATAAGCACATCCATTAATGTATTTACAAGTGTTATTTTTTTACATCATTAATATGTTACCTACTGTATCTGTTACAGGCGGAAAAAAATTGTGCATATTGAAAAAAAAATTGAGCTCCTTGCAGATGTATAAGTATATTGCCGGATATTTTTCAGTTGATTAATTCACTTGTATTGAGTTTCTATGATCTTTTTATACATCTACTATCTGTCATAACGGCCGATTATTAGACTTAAACTGGTAGAGCCTACTTACCTGCGGTAATTTTACTGTTAATCTCGTTATATATACTACTACTGTGAATAATTTTAGACTAATAAATATGACCGTTTAACATGTAGGGTGTGGGAGCACATAACTCGAAGAAAAAAGGATTACTTTAAAGTTTAATATTTTGTAAATGGATCCCTGTTTCGAAAAAGTATTCATGAGGTACCGGCAATATGTTTGAACCACCGATTAAAACATATTCTACACAATAGGATATGCCAAAAAATGTTACCCCTAAATTTCAGATTAATAGCATATTGTCTGCAAATGAGTGGCTCTGACATACGAATGGAGAATCAGAAGGAGAGAGGAATTTGGAAAAAATTAAAGGATACGCTTTGAAACTCTAAGAAGGCCTAAAAACCTTAATAAAATATATAATATCTTAATAACACGTAGGTGCTATGCATTTGTACAACATAATACTTATTAAGATGTTTGATTTCATGTAAAATTATTTTAGGACGTTTTCACGTTCAATAAAATTTCCAAGAATTTGAAACGTGAATAATATATTTACTTTTCCCATCTTGTCTTTTACAATGCAAAAATAAATTATATTTGACTAAATGAGAAAAAATATAATTTTTGGATTGTTTAATATGTCAGTTTGCAATACAATTTCGAATTATGCCATGCTTACCAAGTAGAAAGTAGAAGTCTCTCTTAAAAAATGTTTTCATCTAATTATATAATTCATCCTTGATTATAAAACTGTCACCCAAAAGACTGATTGAGATATTTTAGACAATTGCGGAACAATTCACAACATACAGTCACAATTCCTTTAAACTCGGTTTATAATTTTTGTTGTCCGTTAACAGTATCACTATAAACTTCTACGACTGGTACGCGGATCTAAGCTTTCATTTGGCTATTTAATCTGCTAGCTTTTGCATATATAACATGAAAGTTTTAATTTTTTCTAAGTAAAATGAAATAAAAAAGTTTTAAAAATTTTAGGAGCGTGAATGTATAAAAATGATATTAGTTCAGACCTAATTTTTTTTTTATCATTTAACTACTTGCCTATTTGAAAGACTTTCGGATATAAGCGTGAACATATATCAATTGCACCATGGTTATTAAAACGCAAATTTAATTTTCGCTTGAATCATATGATTATTTTTTTTGTTAATTCTAGATTTAAATTTACTATTAAAGTTAAGTACATTAAGTTGCGAGTATGAATTAATAAAGTAAAGGGACATTTAGGAGCTAGTGCAGAAGAAGAAAAGAGTTCGAAATAATTGATTTAACATAAAAATAAATTTTGCATTCCCTCATCACATTGTTTAGTCACCCTATAGCGTTTATAAATTATTAAATAATAAATGCTAATAATCATAGTCGAGATATACTGAGAAATTTTCAAAATAGAAAGATCCCATTAGTGTTAATCATAATTGCACATTGGTATTTTATAAGTACTTACGTGTATTATTAAACTAATTAAATATAAGCTATTATGGTAATCACTTAAATACTCGTAATGCTGCGATGATTCGTTTTATATTACAATAAATATAACCTGTAATAAAACATGGTGGTACGTCACTCGAAGTTCTTATAGTGGATGCGTTATCATATAAAACTATTGAAATAAATTTAAATTGTAAATCAATAACGAAATAAACTTCTCATTAAAATTTGAAAATGTGTAAATACGATCAATGCTTTAAATTGTGTATACTTTCTTAAAAGTCCTAGTCGATAATAAAATTTTAATGTAATTTAGGTAACAGACATCTTTATTACTATGTAACAATTACTAATAATAAAACATAACAAATCAATGTATGTACACACACACACACACACACACATATATATATATATATATATATATATATATATATATATATATATATGTATATAAAATAACCACGCACGATAAAAAACGATTCCACTAAACTGCAACTTAATTACAAAATTTACAAGAGCTTTTAAAAGTTTGTACACAAGAAGTATGAAATGAACAAGATTACTGGAGGCTGTTGCTTGCGTGAAGTTATAACGAGTGAATTTTCGTACCTGTCTTCAATTTCCTGTAACGCATTTTTACAAACAGAGTAAAATTGTTAACAAGTGAAACAACAGATATGTTTATTTTACATAAAATGGTTTCGAAATCATTTTTACTTAAAATATTTATTTTTAATAGCACCTGAAAGACTGTTAAAAAGTAGAGAAGTTATAAAAACTGCCAAGTGAGGAGTAAATTTTGTCGAAGAAAGCAATCCTCTTTTCGATTAAAATATTTGAAAAATGTGAATCTCGGTCAGATTCCAACTTTTAAGTTGGAAAGCGTTTTATGAATATAGCCACCTTATTTTTATGTTGCACGAAATAAGTTCAATCGGTGAAGAAAAATGTGCATTGAAATTAATTAAAGCAAAATAGCATGATAACTATGAGTATGGAATTGTCAAGTCCATTATTAAAGGAAGAAAAAGGATACGAAAACATATAAAATGTAAAAAATGAGATCATTGGTTACTAAAGTAATCAGGTTTTCAGGTTTTTGTTTATATATTATGGCATTAGAAAAGCTTTTGTGTACTCGTAACATATCTCGTCAGAACATATCAGGCTTTCTAAATATTTTTAATTTGTAACAAATAAATTTTTGTCGAATAGTGTCGTTATAACGTGAATTGTATCGAGTTAAGTTTAGGGAATGTGATATGTGATCATATTTTTATATCGATAAAGCCAAAATCTAATGTTATTATGAATTTTTGCTGACATTCATTTATAACTATTGCAACAAATTGTTACACTCATTGCAAATCCACAATACAAAGACACTAATTAACGTGAACTGTAAAAAACATACTTGTAAATAAGGCGACGAACTAATCACCTCGATAGCCACAATTTAACCAAAGGTGAGTCAGAATACTCCATTATATATTACTTATCACACTCCATTATTATATACATATAAACTAGTTACATACAAGTGACATTCGCTCTTTGGGGGTTCTGTACATACTAAGATACATATAAATAACTACTCATAGTAGAACAACAGTAAGGTAAAGAATGATAATATTATTTTCAATACTTCTCTAATCCCGTTTTTACTTTATAAGAAAAAGGATTACAAAGTTGCGATTGATACGAATGGAAAAAAAAAATCAGTTCAAGTGACACAACAAACACTTCGGTATCTATAATACCGCTTAAAAATTATGTATTCCATTATTAGGTTTAACACATAATTTCAACGTACGTTAATACTGCCAAATTTGTATTTATGTAGGTTTTATCTAATCAACATGAAAGTAAATCAGTCGTACGCTACAACGTGAATTTGCCAGTTGTTTTTATAATTTTACTTTTTTTTATAATAACATGTGGGAAAGCGAAATTGTTACATCACCTTTCACCTTTGTATTTAATATTAGCGGTGAAAATGAAATGAAAATTTGTTGAATAGTTTAATGTTATTTTTATCGCCATCAGCACCTGTAATGCCTAACTTTTATGTTATTTCGGTTTACTCATGAAACAGATTTGCGGGAAACTTTTGAAAATAGGTTTACAAAAAGTTGTTTACCTAAATTAATTATGGAAAGAAGTGTAGAATTTTAGCGATGTTTTGCAGTTAAAAAAACATCCTTATATAATTTTATTATTAACATAAATTTCGAAATATAAACAATTTATTAAAAGTTTTTCACACGGCATTTTTTTTGTTTAATAATGTCGATGATGGGGTATATAGTGTAAAGGATACTATCAAAATATATTATTTTCGTAAATGATTTTTTCGACACAGTTTAAAAATGATAAATAACGATTATAAGCCAAATATCGAGAAGTCTACCAAAAATTGGTATTCTTAGTATTCCCTGTTAATAAATATTAAGAGGGAATACTGAAAATGCAAGGAGAAGAGCCATTTATGAATTATAATAAATATTCTATCAAAAATTTAACAAATATTGAAAAATAATCTATTATATCTAATTCAAGGGTCTTGATATGGAATTAAAAAAAATAATATTAGTATGTAATCACTTAATATAAACTTTTATTACATATAAATTATATTAATTAACATGCATAAAATTGTGACAATAAATTTCCAATGGGTCAAACATTTTAAAATCCAATTATCTAAATACACGGTTATGAGAATTTAAGCTAAGTTCCGACATTATTTCCATACAGTTAATAATTATACAGGATTTGATCCTGTATCCACTTGATAGTTTCAATCTAGGATTAAATACACGTTAAACTCGCTCAGACGACGCTCAGTGTACTAACATAGCCCGAGGATTAAAATTGTGCATTAATTCGGCATATTAGGTAGAGTAACGGGGTAATCCAAGCGTTTATTCAAATATGCGTTATGAAAGTATATTTATTTTTACTTGAAAATAGACTTAGAAGTTATGAATTTTATTTCAATGCGACCTTCAAAATATTTTATTAAAGAATTCTTTGATTTTATTTATTTCCTGATTTTATCCACCAAAATTTAGTAAGTAAACTAAAAAGGCACTCTCTTAAAACACATCAAAATTTCTTACCAGCCTCGCTAGGCGAGAGATTGGATATAGGACCGAGAAACGACGGTACGCTGTGCCGTCAAAGGGTTCAACCCAAGAAACCATGGCCACGATGAAAAATATATTCCAAAATTATTGATTGTCCAAAATTGCTCATACGGTTTTCCATTTTACAGAATCAATTCTATTTTGAAATCAAACTTCTTTTCATATAGACTGAAATAAAATACTTTGAGTGAATGAAGAGAATAAAATTGAAATAGCATATCCGAAAGGGCTACAGATGCCACAATTATAAATCACTTAATGTATTATTATACCTATCGTTACCGAATGCAATTTAGTATATTATTATTCCATATCTTTTATTTCCTTTTTTTTGCAAAATCACGTTAATATTAAAGCGTTAGAGTTGTTAAATCTTCTGTTGGTTTAATTGTTGTTAGCTTATAGAAATAAAACTTTAAAAAAAAAATTAATCCATTATTCGTAAGAAAGGCAAGAGTATTTTTTTTTATTACTGCCTTCAAATTCGTAATAAACTTAAACATTCACAATTAAATGAAACTATGTGATGTAGTAATATTTCTACTTTCTTTAAGTTCTTTACCACGACCTAGGATTCGTTGTATTACTACATCTTCAGGTGGGATATTAGCAAAGAATCTGGTACTCAAAATAATTGGGATATTAGCAAAGATTCTTTACTAATATCCCACCTGAAGATGTAATACAACGAAACCTAGGTCGTGGTAAAGAATTAAAGAAAGTAGAAATATTACTACATCAACTAGTTTCATTTAATAATGAATTTCTACAAAATTGAAGCCAAATATATTAAAAACTTAAATATTAACACAAATTAAATAAAAGGACTATCAAAGATAGGCCACCCTCCGCACAATTCCTACATGTCTGGCAAACGTGGAACCTGATACAAAGAGAAACTCAAAATTTATCGACGATGTCCTTTAACTTTGATAGCGCAATATTTTGTTTAACAGCATATAAAATGTTCAACGTTATGAAAAGTGACATATTTAAAAAAAAAAACATTAAGGGCGGAATGTGATTTTTTCATATATGAAAAAAAAAATATAAAATTGGTAAGAGTCATAACTTGATTGATTTCTTATAATGTCATCATGGAAATAAAAAACTAAATCTACTCATATATTAAGAGCATTGTAGGTATTTGTGAAAAAAAAATTGTAAGAGGACATAATGTATAGAATATTGTTATTGAATAATTGCTGAGTTTTTAAAAAAATAGTTGAATTGAAGTACTATTTGTTTTTATTTTATCGAAAAATATTTACTCAATCAGAAGATATGCGAATTTAATATTTTCAAAAATTAAATTTTGTTGCATAAGCCCAACAATAGTAAAGAAGCGTTTAGCTAATCGAAGCGTAGTAATTAGAAAATGATATTGTGTGTGTGCATATATATATATATATATATATATATATACATACATATATATATATATATATATATATATATATATATATATATATATATATATATATATACATATATATATATATATATATATATATATATATGTAAATGGTGAATTTTAAATCGCGCAATGAAATTCAAATAGTCAAATAGTGAATTGTGGATTGGTGTGGGAGGGATAGATGCTTAAGTAGGCCATCTGAATACGGACAGACAGATGATGGCATTTGCCCTGGTAGGTTTTCTTCAGTACATAAATATATATAACAAATGGTAGATAATATATTTTTATGTTGTGTGCATTCGATATTAGCACAATTTGTTTTTCTCAATTTGTCCAAAATTTTATTTTTTAAATATATTGGTCAATTTAGTATTAGGTTACATAAATTTTGATTGTCATCTATTTGATTGTCCACATACATAATAAAACTATAGAATTAGCCTGTCTTTATATTACAGGTATGTACAAAAATATGGGATATATTACTGAAGTATATAGAATATTTTGTTTTTTCTGTTTAACTATTAGTCTCTTCATCTTAAAATCCCTTACTAGCGAAGTATTCGCTGGTAGATTATCTTAAGTTTGCGGTAACATATAGGCTTTGAATCGATTACATAAAACGGAATTATGGTAACTTGACTCTTCATTGTAAAGGGCACTTACGTATATGAAGTTAAGTATTATAATTGGTAACGATACGAGAATTACTTTTACAGTTAACAATATTTTCTAAAGATTCAAGTGAGCGATGAATGTTAAAAAGAAAGCTAGTTATACATACAGAGATACGAGTCCTTCGTTACTTGTGCGCTGAGTACAAGCCTTATTAAATATTAGCATATCTATTAAAAACTAACTATGTTGGATAAAAATAAATTCTGTGCATATATACGTCTACTCATTAATTAGTTATTCCACTAATATTTAAACAATTGCAAAATGTTCAGTACCGTTTTTGTATTTTCTTACAATGGATACTTTGTAAATAATTAACCTTGAGACAATTATTTTTTAATTTTTTATGCTAAAAGGGTACGAGACTCTTGGTTATAAAGGTATAATTTTTTTCCAGCATTCGACTATTAAATACTCATATTTTTGATACTTATATTCACTTAAATTTATATTTAATGACATACTAAACCCTACTTACGCTATACGGTCTTTGTAAATTCAGTTGATGCTTGTCAATTTCTCCAAATGTTACACACGCACACACACACACATATATATATATATATATATATATATATATATATATATATAAAATTTTAGTTGCTTATCAAAGTTTTCTGAAGTTTTTCTATGAAAGTGAAATTAAACCGACAAAATGGTTGAAATATTAGACAAAGTGTTTAAATTTATTGGTAAATTCAATCGGATAGCGGCATACGCATTACTAATATTTATGCAGATTGAAGAAGAAACTAAAAATATGGCTTTAATTTCAATTAAAGGGCCATGAAGGAATTGGTGGAATTGTCTAACTTCCATCTTTAAGGTTTAAAGTTTATTTCGTAAATGTGACAGGATTTTTTCGAGATATAATGGGCTTCAAATTGATATATTACATTCACATACTAAACTCCATTACTATTCGCATACTAAACTCATAAACTCCATAACATACTTTAAATTTTTTCTTTGCGATCCATAATAAAGAAAGTTTTCAAGACGTCTCAAATATTTGGAATTATAATTAAGTTTTGAAGTATACTTCTTGACTTTGTTATTTTCTTAGCTACTTCGCAATTAGATTGAAGTATTTTATGTCATAGTTTAGTCAAAAAAGGAACCAAATTTTATTTAAGAAGTTTGAACCCAGCATATCCAAGTTTAAAATTCTATACTTCACTATTACGTCAATTACTCGTCGAAGGAAGCGACAGAATAAAGTAATCTGTTCTAATTGATTGTGTTAATTTCATAAAAACTAGTAATGCGTGGTTTTACTTGATCCATATAATTAACACACTACAAAATATTAAGTTTTAAGTTCTCTTGTTGAGTTTGCTTTTAGGTGAGATATTTTCAAGGTTATATGTAATTATATAGATATTTTCAAGGTTATATGTCCATTAGTGTTAAAAATAATCGCACACTGCTGTTTTACTTTGCTTACATGTGAATGGAATCACCGTAGTGCGAATTCTATTAATAATTAACAAATTCATTCAAATATATTTTCACGTGTTTTAAATAATGTGTCAATATTATTAAAATATTTAATTATAAGCGATTCTGCTAATCACAAAAATATTCGTAATACGGCGATGATCGACTTAAAATATATTAAATATTACGTATAGTAGAACAATGTGATACGTCACTAAAATTGTTTATAATGGATGTATTATCCAATTAAAGGATTTAAATATTATAAAATAAAAGGTAAAACAACGAAGAAATAATTTTTAATAATTCTATTCGCGCCAATCAAAATAAAAATGTGTAAATATAATAACTTCTTTCACTTTATTATAATTTTTTAAAAAACGATTCTATAATATAAATTTAATTTAATTTATTATTTTATATATAACGATTACAATTGATTAAAAAAAGAAATGAATATATAAATATAAAACAATCCAAACTTTCTGATGTAATTTAACCCAAAAATAACCGCACAAGAAAAAAAATTATCCCACTTAATTGCAATTTAATTACGAAACTTTCTGCCGACTTCCAAAAATTAATGCGTCCGGTTTGTATTCACAAGAGCTTTTAAACGACACAACAAGTATGAACAAACTAAGCTCATAACCGGCAGGATTATTGGAGACTGCCGCTTGCGTGGAGTTATAATGAGCGACTTTTCGTTCCTCTCTGTAATTTTCTGTAACGCATTTTTACAAACAGAGCAACTTTCTTAAGTTAATGCTTGGAACAACAGTTGCATTTATCTTACGTAAACGATTCTTAACGAGTTTTACTTAAAATTTTCCTTTTATAATAAAACCTGAAATAGTATTGAAAAGAGTAAAAACTGTAAGATTTGCCAAGTGAAGAACGAATTTGATCAAAAAGCAATTTTCTTTTCAAACTGAATAATTCAAAAATGTAAATCTCGGTCAGAATTAAAATAATAAATGAAAAAGCTTTTTATGAATATACTTATATTCGTAATATACGATATAATTCGGTTAATAGGTGAAAAATAATATGCGTAAAAGATAACTAACGCCTAGTAACGTGATAAATATAAGTATGAAATTGGTAATTCTATTATCGAAGAAAAAACATATGATATGAAATATGTAAAATAGAAATAAGGTCATTAGATAGTAAACTTCCGTTATATAATCACGACTTCTACGTATGTATGATAAAATTAGTAAAGTTGTTATGTAACATGTCTAGTTATAACACATTAGGTTTATTAAATATTGAAAAGGTATTAGGCTTGAATTAGGCTAAATAATGATTTTTAATTACAATGGACGATTATAGCATAAAAATATATAATTAATACATTTTTTGGCCATCATCTCGTACTAAAATCCATTATATCGGGTCACATTTTGCGAATGAGATATGTGAGGATAGGTTTTTATGGGTATTAATAAGCAAAAATGTATTTTATTAAGAATAATCCACAATGACTTAAACAAATAGTTATGCTTATGAAAAATCCACAATACAAAGACACTAATTAATTCAAACAATAAAATACATATTTGTAAAGAAGTTGACGAGTAATTCACCTTACTCACTACTATTAGACTTAGGTATATTTTGAACACTCCACACCACAAATTAACTAATTAAATACGAGTGAAAACTCGCACTATATGGGTTAAGTCAACACCGACTACTAGAGAAAGCCGAAGTGCTTACGTCGCAAAAAGTCTGTGATGCAAACGAGGCTATCCTTACCACCACACCGCCATTACCATTACCACCACAAATGAACCTCTCACGGTGCTGATTCTTAATAGACATCAGCACCGTGAGTGGTTCATTTTAAAACTAATGACAAATGTCAATAGAGTGTCTCTTATCTGGATGTTTCGTTTCCTTCCAGCATTAAATACTTGAGTTTGCTTTAAAGTTTTAAAATGGTTAATAAGTGCTATGTACCGAATTGCAGAATAAATTAAGTCGGTTACGACACACACACGGTAGTTTTAAACGTATCAAGTAAATATGACATATTCTTATTTTTATTATAGGTGTGCAAGCTACATTTTGCAGAAAAGGACATTCGCCGTAACGCAAAAATGTTCGATGAGAAAACTGGGAAAAGATAGTCGTGTCTTTACAAAAACTTCGTTTGTTTGACAGTGCTGTGCCTTTAGTGTTTCCAAACTGTCCTAGTTATTTAAGTGCACCGGGAAATTCGAGAGAAAGTGCAGAACAGAAACATTTGCGTATTGAAAATAAAACATTAGAATTAGTTCTTAGTAAAAGTATTCAGTCACAAAACGAATTTAAAAAAATATATATGTGTAATTGTTTTAATGAAGTCCTAGCGTGGTTATTTAACTACGAGGTGGATGAAAATTGGATTGTCGTAAAGAAAGTGGATGTCATAATATTTGTTATATTTTTTTTGTCGAAAACCCGAGAAATATCAGTTTCAGCAGCCTTTGATAATCATTTAGAACTAAAATGGTTTCAAAATCATAATGAAATAAAGAAATTTTTTAGTGAAAACTTTCCAAAAACATTTGTGATATTAAAGATATTTTCTCAGTACCGGATATCTTTGAAAATAAAAATACCAGCAAAGAATCTTTTGATGATACTTGTTTTAATATTTTTGATATGTTAAAGTGCGCTTCTATAAATTTAAATGATGACATCAAATTTAAAAAAGTAGATTTTTGGTGTGAACAGATAATTTTATTAACAACAAAAAAAGAAAGACTTAGATACTCTACAAACTTTTTAATTTATTTCAGTCTATTATATTCTATTTCACCTCACGCTTATCGTTACTTGTGCAGTACTGATTTCTTACATATGCTTCATCCTAAAACTCTTCAAAACATTTGTTCGAAATATAACCGCGATCCGAAAGATGATCAGTCTTACTACAATTTTTTTAGATATATTAAGTAAAAATTCAAGCAGACCATATTGTTATTTCAATGATTGATGAAATTTAACTAAAGCCATATTTTGATTATAAAATAGGGAATATCGCAGACATATCTTATACTAACCAATATGCTGCAACTACAGCGCACGTTTTTATGATACAAAGTCTATTGAGCTCATTTAAAGAAGTTGTCTATATTTTACCTGTAAACAAATTAAATGGTGCAGATTTATGCCAATATATTAATAAAGTCATAACCGGCTTACATGCTATAGGTGTTAATATTATATATGTAGTTAGTAACAATAATTCTGTGAATAAGAAAGCTATATAGTATTTTAATTCGCCACCTAAATTTGTTATAGTATATCAACATCCTGATTATTTTTTTTATTTTTGATACTGTACATATTTTAAAATGCATACGCAATAATTGGCTTAACAAAAAAAATCAGACATTTGTTAATCTAAATTTTGATGATTTACGTGATACATTTAATAACATCGCCTCGTTTGCTAACATCAAATATTTATATGACTTAGAAAATTGTAATGTAGTTAAGTATACTCACACTTTAAATCTCAAATCTTTGAATCCTAGTAACTTCGAGCGTCAGAATGTAAAATTAGTATTAAATGTATTTAACGAGCATATTCATAATGGTTTATTAATAATCGGTAGGAAACATAAATTAAATATAAACAACATAATTTAAAAATTATGAAACTACTGAAAAATTTGGGAATATTGTCTTAAAATTGTTAAATATTTTTATATAAAAACATTGTTTAAGGATAAGAGATTATTAAACCCTTCAATGAAGCGACTTGCATCTAATGAAGAAACTTATAAGTTTTAACGCAATGTTTAGGATAGTTAGATAACTGGGAAAGTAGTGATAGTCGATTAACGAAACAAACACATTTAGTCACTCTACGTATGCACTTCTACAATTAACTGATTATTGTTGGAATGAATTAAATTTTAAATTTTTATTACCCAAAATAATTCAAACTGATGGCTTAGAAGATCGTTTTGTTAAATATAGAACTATGGTTGGATCACAGTATTTAGTTTCACTACGGCAGGAATACGAGATAGAGTCAAGACTTAGAATTAAATAGTTAATACCAATAACATTCATATCTGATACTTTTGGTAAATTTAATGTTAATGTAGCTGACCTTAATTGCAAAATATTGGAGAACAGTAATTGTTACGAATAAAATATTAATGAAAATTGCAATAGTTTTAAAATTTCTATATCAGAAGAAGATATCTTAAATGTTCAAAATCAGATACCTGTATTAAATTATATTGGTGGCTATTGTATCAGGTCATATTTAAATAATACTTGTAAAACGTGCATTGACTATTTAGTTTTGAGAAATGAGCAAATCCACGCAGACAAAAAATGGGACTATGAATTGATAAAAAATTTATGTAGAGCAGGATTGTGACTATCTTATTTAGATATTGTTAATGTAATTGTATTTAATAATATTTAAGTTAATCTCAAAACTTTATATTTAAAGGTTTTAAATATAAAGTCTCCAAAAATACTAAATAAATATGATTTCTTCTTTTGTGACTTTTATTGTAACGTACCCGGGCATTCTGTTAGTAATATTATGTTCCATATTATAAAAATATGTACAAACATATTTTTGAATAATTATATAAAAGGTAAAATTATGTTTTAAGTGGAAAAACAAATAATAAGTCAAAATTATGTACATTGTCTAAATAAGTTGTAATTTTGTTAATTCAGGCAGATAATTGTCAATGAATTTTTCCATTGTACAGTTTTAAATAGAATGCAGCGTTAACGATATATTGTGATATAAATTAAAAACAATTTTTTTTGTTTCTTATGGATTATCTGGTAATATTTTGTTACGAATAGATCTGTAAATGTTAAATTGGCATAATCGGAAAATAAAATTGATTCTGAATTGAAATAAATCTGCTTTCGGTGTAATATAAAACAAATTATTATGATTATAAATTTTTAATTACAAATAAATATATTTTCTTAAAAATCTGGATGTTTCACTTTATCCACGTTTTCATCGGTTGTTGATGTACTGGGGCGACCGGAGCGTTCGTTATCTTCAACGTTTTCACGGTCATCTTGTAAACGCTTATACCACTTATAAACTCTTGTTTTACTCAAAGCAGACTCACTATAGGTCTTTGTTAACGTCTCACAAATTTTGTTATACTTATTCTTGTATTTATTGATTAATTTGTCTATGGATGCCCATAAGGCTAGATGTGTTTTTATGAGTTCGACGATTTTCTCTTGTTAAAAGAAATGGATCATTTTTGGAATTGGAATTTGTATCAAATTTTGCATAAAGAATCATATCAATAAAAAAACCTGCTAATATTGATAACAATTTATCTACGTAAGGCGCTCTATTTAAGTAGGTTGGGCAAATAATGATAAAATAAAATGATAACAACATTACTGATCCATCTGATGTGCATGTGCATTTTTATCTTATGAAAGCGCTTATTTCCTTTTCATGAATATGTAAAAACTATCCTATACATTTTTGAAAACGTTTTCATTGCCGACAGTAGAACGACGGTAAGGTAAAGAATAAAAAGATCATACGCAAATTTTTTTCATTTCTTTTCCATGAAGTGCTAAAGTTACTAAAATTTTCAGGACTTTAACATAATAAGTCAATGTTTCCCAAATTTGTGATTGATACAATTAAAAAAAATTAGTTTTCGTTACCCTACCAACAAACACTTACAAATCTGAAATACCGTCACACACACACACACACACGCACGCGCGCGCGCAGACATACAAACACATACACACACACACATACACATACTCGCACGAACGCACACGCACACGCACTTGCACAAGCACATCCACCAACGTACACACGCACTAACACCCACACACACACACACGCACACACACAAACATAGACCTTTTCCTATTATACTTAATGTTTGTGGTGAAAATGAAATGAAATTTTTTTTAATAGTTTGGTCTTATATTTATCGCATTCAACGTATATAATGTTCTAACCGTGATATTATATCCTGCTTATTTCTGAAAGGAGGTATACGAAACTTCGTCATTTATGTAAAAGAATTATAAAATTTAAGCGATATTTTGCTGTTCATAGATTTATTCTTATAACATTTCTAACATAAATTTGGAAAAATATTCATCTCAAAAAAAGTTCTTTCATATAGTACGATATCTGTATAATAATATCGAAGGTGGGATATATATCGTAAATAATATTATCAAAATATATAATTTTCATAAATAGTAATATTTTTATATACTCTTTTCAGTATGATTTAGAAATTATAAATTACCAATAAAAAGAAAAAATTGAAGTGTGGAAAAAATGCCCATACATATATCTATATAAATATATATATATATATATATATATATATATATATATATATATATATATACATATGTGATTAATAGTTAAGAAATTATCATTAGTGTGCAATTAAAATACCTTATCTTAAATGTTTCTTACATATAAATAATAATAAATATATACAGAATTGTGACTTCGTAAATTGTTCAGTGGGTCAAACATTTTCAATACACAACCATGATAATTTAAGCTACGATTCCGAAATAAACTCCATACACTTACTTGTTAATACAGGATTTAGTCCTATATTCCCGTGACAGTTTCAACTTAGAAACTTAAATATACGTTAGGCTCGCAGAGACAAAGCTCACTCTACCAACATCGCCCGTGGATTATAGTCTTGTATTAGCTCAGCCTATTTAGGCAGAGCAGCGGAATATTCCTAGTGTTTATTAAAATATGCGTTATGAAATTATCCTTTTTTTTGCTTGAAAATCTACTAAGAATTTCAGATCATATAAACTATACATTAATGTGATTTTCAAGATATTTTACACAAGAATTTATGGAATTTATTTAGTTACAGACTTTAAGCAACAAAATTTAATAATAGTGTGGACATATTATAAAGAGAGCAGTATCGTATAATATCGGCCCAGCCACGCTGGACAAACAGCCGGGTATTGAGCAGCGGGGGTACGCTATGAGGTCCAAAAATTTAAACCTGTTTTTAATACAACTTAACATGGCCGCGATGAAAAACATATTCCGAAAGGAAATAATTTTTTTTAGTTGCTTATACGGTTGTCTTTTGTAGCATCAATTCTGTTTTGAAATTAAAATTCTTTCGATATTGACAGAAAAAAATACTGAAGGAAATAAAATTAAAAAAAGACCCAGAAAGTAGCTGGTAGACAAGTAGCCATCGACTGGTATAACTCTTATTAACTACTTATTCAATACATTTTTACCAGCTACTATATACTACGTATTGTTATTCAACTACATGTTTTGTTTCATTTTAGAGTAAGTACTTTTGCATAATCGCTCAATTTTATTATTTATTTTAGTGGAAAATTGTTGTAATACCTTCAGTTAGTTAAATTTTTGTGAACTTGTTGTGGTGAATTTCTTGAATAAAATTAAATTTTAATTCCAATATTCGTGCGAAAGGCGATATTTTTTTTAAATTTCCACCTTAAAATTTCTGGTAAACGTAGTTAATAACACAAATTATATCAAAGTACTAGCAAAGCAAGGGCTACTTCCGTATAATTCTGTAACATTTGGAAACCATGAAAATTGACATAAAGAACGAAAGTGAAAATATCCCAATTTAATAAAAAACCTCGCACATACATATTTATAAACTATTATCGATCAACTAATTCCCAATTTTCTCCATAAATACCACTAGTGAAAAGTTATTTTTTTGATACTATCATATGATTGTATATGAATGCCGTAATTCTACGTCTAATTAACTTTCAATTTATGGGAAAAATAAATCTGTGTACAAAGATACCTAACACGTTCTTTCATTTTGATGGCGAAATATTTCGTCAGAAAGCTCATAAAATGCTTTACGTTATAAAACGTGCAATATTTTGGAAAAGAAAACAAGGAACAGAGAAATATATATTACTTGTGTCCTTTTTGTAATGATTAATATAAAAAAACTACTAATCAGAAAGTGTTAATAGTGGCTGGTTAAAACGAAATTGGTGTTAAAATAGTTACGAACTTAATCTATTACTTTGTCATCATATAAATGAAAAACTAAATCTACATTTATAACAAGTGCATAAAATTGGCGTGTCTGTATAACACAAAAATATGGTTACTGAATTGTGTCTATTTCATTATTCGTTACGTGAAAACTACTTAATCAATTCACATGGGGTCTCCATAAATAGGAGTTGACTTGAAGTAATATTTTTTTAACTTTATCGGCACCGACTTACTCAGTCAGAAAATTAAGTGAATTGATATTTTCAAAAATATATTTATATTGCTTTGGTACAACAACAGGAAAGAAGTGCATAGCTACTCGAAGTTTAGTAATTATACAATATCTTTTGTAGCTATATATTTTACAGAGAAAATTCACGACCGGTGAGAACAATTTATCCGTAAAAATATACTTGAATTAGCTTGCCTTTACCAATGGGCTAGACCCGCGTGGTCCGTCGCTACTAAGCTCAATCCTGACTGACGGATCGAGTTGTTGTGAACACGTTATGAACAACACAACAAATACGCTGGTCTAGATGCAGCCTGAAGAGAAAAAAATTGAGGGAAAAGTCTTAGCTTGGTGTAGACAATAAAATTCGGCATGAAAATTGCGTACATTTCTTTGCTTATGTCTGTTAGAAACTTATGGATGATATACCAAAAGGTATTTTGTTTCAGAAAAAAACTTAAATACGTTAGTAAAGAGTTTAGATGATCATAACTGTAATTTTTCCGTTACCTTTTGCTGATTCTTTACTTGAATAAATTATGTGACTAGTTGATATGGTTAGATACAAAAATATAAGAAATTCTCTTCCATAATTGTTAATGTTTTTACAGTATAAACCAGGAATTCACTTTAGGATCAATACAATTTTTTCATATCTCAGGAAATGAAACACACGTAACATCGATGTCTGATCCATCCATCCGTTTGCGTCTCAGCCGTTTTTCTCAGAAAGTATTCAACATATTCCTATCTTGAACGCATTGCAATTTGGTACAGTGTCAAAGCAAATACACTAATATAGTTATATCTATTGGCACAAGATTATATATATATATATATAAATATATATGTACACATAGTGGAAATGAATATTAATACCTGTAAGCATTAATGAACTTTCTTTTAAAGTTTAAACTTATAAGGGTAATTACGTGTGTCGTAGTACAAATTCTATATATATTTTGTAGGTTGTTTTTCGTTCACTTTTTTAACAAATGTATTGAATTTAAGTATTAAATGACCATGTCTATATCGTCCTACTTTGTCTGTTTCACACGAGAATATGGCTTATCGCTGATCGCTGGATCAGCACACAACAGCGTGATTTGTATACTGAAGTGTTCATGTTCATCAAAATGATACACTACGGTAGATTATGGTCGAGCTCT
The DNA here is from genome assembly GCA_039881145.1 of Druceiella hillmani. Classification (NCBI taxonomy): domain Eukaryota; kingdom Metazoa; phylum Arthropoda; class Insecta; order Lepidoptera; family Hepialidae; genus Druceiella; species Druceiella hillmani. The sequence continues at coordinate 6,656,880 of JAYKKI010000042.1, forward strand.
TGTTTCTATCAGCAACATTTACTTGAGCCTGCCTGAACCACGATATAAATTAAGCGTTATACCTATATTTTTAAACGTTAATATGGCTAAAATTTAGTTATATCGGCACAAATTACGATAAATAAATCAGTCATGGTTTTGGAAGAAGCCCTTTTTAAATAAATTTTAATTTCTTGTGACTTGCTTGGATTAGCTAGATTTTTGATTGGTAATATCACGTAACATTATAAAAAATATCTCGTCGTGTTTTCAGCAGGATTCACTATCTCAAGTGCTTTAAAATTTTTTCCACTTAAACGAAAATCTTTCATAATCAAATACTCTTCATACACTAATTTAAGATAAAAACTTATTCGATGCTGATTGAGGAATATTTAAGAAAGTCACAAATTATGCGTACTACACGTCTTAGGTTTCACCCAAAAAAATACGATCATATTTTTGAACATTGGTCAAGTCTCAAATAAATCAAAATTGACAATCAACGTCACATTCATATAATCAGGTTTCTTTTTAACTTATTAAAGAAATTCATACAGTTCAAATTATTTCATGACCGGACTTAAATTGTCTTCTCTTAACTGGTCTCTAAGCTCTAAAAGCTTACTTGCCGTTCTTATTCCCAAAAATTATTCTACCTCTTATCAAACATCTTTTTGCAAACAAAACTTGGAATAAACTGCTGGACTAAAATGTAAGGAAAATATCCCTATTAAATTTCTTCGAAGATTTATAAAAATGTCCTAGCTCTCTAAATTACAAACCTTTTTCCTTTTTTACTCATGTATTTTCATTTTTAATATTGTTTGTGTTGTTTTTTTTTGTATTTTCAAATCATACCTGAATTATTAATCATGTAGTCATTTTATATTTCATTTTGAAATATTTCTTAGTCTACCCAAGTAAAATTGCTTCTGTAGCAATAAGTCCGACATATATAATATACCTTAAAGTTACAAAATAAATAAGTAACTGTTCATTTTTCATGTTAAATCACCGTTTATTTGAAGCTCCCCAGTTTTTTCACAAAATTATGTGCTTTCAGATTGCCATTTACTTCTTCATTAGTACTAATGCATTTTTTCTATAATATGATTAGATAATTGAAACAAATTACAAAAAGTCTTATAAAAATTCCACAAGTATCATGTATTTGTTTTTCTCCATGCCACATAAAGAAAAAAAATCAATAAACAAATTCCTATATAATTGTTGTTAGTAATACTCTTTTCTTTAAAATCTTACTGAGATAGCTAGATAACGGGAAGAAATAGCGGTCAAAATAGTGTTTAATGAGAACCGAACATTTTAGTTAACATCTGTCAGTCGATGGATATTTACCTAGCTTATATTATTAAATTGTTACAAAATTTAACAAAGCAATGGAAGTATAGATTACTTTTAATAGCAATGCCTGTGGTTTCTCGGAAAAAACGATTCATATTTTTCTAACATTATTTCATTTTACTGGATTCGGAAAGATGAAGACAAAAGCAATATTTTTTTAACAAGACGGGGAAACTCTTTATTTTTGTTCGCAAAACTAACTCAATATTTTGGTACAGTACACTAAAAATAATATATTTTCAATTGAATTAATTATTTTTCCATTTATTCAATAAAAAATACACTAGCAAATTTTCCTCAAACCTGTTTGGTAATTCTACTGTCAACGTCCTCCTAACTTTTCTACGAATTAATAATCCAGCACGAAAATACGCTCGCAGGCTACGAGAAATATATCTTTACCGTCTTACTCATCAGAGTGAAGACACATTCGCACAAGGCACGAGAATATAATATACTCCTTTCTCATAATTAAACCAAATTTCTCAACTTTAAGCGTAGCGACAGGCGGTGTAACAATCTTAAAGTTGAGCGTACTTTCATTACTGAAGACAGGATATTCGGAAGTGTTAGCTGGAATGAATATATTCATTACGTATGTTTAAATTTTGATCCAAAGAAACTATCTTGTACAAATGTGATTAGTAAGCATTTATTTCTAATTTATGTATTGTTGAAGATATTATAAAATATATATTAGTTTAATTGATATCATTCTAATGAATTTAATGGACTGATTCTTCGAGTTCATCGCAAAAATATGGTCTCTGGAGTATACAGATGTTACAAAAGACGTGTAAATTATTGGTAAAGGTAATGATGTGTATTAACCTAAGAATACCTATACAGCTTGATTATAATTTATTTTCATTTGAATCCCAATTTTAAAGTGATATTATAAAAACGGTTTAATATTTTCACACAGTTTCTTAATATATTCAACCCATTTCAATACATAAAATCAACGATATGGATATTACGTGTATTTGATAACTTCTCTTTTATTATCTGAATGCTACATAAATAATTAACTTATTTGCTGATGAATATTTTAAAAACTTTAATTAAATTTAACATAAATTTGAAAATTAAATAATATTTTAACCTGTAAAAGTGAAAATCTAATGGTTATTGAAACGCTAAAAAAGGTCACAACATTTGCATATAAATGTATGTGATGGATTTTTTTATCAAACATGGTATTAGTTATGAAATAATGGTTATTTTACGTCACTTATCTCATAAGAATTTCAGTTATTAGCAATTTCAGTTATTAGGCAAGGTGATAAAATTATGAAACGCTTTCAATTATTATAAATGCCTTTTGAAAAAATTAAATGCCTAAGTAAAACTTAACTACTACCTGGTTTATAAAAATGCTGTGCTTGATTTTTCATAAATTTTGATCCCCGGTTTAAAAATAAAATAATTTAAACTTAAATTGAAACAGTCAAACAAACAAGAATAAAAGCAGAATCGTTTATAGTTTAAATATGAACTAGATAATTTGTTTAAATACGATCTAGATAATCATCCGATTCTCCTTAAAAAGCAAGTACATAAAATTTCCTTTGAAGTCACTTTCAAAACGTTTTGAGTATCAAAAAATTACTTCAGCAATTATTCTTCAATATTATTGCAAATAACGGCGAGCAAAGAAAAACCATTTTCCGTTTCGTTTATATTAATTAATATTTAACAAAGTTTATTCTTTTCTCAGCAAACAATTTAAATTTTTATTTTAATATAATAACCAGATATGTTATTTATTCCTCAAAAAATGTATCGTAGTGTAGTACGTGTAGTTTTTGTATAAGAGAAAACTAGATGGTGGAAGATGAAACACAAAAACTTCGTGATTTCAAACATTCTGAAAAAAATATGTAAGAACCAAAATAAAAATTTATTTTAATTTTTTAATACATTATTATTATAAACTTAGTCTATTAAAAAAACTTTCCGTTTTTTATAAATTCCCTCTCCATATAAATTTTACAGTCACAATTAATATAAACAATTAAAAGACCTGTCTACTTATGACCTTTGTTACGTTTGCATAATCTACTGTCTTCTCATTTTCATGCTTGTCACTAATTTATACCATCATGAGTAATTTTCTCTAAAAGCTTTAAAAAAGATCCAATTGTATCTCGCTATTAAGTCACTTCCCAGAAATATTCTTGAAAACAATTTGAGCAACTTTAGTGAACTCTCACCAATCCAAGCATTATTGAGCTTTAAAATGAGCTAACGGGTGAAAATGACACGATAATGAAATAAAATGTAATTTTCACCGAATTCAATTTCCGCTCAATAAGCAACTTATTACAAATTTATTTGCGCTATCAATATTATGAAGTACATAGGAATCATAGTTCATTCACTGTTAATAATACTGGTAAAGACATATGTAAAAAGTAAGCGAATAGAAGCAGATATCTGGGAATATAAATTTGTATCATTGAGCAGATAAGAAACGAATACAAGTGTATTAGTGAAGATATTACCATTATTTATATCTTCACTAGTAATATCTTCACTAATACACTTGTATTCGTTTCTAATCTGCTCGATGATACAAATTTATATTCTCAGATATCTGCTTCTATTCGCTAACTTTTTACATATGTCTTTATATGATGTAACCCTGACAGTACTATATGTATGACAACTACGACCACTCTGTGAGAACATCAAGAAAGAGAAAAAATATATAAATCAGTTAATTCCTTTTTTATTTGGAACCTATAAACCAATTTTTCATACTTAGACAGAATAGCGAAGCAGATATAATGTATAATATAATTGATATCTTTTGCTAATCACTTTAAACTGAAATGTTCTGTCATAACGATTCTTTTAAGAATCGTTTTTTCATATATTTTTTCAGAAGAATTTGTTACATTGTGTAAAAGAAAAATAAACTAAATAACACAAATCAACTCATGATTAAACACTTATATCACAGTCGTATCCGTTAATCGAGGGTCTTTATTCTTTTAAGAATCGTTTTTTCATATATTTTTTCAGAAGAATTTGTTACATTGTGTAAAAGAAAAATAAACTAAATAACACAAATCAACTCATGATTAAACACTTATATCACAGTCGTATCCGTTAATCGAGGGTCTTTATTCTTTTAAGAATCGTTTTTTCACATATTTTTTCAGAAGAATTTGTTACATTGTGTAAAAGAAAAATAAACTAAATAACAGAAATCAACTCATGATTAAAGACTTATATCACAGTCGTATCCGTTAAAATAATTGATTATTAGAAATTTGTCAGTCAAACAATTTTATTCAATACACAAATTATGAATTTCAATTTTACAATGAATACAGGCAGAATATATATTATTATTAATACATTAGTACAAATAGGGTTACGTCCAAGGATTTACAGAAGTTTGGCAGGATCTACAGCCAAAAAACAAAAGCTTATTTTCGTGGAACGAAATTTATTTTCTCAATTGTATGGTTCAAAATATCAAAAAAAAAACTGTCAGCAAGACCGAAGATATTAAAAACAATTTGCAGTACTATAATTTTGAAACTATCTTAAAGAAAAACCCAGACATGTGAACACTAAATTGAGGAATATCACAACATTTAGAGTACAATTTATTCGATCAGATGATAATTTATCCTATAGACTTTAAAAATATGCACGATGAGGAGGGCCATAAGGCCCGTCGACTATTTCACTTGGTCCTGTCGACTATTTTACGGATCGGATTTCCATGAACATGTTATGGACGATACAATACATACGCTTCGTTAGTTGTGGGTTGGAGAGGAAAAAATTAAGGGGACGCTTTTCGGCTTGGGGCATATAAAGAAATTTCGTGTGAAAAATTGTACATGATTTTTTTCTAATATGTCCAAATACATTATTCGACATTCGAGCTAAACAAAATTGTACTTATTCAAAAATATGTTCAGATGTTTTACTTGAATAAATTATACATCCAGTTAGCATGGCTGGATTGAAAAATGCAATCAAGTCTTTGTCATTATTATTAATGTTATTTATGATAAAAGAACCTTGACCCAATTTTTATATTAATTCCGTTTTTTTTTGTCTCAGAAAATAAAACCTTTATAAGATTAAACGTTGTTCCATCCAACTGTCTGCTAGTCAGCCATGTTTTTCAGAAAGTGTTAAATATAGGGACAAACAAGTAGACACATTGATAAAGCATTTAAACTTATGTACATTTATTACGTTAAAACCTAAAAATATATAGTGTAGAAATCTTAGAGGGAGCAATTATAAAATAAAAATATTATATTTAATTTTTATTTTATATGTTGTTGGGGCGGACGTGTATATTTTTCTCCTTATTTTAAATAGAATATCTCATCAGAATCAGACGGAAAATACACTAAGCGAACCATATGTGTATCCATGTAAGTATTATTAGAAATTCCTTGAATGTTTAAACTTCTAAGCGTAGTACATGTCTCACACTGTGAATTAATTTCACTCGTATTTTGTAGGTTACTTTTTGCCCAATATTTTGACCAATGTACTAAATTTAAATATTAAAGGAATATACCGCCTTATTTTGTCGTTTCACACTAGAATATCGCTTGTCAATGATTGTCAAAGTAGTACATGATTTGTATATTATGAGTGAATGTTGTGAAAGAACTGCTGCAAACTTATAGAAATAATACTCTGTGGTAGATTATGAAAGTGTTCTCGTCTCTGTCAGCGAAATTTACTTGATTTTGTCTGAATTGTTATTTAAATCAATTAGCACACCTCTTCTTAGACCGTCGAGATTTCTGGATTATTACACTATTTATCACTAGTTGAATCAGGTGTATTTTTAAAGAAGCCTTCTGCTTCCAATAATAATACCTTGGGACTAACTTGGATGAACTAAAAGAGCCAATTTTTTTCAGCGTCATGTAAAAGGCAAAAAATATTAGTCCTTAGTAGGATTCTTTCTCCCGACCGCTTGTAAATATTTTTCCGACATAAAGGAATTTTTTCTTCATCTAAACCTGCTTTTACCATGATTAGATAAAATGATGTGGTATAATGATTTAGTAATACGTTAGCAAGTTAGAACGCCTCCTAAATGTATGCATGCCATATATCTTTGGTCCCAGAAACATGATCACATTTTTGAACGAAAATCACATCTCAAATGGATGAAGATCGGCAATCGAAGTCAACTTTATGTACTTGGGCTGGTATTTAGTATATTAAATAATATACAGAATACAAATTCCACATTTCAAAAACCGTAGGCTCACATCTTGCCTTATGATCTGAAAGCTAACTCACCTTACTTTTTCCCAAACATACCTCTAGATCCAGGAAAAAACTTTAGCATGTAAATATAGGAAACAAATTCAAACCATCGTTTGAAAATGTCCTAGCTCTCCTAAATTACTACTCTATTGGTGTTCATGATCTTTCCATATTCGGTCGTGATTTGGGTACTGTAAATTTTATACAATATTGGATTTTAATTTATTTTATTTTTCAGTTTACCTTACTAATATTATAATTTATAAAAGTTGACCTTTTCTTTGTTGTATTATATTTTATAATATATTTTACACTCCACCAAAGAACAAGTTGCTCTGAAACAATAAGCCCGACGTATGTAATGTACATTAAATTTGCAAAATAAATACATTTTTACCTTTCATATTAAATCAGTGTGCAGGCCTAAATTTTTCTAAAATTTATGTGGGTTTCTACCATGTTGCCATCTATTTGTCAACTTTATAATTACTTAATTAGTAGTAATCTGTAGGTAATATTATGGTTAATATAATGTCAACAAATTACCAAAACATTTTCAAACATTCTGTAACCATCATGTATTTGGTTTTCCCGATATCAAACGAAGAAATAAAAATGTAATAAACAAATAAGAAAACGTTTTTTGAAAGAAAAACATTTCTTTTAAGGTTAATATTTTTAACCATTTAAATGATTTTTCATAATGAGATATTTAGCTATAATAAAAAAAACTAGTTAGCGACCAAATAAACGTTTAATGAGAATCGATCATTGTAATAGACGTGTCTCTTATACGTAGACGTATCTCTATTTAGTTAGGTAGTTATTTGATTTAATTTTTGTGAATTAGGCTAGATGAAGATAGAAAACTTTTTTGTTTAGTACAATTCGTCGAAAATAAATATAACTTTTACAAATTTTTTTTCGTTTCCATTTATGTAATATATATAAGCTGTTTGAAAATTTTTACATATGCTAATAATTTTAATGCCAACGTCGTCGTAACTTTTCTACAAAGTAATAATCCAGCACGCGAATACGCTCACAGACTATGAGTAAAATTCATAGTTTTATACGTCACAGTGAAGACATACTCACTCAAAGCAGCCGCTTCATATATCCCGTGCTCATAATTAAGCCAAATTTCTCATTACTGAAGACAAGATACTTGAAAGTACTAGCTGGTATGAATATATTCATTACATATATTTAAATTAGAATCTGAGGAGACTGTATCTTATAAACTTGAGTAATAAGAATTATATTCGGTTTTATATATTGTTGGAGATATTTTATAATATTTATGATTGTATACTTTGCTATATTAGTTTCACTGAATTTATTTTAAAGAATTTTACCCCCTGATTCCTCTAGTTGAATTCATATAAGGTTGTTTCATATAATGAATCTGGTTTAGAAAATATTTTAACAAAGACTGCTTAGATTATTTATACAAATAGTTCTTTGTATCAACCTGAGTATATTTTTAGAGCATGGTTATGATGTTTTCATTGAAATCATAATTTTGTGATCGACTGTACAAAAACGGTTAATAATTCCCTAATATTTTCCACTCACATTGATACGCAGAATCACCGATGTGCACCGCAGTTTACATGTTATATAAAATAATTAAACACAAATTTCAATAGCTACTAAAACGAAAATATTGAAATTATAATCAATCAATTGATGAATTTTATTGTAAGGTTAATAAAACTCAATCGATTTTTCCTAGAACCAACTTAAAGTATTATTGAAATATTTTTTAAAATTTAGACATATATATAAAGACAGTAGTATGACACAATACAATAAATTTTTTTATTTATGTATGTTACATGACAGTAAAGTACATGTTGTTTATCAATCACCTATAACTCGTTTAAATCAGGACAATTATTAGCTTTGATTTAAAAAATTAATTTAATTTTTCAAAACTAAATGAAACTACGTCATGTATTGTTATTTCTACTTTGTTTAAAATCTTTACCACGATCTAGGTTTCTTTGTATGACAACACCTTCAGGCGGGCAATTTGTAAAGATTAAGAATATCTATAAAATGCTCACCTGAAGATGTTGCCATACAACGAAACCTAGGTCGTGGTAAAGGTTTCACATAAAGTAGAAATAATACTACATCACGTGATTTCACTTAGTTGTGATAAATTAAATTAAAATTAATTTCTAAAAAATAGACGCTAAATGTATATTAATTACAAAATTAAAATTCAGAATTTATAACCAAACAAAACAGATTTACTCCTTTTGGATATTGTTTACTTTCAGACTCTTCTTTTTTGTAACTTTCAGAAATTAAAATGGTTCAGCGAATTAATGACCATTTTCTTCTTTTCACAAACGCAGAAAGAAATTTAGTATTGTAATCTTTTTTAACACATTTCACTTGTCTAGTAAGCTATAACTTGTGTCATTTTCTTCCAGGGCAAATTTAAAAGCAGCGTTTAATTAAACATAAAAAGCACTTGTTTAAAGGATATTATATACACACTACTTGCCATCTTGCCAATGAGGATGCTCTCTTCCAAATCTCCTTACCTGGACAGACTTATTACTAATTTAGCGCCATCAATTTGTTTTTAAAAAGTATAAATCAGTCAAGATAACACTTTTTCGTTTATTAGCGAAGATATTCCGGCTTCGTATCATTTTTACGAACATGTTTTAAAGTTCAAAAATTTTAATAATTTTGTTGGAAAATATTAGTTTATTAAAGTACATTGGTTTCATTTGGCACCATAATGATGCTCATAGGAGTATAAATGTAATTTGATAATTTGTGCATAATTTATATGAAATAAATTATCTCGTAATCATATTAAAAATATGTTGTTTAATTTATAAGTATTACAAATGGAATAATTGGTATTTATGGTAAATTCGTAAAAAAATTAGAATAAATACAAAATTACGTACAATCTACATGCAAGTCGTGTATGGTTGGTTTAAAAACTCTATTTTCACAATTCTCTTGTAAAAATTAGGATGTCAAATAGTCTTTGGGAAATACACACAATTGTCTTTGAATTCTCTTCCAGGTGCTTTAAATGTCAGTGGAAAAGCAAGGACATGTGTAAGAACGCGATTTTGTTATGGTTCGTGCAATTTATGCATAGTTATTACACACAAATATAATTTCAATAGTTATTCCTGAATATTACTGAAAATAACACAAGTTAAGTAAGTTACTTACTTGGTTCTCCTAGATAGTACTAGGCTACTATATATATATATATATATATATATATATATATATATATATATACCCAGAGAAAAAGGGAAGACTAGGTGGTGAAAGATTACACCAACAAATTTTAAATAACAAATTCTCAAGTATTGGAAACAAAATCTAAAAAAAACCTAAGAGCCGAAAGAAAATGCTTATTTGAATTTTTTATTACACTATTAATAAAAATTTATTTTTTATTTATGAGTGGTTTCACTTTAAAAAAATTTCTTATACGTTGAAATTAATAGAAAACATTCTAACGCTTGTTTACTTATAACTTTGGTTGTCATTTTAAAAATTAACTGCTCAATTAAGTACTCAATCTTTTAATTTCCACCCATGTTACTGATTTCTACAATTATGGCCAATTCTTCCCTCAATCCATTAAATAAGATTCAATTGTATCTCGAGATCAAAAAATCACTTCACTTAAATATTTTCGAAATGATCTAAATGTTACGATTTTAAACGCGCTAGTGGTGAAATAGATAAAGTACAAGAATGATATCTAATTTAGTTTTAAACTATTTAAAATTGGCAATCAATATGCAACTACAAATTAAATGCCTTGCCAAATTTATTTGTGCAGTCGAAATAATGAAGTTCAAAGCTGTCTTGGTTCATTCACTGTTACTTATTGATAATATCTCGACAAATGCAATGTAATCTATCGAAGCTGCAACATTATATCCTGAGATATTTCCTTCCAACCGCTTATTTTTATAAATGCCTCTTTACATGGTCTGCAGCCGCTTTTTAAATCAAGCGATATTTTTGTTTATCTCATGTCCATATTCTATTAGAAGTCTTTTCATTTATGGAATGAATTCCGTAATATGGAGACATATTACCATATTACCTTATACATATTGACATATTACCTTAGTATAAGTTCGACAAAGGGACAAGAAAGAGAAAGCGACAACGGAACAAAAAAGAGTAGAGCGCTTTATCTTAAAATTTACAATAAAAAGTACGCTATTGTTTCAAAAAACTTAATGGCTAGTCATCAAATTTGACTCATTAAGCAAACTATTTCTTCACAGTTAGGAATATTCTGTTTAATTACTGATACAGAAAGGCCTGAATCTATAACACTGGTGAATTAGGATTACGTTCGAAATAAAAACAGTAACTTTAAAAATCAAGAACAATATTAGCTTTGATTTAAAAAAATAACTTAATTTTTCAAGACTAAATGAAACTACGTGATGTATTAAAAAGGAAAACGAAATGACACTTGGAAGTACCCTGACAAACGTATATGAAACCCTGTTCGAATCACGGTTCGTTCAATTACATTGAATATGTATTTAACTTACTCTCTTAAATATATAAGAAATATCCAGCCCGTTATTTGAGTAAAGCGGTGATTTGTGGTCAACTTAATCTTTTTGGTAAAACAGAACTCTGGCTCTATCAATAATACCTGATGTTTGAATAATATGAGATTACTTTAATTCGGTTCAAACATATTCATAATTTAATTTTAAAATCTACTAACACAACGGACATATTTGAGTTTCATTTCAATATGAAACGTTTTCTCATTTGATGTGTCAATTTTATAATTATGGCATTTTGCGTAACGTAATACTCTTTTGATATTATTCTATGTTGAAAATGTTTTTGCATATAAAATAGTATATACATTTAAACTTATTAAAGGTTAGAGCACATAAAACATGAGAACTACATTTAAAGTAAAATAAGCGTAAATTTCCTATTCCTGTAATATATTCACGAACAAGTATTGATATAATACATAGCTGGAATATACATTTAGTACTTTATTTAAACATCTATATTAAAAATTCCATACATCACGTTAAAAAGTCAAATAACTAATTGTTTTAACATTTTGTAGAATGTCAACAAAAATGAAAATTTTAAGTGTCTTTCCGACCAATTTTCTAATTAAATACTAATAAGTACTGAGTGCAAGTTTAGTCAAAAACTGCCAAACTTATTATTTTTCAGGCAATATTTCTTTCAAGTTCATAATAAAATTTAACGTAGTTATATCCAACAGAGAAGTACATTTTCCAAATTAGTTTCGACAGACTTCATTTGTAAAATTTTCTTCCAACAGGTTATTTTTCAAGTATTATTTAGATTTCTAGGTATACTTGGGAAGAAAAATTTATCCAATTAATTTATCTTCACGCTTTACAATTCTATTAATAATTTAAGTGCGACGACTATAAAATTATTCGAAACGAGATAAGTAGACCTATTTAATTCGATACATTTTATGCTTCTACCAATGTTGTTTAAGAATTAAGCTTGGGTGACTACATAATAAGTCATTATACAAACTTTTAATATTTGAACTAAAGTTCATTGGAAAACGTTGTTTCTTTGTTTTAGATTGTTTTGTAATCTCCTTAAGTTCCATTTATATCAAGATATTTGCACGGATCAGTAATGAATCAGGATAAGTAATAAAATCGAATTGCTGCATTCACATGAAAGTCCATCCGCAGTTTGTAGAAGATACTAATAATACCGTGAAAAAAGTTTCATATATTATTGAGTCTGTAATTGTTAAACTTTCTTATAGGTTCATCCTTAATTTTAACGTGTAGACAAGTACCCTCCAAGAAATATAATTCAGAATTTTACTTTCTTCTTATGAAACATTTTTTAGATAAATCTTTAGTATTAATCAGTTGTAGTGCATGTCGATATGTAATGAATATATTTCAATATGTAAAGAATGTAGATATGTAAAGGAGACATTTTATAAAATTTTGTTCTCTTAAATTATATTTAAAATAATATCTCTAAAAGTTTAGTTTGAAAATACGCCTAATACTCTATTAATTAAGTAGAAATAATACTACATAACGTAGAATTCATTGAGTGAATTTGAATTATTTCTCTGTCTGGATTAAATAGAGAGTCTTGCAATGATAATTTGGGGTGGTATTCTTCAATTCAATATTCCTACATTCGGGATTTTCTTTCAAAAATTTTTCAAATGAATGTACGAAAAGTATTTTTTGACCTTTTCCGTCTTGCTGAATGTTAACAATTTTCTTCCGCGATATTTGATCAAAATTGAATATAATTAAAATTACGTAAATTTTACTATTACCTGCAAAATATTTTGAATTTTTTTAACTCTTCACTTGAGTAAAACCTTTAGAATATTAGGATTATATTCACAAATTTTATTCATTTAATTGTAAATAATGAATTTCTGCGAAATTAAGGGCAAATATATAGAAAAGAATTTTTAAGTTATATCATTTATTTCCAAAACATATTTTATGTTTGCTGTATTTCATTAAGATCAACTTGTTACTTGAGCCGTGAATATGAAACATTCAAAAATTAAAAACCAATATCGGCTTTTACATTAGTTACTTTGTTTAAGGTTATCGAACATATATTTTAATATAAAAATAAATTTGAAATATCGAAATTTTAATAATATGCCAGTGCAAGATCTTGTTCTTATAGGGGCATAGATTTTAAGGCAGTGGTAGGCAAACATTACAGAGCCTTATAAATCATGTCTTGTAAATAAGTACAAATGGAAAAATGATATGATTCATATTCCGTTTAATGAGAATTATTATGTCTACAAACATAGCATATCACTGACTAAGTCGATTTGTAACCAAATTAATTTTCAAGAAGGTTGCTAAAGGTGAAGTGTCGAAAAAATTCATATTGATATAAGTTGACTGCATTAACTTGATGTTTATAAGATTTTGTTCTTTAAAATTATATTACTTGATTGAAAAGGAAGTTAGCAGCATGAGATTTAAGTTAGTTGGAATCCATGAGGGGACCTTTGTTTAGAAATGAACGTCTTCTGTCTTATAATGATCCCATTACTGGTTTTTAATGGACTAATAATTTTTCTGAATGAGAAAAATAAAACAACTGACGAATTTTTGAGGGCAATTTTAATTGAAGGAAATAAGGTATAAAGTAAACATCACATACAGTTTCCCAATTTGATCAACGTACTGTAAGTAAAAGAAAAATCAGGCCAAAAAGAATTTGGGTCAAATTTTTTATCTTCATTTGTATTTTAAGTTTTATAATCATAACAGTTATAATAGTTATTTTTGAAAAGTTACTATCTTTTTGTCATCTTTTCTTTTGAGCCTTGCTATTTTAATGGAACTTTACTGAAATCGACTCATGCGTGAGATATCTTATGAAAACAATTAAAATTAAGCTATCATTGTAGCTTATATATTCGCTTATTATTTTTTATTATACTCGTAATTTTTATATATTCATATGGCTTATATTACGGTGGTAAGGTTTTTTTGTAGGTAAAGAATTACAAGGGAAAAAACCTAATTGGTTAACATGTCCCCTTTTTTAAAGGAATTTTGAAAATTGGATAAAAATTGTTAGTAAATATTACGGAAATTATAAATAAAAATGAAAAATTATAAAACAATTCATCTTTATAAAGAAGCGTTGTAAAAGATGATAAAGTTCTTTACAAATAATATATTTAAGTATAGAAACACGAACTTTGCCGTAATTATAATATAAAAAATGTCATCAATCTTACCGCGCGCATAATGTACAGGTTCTCTCGTACCACTTTAATGATCCAAATGATAACGTTACCACACAACACTAAGCACTGTTTGAATGCAATGGTTATGGAGCAATTCCACGTTTATAGTCAAGTACCGCTCGCTGGTTAGTGATAGCGATAATTTTCCTCTTCAACTAGGCCTTCTTAGAATAAATTGTTATATCTTACCCCATCCTAATAGTTATTTTAGTGAGGTATTTATTTTAACGTGCCAATTTGGAAGTAATGTTTTGAAGTAATATTGTCGAAAGTTTCAATAATTTCAATGTATATGTATAACCTCTTTACTATATATTTAAAAGTGTTAGAATTATTTTCATCGTACTGGTATATATATACATATATATATATATATATATATATATATATATATATATATATATATATATAATATTTGCTACTTATGCCTTATTCACATGTAAATTCACAACACACAAATGATGTAAGTTCCATAATAAAATTTTGTTCTATGGTAAGATATTAAGAGAGAAACATATTGTATTAAGAATAAATAGTGTGAATTCATTTCTGGCAAATGATGAAATTAATGTCACGATGTAGTATCAGTATTTGGGGGATTGAAAATTTCAAATCATGGAATATTCAGTCATAATTATGTTATTTTCCTTATTAAGATATGAAAGCCTAATTATTTGTAATTTGTAATTATTATTGATAAGAGATTATTAAATAGCTTCATTTCCATAGACCGCGTGGTATTTCTAGATTACAGAAGAAACATTAATTTTTGTATAAATATTGGTGAAAATTAAGTAATTTGAAGAAATTTTACAAAATAATTATGATTATTTTTTATTTATACATATAATAAACCGCGACTTAAAATGGACATGAAATTTCATAGAAAATATGTTTCAAGGTTAGTTCCGAATATTCAGATGGCAATTACTTTTTTACCTGAAGTCGATTTATAAATTTATAAACAACATTCAATGTGCACTAGTAACTAACAAGCAACCTTTATGTTGCAAGGGCACTTTCTTAAATCGAGGTTGAATAAGCGGTAAAGTGTTTATGTAATGAAACGTAATGTAAGTACAATTATACAAATACATGTTGTTAATGTGTTGTAGTTATGAGTTTAAGATAGGTCCTAGAACGAACAGATTATATTTAGATTTTACACGGGATAGGGCTGCATACAACTGATTATACTTATGGGTTTCTTGAAAAAGGAAATTTAAATCAAATAAAAAATTTTTGTAATTTTTCGTCAATAAATTAATATTATTTATTATTATGCCCATGTAACTTAGGGAAGCGTAATAAAAACAGATTTAATTTGAATTATAATTCATCAATTTCGCATTTTCTATAGCAGACGGTATTACAGCGGTGAGTGGACTGATGGTCCCGTGTCGATATGCCGGGGAAAATCATTTTTATAAAAACCTAAGTCAGCGGTGCGAATTCGTTTCTCTTCTATACATATAAACACTTACAAAATATAAGCCATTCATCCAAAATAGTCCAGTATATTGACAATACTTTGAGTTTCGTTAACTGAAGAATTTTGCTATGACATATTTTTCGATAGCGTCCGCTACCTTTAGTAGATAAACAAATTATTTTTATTATGTTCGAATAATGTTACACCTGAACAACCATCCTGTGAAGTTGATCTTTTTAATTCTTTATGACGAGTCTTTTATTATTCGCTAAGTTATTTAGCTGGTGACGGCAATCATTAGAATCTGAAGAATAAGTCTCTACCTCCGCAAATTTGATGCCAAAATATAATAGATCTTGAATTTGTAGAACACACCCACACTTTTATATTACTCACTTTGCACAGTTGGGTTCCCAAAATGCAATTTATTTTTCACTTTTCTCATAATAATTTGAAAAAGAATATTTTACTGCTCAATAATATCTGTACATAATTGAAATGGAAGAGTAACTTTTGCTAACGTATTTTATAAAGCAAAAATGTTATAAAATACCAACCGTTTCTCAATATATGAACACATCCGTGACAAAGAATTTTACTATGTTTCAGTTGACAGGAAATGCGTTATCCAGTACAATCCGTTTCAATTGACTCTATAAACTGTATTTGAGGTTCAGTATTGGTGGGTATATTTCATAATCATGGTTATAAATGCATTCCATTTGTTGAACGGAAAATAGATGAGATTTATAAAAAAATATATCTTCTATATTGTGAAATTTTAGAACATGGTTCCATTTTAGAAAGGAAATTGAATTACAAGTCAATTTTGGTTAATAGGTTTTATAGCGTATGAATTTTCAGATATTTAAATTTAGGTAATTACCAATTAAAACTATATTTAAAAAAAATAAACCATATATTTTAACTGAAAGTTTTGAAATAAATTTTATTTTGCAACCTTTTTCTTTCAATACTTAAAATACATAACTTCACGAGGATAGAAAATAGTATCATTTCTGTTAGTATATATTTAAAATATACTATTGTGAAGCTATAAAATACGTATCTGATATAATGAATATATTTCTGAATAATATAAAATAATATAGAAATGTAGATTTCATAAAACCCACATAGAAATCAAGCAAAAACTTTTAAAATTTGTCTATGGAATTTTTGACCTTGTATAGCTGTGACCTTGGGATAAAATTTGGAACAATCTTTATATAAATACATTAATATTATAAATGTGAAAATCAGTTCGTCACTCTATATGCTACGTCATCACGGATCAAGTGGCAATTTATATTTTACCCCCTTAAATACTTATGAACATATTTTAATTTAGGGTTATGAACATATTTAAATCTGCCGAATATTGATCTTTCCCAGAAAGGGATTGCATTCTTAGAGAATGATAATTTAACATTTGTTTAATAAATAAATACTTTTTATTTTATTTTACATTTAAAAGTTATTACGTATGTCTTAATTCACGCTATAAATTTAACAAAACATTTTAATGTAAAATGTTATTAAACTAACACTTTAAGAAAATATTTTACATATATTTGGATTCATTTAAATACCATCAAAAGTACCATAATAAAATATTATATCACGAATAACATATATTATTTATTAAAAATCTAAGTTTTGTAACTTTAAAAGCAGTTAATTTTATTTAAAAATAGAAGTTGGAAAAAAATCAAGGGAATTAAGAAAATAATTTTTTCGATGTCAATATTAACTTTAACTATAAATTGTAAAGTCTCGCCTAACTACTTAAGATATGATAAGCCCTATCTAACAAAGAGAAAATGTTATGTCTTCTTGTACTGCTTGGGTCTTTTTCAACTGAACTTTCTCTACTTTTTACTATATTGTTTTCTTAATTTTTTCATTTCTTTCTTTCTGGCACGGAATTAAGGAAGACATATGAAAGTGCTATTACAAGTTCTCAGATACTTGGAATAAATATAAATATAAAATTAATAAGTCCTGTCATACTTATCTGGGTGTTTATTCAAATAGTATTTGAAAAGACGCCTTTTATATGTTATTCAGTACGTTCTGACGCAGTACAAAAATAGGTTGCGTGAAGATAAAAAAAATAGGTTGCGTGATCATAAAGTTTCACCTCTCTAGCTCATGCAGTCTCTGAAATGTTTTATTGGGATAAATGTATGACCAAACAAACAAATTATTAGACAAGTAATGTATTCATAAAATCTTGTAACTATATGGAAACAATGGGAAAATTTGCCTCAAAAAAAAATAATATTCCAAAACTTTTCTAAAAACAATCAATTTTTTAAATAAACATTTAAATGAGGAAAGTTGTAAACGTTAGTAAACGGGAAACAATGCGGATTCATTAATACGGAGGTGAAGTAGTGCAGTAGAAAAGAAAGTATAAAGTCGGAAAAAGCCGACAAGACGCTAAGCTGGCCGACAAGACGCGAAATGTCAAGACGCAGAGTGCCGTCAGAACGTTTTATCTCCCACCCAAACGCGCCATTAGATGTTTCACATCAAAACAGTAAAAAGTTTGTAAATATAAAAATATTCGTATCCACTTGAAAGGGCGATAATGATATTTTGCTTGTTTGATAACTACATTTTCGAACAAAGTGTGACAGGAATTCCCACAAGTAGTTACGAAACTGTAACGAAATAAAACCATAGAGGGAAATTTATTTTATCAAGCGGGAATCCAATTACGAAAGTTGTTTCTATATCCACAATATTAATACGTCTCTTTTATAATCACGCGGGCTTTTAAAAATTTGCGAAACAAAATATGTGCACAAAAAGGGACTGGTACTATGTGTGTTGAGGATGTATGCTTATATAAGATACTTATGAACAACTGTTCTGGTCATAATCCAATATTATGATTTTGGAATAAAATTTAGTGCATTGCGAGAAATTTTACCGGTTACGAATACATGTGAAATAAACGAAATCTGTTATTTTTAAGACCGTTTTCGGAATGGCTATATACTTAGCATTATTCATACAATTTCATATAAATTTTCCAGTAGAATAACGGAATTTATCTATGAAGATGATGGTCTCCTAATTTTTTTGTAGAATTGGACAGCGTAGTCATACGGATGGTACAGTTAAATTAACTAGACCTTTATTTTAAGGTCAAGTATCTAAACGAGGAGAGATAAGTTTACGTCCTTCATTTTTATTAACTTTGAAAATAATTGTGATAAACTTGGATGATCAAATAACTCGTTGAGTTAATTTGTTCATATAATTTACGCAACTGTACTGAAAAATGGACTGACAATGGATATTATAAGAAGCCAGTATCCTTGTCTCACAAGTGATGTATAAAACGAATGCTTACTTCCAAATTATTAGCAAGCAAAGTAGTTACATTTGAAAAAAAAAACGACCAATAGGATTAAAAGAGGCGGAAAAGTGTTAAAAGAACTAGATGATTTTTTTTAGGAAATCTATTCTCAACTAAAATGCGAAATGAAAAATATTATAAACAAAATGAATGACATTTTTATAAAAGTAATGAAAAAAGTTATCGTTTAAAAATATTTCATTTTTTTATTACTATATAAGGGTAGTTGTATATAATAGTATCTTACCATCAGCAAATTTAAATTAAAATTCATTTTAGATTATGAAAAGAGAAAAACAATATAACCGTGACAAAATGAAATAATTACAGGATATCTACACAAAAGTTATTACGATACTGCATATAGAGAATGATGAAAACGAAAATGCATGTATTTACCGAAAGTGTAATGTCAAAAAATATGTCGTTGTAAAAATAGATATTCAAATATATATAAAATATATACATGACAGTTAACATTTAAGATGTATAAAAATAAAAAAGATTTGTCATGAAAACAGTGATGTCAGGATACGGAATTACGGCGTTCCACATCTACTGGTTATGTATCCTATGTGGAAAAGAGCTTTAAATATACAGGTCGAAATATAAATTGACCTATATCTAAGATATGTTTCGTAAGTATCAAATATATTAATTACAACTATGAATATTATTAATTCCAATGAAGTTTTCCTAATTTATGAAAAATTTACTATATTTTGTTTTATAGGATAAAAAGTAATTTGTTTTATTAATGTCTAAGCGGATACTAATGCGTTGTTAGCGGATACCCGCAAACAGATGCGAATACATCGCCACTATGGGTACACACCGCACTCCGGGTGTATTGAGTATGTCAAGAAGAGTTATGTGTAATATTTTTTTGCATTTAATTAGAAAAAGGGCGTGTTTTACTTTCTATTTCAACGACAATTTATTCCTTTATAGTCAACGAATAGCGGGTTTCTTTGTCCGACATTCGGTTTCAAACTTTGTATATATATATATATATATATATATATGTATATATATATACATATATGTATATATATATACATATATGTATATATATTGGGTTGGATAATTAGTTTTTCGAGTTCTGTCAATAATTTTTACCAAAAAATGTATATGTTAAACTAAATTTAATTTAAGTATGCACCATTATCATTTACTACGTGTCGGAATCTAGTTGAGACTAACAATATGCCTTTCTTGTAAAATTCTGGTGACTTTGATTAAGAAATCTCAGCGAGGTCGTTTTGTAGATCTTCTTTAACATCGAATTTGTTTCAAGGTGAGTAGTTACTTAGAGCCCTGAATAAATGATAATCAGAGAACGAAATATTCAGCAAATTTGGTATACGAGTGAGTATAATCCATCTGAGCTCCTGTAATTTATCACGAGTACGTTTCGCAGCAGTTGGTCTAGCATTATCATGTAGAAAATAAAGTCGCTCCTGTTGACTACCCAATTTGTTAGCTAATTGTCCCAATTTTTCCCTCTGGAAGCAACTCCCAATGAATAATGATTTTGACCTTCCGTCAACTGACTCTCATCTGTTTTTCCGACACCCAGCTATTGATGTTTGTGTATGGTTAACTTATATAACCCACTTTTCATCGCCAGTTACTATCCGATTCAGCCAGGCGAATTTACGTTTCAAAGTCACTATCTGTTGACAAGTATCAATTCTGCACTGAAGATGATGTGATGACAACTCGTGGTGTATCCAAACACCGTATTTTAAAACTTTCCCAATTCTTCCAAATGTGTTTCTAATGTGTCATGACTACAATGTAGCTCATTTGCCAATTAACTCGTCGTCAGTCAGGCATTCTCGTCAATTAGGCGTGGTAATCGTTCAACATTCAATTCAACAGGACGTCCGGTACGGGGTTCGTCCTCAAGTTCGTATTCCTCATTCCTGAACTTCGTATTCCTCATTCTTGACCAAATCTTTGCAGTCGCGTAAGATATCGTGGACTCGTCCATCACATGTCATATACTATTTGTGGTAGTCTTTGTATCGGAACCCAGAAGAAATTCGGAAAGTAATAAAATCCATATTTAATATCGATTTAATACATTATATTTTATGTAATTCACGTAAAGCTTCGGCGCTGACTGTTGTACCCTACAATAAAACCTTCTAGAAGTTTCGAGAAACTTTTTAGAGAAATCTCGTAGTTGTGGCGAAAAACTTACTAGCTAACCTAATATGTATATATATATATATATATATATATATATATATATGTATATATACATATATATATATATATATATATATATATATATATACATATATATGTACATATGATATCCACCATATATTAAAAATCCGAACAGCAAATGTAAAATATAAAAAAAATTACATGATACAGAATAATATTCTAATAATATAACAAAGCGAATGAAAATAAAAGAACAAAAGAAAATAGAATAATATCAGTAAAATTAAGCAGAAAACATTTAATCCCGAATAATTTTAAAATGGCAGGAAAACGTGATGCTTATATTATATACATTCATCACCAGAACATAATCTGTATTAGACAAATTCGTTGTGAATTACTTTTAATTATTGTCGATGATACTTTTACATTCAGATAAATTTACAAACTTGTCTGGTTTGATATGTAATGAATATCAGAAAGGAATTTCCGATTACATCAAGTCGCACTTTTAATAACAAAACTTTAATTTGTATTATGATTAAAGCTTAAAATAAATTGGTGAAAATGAAAAAATAATAGAATTATATTTTGAGGTTCTAAAGATGGGCCGAAAAATCCCATAAAATAGAGAGTCCACTAGCCTAAGATTACGGAAATTATTTCCTTGCAAATATCTCGCTTCCTATACCTCGCCTGTTGTGAGAGGTTTTAACAAAATTCTATATAAATTTGATTATATATTTTTTTAAATATTTATTAACTGTTTTCACGATACAGTGGGATGAGTGGGAAACCTATAACAGTTTATTCTAATATACACTTTGCAAATTTAAATATCGGTTGAAGTTAAAAATTGTTTAAAGCTAAAAAATGGATGATTAATAAAAATATGTGTAAATAAAAGTAAAGCAAGATTATATAAATCGTACGTTATTTAAATGAAATTATTGAAATGCATAATTACTGATTTTTGAAGTTTTACTACGCTATAAAATTTACAAATATTTTACATACCGAAATTATATGAGATTTATATTATATGTGTATATTTGTAAACATTAGTGTAGGAATTGAGTTTACGAAGCTACTTTAACGAATGCGAGATGTATCCAAAATTGCGGATAACCATCAAGCGAAAACAGCGGCCGTTCAGGCGAAGATAATGGGGTGTTAGGTGACTGGAAGAGAGTCATCTGAGTCATATTCACGCGATTTAATCTGCAAAAAAGAGCTAGTATTAATATAAAATGCGAAACAAAATAATGTTGACATCTGTCTGAAAAAATTTAATTTAACTAAAACTTAATTTCAAATTGAATTACTTTTACTTTAATTTTTTTTCTCTTTTTAACAACCCACAGTTAAACATTAAACAAGCAGTAGTTTCCAAATTTATTATTTCAAAAATTTATTAGTATAATAAAATTTGGAAAACTACAACTTTTTTATTTTTAATATCTGAAATAAGTTTTTGCGGATTGCAAAAACTTATTTCAGATATTTCTTTTTGATTACATATTTCAACCTCTATTACAAATATGCATTTGTCTCTTGTCTTTAATTTTTAAAAGAAAGTTTCAAGAGTGCTAAATATTTTTGCAATAATGTATTTATGTATTTTATCATGGATTGTATTATTGGATTGGGGAATCTTCGTCGAAGAGATTAGAAATTAAATGTAAATATTAATTTCAATTAAATCGCCGGGCGGTATGCGATTAATAAATTTATAAAAATTCATATGGAAACGTAATGCTACTTTACCCAGTGTTCTTAGTCATTTTGTATTTTTTTATTTTCTGTTCAATTCTGCGTTATTTAAATTGTTTTTAATACTAATAATTTGGTACTGAAATTCCGTTCGTGTTTTTATATTACAATTAGTATGTAACCAAAGCAGAATTTTAGTATTGAACTCTGTAAACCGTTTTCGAATATTTTCCTTGTCAAACAGACCCTCTGATATTTTATGTTTCAATATTTTTCTCTTAATGAATTTTTACAACTTCAGGAAAACTTTAATTAAATGGTACGTGTTTTTAAAATATTACGGAAACTTTTGAATTTACTTTATGATAAATGAAACTAAACTGTATTTTCCCTTATTAACAAATTTATGAAGAAGCTTGAATATTCTCTTGAATTTTCAATTATCGTTTTCTTTTCATATTTGTAATCAAACTATATTCGTTTTATTGAAGGTGTATTTAAAATTACCCGTAATCCCTTATGCTTTATTTATAAAACAATTTGCAAAATTCAGACTTTAGGAAACCCGCATATGAGTGACACGTATTTCCGAAACTATGATTAAGAATTAACAGTAAGAAAAATAATGTACTGTTTCAGCATTAAAACCATTTAAACCAACTGCAGAATAATTAATTTCACATAAATATTCCTCATACTAGGGAGTTTGAAAAAAATTTCATCATCTACCGAAACAATTACACAATTTATTTCCGTTTTGCGTCTTAGCATTCGAAAAATGTGAATCTTACGGGTATAGCATTTGTTTTCTTTTTGGTAGATATACCAATAAAGTCCTGTAAGGGTTTTTGTCTGTCTGTCTATCTTTTGCATAGCGACAACATACTTCATTCATTTTAAAGGTCATTTTAAAGTGTACAAGTATTTCTAAGTATCTCAAACAATTTATGGTCATCGTTGAAATAAATTTCTAATATAATGTACTATAACTTGACTATTGATTTTCAATATGTTTTTGATGTATTGTTTCATTTAAGTCATAACTTTTTTTGATAGCCATTTTTTTTATCAACGCCCTGTGTTTATTTAGATAACAAATGAAATATTTATTTCATGTCTTAATTTTTCTTCTAGATACATCAGGAGACCTAAAATAAACTAATTTCTTTCGTCAAAATAAAATATCTCAAAAATTTAAGAAATAAGAAGACTGGAGTTTATTGAAGTAACATTAAAGTTTTCTGATACTTTTTGTTGAAAAAGTCACTACCTAAGAAGGCAGTTGACTATGACATAAACTTCGTTAAATAAGCACGGAACACAATTATATTTTTTGTAACAAGAGGAAAACGAGATATAATTTTATTTAAATTTTAAACTACGCCTTTATTATTGGCTTATCTAATATACAGTCTTTCGCCAAAACAGAATAAGTAACGATCACAGAGCGACTTTCTTATAATATATTTAATTATACTAGTATTTATTCTCATTTATCATGTCGCCTTTACATTGTATTTGTCACGACCAAAAAATCTTCACGGCTCTTATTTCATTTTCGCATTTCCTCCACGTTGCTCTCTATTTGAATTAAATTTTTTCATGTCGACTGTTCTCAGTTATTAGTTCAATTCTTAGGTATTCAATTTGCTTAAATTTTTAAGTAATATTACAACATGTAGAAAACTATTGATGGAAATATACTACTTTAAGCATTTATTTTTCCCTTTTATATATTTTTTCTTTTATAGCACACGCGTGTATGTGAGAGAGAGATAAAATGCGACAGACTTCTTAATATAATTGCATTTAATAAAATTTTCTAACAATTTTCTGTCTTTTTAGGTCTGCAACGAAAACACTAACCTTACCTAAACTCTTAAAACACTAACCAATTGTTGAATCACTATTTTTAACACGGTTAAAATTTTCTTTTAATTTTTCTATACAAAATGTATACTGTTAGGTGCTAATAACGTCTTTGCTTCGCACAGTATACAAAATGTATACTGTTAGGTGCTAATGACGTGCAAAAATACGTCTTCGCTGCTAAATAGACCAAAATATAAAAAAACTTAAATACTGCACTCTTCAGGGTGTAAAGTGTAATCTCCAGTAGTAATCTCCATTATAACTCTCCAGTAGTAATTCCCAAATATTTGAAAGTCCAATGTAATTAAAAGTTTTCCAAAACCGCGGGAGTCTTGGTTCAACTGCCAGCTGCTCGTCGAGAGGGGCTGGCGTGAAGTTTGTAATCATGTGGCTCAAATTCCACAGACTATCGTTACTGGTACGAGGAAGCTGCGCACTGCGATTGCTAAGTCGCATGCCCAGCATGGCAATTGAGCATTACTCCAATGATGCACAAATTGGAAGAAATTTTTATTCAGCGGTGAACGGATACAAGCTAATTGTTCTATTTTCGAAATGTAGATTTCCATATATTTTGCCTTTCTCTTGTTGTGTCACTCAAAGAGGTGCTATATGGAGAATTATCTGTCAGTTTTACTTACTAGATATGTTTTTAGAAATTCCCTATTTTTCATTTCCAGTAGTTTTCAAATGTATTATATTTACTAGTAAATAAATCTTAATTTTTTTCTCCTTATGTCGCGTATAAAAATTTGCATTTTATGCGTCATGTTACTACCTTATCCTCATTCATCCTTTTTTCGTGACTTCTCTAAAGGTATTTTATGATATAAAGATGTTTTAAACTTTTTGCTTTTCGGAATACTCTTTGTCTAGCTAAAATTTTGTTTATTTTTTCAACATTATTCTATTCTGTCCTATATTTTAACTCATTATGAAGAAAAAGGGCTATCATCATTGATATAAAAAAGAACCTCAAAGGTTTCTTCAACAAATTAGATAATTCTAAAATTATGAATGCATATTTTTTAAATAAATATATTTTGTGAAGTTTTATTTTTATTAAATTTAGGAACCTAGCAAAAATTAAAAGTGATATGGTGTGGTTGCACGGGTGACTCGAACCTTATGTCGGAAAATTGGTTTTAATAATAAAATAAAAATAAAGCCAGGTGAAGCAATGTTAACCTAAGTTAAATTAGATTTGTTTAGGTCAGGCTAGCTTGGTATAATATTGGTTTCGGTTGGGTTTTGTAACGTCAAGTTAGTTGGATAAGGTTACGTTAAGTTGTTTTTTTTGGGTTATATTTGATTATATTACATCGTTTTATAGGTTAGGTTTGGTTGGGTCATTCTAGGTTATGTTGATTTAAGTTTGGTGATATAAGATTTAATTGGTTTTTGTTACGTTAGATTGGATCTCATCATGATCCATTATTTCACGTCATTCTGCATAATATCATATTGAATTAGGTTAGTTTGTTTTTACTTAAGTTACATTGAGTGAGGCATTATTTGGCAGTTTAGATTATGTTACGTTGCTAAATTTTGGGTGCAGTTGATGTAGATTAAGTTAGATGGTACTAAATTGAATCCGATGGGGTTAAAATTATATATGTTGAGTTATGTTGGATTTTTTTAGAATAGAAGAGTTGTTGATGGACATTATTGTGTTAGGTTATACTGGATTGTTTTAGACTAATTCCATATTTCTTAAAGTAACGTACTGCAATTTAAAAAAAAATCCAAGAAAGCACATATTTTCGTAGGATGAATTGATACCGAAAAAAAAATCCTCCTTTTCCTTTCTTAACACCTCTGATAGACCTCGGTAGTTAATTCTTGAAATTATTTATATTAGTTTACTAAAGAAAAATTACATCTTCGTATTACAGGTTCTATTTAACAGAATTTAAGGATTATCCCAGGATATGCACAGAAATGTTCTATTTCTTCTTAAATAAATACACATAAATCGCTCGGGATTAGTTTGTAAATATATTAAACAGAAACAATAAAACAATTTGATTTGTAGAAATTGGTAATTTTTATCTTATCTTAGTGAACATACTCCCCTATGCTTTAGGTCCGTGTGGACTACGGGCCTATCTCAGTAAACTTCAATATTTTTTTTATATTACAATTTAATAAAAACTTGTTCTTAGTAAAAATGTTAGTAATTTTTAAATTTATTTTCGTGTGACTGTCGTCTATTCATTAGTACTAACTGACGAAATTATATTTTGTGAGTGTCGTCCAAAGGATATAAATACGCATAATACATTAGTTGAAAGAAAAGTTACATTTATTGCATAATACCTTTTTGATGTAATAAAATTTATAATTTTATCTTATTTTAGTAATACGTATTAAGTTTTATAGTTACTAGATTTCTTACTTGGTCACAAACGTTATGTGATATATGTTGGTTGATAATCAGTGGAAACTTGGAGATGAGAATGAATCAAATGACAATATTAGCTTAAGATAACGAAAATACGACAAAGAATATTAAATTAACTTTGGTGTTTTTTATAAAACAATTTTCGAACAGGAACAGGTTGAAGTTTCTCCAGTAGATTTAATAAAAGTGTCATAGGCATCTGTTACATTTTTTTCATATTATTATGAAGTGACGATATTGAAAAAGTAAACTGAAATGAAACTGTTGAGAGCGATCAAAACTATGATGCCGATAAGCTTTTCTTATGGACGACAAGGTGAAGATTTTCATGCTTTATTAAAAGTAAAATTCTTTGAGGCGGGGGAGAAATTTCTCTAAAGCTGAAAATCCCTCATAAAAATAAGGTGCCCAATTATAATGTTTGGTGGTAACAAGAATCAAAATCAATACCTTCATATTAGTAAACCTTCTGCTCTATTAAAATTTCAGAATTTGGTTACATCTTACTGTTTATTTTATACATGCTTGTAATACAATTCTAACTAAAATATTCTCTGTTTAATAAGACATACTAAAAAATGTTACTACAATGTTTAGCGTAGACTTTTGTCGCTTGTTTAAAAAAAAATCATACACCCTAAAAATATTTAAAAATTTGATTTCTGTTTTTACTTGTTTGCCACGTAAACAAAACGTAAGGTAGGTTTCGTAAGTTAGGTGCATAAATTAACTAAACATAATACATTAAAAAAAATTTCAAACTGTAGATTACCCAAGTCTCGTCAGACTTGTCAGTGACAAATGAGAATAGGATGGCGTATGGACCTACTGCGCTAAATTCTGTAGATGAAAATGTTATATATTAAAATGTCTTAAAGTAGACCAGATCAGTAAAGAATAATGAAGAAGTTTTGTTAGCATTCATCTGGTACGGATTATTTATCAAGGACATTATATTTAATGGATAATACGTTTACAATTACTAATAATTGTTATCAAGTCAAAGACATTTTAGGAATAATTTTATTTGAAGTTTACTGCTTATCAACATACCTTTTCTTGTCATTTTTATTTGCATAAAAATGTCTTTTACATTAGCTAATTATTTTTAATACTTGAATCGTCAAAAAAATTCAAGGGATTAACGATGATTGTACTACTTAAGATTCACTTTGAACTATAATTGTGTAATTTTGTTTGAAGTTGAATTATATATTGATGGGATTAATATATTTGTAAGAATGAAATATATTAATATCGTTTAATATTACTTGAATTCCAAATAAAAATTAGGATAAGCATATAAACAAACAGGGAGACAAGAGTCTTATAATGTTTTGATTTCAGTATAAATTTTATATTGCTTTAATACATAAAAAATTTATTTTTTTCACTTTTCGTTTGTATACCTCAACATATACTTAATACAAGAAAATAATTATTTGTCTTATCAGAAATTATGGATTTTGACGTAAGTGGAATAGAAGTTTAGTACAATTTCGAAGTAATTATAAAGAAACCAATAAAGGATTTCCATAGAAAATTTAGTGTTGACACCTCATCGTACTTTTGTGGGAAGAAATTAATTTGGTCGGATACAAGATCTTCTTTCAGTCACCTGAACAAAGTGAATAAAGTGCAAGATATACACTAATACTATAATAAATTTGAATTCGAATCAAACTAATCATAGTTATAAATAGAATTACTTACGTCATCATTTGAACGATGCTGCTGACGAAGGTTGAGACTAAGTACTGTATTATTTACCATTTCTAAATGCCACGTCGTCATCCAGTCGACGTAAAATTGCTACTCTATCTTTCGTTGTAACTAGAATGGAAAGTTTCTGTTTAGTTATGGAGAAGGAAAATGTTTCATTTCTCTTTGATTTTCTCAGTATAAATTTAAACTAATTATGACTTATTATGTATGAACACATTTTTTTTTCTTTGTAGGGAAATTGTCTAATTGTTTAAAACTGCGCAAGAGCGTAATTATTTTTAAACCATATCTATTTAAGAATTTTGATATTTGGTGCTCCTCAAACAATGAACCCTACATTAAAGAATTTTACACAGATTATTTATTAATTTCCAGTGTAACTTCTGAGAAAATAAACGCAAAAGTTCTTAAGAACTTGAGCAGCTTGTGGGTGATACTGTCCTAATATATAATGTCCCAAAATTAATATCAAATGACAATAAAAATTGATTATTCACAGATATCGAACTAATTAAATTAATTAAATAACTATATGTTAATATTGCATCGAAAAATTTATTGAATACTCATTTAAAACGTGGAAATAAACCGACAAATTTAGGAAATAAATAAGGACTTATTTATAATTCTATGTTAATATTGTGTAAGCAGAAACGTATTTAATGCAAATGCTTTCATAATCTTTTACTCTTCACGTCTATTATTGTATCTACCATCTCTAACAACAACATATTTAATAACACCATAACGGGACTACAGTAACATTTTTCTAAACCGTAATGTCTTCAAGCGTGTATTAAGGTTTATGTTATTACTTATTTTTATTAGACGGAAACGGATTTATCTGCATATACCAAAAATACAATTAAATTTAAAACTTAATTTCTAAAACAAATTCACATCCGGTCATTCAAATAATTAAGGATATATTTTGAAAAAACACGCACACGCACACGCACACGCACACGAAAACGCACACATATACACACACTCACACCCACACCCACACATATATGTATATGTTGTTCATTCTGATACGGAATTAGTATGAAAATATCAAATTGCTGTTTCAAATCCTCATATAATCGCTATTTATTCAATATAAAATGAGACACTCATTTTATGTTCATCAAACTTTTTATTCTCCATAACCTTCCTAGATCTGAGCATTGACGTGTTAGACTTATAAATTTTTCTGTAACTGAAAATGTCAGCGCCAGGAGAGTTTATATGGCTTCAAAATTGGTTATTAGGAAAGATATAGTGAAATGATGATTAATCTTTATTTGATTTTAGCCTTTCCTAATCTCTCTATTTACTAATCTACCTCATTGAAGGAATTCCTATTTTCACGATTAATGAGAAATAAAGAGCATTTAGAGAACGCTTCGAACCTATACTTTCATTGATGCTCAAATATGTTGTATGCCAAACAGGAAATTTTTTTTTTGAAAACAGCCTGATAACTCCCATAAATTCGATGCATTCTTATAAGCGTTGGTCACCTGTATTAAGAATATTATCCATACAAATGGGCAAAATATTACGTCATATAATTATTTCACCAATATTGTTTGTCACCTGTTAAAAATAACATAGAATACTGATAATATTTTCTATGGAAAAGTTTGTAAGACACGCTGCTAGTGCACAACATTTATAAATATTTCTGTTCGATATTTGAAAGTACCGTATGTCCAAATAGTTACAGTGACACCATTGTGGATAAATATTTTCTAAAACATATTTATACATGTCATTATTTTGTTTTATTAAATAAGAAAATTATAATGTTTGCTTCATGTTTATTTGGCATGTAAAATAAATAAAATTTGTTTCTCTATGTTGTAACAAGGAACTGAACATTATTAACAATTATGAAAATATATAAAATTTTTAAAAATTAGGCAGCAACACGCTGAATTGTTTTCGGTTTCTATCAGCACACGTGAGAATATGTGTTGGATTAAAAGATAAGAAGGTTGGAAAAACGTATTTTATATCTATTACGTTAAAAAACTTTGCTATGGGAGATATTGCAAAATAAAAGAAAACAATATATGAGGGTAACTTGTAAAATATCACTTACTATATAATATAGTTTGTCCAATACTTTTTTGTCACAAATAAAAGATCCAACAAACGAATTAGACTTAATGCCGAGACCTCTATATCTGTCTAGATGTTTTTTTTAATATAAAAAGAAAATTAGCTTCAAAATCAAATTTCAATAAGATAAATTCATAACTTTTCTTCCCATAAATTTTATTTAAAGATAAGTGTTAAATTAATGAGCTTTTATTCAAAATCACACAGAATAACCATCTAATCTTTTTAAATATATTTTGGCTAAAATGCAATGTAAAGCTTATCATAAAAATTAGCATCGGATTTTGAAACGACTGTAAACAGAAAAGAAGAAATTTTTTTCAAATATCTCAATATTCGTATGAACACAAAAGAATGAGGGTATTCTGCAAAGGTACGTATTTAGACAAAACTTTATAAAGATTCCCACTACTCCTCGCCAAACTATACCAAAATAAAACCATAAAGGAAAAGCTCTCTTATCAAGCGGAAATCGATTACGTAAGTTGTTTTCAACGTACACAGATTTAATACTTCTCGTTTGTAATAATTTGTAATAATTAAACGTTTTGATTTTGTAATAAATTTAACTTTTGTTTGACTAATGAGAGATTAGGCGATCTTTTTATCATTATCATTGTAAATAGTATTGAATGAAATGAGATATTATTAAACTTTTTATTCCTTTTCTACTTTGCACGGTTTCTTTTTTCTCATTATATACTTATTTTTTACTCAAAAGAAATACAACATATTTAAAATTAATTTTTTTAACTCTTTTAAGTTAATTAACCATTCAGTATGTTGTCAGTCATTAAAATTATAATTTAATATTATTGTATACTTTTGTGGTTTCGGAGTCTAGAGTTTAATTAAAATATTTTAATCCTCTTCCCTTAATGACTGACATGGAAATTTATTGTACCATAGTGTGAATTATTTATTCGAGTTATAACATTTTTATATATATATTGTAAATTTTTTTGAGTAAGTTTATTTGTCATTAAATATGTATGTAGTCTTTCTAGTATTTCTTGCATTCGTATAAGTACATCGTAATTATTTCAAATATTTAATTATTTGTGAAAGCTTATCAACACCTGTTTGAAATTTTAAATTTATTCCAGAAAGTGGTTAACTAAACCGAATTTAACTTTCAGGTCAAATATTTAAATCAGGTGCAGCATGTATAATTACAAACGTAAAAAGAACTTTGGACAACCAAATAATCGACTGAGTGAAATTTTTATGCAATGACTGTAAAAATGCTTTCACAAAAATACACATAAAACTGGCTGATGGTAGATGTAAATAGAAATATTCCGGTCCCATAGATGTATATATTTATATAGCTGACGTTGCTTATTGTTAATTTATATCATATGTATAAAACATATAGTAATAAAAATATTAATCCTAAGAATAATTATACTTGGAAAAGAAGACATGTGGAATAAAAATATTCAAAGATAGATTATACGTTTTATTGTCAACATCTATTAATTAATTAGAAGAATTGAAATAGAAGAATGCCTAAAGAAAAGTTTAGTTGATAAAAGGATGTATTAAAATATTACAATACGAAAGTAGCAGTAACGCATTTATTGGCCGAGACGTGGCAATGCTCTAAATATAAAAGGACCCATTTCTAATACAAAACAAAGAGCAAATCTTATTACGATTGTTTTGTCTGCTGGATAGGCTCAAAACTAAAAATATTGTAAATTATTTAGATTCCGATTAGTGAAAAAATATTTGCTCTTCCAAAATCTTCTGTATTCAAAGTAGTGAAGAAAATTTTCTTGAAATTAGATAATAATAGATAGGTAGCGATGGTCTTAATATAGACACACCAGTTTCCAATATTGTGTAAACATCGAATCGCTCTTCGCGTTATTTTGTACATGGTACGAAAACTGAAAACTCTAGATATTACAAAATACTATTATATATATTGAATATATTTTGCGTTAATTTTGTAGAAATTCAATATTCACAATTAAATGAAACTACGTGATGTAGTATTATTTCTACTTTCTTTTAGTTCTTTACCACGACCTAGGTTTCGTTTTATTACATCTTCAGGTTGGCTATTAGCAAAGATTTTTGCTACATGTTGAATACTACAAAATGATGTTGTTGTAATACATCACGTACTACATCACGTAGTTTCATTTAATTTTGAAAATACTTAGAGTTGGCTTAGTGACATATGATTTACTTTTCCTGAAAGTTCTGTGTCCAAAGTAAAGAAGAAAACTTTCTTAAAATTAAATCTTAATCGATAGGTACCGATCGTCTAAATATAGTTGTAAATAGTTCTAAATTCGGAATTTTAGCACGGATTTTCCTTAAGATAAAAAAATGCTTTCCGGTTAACCTGGGTAACCCAGGTGTTTCTGTTTCAGGTAACCCAGGTGTTTCTGTACATTAAAGAATTCGTATACTTCTATCTCTTATTTTATCGATGCCATTAAAAGACTATTAGTGGGTTCTATATACAGTACTATTTAGTTCTTTAAATACCCCAAAACGCTGTAAGTGGACACTTTTTGATGTGAAATATATAATGGTGCGTTTGGGTGGGAGTTATAATGTTCTAACAGCACGTCGTATCGTAATATATTGGGGAACTCCACTGTGTTATGATATGGATATTATGAAGACATTTGTCATAGAATATTTGACTGTTATACGCTTAAATTAATAAAAATATGACAGAATCGTATTATATTTATTGCTCGTCCTTTGATCAACATTTATTTTGATCAACTATGTAATAAAGATATTAAATTATAACCTTCTTGAAGAGTAATTCTGATTCTTTCGTGTTACCGTTATTGGATGCTGGTAAAAGTAAAGACAGGGAAAGTAAAAAGAGGGAAAGAAAAACAAGTAAGAGTGCTTCAGTGTGGGAGTCATTTAATGGATTGAGCTTATTAGATCTATCATACTTTAGTTATCAAGATTTGAAGAAATAAATCGCTTCTGAATGATAATGGTACTACTATAACCAGCAGTGAATAACAATCAATTTATAATTTAATAAGTTATATGTCTTATTGTAATATATACATTTAAAATTCCCATGTAATAACATTTATTGTTTGAATATGAACGTGCATCAAAGTAAAAAATACCAAAATAATGCATAGAGTTAAATTTACTCTCAACCACAACTTTAAAAACTGGCATGGGTTTTCCTAATAATTACACGTCTTTTTTACTTTTTCAATATAAACTGTGCACTGGTGTATCCATTTATATATATCAATAAATACTCAAATGTTACTAATACGGTACAAAGAAAGCGACATCTCAAAAACTGATACAGTCAAAAGTACGTTAAATATTTTAAAATTTTAATTAATAAAATAATATAAAATTATAAGTATTTCACTAACAAAAATTCTTGCGCGATCCTAAATCCGCCATCAATATGTAAACCGCACATCCGTGCTCCTGTCATCGCATCCAAGTAACATTTCCCACAAGCGCTCCTCAAATTGACATTCAACAGGTGTCAAGTATTTATTATGTCGCCCGCCAAGTATTCATGCCGATCCGGCTCTCTGTACAGGTTTAAATTCCAGCTGACAGGAAATTTGTTTACAACACGCTTCCTGTCAGCTAGAAGTGATGAGTTAGCCTTCCTGAAACATAATTTCATGCTCTGACGAACAATTCTCAAGTTATGTATGTCATTAAGCTATAAAACGTGAGTGAAATTTACTTTCATATTAAAGAAAAGATTTCTTATCTAAAACCTTATTATGTAAGTAGCTTATTATAATATATAAATAATCAATCGTATCACAGTCACTCAAGCAAGAATATTTAAACTAAACCTTACGTAAAAAACTGAATCAAATCTAGAAATAATGCCATATAATTTATTTATATCAAAAATGACTGAAAAATATAAGAGGATAATATTTTTGTGTAATACTGAATTAATTGTTTAATACAACTTATATAAAAAGAACAGAAAAAATATTAGATAAAAACCATTTTTCAAAAGAGCACTAATAACATGATGAAATGAAATACTTCAGAACAGGCATTTCTTTTCTCAAAATAGAAAATGAAGGTGTTCATAAATATTAATATTGGTACTAATATCACCACTGCATTAACTAAAGTATAAGGCTAAATAACTTAAATGATCATTAATAATATACTGATCTAGAAAGACGCTGACCTCAACATTTATAGGAATGATTTTTAGGATTTTTATGGTTTATTTCCTACGGTGTATTTTGGAGTCTTTAGTTTTACGAATTACAGGGATGTACTACAGGATTGTTGAACCATAAGCAGCAAAGAGAAATGAAATTGAGAATACCATGGATCCAATATATATAAACCATCGCACTTCAAGAATTTAATGGTATTAGTTTAACGGGCGCGTTCGTATGTGTGTGCGTGCGTGTGTGTGCGATATAATAACATAGCGATAGCTTTGTCACCATATTTCTCTTGCGGGGATGGGCAAAAATAGTAGTGTAAATTAAAATACTGTTCTTATAATATGGAATGTTAGGCTGGTAGGATGGATCTTAATATCTATTTATTCTGTAATCATACGTACATATTTGTTTACGTTCTTGGTTCACGTTCTTAGACCCATCTGTCCGTCTGCGGATACCATTTTTCCCAAGAAGTGCTTGACACAATGCTTTAAATTTGACATAATCATTAAACATATTAAATAGCACTTATTCATATACTAGCACTTAAAAATATATGCATTACAGTTCATTTCAATATGTACATTTTATTAATTTAATTGGGTTTCTTTTTCATAAGTAATTAATTAAATTTAAAATAAATCTCTTCATCACGTGTGGAATCTGCCCAAGACGGTTTCTTATGCACTTAAGTATATATAAATATTTAAGCGTTTGGGTACTCCCTTTATCACGCATAGTATTTCCAATAAATTATTTTAAAATACTAATGTCGTTTTTATTATGCAAACAGATTGTTTATTTTGTCTTTTACCGGCGCAAAATATCGTAAATTTGAAAAAAAAAATTGATTTATTATTCATTTCTTTTTAAATATTTTTTATATTTTTAGTACCTGCTGTATCTATATGGTATATATAAATATCATAGCTTAATTACTATTTCCTATTTATGGTGTTTCTAGAAATTAACTTCAGGATACGGTAACATTATAGATATTTTTAGGAACATTTGATAATAAATAGGAGCAAACTGACAGATTAAATTTCTCAAAGTATTACATTCAGTGAAAGTATAGTGACGAATGAAAAGGTAGTAAATATTAAAAGTTGTAAAAAATTAATATGACAAAAAAGTATTACTTACAAACAAACAATAATTATATGAATATCTCTTATATACTCTAAAAACAACACTAAAATTACACACATATATATATTAAGGGTGAAAACTGGCCGATATTTTGTGAAACCCTTTCTACCATATAAATTTTTTTATATTACCTAAAGTATGATATAGGTAAATAAATAAATATATTTGGTGGCAAAAATCCACCAAATGGTTCAGCGGATCTTGACTGGCAGATCGGATTAGTGGGTACATGTTTCTGTCGATACAATAAATGATGCCCGTCAAGTTACCGACAAGCAATTACGTTAATGGAATTATATTGTATAATGAATTTAATGAAAGAAATATCTGGGAATGTTACCTGAATACTGAATTCTTTAATATGTAATAAAGAAATTTACTAAAACTACGCTTAATAAAAATACCAGGATTTCAATTTTCCATAATACTATTGAACATAAAAGTTGCATCAATAAGTATGATTTCACATAATAATAAACTTTAAAGTAAACTGTTGAAATCCTTTCATTGGATTTGCCTTAGAGAAAATTTACTCAGAATTACTAGATTATATATAACGTTAGAGTACAGGTGAAAACCTATTCATATACTCGTATTTCAATTCTAATTCAACTAGCGTATGTACGTAAATAATCATATACTATTTTTGTTTCATATATATATGTGGGTTTATTGGTATGTGCGCGATTATCTTGAAAACTACTAAATCACCTTCATATTTAAGAAAAATTTAAGTTAGTAAAATATTAAGGTTCCCTTTTTACTTCAATAGTTTTGGTTTCAAAATTTCTGAAGGGCAAAGGAAATGGCAAAATTGTGGCATGGTTTAATATTTTTATAAAGTGTACCCATATCGCTTTATAAAAGACGTAAACAGCAAACGAAGATTGAACAGTAAGTACGGCAGCCGCATATAAATTTACTAATTACTAAAACGTAAATTACGTTGACATAGTCAACTTTGACATGAATTTCATTCAACATCATCAAGTTAAGATATGGGATATTAAAATAATGCAAAAGTTAACAGCAATATAATTTTTCAATACAGTGACAAAATATACAAGCGACATAGTGCAAAAATATTCAGCTATTATCTTGCATCTTTTATTAGCAGTCTCTCTTACCTTAGTCCATCTTCTTTAGCGTCATTCATCAGTTTCATTGTCTCTAGAATAACTAACATGTTCGCGCGACGAGAAAATTCGTTGCTGAGTTTGCTCATCGGTTTCGGCTGATCTAAATAAGATGTGAAGTAGTAAGAAAGTGGTAATTGAGTTTGGTCTAATGTTTTAGCTGATGAAGACATACAGTCATGTTCGTGTAAAGAATTACTTCGTCTTCTGGTGTGATCTTCACTTTCTACAGCCCTCCTTTGACGGGCATATTTACGCTTACAGTGCAAACGAATTCAAAGACATATATAAAGGATTTTAAAAAAATATTTGCAAAAAAACATATTTACAAAAAAATATATGAAGTAGATAATTTTGCACATATCAACTTTAGAAATTATTTCGTTACAGTGCATTGTTTTTATTTTGTGACTTATTGTAATTATCTTTTTGAGGTGTAAACTTGTATTTAATTTTTTAAATATTATATTCACTTCATGAGTAGGTAAATTATATACGTAATGCTAAACGTCGTGCTAATGCACGATTTGGTGACTTGCATACATTATAATTCTTAGCCTTTAGATATTGTTTTTAAATTCACTCACTATTTAAAAATCATATAAATTGTATGTAAGACCTTTATTTACATTTTCCCTACATCTTTAGTATAAATAAGACGTCTGCGTTCACTTTTACTTCGATTTCGATTGGTTCAACGATAAGTATGAAATTTAAAGATGTCATATGTAAGTTATTTAAAGAAGTTTCTTTTTTCTTTTAAAATTACTAAAATTATAATTTATTATATTTAAATTACTCGTTTGGGCATCTTAGATAAGATTCGATAACTAAAATCTATAGCGTGGTAAGATGTTAAAGGTTAACCTGTAGGTAAATAGGTTTTAGTAACATGTAATAAGAAATCATTCCTATTTTCGAAAAATAAGAATAATATAGGACTTATAAAAGTGTAAAAATATTGATAACTATTAAAAAGGGTATTCATTTTATGGTATTATCTTCAATCCAAATCTTACCTGAATTAAAACTTTCAGTTTTAAAATGTGAGGAATTAATCAAACAAAATTTGCTCAATTTGAGGCTACTCTAAATTTCTAATATTTGTCTTAAAATATTCAAACATATTGATCAATGTTCTGAAGTAAAGTTTGTGAATTTTATCTGCCTGGACCCAGGTAGTTTATATACTTTGGCGGTAAATGGATTTTGAGTTCTTTCTTTGATCAATTAGCATCATTGTAAATTTATTGCAAAAAGTTTCATAGTCATTAGTCTTGAAACTATTTTTAGTTTCGAATATTATTATGGAATTATATTTTTTCATTGAAATAATTTACTAAAATTCGAGTATATATAGGAAATTTAATAAATTTTTACATGCAGTTAGATTAAATACAATTTACAAAAAATACCAGATTCGTTCATTGCTAGTGATAACTTTAGAGTCAAAAGTTGTTTCACACGTTATCGGAGCAAATCACAAAAAAAGAGTTTTATATTTGATGACCTAAGTAAAATACATCAATTCGATTTTAATTACATATACGTCAAAAGGAGGAAAATGCTAGAACATACTTTTGCAGTAAATCTGAAAAAAGCGTTGCCTTTGATGCCTTCATCCTTGAAGTTTACAATATAAAGTTTTCTCAGCTTATGTTGAAAAAACTTTTTAATGTTAATAATTAGGTTTCATTTTCCTTCTATTAATATTAACTCAAGGTAGACTATGTTGCAATTTTCTACAATTATTTTCATTAAGTGTATAAAATTTTGTTGAAATTGCCAAATATTAATTAAATTATTTAATAAGTGTCATTATTAATATCATGATATTCCAGCAAGAATCATTATCTTTGCCTTAGAAATTGTCGTTACTAAATAACCATGTTCGTTTGTGCTGAAGATACGTCTCCACATTCATTTCTTCAGTCCGTTCCGGAAGTCGTTACTACATTCATTTCCGTCTCGTATTTAAGCAATCAACATTCAGCCCTTGTTCACAATCTTTGTTATTTCTAGGACAATTTTAGTAAACGGGACACACCAGGTTTCATCCTGTCAGTACTTCATACTATAAATAACTTAGCTAAGTTTGGTTCGTATGATTTTAATGAAATTTTCAATTGTTACATGGTATATATTACTTTTGTATCAATCCGTTTCTAACTTATTCTAATATCATAAAAAATGAGAGTAAGTTTGTATTTTTTTTTGCATTTTGTGTGTTTCCATCTTTTTCGTGTCTCAAATATTACACTTATCACTACAAAATTAGGCAGGCAAATAGATTTCCATATACAAATAGATATAGAAATTTCTCTATCATATAAAAAACTAATTCCACGCCAGCGAAGCTGTGGGTAAATATTAGTTGAAAATAGAAGAAAATCTCTAACTTCACGACTTACAAAATTGCCTTCCTTGCTACTTTTACCTAGTTCGACAAAATTGTGAATTACTACAGAATCAATCAGTTGTGTTGCAAAAAAGAACAAACAAAACATTATCTTTTATAAGTAATTTTTTATTATTTTCATGTTTCTGTGTATTCAATGATTACATATTTTTTTAATAAATAAGGATCTTCTATTACCTTTCGATTAAAAAGAATATTGTTTCGTCATGTATTTCTATCTACCCGTCTATTCGCTAATCAGAGTATTTTTTTGTAACCTTATTTTTGTCTACGCTCCCATAATCCAAATTATTTCGTGTAATAAGAAATTATTCAAAGTGTACTGTGTACTCCATTTCGTATACAATTAATTTAAAGGCTGAAATAAGGCTCATATTCAAAGTTAATGAAATAGAGTTATGATAACAATATTTTTGTTTTATATTATCATTTTAGTTCTATCAAATATTGTAATAAGTTGCCAAAATTTGATATCGCAATTAAAAAAATGTTTTTTCATCAAGTTTGAAATAGCATCCAATGTACAATTAAAACTGTAGATGGTAAAAAATACCAAAATAATTTTGGTTATTTAATCTTTTTAAAATTCCATACCAAAAAATAGTTTGATAATTTTGTCAAGCCCACACTTTGTGTATTCTTCTGTCTCTGTGTTATGGCTTCACAATTTTTTACAATTTTGAACCTTTGTGTGGGGAATTTTATAATAAGATTCTTCATATTTATAACTTGTCATAAAATTATTTAATTTTGAAATGAAATTAGGACCAAGTTCACCCATTTCAAGCTTCGTCTGCAAAATATCAAGCTGCAAAATAAGGTGCTATTTATTCAAACCGCCTAATTTTTCAATGGATTAAAATTATTTCGGTTAAATTATGTTTAAAATTATAAAATATTTAAACTTAATGAGCTTTCCTGTCGGCCTGGCCGTCTTTTTCAGTCGCAAATTTAGAATATTCAATAAATTTTCAATAAAAGATATTCAATAAAAAGAACAGGGAGTCAAGAGTTAAGTAGGTATATCGGGCAGCATAATTATCTGATTACGAAAGTTTTGTCCGTTCTCGACGAAATTAGTTCGTTTCATTTGTAAATATAAAAGCTCACAAAAAGTTTTAAATATAAAGTGAGGGCAAGCTTTTGCAAAGATAACCGTCAGTGATAATCGATATTACCGTGAGCAAGTACTTGCATACTGAAAGTGACGAAAATATATAGGTTCTGAAGTGAAGTAATATAACTCAAAATTTGACGCGTAAATATATCCATTGAGAATTAGAAAAGGCTGATTCCGTATTATAGAACGGTGTCTATTTATGGGGAAAGCGAATAGAACAGCTACTTAGATGTTTTTGAAAAATGTTGCTTTAGGAAGTTCTAGAAATTTTGCAGAAAATATACATTAATATTTTGTTAGAAACTGTGCGACGGAGAAAATGAATATTTGGAATATTATAATTTAACCACATCAAATTTAATATACCCAAACGGTTACCACTAAAAATATTGATATGAAAAAAATTTTAGGGGAATAATTATAATTGGTGGAATGGATTTTATAATTTAATTTGTTTATAAAATGCATTTAAGGTGGGACTTTAGACAAAGATTAAAATGTTCACAAAAAATATATCCTCCTGATCCCTGGAACTCACAAAGTCAAAAGAAACGAAGAAATAGGATAACCAGAAATTTATCTAAAAACATTATCCATAATTGTAAAACTCGAAAGCTTTGCGATATTTACGATAATTTTACGCCTGTGAAAGCCATAATAAGAATTTACATTTAAGCATCTCCCTCTCCCGCACCATATTCCACACATCACCTCTGGCTATGCGCATATCACCAATGTATGTTCGGCTGGAAAATGTCATTGCGTGATTTAAAATACACGTAGCTCCATCTATTGATGCATATAAATGAACTACACATTTTTTGTAATTTCTACGTTCCGATTCGTTGCTTTTATACTAATGCAATATTGAATTCGCTTATCTTTCGTTAAATTAATTAATTTCGCATATTGGGTGAACTGATGGCGATAAAATGTCAAATATTATATATTACTATAAGTTAACCTATGTCTTTCAAGAAACTCCACGTGAATTGAGTCTGAAGTTTTCACGTGATGCGTGTAACACCAAAACACGAACAATTATTTTATGTGTCCGTAAATAATTTTTAGTTACTGGTAAATTCAAAAAGTCAAAGAGGCACAGACAGGCACACACACAAACATATATATATATATACATATATATATATATATATATATATATATATATATATATATATATATATATACATATATATATATATATATATATATAATATCTCTTAGTGTGGTCCTCGTTGCCCATTTAAATTCTTGTATTTCACGAGCATGTTCTTTTTTTTAATGTATATTATGGCAATAAATAATCAAGTTGAAATTGAAAACAACGTAAAAACTTTCATTGGAGCTAAAATACAATTTTTCCTAAATATATACGTATATGTTTGTGTGTATGTGTGTGTGTACGCGTGTGTCGCGTGTGTGTTCGATTGCATAGATATACATGAAGAATGAGTAATTTGAACAATCTAGCAGCTATATTTTTTACGGAGTTGCAATGAAACTTGCAAATAGACTTTAAGTTAAGTTCGTACAGAAAGACAAAATTGACCGAATACCTTCAAACTTGCGATATCAAAAGGCTAATAATACTTGCGGCATCTTTATACAACGTCATAAACTTTTGAAACATATTTATATGAGAAGTAGTATATTTGTTTTTATATTACAGTGTTTTCATTAGAGTACCTCTAATTACTTGATTTTAACTTTTTTCATATGATGTAGGTAGGTACGTTTTCCAAACTAGAATATAATAATACTTATTTTATAAATAATGTCATATATAAAAAGGAAGTTTACACTTGTACATGTCTGTTAGGAGAGGGTTATGTTCTTTATTTTTGTTTTTTTTATATTTTTCGCAAATGAACGAAGAAGGGAATTTTTTAAAAATGTTATGCGTAATATTTATAAACAGTTTTTATTTTATTTCTACCTCTAATGTGAACGATATATGTAATGAAAACAAATATCAAATTGATTTTTTCGACTGATGCTTGCCACCTGATTTCTTTAGAATTAGTTTTTCCTAAGAGGTCATTTTATTGCGAACACCCATCATAATATATTTTATTTCATAATATTTTTAATAAAATATCAATCGTTCAATGCTTACTTACAAAATATTTTCACGATAATAAGCTTATTCTCTTTATTCCTATAAAAATTTACTCTTTCCACGAAAAAATTATTTACTCCTGTATTTTTATGGTGGAAAATATCACGTAATTGTGTTTTGAAGCCATAGTTAAAAATAAGATGCCAAAATGTTATTGAGTTGATTTTAAAAGAAAATATTTATATCTAACACGTTTTTGGAATTTAGAATCGTTTTCCATTAGTAGTAATATTTTATTTTATTTCACGATTTTTCTTTGCCCACAGCATTAAGCTATGTACAAAAATATTATTAAATAATAATGAAACGAGGCAGAAGCGTGATACAACGCATGCTTTGCATCTTTCTGATTTCATGATAACTTTATACCCTTAAGTATTTACTATTTAATTATCTTATTATAATTTAAATTATGACCCCTCTTTAAATGTCCAGAGTTAAAGTTTGCTATGATATTAGCTTAACCTGGTACATAGTTTTATAGATTGATTTGAGAGGTCATTACAATCTCTCTCTTTCTCTCTCTCTCTCTCTCTCTATATATATATATATATATATATATATAT
The DNA here is from genome assembly GCA_039881145.1 of Druceiella hillmani. Taxonomy (NCBI): domain Eukaryota; kingdom Metazoa; phylum Arthropoda; class Insecta; order Lepidoptera; family Hepialidae; genus Druceiella; species Druceiella hillmani. The sequence goes on from JAYKKI010000042.1 coordinate 6,700,792, forward strand.
ATATATATATATATATATTTATATATACGTGACATTAGTATATAAACAATACAATTTCAACATATATGGTTGAATTTGTTTTTTCATTTCACACCCCACACAATTTTTTTAAACGCTCAATTTGTTACCTCGAATTTACCTCTAAAATAAAAATTCAACTCCTTATACACCCCATTATGTACGTTGGGGTACCATATTCTGTCTATGTGTGATCATCTATGTGTATCAAATTAGTTGTTGATTGAACAAAACTTTCAACGCTAAAATTCCGGCGAAATTAATTTTTAAAAACCATTACATTTCTCTATAGTTGCAGAAATAATTGCGCAATTATAGCTAGCTTGAATTACGTTGAGTATACAACGTAACTGAGAATGTAATAAGCAAGAAATTAAAAAAATTGGATATCTTTATGACCTCATAGTTGACATTGAAACTTTGGCCTCCATTATAGAACTATGTACGAAATAAATATTAAAAACGAACGTTAAAATACAAGTAAAGGTAATTGCGCCAACAATATCAAAACGAATAAATTAATTTATAAAAGTAGGCTTAATTATTTTTAAATGTTATATGAGTACATATATGATATATTACGCAATATATAAAGTGCCGAAAGATTCAATTAGTTATTAACGTGGACTTCAGGATATTTAGTTTAGCACATGCGTGGGAGAGAGGGACCATGCAGTACACATGTGTGTGTATATATATATATATATATATATATATATATATATTCACCCGGTTAATCTCTCATGCGGTCGTACTCGGCCTGCCGCCGAGTATATCGGGATTAAATCACGCTCGTGACATTTAAACATTGAACAAGATGGTTCAAAAATATATTTTAAATTTTAAGAATATGTTAAAACCGTAAAAAATTATAAAATTTAAATAAGTCGAAAACTATGATTAAATTATGAACTATTCACAATTACTCCATAGATATTTATACGTCGTAGTTGGTAACATCATAGTTTAACCAAAGTAGTGTTTGAACTTAATAATATTCGTATATAACAAGACAATTAATGTACTCTCACTGGCACATAGCTGTTTAAAAAAGATATATTATCTTATTTACTTTAGATGTTAATTTATGTTTTGATTAATTTTTTTTTATTTTCAAATAATTGTATTTAGTTAACTCTTAAAGTTATTTAAAAAAAATTTTAGCCGTAATAATTTAATATATAAATTATACACAAAATATTTAAAAATATATTTTACTCATGCTATTAATTTATTTAAGGAGAGTGGGGCTTCGAAGCCTGAAGCGATATGATTTTGGTCTCTATTTATTTTTTAATATTGGTTACTAAAATTATACAAGAAATTGTTAGTATCTATTTTAATAAAAACAGGTCGTCAAGTCTACAGACTCGTTAACCTAGTTCGAGCTTCAGTTTCCCACTTTTTTTATCTGTCGTCATTAAGCAACGTGTCACAGAATATACGTAGTCACGATGTTCATTAGGAGCAAAACGCTGAAAGAAATTAGTAAAGCATTTAGTTAAGTACTAAAATTCTGCCAAACTTCATCTACAAGTAGAAAATGAAAATGTGATCCACTTGTCGATAACCATGTTATAGATCAGTGATAAAAGACGCTATATTCAAATTTAGGTGACATATTTATAATCTGTTTTGGAAGTCATGACCGTGACTAAGACCAACGTAAGGGAAAATATCTACTCTTAACAATTTTGATTAATTTATATGTATACAAAAAAGAAGTGATACATTTCCTTCCGTAGAACCTGATAATAATTCCTTTTGGGTTAATCTGATTAACGTTTATTTTACAAATTGTCACGAGCAATTGCTCAGACTACTACTCTAATGCACCTTTCCTCAAATCCCAAAAGATATCATGATTTCATGAAAATCTTCTTTATATATAGTATCCATTAACTCTTCAGATAAGAATGTTTTCTTATATTTGTTTTTTTTTTATTATTTCAGTGCTTTGGAAATGTTTTTATCCCTCTCTAAACATATGCAATGAATTATGATGTGATTTAGTTTTATATCTTAAAATTGGTAAGAAATATAACAGGTGGAACAATATGTAAACCACAATTTTTATGATTTCTTAACTCTAAAGATAAAACGGAGACAATATAAGATCATTCGTATGTCAATTTATTTACCACAATTTGTTTTTCTCAGGAACTCTTAAACGTAAAATTTTGCATAGAGACTAACTCAATTAACCCACACATATGTATACATAACATTTGAAAAGTTAACTATTACAAATATTTATGTAGAATTGCAAAAATTATTTTTTTTTAATTTTATTAAAGATAATTTTAGATATATTATTAAAAATATCCACGCGGTATTACCTCCTTTCTATCCTCGAAAGTGCTGATACCAAAATTATGAAACTATAACATTACGGACCATTCATTTGAAATTTACCCAAAAATGCAGCAATGATAGGAAATATATTGATTTAACTATATTCGCCAATATCTTTACATAGTAAAATGTAATATATATATAAAAAGTTTACAAAAAATATGTTTCTAACAAAAAACCGACTCCCAAGAACGGAAAAAAAATAATCGGAATGGTAAATTAAGAGTAGTTTATTTTAGTATAGTAGTAGTATATATTTTTTTTGAGTTTTCAATGCGTTAATTCAGTAATAATTTAAGGTCATTTTTCTTTTGTTATTTTTCTTTTTGTAGAGATTAAAATATTCAACGTAACCGAAAATGTTAGAAAATCATACAGAAATTAATAAGGTCCTATCCTATTCTATTATACTATCCGAAAAAAAATTGTTGCTGTCTCCAATAGACATGAATTTATTAATATGTACCTATATAAATATACGCATAAATACTGTATTTATACATATGAATATGTAAATAACATTTCCCTCTCTTGGTTTTTTTTAGTCCATGCGTCATGCCTTTTTAGATACTTGCATATACTTATATAATTTCTTAGTTTATTGCTCTTGACGAACAACAGAACGAACGAGTTCAATTTTTATGTGATTACACCTAACCATTGAGGAGTCAACCCACGATATTTCTTCGAATTTATCAGACTTCCTCCACTATTTGTAACCGAAGGGTTAAACGGTGGTCAAGGCGAGTAATGTGTGATTAAACTTTATTAATCTAGTCCTTGCGGGTGAGAAGTTTTCTGACGACATTCTAGTACCATCTCAGACCTTGGCCACCATTTGTGACTGAAGTATTCGTAAACATAAGACAAATGAATTCGAACACGGTTTAAAAATAACCCAAGGGGCTGTATTCTCTCATGTGTTGAATAGTTCCTCAGGATATCACCATCAATTTCTCACCATATATATATGAATTTACATGGTACGTGTGCGCTGCCACATAAAAAAAAATTAAATGATTTACTCAGTAAAAAGTTTATATTTAACAAACAAGAAATATACGGAATTCATCATTTTTTGAAGTCCATTAAAAATTTACTTATGATATAAGGTGACTTTCAAATGTATGTCAATTGTCGATGCCGTATTCAGTTGGTATTGTTTATTTTTATAAGAAGGGCAACACACGTTGGTGGTGTTTCTAATGAATATTTAATTGGCAAACTGGTGATTTTAAAAATCGAATTTTTAGCAAGTTATAGCGTTTTTTTTTTCTGATTGAACTTATTTTTCACTACTAATCTGATTTAACTATGAATCATATAAATTAGCTTCGATTACTTTTTTTGTTGTTGAACTGAGTTAAACCACAAAAACGTAATCTATTTTGCAACAAGAAATTGAGCGGATCGCCTTTCTGTAATCCTTTTCTTTATATATTTGAGCGAAAATTGCTGACATTTTATGGAACAATTACGGAATCACTTCGGTTTCCATCCATCTGTTCGTCTTCGCATGCAATTTTCTCAGAAATTATTCGATTTAAAATTTTTAAATTAAATAATTTCACTAAAAAGTTATATTACCTCTCCTTTTAATTGAAGTGTATTTACAATTCTTTTCAAATTTATGCGCAATGTAGGTGATAACTAATTTCTAATTTTTGAACCGGGGGTTGAAAAAAGAAAAAAAAAGTTAAATACTAATATTTGATTAAAACTCAATTAATTTCTTATTCATTAACTTGGACGTAAACCTTTTTTATTCGTGTTAGTTGTTACTGTTGATCATCTAATTAAGTCATCTTTTTAATATTCCACTTAGTCTTTATATTAATTCGCTATGTCAATATAAATAAATCCATAGATGTTAATGCTAGATTCAATGAATTATCTGTACGTCTAAGTATACCATCAAAAACCTTATGTATTCCCGTTCGTATTTATTATGAAAATTCGTTCGTTATTTATGCTTTTAAGTTGTGGAATAAACTGGATTTAAGTATAAGAAACTTGTTGTGGCGAACGAAACGCGTATAAATAGTAAAAACGGTGCAAGAAAAAAAATCTCAATCTTTAAGTAATATTGAAATCTGATAAAATATATTGTTGAGTTAAATGAAATATATTACCAAATCAAATTATTTATAAAGCGAAAAAATATTTTTACAACCAAATTTTTTTTTAATCTTTTAATTAACTTAATTTTTAACGATAAATAATATCTACTTTTATTGTTTCTTACGATCAACGAAAATTCGCCATCTGTATGAAAAATGCCATTTGCTGACTTGACCATACAGAAAATGGATCTCGAAATCTTCTGCTGCTCTACCAGATAATGACATGAGGCTCTAAATGGTGTAGAATCTTGACTGGAAGACAAACGTCGTCGAGAGATGTCACAGGATCATTCACGAGGTGTAATTTAAATTAGAGAAAATTTCTTTAACGTGACTTCCGAAATAAAAATCAGGACTAGTGATCACTCTTTATTCTTTTTATAATACACATCTCATTAATATTGTTATTATTAGATCTGATGCCTTAAATGATTAGGATATAGAAATTTTGTCGAATGTCATTATAATTTTATAACACAAATCAGATTTAATATTAGAGTTTAACCAGGACCTTGAGGCTAGTATGTTCAGTTATTATCCATACACTTAAAAGGCCTTAACCAAGATTTTATGGTTAGAATGTATAGTTATTATTCATGCACCTTATAGGTTTTCACCAAGGTAACAGCTAGGATTATACAGTTATTATCCACGTACTTAAGAGGTTTTAACCAAATATTTTACGGTCAGGATGTACAGTTACTATCCACGCACTTAAGGTTTTAACCAAGATTACAGCTAGGATGTCGAATAATTATCCAGGCCCTTCAAGAGTTCAAATGCAACTTTAGGGCTAGGATGTACAGTTATTATCCATACCCTTTAAAAATCAATCAGAACTGTATATACGATATTTACTTCTAAACGATTTGGAAAAAACTAAATGGAAAAAATTTACGAAAAAAAACGTGCAAAAACCAAAGAAAATTTTATTATTTTGAAGCGAAATGGAACAGAAATTCTTTCTCGAAAGTTTTATATCTTACAAATATTATTTTACCCTTTCCTCAAATTAAATTCAATGTTGTCGGCATTGAAACATTACAAAGCCGTACAGAAAAAGAAACAAAAAACTATTAATCCTTTGACAAATGTCAGGTCTCAAATGTCATTCTTCATACGGAAGGCGATGGATTTGTTTAACGAATTGTATTAATATGTAAAATAAATATTTATTCTCATGTAATAAAATATAAATAATGGTAAGTAAATGAAACTGCATGATATAAACTACATAATATAGATATAGTATAGATATAGCAACCATTCTTTGCTAATAGCCCACCTGAAGATGTTGTAATACAACGAAACCTAGGTCGTGGTTAAAAACTTACAGAAAGTAGAAATAATACTACATCACATAGTTTCATTTACTTACCATTATTTTTATTTTATTACATGAGAATCAATATTTATTTTACATATTAATACAATTCGTTTCAATATTTTCAGGTGGGCTATTAGCAAACATTCTTTGCTAATAGCCCACCTGAAGATGTTGTAATACAACGAAACCTAGGTCGTGGTAAAGAACTTAAAGAAAGTAGAAATAATACTATATCATGTAGTTCCATTTAAATGATACAAATTTATAAAGCATAAGATTCTTCAAAATTTATTTTTACTAATTATTTTATACAATGTGAAAAATTAATACTATCGAAAAATTGTGCTGAAAGTGAAATTGAAAATAAACAAATTAACCAACTTTTTCATTTGAGAGAAACGTTAAAGGAAAAATGTTTTTCTTCCTTTATTAAACACCCATATTTTTTAATAATCACACATGTAAATACGATTAGCAGAAGAGAAATAAACCAAATAGACTATTTAAAAATGGTAAATTTGGAGAATCGTCGAATTTTTAATCAATAAAGAAAGTTTTTAATATGTTGTTGTTTCTTTAGTGTAGCCTGTTCCTATTTTAGTACTGTGAGTTTTTAAATATCTCGGTGGCGGCGACCAAATGTTTTTAACTTACCATGCGCTTGCCCACCCGCTTGTTTGCTCATTGGTTTGAATTAAATCGATAGAAATCAAGAATTGTTAAAACAGTTTCAATAAATTTTAGTAGTGAAATTAAGTCGCTAAGTGTGTATCATAATCATCAAAGTGTGATTATTGATAATTGTTCATATTAAAGTATGAAAATGCTTGCTTATTAACCGTTAAGTATATTATGGTATTTAGGTACCTACGGGACTGATTTCTAACATAGGGATTGTCGAGAACCATTCGTCTATTAAAATCTGTTCTATTTTTGTGTCCGTATTTCAGCTACTTGTACTGATATTTTTAAGTCAACAATCCCGTTTTTCTGCAAATTAAATCAGGCAACATTAGGTAAAACCGATATGAAGATAAAAATCTTTCGACTCTTTATAATAAATCAGTAAAATTATGTTGCTTATGGAAATATTTACTCACATGTGTTTTCTCCATACTCTCACGTAATTTTTGGTTGTATCAACTTTACATATAATAAAATTATAATAAAGTGACTTCTGTACACACAAAACATTTTAAAAAAGTGATTGACGTAGCATATAGAATAGTAATGGGAACCAGAAAAACTTTTTAGAATTTTTATCTATCTGATTATATGTTAATTTGGACGGGTATCGCATAAAATCTACTGGACGGATTATAATGAAATTTGGCACGATAATAGTATATACAAGGAGCACCGTATTAGAGAGAAAAACATTTCTTTCCTATTTGCACGCCAATGAAGTCGTAAGCACAGCAAATATAATATAGGTTACAAGGAAATATTTATAAAAGGCCAGATTAAAATAATTTTTTTTTATCTCGTTTTGTTACAGGTACATTACATTTAAATTTTGAGATGATATGAGGTTTTTGCCAAGAAATAAAATAATGATGTAAATGATTGCATTTATATTAAAATAAAATCACTCGATTAACTAACACCGTGTTTCTAATGATATTACGATTTGTACAAATTCCACAACAATAAAATAATATTGATTTTAATGCAAGTAAAAAGGAAACATAAACAACGAAAATATATTTAACAATGACCGTAAATCAAAGAAACCACGATTGTAATTTTGTAGTCGCGGGTCGGACAGAAGAAATAAGCAGACATCCTTCACTTCCAAAATATTGAGTTAAAAGAGTCAGTCTTATAAAAATTGTATTTTAGTTTTGGTTATTATTTAGTAATTGTTATTATGGTTATTATTTAGTAACAGTTTTCATTTATACGTTTAATTGTTAATTTGAAATGTAGAGATAAACACTTAAAAATTTCAAATGGAAATTTTCATAAATCAAAACATATACGAATGTATAAATTTGTTTAAGTACTTTGAACAAAATTTAAAACTCTTTTTCTTGCTTTGTGAAAAATTAACATATATGTATATGTATTATGTTTATATACCTATGTATTATGTTTATATACCTATTTCAAGGTGAAAAGATAAATGTAAACACATATGAAAGAAAAACCGAATAGGTAGCATATTTTGAAAAGATAACAGAAACGTTATGTTGGAAACCTTAATGAATACGTTTTGTACGAATATATAATCAAGTCAAGAATATATAATCATTGACCATTTCTATTGAAGCTCAGAACGTAATACTTCGCATTCGAATATCTGAATAAATTTTGATGTATGAAAAAATGTAGGCAAGTTTTAGATACCTCAAAAGTAGGCGTTAACTTTAATAGACCCTGCAAACAGATGTTGCTTGTTTTTACTTAATGGACACAAAATAACAAGTAAAAAATTAGAAAAAGTGCAAAGCGACTATACCTTTCTTTCATGCACTGGACTTTGAACTGAGAAGTAATTTTATTAAAATCATGTAGGTATACTTTTTTAAACTCAAATAAAACGAATGATTTTCTTTATAAGAAGTAAGTCGTAAATTTGACAATAATAAATTCTTTGTCCTCAGTTATTTTATTTACTCAAATATTGATTTTTTTCTTTAAATTCATTCTAGATATAAGTACATTTTCATTTCGACATCATCCATAATGATTTCAACGGTAACTATCGTTTCCTTATTTTTACGGAATCTTTCCAATTACTGCAGTATACGCATTTTAATAAATACGTCAATTACACTAGATTTAATATATAAATCAAATTAAATCAGTAATATTATCGATATTTTTAGTCAAACCATTTCGCTACTTGTTTCTGAAATTAATTTGTAAATTTCTAATATTATATGAAATCAGTAACTCCTTAAATAATTTAAGACTCTAATAATTGCTAAAAGTAAAACAAGTTATTTAATACAGTCAGTAATTTATTTAAAACAAGCGACAGAAAAATACATTCATTACTAATAAAATGACTTCATCTTCCACGACTTAGTGTCGCTGTCAGCTTTGTGTTTCATGGCGCTCCTTGATTGCTCTTACTCTAGAAAATGCCTTTTAAATATTGATATAGCTCTCCAAGATTTATACATATACTGTGGTTTGTGACTACCTAATGACCGAATAAACATTTTAGGTGAAAATGAAACCACATCAAATCAATCCAACAGAACTTAAGTTATAAGCGTACAGGCATTAACGGATATAACAGATCACCTGAAAAAAAAAACAAATAAAGTTAGTACGAATAGTTAGTCAGTATTTCGAAGATTTATGCTATTTAGTTAAAATTTCGATATTTATATTTTATCTTAATACATTTATGGGCGAAAAGACGAATGGATTCTTTTGACCTCGTCTCATATCCACAAATAATATAACTCAAATCTAGCTTTCGCAAAGCCGTTATGAAAACTCAATTGGCAACTCCACATACGCAGGGAGCAACCATTGAGCTAAAGACTTTGTCGGGATCGTCTCGAGCCAGTTTCTATTAACTACTTGGGTTATCCGAAATATAACCTCGCTCGCTTTGCTTTGTCATAGACGATAATTTAGATTTTTGTTTTTAGGCTTGTCTAGCCAATCCGGAAACTCTTATAGGTGTTACCATCTCCATATATATGTATATCCATCTATATGCCACAAATATTGTATTCACGAATTGTTACTACAATTATTAATACTCTTAAGGTTGAAATTTAATATGTTTATATTTCACAATATTTTTTGAAACAATACTTAAAGATGCTCTACATGTAAAGTGGAAGTGATTTTTTCAGGGTATCTTTGAACAAGTCCGACAAAAAAACTACCGGTTAAACCGATATTTTTAAATGAAAGTAGTATACATAACGACGTTGAAAGGAAAATTATCACTCTGATACTTAGTATACGAGTAAAATCCAGCCAAATAAAGATACGTCGAAAGAATTGTATATAATTCAAAGAGACTTTATATAAATGACAAAAATCGAATTGAAAATAGTTTAATAACGTAATATTAAGTAAATAATAATTTAATTGCATAATATTAGGTTAATAATAATTTCAAAACAGTTTGATAGAACATGATACACTTTTATATATCTTCAAAAGCCTAAATGTTTAAGAAACCGTGGTAGTGCGAGTTTTATCCTACTTGACAGGTATTTTAATAAAATATTAAATACTACGAGTAAATCATATTTTTACTAAATTATCAAAACTTTCAGAATATTTCAAAAGTATCGCAAAGCTCAAATATTTTTTTGGTCAGTGAAGATTTAATACCAGATTACTAGGTTTTCTTACGCAACGATATGTGAATCCAGATTTTTTGGTTTCAGTCATAATAAAATACCAGATAAATAATTAATTAAGGAAGTAACTGGCTAATTAAATATATTTAGTGACTATTAGTAAAATATTTTCCTTCTTTATTTTAAGTTAATTTATTGTTATATTCGTAATGGAGTAGATAATATACATTAATTAGTTTCATTAATAATTAACTATAACCGCTAACTTCGTCCACGTGGACCTTTAGACAATAAAACTAAATTAATTAGAAGATTAATACATGTAACGTTATATAATTATATAATTCTAGAAGTAAACTTTTTTTAATTAAATGTAGTTAACCGATAAATTGCAAATATCTTGTCGATTGCGATAACACATAGCCTTTATTTTACCTGAGATGCAATAGAATCCGCTATTGAAAACTTGATTAAAATAATTTTAGCTGTTCTCACATGATACCCTGACAAATAAATAGGCTCACAGATGATTAGGTAGATATTGGTATGTCCATCTGTTTGTTGTGGTAGGTGCTAAAATAAAATTGTTAAGTTCAAAACTTATTATGTTTCCATAAATATGTTTTTTTTAATAATTTCAATGCACAGACACATAAATATTAATTTTAATACAGGTATAAACAATAAAGTACGTAACAACCATATCTGTGAAGCATAAAGCCGAACATATAGAAACATTACAAGCTATAACTATTGATATAATTTTAAATATTAAGCAAATTAATGAAACAAAGCAAGATTGCACCGACTAGCTGTAATATCGAAAAAATTTATGCACTGCAGTCAACCGATCTACCCTCATTCGTTTGCCCGTTTCCAGGTTGTCTACTCAAGCACCTACCCTTTCCGTATTGCGTCACAGTTCGCTTTGACCAAGCCCATTCTGCAAGTGTACATTGCGATTTAAAAGAAACCTAGGACCACACATTGATTATCATAAATACATTATACACTTATCTAATTACTATGCGTAGCACTTCTTTGTTGCTTGTATGCCAAGTCAAGGTAAATTAATTTTTAAAAATAATAAATTCGCATTCCTTTTGAGTCGATAAACCAATGTCGATAAGATAAAAACTAGTGTTAATTCTAGTTGATATATAAGTTTTTGAAGTGAAAACTTCTTTAGCATCGTTGTGATTTGAAAGTCGATGAAACGAAAAAGCGACAGTAAAAAGAGACAGACACATAAATTCTTAAGATTTAACGTGGGAGAAAACAAAATAGCGACAGTAAAAAGAGACAGACGCATCAATTCATAAGATTTAACGTGGCAGAAAATGAGATAGGAAGCATTATACAATGTTTCTTATGTTCGTGGTTCTCTTTGTGCTCTGCTTCATACCCCTTCCACGCGGGTTTATCAAGGCATAGCGAGAGTTTGCTAGGGTCTCAGGGTTGTACGTGTGTTAATACGTGTTCATGCGTGCAATTGAAAATGATATTGTGAATAATGATTGTGAGTACTTGTATGTAAATTTTCATAAACTTAAATTTGTGTGTATTTGATCATTTTCTGAATTAAAAAAAACATAAATGTGCAAAAAATTTAATAAGAGATTAATTTAATTTAATTACAAAATAAGATGAAATTAATCAATTTCAGTTACATATTATTGATTATGAAAACTTTTCTAATAATTTTAGTTTTTATCAAAATTGATATTAAAATTAAAAATTAAAATTTAAAATTTTTGAAAGTTTCACTTCTACCACGTGTGAATTGCACACATGATTTTCGTTATTTATTTTTTTTAAAACTTAACCCAAATTGGGTGAGTAGTTTTTTCATGACTAAGGTTAAACAAACACATCAACAGACAAAACGCCAAAAAATTTAAAAAATATAATTTGTTTGGTTTATTACTTTTATTACGTCCCAATAACTCTTTCTTCTCATTGATATCTTCAATATATATACACGCTAATTTAACAGTTTCTTTATGTTCATAGGTATAAACGGGTTACGTAATTTCATTTTATCTGACAAACCGTGAAATAGGAGTATATTATATAATTTCAATTAAGAAACATTTCATATAATTAACATCTATAGATGAATCATAATAGGTTAATATTTAGGGTATCGTCAATTAAGCCGTTTACCTCTAAATGAAATATCCTGGTAACACATGTTGATTAGTTTTACATTACTTTGCACGATCATACAAAGTACTGGCAAAATCTTTTTGACTGACATTTTAATAATAATCCGTGTCCATTGAATTGAATACAACTCATGGAAATAATAAATCTGATCAGAATCTCTCCCTCTATCTAATTTTCATTAATTCTTATGAGTAGAGATGGGCAAACAGATTGATTGAATGAAATGAACTAATTAACTAATATTCTTAACCGAAATTGACAAAAATAAAAATTATACCATTCTTCAGTTCACTTAACCAAAAATTACACAGACTTAAATTTTGTCCTCACACGCCCCATATTCGATATACCAAATTGATGTTAAAGTAATATGATATGTTACATACGTTTAAATACATATGTACTTTGGGAATTAAATCACTAAAAGACATTGGCGAAGCGCGAAACAAAAAAATATTTGCAACATTACTGACGTGCAGCTTTAACTTCACAAAACTTATTACCGCGCGAGAACAAGAAGGCGAATAATGATTTTTTGAAGAGAGAGTGGGAGCTTAAATATAATAAATTGACCGAACTCAAAAGCACAGATCCCTTTCATTTCAACCTCATTCAATTCAAAAGAATCGATCTGTCAAAAATCTATCGACCTTAAAATATTTAAATCAATAGATCGCAAATCTCAGTCAGTCAGTTGTCTTTATTTTGTTCGTCGTAGATTGTTTGTAGCATAGGAAAACGATAGTTATTTGTTGGTTAACATATATTTTGACATTCGCTGTTTAGTTTTATCGTAGTAAATACGTCGAAGTGGTAATTTTTTTGTTAAATTTTCTAAAAAGTATAAAGTAGTACAGATTAAGTTAAGTACTTTAGGATGTTTAATTATTTTTTTTACAAATATACTATTATGTCGTCTCGTAAACGAAGCTAAATATGAAATAATTATACGAGTTTATATTAATATTCTTGTTACCTTATGGTATATTTATGTTTTAAAAATGATTTAGTTTGCTGGAAAATTTGAGTATTTAGATGATTTTTTAAATTATTTAATCATTTTGTTTATTAACAAATATATTTATTTCTTTAAATAAGTCTGGTTCAGCAAAATCGCGTATTATTTGTTTTTCTTTTTTTTTTAGTTTAAATGAAAGAGTTAAAAGCGAAGTCTTTACAAAAACCAGGGTTCAGTCGTAATTATTTAAAAAAAGTTTGACAAAGTTTACATATAAAAGTGAATTTTTCCAAGAAAGTATAAGTTGTCCGATAAAATTGTTTCTTACACTGAATTTGGAAATGAAAATAGGAACTGATGAAAAAAAGAAAGCGAAAGATATTAATATTAAAATAAGCAAAAAAGATAGCGGAAAGTGAGATAATAAAATATACGTTTCACAACCAAATGACGGGCATTTCTTTACTTTTTCATATTTTGTAACAATTTTGTAATTAAGAATCTAATCGGGCTCTAATTCTTTAAATATATTTTTTATGTATGTTCTTTCATTTGAACTAAAAAACCTGGTTATTCACACGTTTACAAAAGCAGACTTATAAATTATTTTTCGTTACGTTTGTCTAGATCTAGGCTGCTCAACCTTTTTAACAATCCGACCAAACCGTGGATTCAGACTTCACGACGGGCCACTGACAATTCCTATTTCAGTTACTCTCAGGATATGCGCAATAAAAACCCAATATTAAAAAATAAAATAAAATAATTTTTTATTAGGTAATAATATGAACAAACAGAAAATATCTTATGCTAAAATTTAGCAGCTAAATAAAGAAAGAAAATTGAACTTAAGTATGTATCTTCTCAAATCTAAATCTAGGGTAAGTCGTTGTTACAATTAATGTGATTTCTGCCATTGTTTGTCTTTTAATAATTTACTTATGTTAGGCGACAAATTCGATGTTGATAGTAACAACAAGTCCCAAATATGTTGTTTTGTTAAGGTTGTGCGGTATTTATTTTTTACATATTTAAGGTCTGAAAAAACCTTTTCACACACATATGTTGATCCAAAACTACTTAAAAACTGTAAAGCCAGGTCAGTTATTGCTGGAAATTCTGCTTTTGGTACCAATTTCCAGAAATCTGCAAAATCTTCTGAAGAATTTTGTGCTTTTGAAGACAATTTGTTGGCAAAAAGGTTTTTTAACGTATCATGATTTTGCAGTTCAACGAGTTTCCACTGAATATTGGCAAGATAACCAACTATTTCCGCCAAACTTATTATGAGGGGATCTATAAATATTTGTATATTTTGTTTTTTGCTTTTAAAGTCTTGAAATCTCTTCTCAAACGACTGTGATAACCATCGAATTTTAGATTGGTATTTATAATAATTAACAGAAGTAATATTCAGTTTTTCTTTCAAATGTTTTAGTGGGGGAAAAGGTCAATATTTTCTGTAGCCAAATGAATGGAAATTTTGCTTTGAATCCGTTTATCGAATTAAACATAGTCGGAAGTGAACAATCTTTGAAAGCCATCGCACAGCACAGTACAGTTGTAAATCTCCATATTCGCTGATTTCTTCTTCAAATAATAGTCTGAATTGACGTCTGTTAAGAGCTTTTGCACGTATGTAATTTATGCAACGTACTACTGGATTCATAATATCATCCAACTCCATTTCCTTTGCACACAATGCTTCCTGGTGAATAATGCAATGATACGAAAATAAATTTCGACCTAAGAAATTCTGTAACAAAGCCACGCAACCATTGTTTTTTCCAATCATTGCCGGTGCACCATCAGTGCAAATAGATATCAATTTGTCCCATGATAATGCCTTTTTTTTCAATACATTCTTTAATTTTCAAAAATTTGTCTTTTCCTTGTGTTGTACTTTCCAGCTCACAGGCATCTAGTAAATCTTGCAACACATTCCAATTTTTGTCAACACACCGCACAAAAATAACCAACTGAGATCTACTCGTTAAATCGCAAGTTTCATCTAACGCCAATGAGAAGTATTTGCACTTAGCTACGATTTCTTGAGTCTGCTCATTGATGTCAACTGCCATTTGCTCTAAACGTCTCGTGATAGTGTGCCGTGAGAGTGAAATACTGTCCGCTTTATTTTTGACGTGTTTATCATCACAATTTTGGACAAAGATCGTCAAAGCCTCTTTAACAATTTCTCCATCGGAAAACGATTGATTTTTTTTGGCTAAGAGCAAAGAAATCTCGTAAGATGTTTTGACCATGGATTCAAGCTCGTCGTGCTTTTTCACTAAAATATTCTGTTGGTTAAATAGTTCCCGTTTCTTTTTCTTTAAAAAATCTTCTCTGACAGCACTACCTGTTGGTAGTGTTACTCTTTTTCAGGAGCTCTACTCTTTTTCAGTGCAACTCTTTTTTTAGGGTCCTCTTTTTCAAAATTATTACGATTTTGCTTATAATGCCTTTCTAAATTATATTTTTTTGCAATAGCTACTGTAGCGAAGCAAAGTAAACATGTAGGTTTACGCGCCTTGCTTTCAATAAAACAATATTTATTTTCCCATTCATCATGAAAAATACGATAGGTCTCTGTTGATTTCGAAGTACTCGGTTTGCTGTGAGCCATACTGAAACAAGCCACATTTTGTTTGTATTTTCCTTTCAAAATAAGTAGGTACCTAAATAATATGAAAATATAAATACATTGAATAACATACCTTTGACAGCCAATGTAATTACGAAAATGACAAAATATATGTGCCAGTTACTCATTAACAAAAATACAAATTAAAAAACTTCACTTTTAACAGTCAGTTAAAGTTTAACTGTTAAACTATAAATAATATATCACGTGCGCACTCAATTGTTTCTCGAAACATAATGAGACTGTATTGCGCGGGCGGGGTCGATGAGCGTGCGGACAGTGTAGGACACTGTAGGTACTAAGTTCTTTCGCGGCAGGCAATTTGGCGGAATTTTTCAATTTGGTGTATATTTCAAAACTTACTTGCGCGGGCCATTTAAAATTCTTTCGCGGGCCACATTGTGGCCCGCCGGCCTGGGTTTGAACACCCAAGGTCTAGATTATTAAATTGGTTGACTAGTTGTAGATAAATAATAGAAATAATAGTCGCAGTGTTGAGTGACTGATGATAAGCCAATATATCTGTTATAAGATTGTCAGTCTTAAGTCTGTAAAGTATTAGAAGAAAGTTGATGTATTTTAGGTACAAAGAACGAACTAGTATTCGACTAGTGTCACCTAGATTGATCTAGGTCAGAAAAGTGACCTAAAACCCTATCTCCTCTTGTAAGTTATGCTAGGGGTATAATATTTGAGTTTATCGTCAATTAAGCCTTGTACACCTAAACCCCTTATTCTCGTCAAGTAAGTTTGTTGTTTTTAAGTAAGTTGTTTTCTTTTTACGAATTCCTGTCAAAACTTTTTTATTTATTTGTAATCTAAATCATCATAACATGGGTACTTTCAATTAAACACAACTCACTGATATATCAAATCTGATCAACATCCTTTCCTACATCTAATATCTTACATCTAATATGCACTAGTGAAATGACCATGTAGGTTATTGTTTACAGAATTAATTTACACTAAGTTTCTTATAACAAAATAACAATTTTGAAGATGATTGAATTTGACAAGGAGGGATTGCAAATTTTCTGTAAGTGGAAATGTTGCAAATTTTATGGAAATATTTCTAAAATATGTGCTAGATATCGTTAATACAATGTACATTAACGGTTAAAATTGATTAGTTTTGCCGAATATATATATATATATATATATATATATATATATATATATATATACATATATATATATATATATATATACCGTACATATATAAAGTCATATATTTATAAGATTTCAGATTGCTATTCTGCGTCAAATTTTTGTAAGCTACATATCCAAAAAAAAAATGCTTAAGTTATATTATTCCAATAACGGAAAATAAATCATCTTACGATACGGAAAAAGGTCGATTCTAGCCGTTTAAAGAAGAGATTTCTGATTTGCGAAATAAACATTACATTGTAACACTTTCTGTATTGTAAAGAATAGTTCAAGGTGTATCTATGCGTGAATATCCATTCTATGTTCTCTCTATAAACAGTTTGTAATCAATTCATCAATTACTAAAAATCTGGAAATGTTTACAGCGGATTTCTCTATTAGTTGATATCCCGAGTTTAATTCAAAGTTGATTAGTGTACGCAAAATTTATTTCAAATAAAAAATGTTGATCGGTTTTGCATTCTTATCATTAGTGACGAGAAATGGAAATATTACGTAAACCATAAAAGTAAGCGTTACTACTTTTGATCGGCTTGTTATTGTCCAAAAGTTATAATAATGCGAAAATTTTGTTATAGCAAAAAGAACTGGTAGATTCGCGAAATTTTTTCAAAAATACTTTATACACATTTTCATTCGTATTCAATATGTCGTGATCTATGGTGAAATAGTAAAACAAATCCACTGGGTACCATTTACGACGCAAAAGTAGAGCCTTTCATAGTCAAAAGCATTTTTGATGAAATTTCTTAAGGCACAACCGTGATGTAATTGTAAAACGCTTATTTAATTGTATAATTTCATATTAAATTTCGATTTGTTTCCTATACAACTAGTCCAAACAAATCTAATCTAACAAACATAATCTAAGCTAAAATTTATTTTAAGGATATCATTTCTACATATTACACAATTATTTTCATGGGGTACGTGCTTATAAATGATTTGAGTGCGCTTTGCGAAAATAATTTTCAGTCACATCATGCTTTCTGAAGAAATTGTCATAAAAGAAATTAAATGTTACATATTATAGTTTCATAAGATTATTATTCTGCTTTCTAACAAGTACAGTCTTCTTCAATTAAGAATATTTTTAAGTAGAAATGCGTTAAGGATGAAACTGAAAATTTTAAACATACCAGTAAAAAGATAACTTGTGTGATAGCATAATATAAACGTGATTCTTTAAAAGTGTGGAACAATTAAAGTAGTTATTGTGTGAGAGTGAGAAGGTCCAAAAATTATTATAAAGTTTATTTTTTAATTTTTTTTTGGTTTTTAAACTATTAATATAACATCATTTTATACGTTTCCAAAAATTTTTTTCTTGCTTTTTTGTTGCGTTTTTTTTAAATAAATTAATTATAATGAAATACCTGCTTTTACTGTAATATCATTGGCATAATTTTTGGGAGCGGTTTTTAATAAACCTTAACGTTAAATATAATTTTTTTTTCAAAATGTTAATGTAACTTAATTTTACATTGACTTAGTTTTTGAGACAAGTCGCTCAATGCTTTTAAAAAAATTACATTTTGCGAAATTATTTTTGTGAAATTTTTGAGTGCAATGTTTTAATCAAAACTAAAGGGTGAATAATTTTTTTCAAAATGTTAATGTAGCATCATTTTATACAGACTTAGTTTTTGAGACCAAATGTTCAACGTGTTTTTTAATAAAAGAAACAGTGTGATGAAGTTATTACTTTTGTATACACCAGTAATATTAATTTTAAAATTTTAGGACCTTTTTTAAAGAAACTTAATAATTTTTTTTTTCCAAATATTAAAATAGTTTATACAGGAAATAAATTGTTTTCAGAATGTTCGTTTCCATCTTTTACCAAAAGTATTCAATTTGCGGTCAACTGAATGGTCGTACTCTGCACCTTGTCATAGAAAACGAGCATCTGATGGTGCAGGTAAACGAACGGCTGATATAATTGTATTGCAAGGGAAAGATATTCCAGATTTGAAGACTTTTTTCTAGGTGCTGTTTTAACAGAAATCAAATATAACATACATGTTGGTAAATGACAATGATATAGTAGAAATTGACTTGATCGTTTTCAAAGATTTGAAACCAATGGGTTTCAAGGAACAATGGCTACATATCAATTCTGCTGGATGAAAGAGGAAGCCATTTCTATATTTCTGATACGGCTTAGCTGTGCGAAATATGATAGTCTTTATTATCGTATAGGAAAGCATACTTATACCTATATTCTTGGGCCTAGTTATGATGTCTCACATAAAGCTCCAAAAAATATTGTATTTGAAGAAAAATCCACTTTGTGTGATAGTCCATAAATACCAGAAGAGATTTCTTCACGAGACTTGATCGACGGCAAGTGGACTGGATATATGTAAAAGACGGAAGTATTTTTACACCGGCCAAATTGTACTTATTATGGGTTCTAAGCATTTGATCAAGTTTTTGATAAAAAAAGTGGTGATGAGTACATTGAATTTTTTGGCCGCAGTGTGAATATATTTCTGTGGTGAATGATGAAGATATCATCATTACTTTACCACAACGATAATGCAGCCGAAGGAACGTTTATTATTTCAAAAATATTTTCTTAAGTTAATTCCCTAATCGTTGCTAAAATCGCAAGTTGCTGATTATTATTTATAGGGTTCTAGATTTTTTCCTATGCTTGATTGGTTTATTAATGTTTTTCCTTCAATCTTAAATTTAAAATTTTTACTTATATTATTTTGTAAGAGTCAAAGTCATTAAATATAGTGAAAGAGTCATTAAGTGTAATGAGTATTAAGTATGTGAAAAAACTTCACTGAAATTTGTGTTCCTATAGAAATGATTGATTATTATGTCGAATTTATAAAAAACGTATAGTATACCTAACTAGATACATAAATAAATATAAATATATGAAATATTAGTTTTCTCCTACAAAAACCCCAGACATTTCACTGAAATTATGATTATTGTCACTTCCGTGAAGGGATATTTTTTTCTTAATTTTCATGGAACCTACACCAAAGATAGCTCAGCTCATACCTGGAGTATATCGTAGGATATTGCACCTTTCATTTGAGATTACTTTGAATTATATCAGATAATTTTTTTTAATATAGTTCTTAGTCCGTCTATGAGAATGTCCCATGTGTATATGTATATATATATATATATATATATATATATATATATATATATATATAGCATGGGGTAGCGACATAATAAGAAACACTGTGTAATAAGAAATAAATGTTGGATAGAGTAAAGAAGTTGGTTTTAATAATTTTTTTAATTTTGCTATTAAATCGAGAAAAACTGTCAAGTTTATAAAACAAAATGTATCAAGACTAAATGTTCAACCATTCGTCATTAACGATTTCTCAGCTACATTGATTAAATAGCTAGTAGACAGCAAGATAACCTATGCAAAGTAATTTTTGTATAAAATTTAGTAGGTAAGAACCATGCCGTCGATATGCTAGCTCCTTGTCTTACCAGTTTAATATAATCAAACAAATTTCTGCCAATTTCGCCGGTAGACAAGCGGATGGCACGATAGCTAGAAAGAGGCTAGTTAACTGCTCTTGAAGTACCTTACTTCAAGCCGAGCATGTCTTTAAATGAAGAAGTCATGATTAAATGAAGAAGAAGTTAAGGCGTTGGATTTAAGTTATGAATTTGGGCGTAAGATTTAATACAAGACTAACCTCTCAACATCCAATTACAGATGTATCCTACTCGTTATCAGATGCAGCATTCAGGTTTTGCTGCATATTCTGGAAAATCCTATCTTGCATTATTTGAAATTATCAAGCAATTATATTATAATTTCTTTTTCCGATATGATAATTTTTTATCTCTTGATTTTAAAAGAGATATTGAGTATTTTAATTATTTTTTGCATCAAATTTTTGTTTTCCATATGATTTAGCATGCTATATTGATCTCAAACTTAATTATATGCCATTATCAGATGAGGGTTTATTAATGACAATTTTTTAATGCAAACAAATCATGTACATTCATTGTTTTATATATACGAAATAAGGAATTCGCATAATTATTAATATATTTTGAAATTTTATTTAATTTAAGTTATGATTTACTATACATTGTAGATGAAAAAGTGTGGTTAAATAAACATACGGTAAAAAATAAATGTAAATCAGAGTATCAGATACGAATGAGAATTAATTAATCATCATTTAATATGTAAGTACGAGTAGAAAAGCGATGTTAGTAATATGTATTAACATCGTTTTACCAGCATCGAATATTACAATTCATTGTATTTAAAGAAAAATCTATATGTAATTTAATATAAAACGATGATAGATGAAAATTCATTTATAGAAAATGTTATGTGAAGATAAATAACGTACATTTGTATTATAACGAACATTGTGAGATCGTATGTTTGTTCCAAACATTTCAGCTAATATAATTTAAATTAACTCAGATACTATCCAATCGATTCTAAAAACTTTTTTTCGATTTGCAATGTCAATTATCTTTTAGATATATAATAAAAAATCTGTTCACTGTCTTTTTCTCTCTTCGTTTACAACTTGTGTTCCATTCGATTTATATTGAAGTCCTTTTAATTTGTATATTTAAAGCAGCTGTGGTTAAAACATCAGTTATAACAGAACGAAGGTAAGTAATAAGTGTTATTTAACGGCACGACGGCGGCTGTACTTGGTTGTAGGAAGGGAAGTCATCAAAAACTACTACAATTACAAAAGCAATTAGATGAGTATATTTATTAAATAGTTTGTTGTCAAGGTGCGGAAACAAAGAAGTTTAATTATGTT
Organism: Druceiella hillmani; assembly: GCA_039881145.1. NCBI lineage: Eukaryota > Metazoa > Arthropoda > Insecta > Lepidoptera > Hepialidae > Druceiella > Druceiella hillmani. Next base: position 6,722,635 of record JAYKKI010000042.1, read on the forward strand.
TATACTGGACGAGTGGGACTCGTTGATACATGGCTCAAGAGATTAGTTTTACATAATGCTTTATACGTTTTGTATTTGTTTTAAAACATTTAGTCACGAATAGTGTAAATAAATTAAAGTAAATTAAATACGATTGAGACAAACCAAAACAATACGCCATTAAAATTTAACCGATACTTGACCAAAATATGGTGTAAATAAGAACGTAATCGTAACAAAAAAATCTACTTGAGACAGTTTTGGTCTACTAGACGAAAGAACAGGGATTAGCTAATAAACTAATATAGTAAGGTAACGAAATAAACTAATATAGTAAGGTAACGAAATAAACTAATATAGTAAGGTAACGAAATAAACTAATATAGTAAGGTAACGAAATAAACTAATATAGTAAGGTAATGATCTAATTTGAGGAACATGTAAAATGTGAAACTAAGAAGCCATTAAAACAGAAGGCTGTAAAAATGTAGTGCTTTACTCGCAATCCACTTTACACGACTAATGGAGAGAGATACTCTAATTAGAGATGGTAAAATAAAAGTACCGCTTAGTATGTCTCGTTTCTTTTCACAATAGCATCTCCTTAACTCTCTGGGACTAGCGCTAAACGCATGGTGCATAAACACTTTACAAACAGTTAAAAATTTTGTCAAAATATAAAGTAATAATGATCCAGTACAATTTTTAATCTCACCCAGTTTGGGAAATTATGTGAAATTTCGTTAATAGAACATTCATTTAAAATATCAACTTAAATTATTTTAGAGATAAACCTATGCATATTAAAGAAATAATGTCAAAATATTTTGAGCTCACCTGAGTTTACTACGGAACCCAAAAGTAATGGTTACTTGATAAAATTGAATTTAAAATAGAAATCTAAAAAATATATTTACTCAAAGAAACCAATGTCGGGAATTAGTCTTAATTTTCCTTCCCATTTTGCTTGCTGCATAAGATTTTTATATCATACACACCTATAAAAATTGTATATAGATGCAAATCAGGGTCAAAAAAAAAATGGTTATATTTCTCAGTTTACAACTACTTTAATACATAACATGACCTCTTAATTTTGTGGAACTATGAAAGTTTTAAGGATACTTTTTATATTTAAGTTATTAATATTTGAGAATATATAGTAATTATGATAATGTAATTACAAATATTTATATATAGCCTATTTCAGGCTATAAATATATGAAAAATGTCGCAAATCTCTTAGAAAAAATTAGTATAAGAATCAATACTGCATTTTTTCGCTTAAAACAAGTTTATTTTTCATAATGTACCTGTTGTAGTTTTTGAAAACTTGCCTGTTTTTGTAGTCATTAGCATTTAGATATCAGATTATTTTATATAAAAGTAAAATACAATTTTACAATTCTTAAAAGCCTTTCTTTTGAATGGCTTTTTACACAGCGTATAACACTAAGAAAAAAGTCAAGTATTTTATTTGCTTGTCTTAATTTTCCACAGAAATATTTATGAAGGCTTTTGGAGTATATGTTTATAATATATTTTACTATTGCCGAAAATTTTACGTTACTCAGTTTTCGAAAAACGATTTCGTTTTTCTTATTTTTTTGGATGTAGAACCCCTTGTTATGTAAATTTTGGTGTATTCGTTTTCGTTTATGGTATGTTCGTAAAAATAAATAAATTTTCAAAACGTTTTCATTTACTCACTCATAACTTACAGAACAAACAGGTGGATCGTATCTAAGATTTAATTTGAAACATTTTAAATCAAAACATAATATATATCCTATATTTAAATGCCGTCATTACAAAAATAAACCTTAATACCCCGTCTTACTCGTGCCTCAAACGCAATGCTTTCGTATAAAAACGCTTCTGTAATACTAAAATACTAGTACTTTTCGCCCTCTTTTGCAACGTTGTCATTTCTCTGGCGTTACTTATGGAGTGTTAAATTAGTATATTTAATATAATAGATTCGATGTTTTTTAAGTTCATACCAAACTTATATTAAATAATTTATAAACCCTTAATAAAACGAAAAGGGTACAAGCTGCGTTTTTGTATAGTTTAGTAAGTGAATATTTGTAAAAAAAAATGGAAAAAAGGTGGAAACGACAGTAAAAGGAAGGAATGGGTATTAATAAGTTTTTATATAAAACCTATATAAAACAGAGACCGAAAACAGACGCCGAGTATAACGAGTAAAACGAGCGTTTGTGCAGAAATTTTTTAAGAAAATTAAAAGGTTTATGCATTAACTAGGTATGTTTATGAACTAAAATATATATAATGATAATTTACTAATAGGTATACAATAAAATCCTCAAATTTGGTTAAGAATTACGATCAATCTGTTCTCACAAATACACAAATATAGTCTGACGGAGGAAATGTATGTCATTTTTACGGTAAATTGAGATCACAAATATTTTTCGAAATTATGATATTTTTTTCCCAAAAACCTATATTAACTAACAACTTCTGTTTTCGAAACTCGAAGCTGATGTGCTGGCCGATAATAAAACACGCCCTCGCGAAATTGATCATATGAAACATTTTGTCCTTTACAAATAAGTTGAACAAGAACACGAAAGACTCGCAACTTACGTGGCTATTATCAACATGTAACGATATCTATAATAAATATCTTGCAAAGTAAGTAATACTGTGCATACAATAAATATTATTCAAGTAGTCGCATAGCTATATAATAATAATATACGTTCATCACTCCGACGAATTTATTTCAAGCACAATACCAAACGAAATTCAGTTATAATTTACTGCTAAAACTTTTTGTGTGCCTAAGTCTAATTTGAATGCTTTTTTAATGTAGCATAGGATTTTGAAAATCTATCTATGCAACAAGGTAACAAATGACATGTACTTTACTTACCAAAATATATTTTATTGAGATGTATTATAAAAGAAATTGCATTGTTTTCTTAACTGTTAATTACCATATTTTGAAAATCTATCTATGCAACAAGGTAACAAATGAGATATACTTTACTTACCAAAATATATTTTATTGAGATGTATTATAAAAGAAATTGCATTGTTTTCTTAACTGTTAATTACCATATTTTGAAAATCTATCTATGCAACAAGGTAACAAATGAGATGTACTTTACTTACCAAAATATATTTTATTGAGACGTATTATAAAAGAAATTGCATTGTTTTCTTAACTGTTAATTACCATATTTTCAAAATCTATCTATGCAACAAGGTAACAAATGAGATATACTTTACTTACCAAAATACATTTTATTGAGATGTATTATCAAAGAAATTGCATTGTTTTCTTAACTGTTAATTACCATATTTTGAAAATCTATTTATGCAACAAGGTAACAAATGAGATATACTTTACTTACCAAAATATATTTTATTGAGATGTATTATAAAAGAAATTGCATTGTTTTCTTAACTGTTAATTACCATATTTTGAAAATCTATCTATGCAACAAGGTAACAAATGAGATATACTTTACTTACCAAAATATATTTTATTGAGATGTATTATAAAAGAAATTGCATTGTTTTCTTAACTGTTAATTACCATATTTTCAAAATCTATCTATGCAACAAGGTAACAAATGAGATATAATTTACTTACCAAAATATATTTTATTGAGATGTATTATAAAAGAAATTGCATTGTTTTCTTAATTGTTAATTACCATATTTTCAAAATCTATCTATGCAACAAGGTAACAAATGAGATATACTTTACTTACTAAAATATATTTTATTGAGATGTATTATAAAAGAAATTGCATTGTTTTCTTAACTGTTAATTACCATATTTTGAAAATCTATCTATGCAACAAGGTAACAAATGAGATATACTTTACTTACCAAAATATATTTTATTGAGATGTATTATAAAAGAAATTGCATTGTTTTCTTAACTGTTAATTACCATATTTTGAAAATCTATCTATGCAACAAGGTAACAAATGAGATGTACTTTACTTACCAAAATATATTTTATTGAGATGTATTATAAAAGAAATTGCATTGTTTTCTTAACTGTTATTTACCATATTTTGAAAATCTATCTATGCAACAAGGTAACAAATGAGATATACTTTACTTACCAAAATATATTTTATTGAGATGTATTATAAAAGAAATTGTATTGTTTTCTTAACTGTTAATTACCATATTTTGAAAATCTATCTATGCAACAAGGTAACAAATGAGATATACTTTATTTACCAAAATATATTTTATTGAGATGTATTATAAAAGAAATTGCATTGTTTTCTTAACTGTTAATTAACATATTATTCTATAATCCCTGTTTTTTGGCCACCTTTTGTGGCCATGTGTGTTTACTACCCGCCATTTCAGATAGTTTACGATTGTCGATCGATTGACACTCCCTTTGCTCATCAAACTTTAAATCATTATAAGCCATAGTTTGGAGTTTTTAAACCATAGTTCCGAGTACCTCCGATCTTGAAAATCCTTAATATTTTCATTATTTGATTTATTTTGTATTAGGTGCCATATTGGAATCAATGACATTCCACTTGCACAATTTATTTGTGTCACTATATTCATCTAGTAATATTAGTATATGACCAAGTTAAAATAATTGGTGTACGTTGTATTCTACTATTCTTCTAGGTAACCTTTTTTCAAATGCAGCCATTTCTCGATTTCTGATTAGGTTTTTGTAGAACCGATAAATACAGGTCGATAGCAATGGTATAACTGATCAAAGCTATTGACCCCTCTATCACTCATATAGTATATATACGACGAAGTTCATTTTAATGATATAAATATTGGTATATAGTCGCACTTGCATCAATAATACAAAATGAATATTATTATATTAATTAATATTTGCCTGCTCCATTCGTAATATGATAAGATATCTCAATAAGAAAAAGTGTTAAAATTGTTAACAAACGGACACTGTATCAAACTTGCATATAATAATGGCATCTCTTCCCATCCACGATAGTCTACTTTGAGTCTAACTTAATTAAATTCATCGTCTTACGATGGGAGTTTAATTGCTCAGGTCGTTCATTTAAATAATTATTGTTCTCGTCGACGTTGAATAGAGTGGGCTCAATTAGGCCAGATTTATCATATCTATTGATTAATTAATTGAACCAAGTTAGGGAACATTTGGCTGTAATTCCTGAAGGGTGTCATGGGTTACTATTTGGTGGATTTCGTTACGAAAAAATTTTGAATGTAAAAAATCCACAAGAGCTTTAATAAGTTATGAAGAAATGTAAAAAAATTAATTTTATAGATTTTATAACTAATTTAGTGACACGGTATTTCAAATGGGCAATTGATTTTAGTGCATCAAATTAAGCATATTTGAGGCGTTTTTCTGTAAAATACTGTAAATAATTTGTTAATTTTTCGTTTAACTCGCAAATTCGACAACAATTTTGTCAGAGAAGGTTGAGTATTGTCATATAACAATTTCTACATATAGTTTGAAGCACAAAATCATTACTTTTTTTGTTATAATACGTATATAGATGTAACAAAGAATTGCCATCCTTTTTTTATGATTCTGTGTAACAAACTGATTATTTTTAAAGTGCATTTCTACATAAAAAAGTAGTTTGTTTCGTTCAGGTCGAATTTTAGCAGATGTTTAAAAAACGGTTAACAGTTATAATATAATAGCTTAATATTTTGATAGAATCATTTTTTTAAATAACATTTTCGTTATTCCATATAGTATCTTCCTTGATATTTAATACATACAAAATATGAACAGTATATAAGTTTTATTCAACGGAATTCATGTAAATGTCAGTTCGCAAAGGATACATAAATAGAAATTGTTTTTTTCCTTAATTTAAATTCTCCTTTATGTCCAAATGTTATTTTATAAACAAAGTTTATTATTCCCTAAATATAAGGGCCAGGAATTGAGCGGAAGTGTTTTGCAGTATTTGTTTTAAAATAACAACACCCAACAAAATATTATTTGAAAAGACTACTCCAAAATCGATTTTCGTAGCTATTTGATGTAACGTAAGCTACTAGCCTATTTATGTGCTGCTCATTTTTTATTTGTTAATATTTTAAAATTTCACAATATTTTTTGAATAAATATTTACTATTCAATACAGCGTGGCCAATAAAAGAGACATGAAATAAATTTTCCTCAATTTACTGTTACAATCCGAGGGTTGTATCGGCTTGCAATAAAAAATAATCGTCCATCAGTTTTTAAGGAATAAATATTTAACACAACTGATTTATGCTTTGTTGGAACGAAAAATTAATAAGAATGTAATTCAACCCCATAAATAGTTAAACTTCTGAAATGGTCGTACCGAGTCGTTCTTTTCGTTTATCAAGAAAAGCCATAAGTAAATGTAATTAATGTATTGAATATATTTGGCGTTAATTTTGTAGAAATTCACTATTCACAATTAAAAGAAACTACGTGATGTAGTATTATTTCTACTTTCTTTAAATTTCTTTAACCACGACCTAGGTTTCATTGTATTACAACATCTTCAGGTGGGATATTGGCAAAGATCTTTGCCAATATCCCACCTGAAGATGTTGTAATATAACGAAACCTAGGTCGTGGTTAAAGAAATTTAAAGAAAGTAGAAATAATACTACATCACGTAGTTTCATTTAATTGTAATTAGTACAATTAATGTAAGTCGCGCCTATTACCTATTTTGACCAAATTTAGACACCATTTAAACTCAAAAATGTAATCACATTGTTGACTAACAAAAATCTGTCAATTACAAGTGGAATTCGCACTACGAGGGTTCCTCCCCATTTAGATTTTAGGAACATTTAATGATAAATAATATTCCTATTAAAATCCTTTACTTGTGTTGTAAGACGTGCTTTTTGCCAAATTTCATGATTCTAGGTCAATGAGAAGTACTCTATAGGTTTTTATTTATTTGGTTTTTTTAGGGTTCTGTGATATTTTAGGGTTCTTCTAGATAGCAATGATTAAGCAGCTTGATTTTTTACAGATCTTAGGGATTATAGGCACATATTCTTGAATTTTTTTTAAATTTCAACTTAATAGGGCTACATTTCTGCCAAAAAGAGTCTTGAAAGACCGACAGACGGATCACCAAGTGACAGAATCACTAATGGTTCCTTTTTTTTCTTTTGAGGTACGGAACCCCAGAAATAAATGTCCGAGCAGTTCTATTTCATTAATTCAGATGTAACATTGTAAAATTTCTTTTAAATTTTATACAAGTTTACCTAGATTTTATTGTCCATTTCATGAAATTTATTGTTCCTTAGTTTACTGAGACATGTTACACTACCAAGAAAATAATAATTCGTTTGTGTTTATTTATGGTATTTTCTATCAATAATCATCAAAAAATGTATCAAAGACTTATTTAATTTAATTTGCAATAAATTGTGCTATTTTTGAAATATATAATCTAATATAATTAAATATGAAAAATAAATTTAATACCATGCCTGAATATCAAACAAATGATCTAAACTTTTTCTTACAAATTTTTTCGTTAGCAATCACATAATTCAATATTGAGGTATTTAAAATAAATAGAAACACCAGCATATTTACACTAAGATAATTATATTGACCTCCCATTCTTACTTTAATTAAAATTTTCTTTTTGTTTTAATATCATTTCAGTACTAGCAGGTAGAAGAATTTTATTCGATATTTCTGTACGTCAGCTATAATGGAAAGACTCACCAGTCCAACTTGGACTAAAACAATGAACATTTTATTAAATACTTAACTATTATAAACTTGGTAACAATAGCTAAAATTGAGATACGAAATAAAAATATTAAAACGTAGTTTACGATAATTATTTCGTATTGATATTCTTTCATATGTCACATTTAATTCCATGATATCTTGAAAAGAAATTATAAATGTATTTAATGTTATTATAAAATGAAAGATAATTTATAGGCCACAGGTGCTTCGGTTAAGCAATTGAAATGAATTTACTTACTTGAAAGTAGAATTTTTGGTCAAAATATATAAAATATTTTTATATCATATAAAAGGATTATATGATATAAAAATATTTTATATATTTTGACCCAAAATTCTACTTTGAAGTAACAAAATTCATTTGAATTGCTTACCGAAGCATCTGTGGTGTATAACTTATCTTTCATTTTGTAATAACATTAAATATATTTATAATTTCTTCTCAATATTCTTCTGGATAACGATGATTATTTAATTCATACATACTTAACAAATATTGAATATGTATTTCCATACAGAAAAAAATCCGATTTATTGAAAAGAATGCCAGTTAATATATATATATATATATATATATATATATATATATATATATATATATGTAATAACTTACTTCAGAAAAAATTACAACATATGCGTATGAAAAAAGTGTCACTACTTTTAATATTCAGTACTTTTAAGAAGTTTGAATGAAAACATGAATTAGTAAAATACATTTTGCAATATTTAATTCTGAAAAATACGGAAGATGAAACGGTCAGGATGCAGATATTCTGATATCCCAAAATTCAAACGAAGGTGTAACTTTCGGGGCATCAGAAGAATTATTCAACTACTAGAAGCCTTTCTAGACACGTATAGCAATTTATGAAGATTTTCAGAAGCTCTTATGTCTCAAAAAATTAAATGAGCTACTGTAATGAAACTTGCTATATAACAATCGATAGAAATCTAAAAGGTTATTTCACAGTGTTTCAGTGATACATGACGCTATCCTAATAGCATCTGTTGTTTCATTTACATAAGTGTTACAGAAATATTTGTACAAATTATCATGATTAGTGTCTCTCTTGTCTAATCCCGTACTCTTTCGAGCATCAAAACTTTTAACTAAATAGACCCTACTCCCAGATGGATATGCTTGATTAATATCTTCAAGGATTTGTTGAGAAAGTCACATTTCTCAAAGACCTGAAAAAGTCACATTTCGCAAAGCCTTTCGATCTCAATCCATATATTTATTTTTAGTCTACTTTTTGTGTTTTTTTTAAATGTCCCCTATTTACATTATCGTTTATTAGAGTATGTAATATTGTATTATAATATATCTTATAGTTTGACAAACGAAATTTATTTAAAACCTATTGCCATGGGCGACTGATTGCTACTATGGAGATAAGTCAGATTTCTGAGAAATTAAAAAAAAGAAATTCCTAATAATTTTTATTACCTCGAATTCTACGCGAACGAAGTCACGGACATAGCTAGTATGAAAGTATAGCTAGTAACGTGGGGCATAACTAGTAAGTAAACAAATCGTTGATGTTATAAACATGTCAACGCCGTTCTGAAAATGGTCACAAAAATAATATAATTAATAACCATGGTGAGTGGTTATCTGTTGGCACTGTCTTATTTTCTGGATATATATATATACATATACACATATATATATATATATATATATATATATATATATATATCAAAACACATACTTATGTTTTTGTAAAGTTAATTAGTCAGGCTACCCCCAGAAATATCTGGGAATAAATTTTCTTTTACCACCAATTGAAAATGGCATTAGATTTACTTTTTACTATTTTCCGTCATTTTATTTTATTGTCCTATTGTCTTAAAGCAAAGTGATATGGAGGCCTTGAGACAACAATATCTAATTATTCTTGTCATATTTTGTACTGTGCCACCTAATATGCCTACCAAGCTGAAATTATTATTAATTACCATATTGATTTATTCGTTATTATGATGATTAATTATTATAATAATTTAAGATTATTCTGACATTATCTACGGGAAAAGGATTAATCAGAATAGCCTTAAAATGATTATACCCCCTCCTTAATTATTTTGTATCGTTCGCACATAATATAAATGAAGAAGTTTTAAAATTATAACTATCTCTTTTTGTTTTTTCCTCAACTTGTCTTTTCATAATTCTGTTCGTATTATTCAAGATTTGAATAAATGTCAATAATTTATAGCACATATGTACTTACTAACTTGTCTTAATTTGTTCTTTCACAAGTGTAATTGAATATTACCTCATTGGCTGTAAAGATGGTATTGTAATAATGGTCACATATAAACGGAACAACTTTCATTGTACGTGTAATTTTCAGGGAACAAATAGTATTAAGTTTTATACCTGCGAAAGTTATCTTAATATGACAATTTAAAAGTAAAATGTATAATATTTATTTTGTGCACCTAATAATATATTTTTAGAAAAGGTGCAAATATTGAGACTGATTGGTTTATCTTAAACTTAGCAGTTAATGTATTCTATTTTCTATCTTTAACTGGTTCCATTCAAGATGTGCTTAGTAATCGTTGCTAAAAATGCAGAAGCATGTTAACAAAGAGTTTTTCCTAAAAACAAAATCCACAAATTCAAAGATGCTTAATTGATTCCCAAGAAATTATTTATTAAACGCTTTCACATAAATTTAATATTTAATTTTAACTTAATACTAAATTCCGCTCGACATTTTCGAAGCCTGGATATTCGATATCTGTACACGAACCTATATTTAATGATTTTACTAGTGAGCTAATACTCATATTATTTTTTCACTTATGTTATGTATAAGTACCTAAAACTATATAACTAAAGGAAGTCAATTTAAAAAATTGTAATGAAATGACATTTCATAATTTTATGAACCATATAATTTATCTGATTTATACCCAATTGTTTTATTTTTTTTTCTTAGTAATTTAATAATCCTTTTATACCTTATCTTTCTATATCGAGTGCCAGTATTGTTTTTCCAAAGCGTACAGCATTTCCATTTTTCAAAAAATTACGCGACATTAACTTTCATTTAATTTTTTCATCTTATGTAATGTCCGACGCAATCATTCCGATACTGATAAAAACTCAAGATAATTTCGATGTTTCAATTTATATTTTTACTGACATAACTCTTGTCTCTTACTTTAATTTTTCTATCCATCAAGCCGTATTAACTACAAGTATATTAAAACTATGAAATTCTTGTATGTACAATAACTAGAGTAAGGAACTGATCCTCTTGGGGAAGGGTGTAGGACGAAGAGATGTAATCTTTTCCGTAACTCTTCACCACATTATTGGAAGATGTCTTTATGCTCTTAGATCGGAAAGGATGAATGAGTCACTCATCTTTGATTGGCCGATGATATAGTGGTTTTGTAGAGTTGCTGAAAAATTTTGTTATAATTATGAGAGACATAAGTAGACTTTCCTAATAGATAGATCTGAAAATGATAATGGACAACGCAATGATCGTGTCTAACATTCATCTCGCACTTATGTTGTTATATATTGAATATGTTATATATATATATATATATATATATATATATATATATATATATATATATATTGAATATGTCTCTCGAAATTTTTGGTCACTATATCCACCAAAAACAAAGTATTTATTGAGCATTTATTATAGGTTCTCTAACAAAACAATACACAGAAAGACACAGAGTGAGATGGATTTTTCTTAGGTGAGCAGATGACTTGGTAAAGGCAGCGGGAAGGCATTGGTTGTAAACAGCATTGAAACCTTTTTTGTTGGAATCAATATAAGAGGTTTTAATGATATTGATTTTATTATTATGTATTTTTTTTTAATTGACACAAATTATAAAATATTTTGAGACAATTAGTATGAGATAGGAAAAAGTAAGTACAATTATGTTAAAAAAGATCCAGTAATGAAGTTTATAAAAAAAAATTTTGTGATTTTCAGGATTGCACACGTCGTTCTCTTTAAACACCATAAATTATTTTCTCAGAAATTTTCTCACAATTTTTCTCAAAAATTTCTTTATTTAACCTTTTCAATATGGTCATACTTATATTTTTCCTATATTATATTGACATACAAACTTTAAAGTTGATATTATTTACTTCCATTTTTATTAACAAATAGTTAGAATGAAAAATATTTTCATAAGAATTTTAAAGAGAAAAATTTAATGTAAATAAAAAATATATTTTTTGCGAATTTGGTCAAGCGCAGTATAAATAGAGAGGGCGAATATCACTTATTCTAAAATTAATTTATTTCAGAAGTCAGATTCGACTTAGTTCTGACTTCAAATTATATTATTTTTTTACAAATTTGTGAATATTTTACGACAATAAATTTAAACACAAAAGCGATATGTTTATATGACAAAAAATAATACCAATATAGTTAAACAGTTTTATATAAAAAGTATATTTATATCTAAACTTCCATATTTTACCTGAATATGCGTGGAGTTCTTGTAGTGCTACTTCCAATAGTACTTAATGGGTTTATTCAAAATGAAATTCTAATCGGAAATGGGAAATGTTGATGATGAATTATAATTTCTCTTTTCCACAAAATAGGAAAAAATTATACATAATTTCCATCGGAATTGGGAAACGTTGACGATGAATTATAATTTTTCTTACAAAATAAATTCTAGTCGGAATTGGGAAACGTTGAAGATTAATTATATTTTCTCTTTTCCGCACAAAAGGAAAAATATTATATATAATTTCCATTAACAAGTACCTACATAAGACATCTAGTATTATACAGATGCAGCTTTTGATGGTAAACTTAACTAATAAGTCGACAATATTTAACAAAAGTAAACAAATTATTTATCACATCGGAACCAAGCGAGCAACTTTAATCATCAGCTCGCGCAAGGCTTATGATTTATATTTCGTAATAAATTTTTACCTTTGAAATACAAAGTCAAATAAAAAACCAAATTCCCGTCATAAATAATTCGAGACTGCAAAGTGGCCAAAGTGGAATAGGAAATGAAAATAGAGGAAGAGAAATATCGCCGTAGGCAACTCAGCGACCAGCAAAAAGCGAAACACAAAACTTATGAGTTCCCTCGTAGATTTTCCCGTTTTCTTGATGCTGGGCTTTGTGTTGTAAAATTTTTATAACATACGTTTGGTTGTTACAGTTGTAAACTTTTAAATCGTTTATTGAATTTGCGGAGAGATTATCCCTTATTTTTTTCACGTTTTTATTTAGACATAATATCTGTTGCTAAATTAACCTTTATGTCAAGAGAAGGGTGCTATGTTGCATGTTTTTACATATATGCGATATGTTTTTAATGTCACTTTAAGATCCTACCTATTTAAATCAATTGACGTCGTCTCATATACACCATTATATTTAAATAAGCAAAAGAAAATAAATAAATTTAAGAGGTAAATTCGAATACTGCCCTTTATCAATCCCTGAATTATCCGGATATCTAAATGTAACAATTTGATACATCTACAGAATTGTGGCGTAATAAATATTTAAACTAATCTTTAGGGGTTGAAAATAATATTCTATATGCAAATAAATGTTATGTGTTGGAAAATTATATTCTATTCGCAAATAAATAAGCTTTTAATGACATTTTATATATTATATATAATCACAAATCGGTTTAGCACAATCTTTACATGATTTTTGCGTCTACCCCCTTTTTTCTTGTAGAATCTGTTTGTTGCTTAGACTCAGTTAATGTCGTTGCTGTTGCGAGTTATGTCATTGCTGTTGTGTCGTTGCTGTTAATGTTGTGAGTATCTATAAACTCAAATAACTAGGAGATTTGAGTTCAGAAGGAAAAGTACGGGATGTTCACTTTAAATCAGTTTATACGAGAAAATTAGTTGTACGATATTTTCGAAGTTTCAATGGATAAAAAATATATTAAAACCTCAACAAATAAACATGGGACAAAGGAAGATATCTGTATAATGACGATGTCTTCTTCTGTAACACCATTCTAAAAAGCAAAAAGCTATTCATGTTATCTCGCCGGTTCTATTAGGATCACGCTAAAAAGAAATAGATAAGGGAGCTAACATTTAACATGACAATGAGATAGCCAAAGCATTGATATTATCATGAAAACTATGATATTAATATTGGTAATAATTGCAAATTTAATTACGGAACAATTGTTTTTAAATCGCGAAGTGGATAATATTTATAGGGAGTGTATTTCTTTAATAACATATAATAATTATGTACCTACTTTACCTTCATAATCAATATAATTTTTACTTAAAAACCGACTTAAAATGCGAGAACTAAAAATTTAAAAATAATTCACTCGATATAAGTAAGTATACTCGTTTTCACTAAATAACTTACTTCTTTTTGGAGTTGATACCAGTACTGTAGTATGTGTGTCAATATATATACATATATATATATATATATATATATATATATATATATTTATATATATATATATATATGTATATATATATATATACATATTTATATATATATATATATATATATATATACACTTTCAAACCAAAATCGACCAGTAAACCAGGAAATCGGTGTAAGTACATCCAAAAAAATACGCATCGAACATAAAATCTCAAGTTTTTTGAAATCGTTGAAAAAGTGTTATTTTGATTCTCTGAAAATGAATATTAATTTAATTTTTTATCCGGAAATATAATTTTTATCTGTTAGCTTTAATAAATAAGGATATTTTGTGACTATAATTATTTTCTTTTCAGAGTTCGAATAAAATTATTTTGTTTCCGTTTATTGGACCACTAAACAATTAAGACCGTAATTAATTAGCTTTGGAAAACGTGTTACTTCCGAACGTATATTATGGTTTATATATTTTAATATTAATTATAATTTCTGTTAATTTATACCTATTTAAATTATCCTCTTCAATTATTTTATTATTACGTAGTTAAAAATATTGGCTGGTTACAATGACAACTTATTAATGGAGGCATAACCTTATAGCGAGTTGTTGTCCGATAATCGCTCTTACAGTTAAAATGATGGAATATTTTAATAGATCATGGTTCTCAAATTATGTACATATATATATATATATATATATATATATATATATATATATATATATATATATATATACATATAAGTCAATATGTGCATGTGTTTGTGTCAATATACTCATATCATACCCATATCATCAAATAACGTAAGATTTTATTCTAATTCAAGACCATAATAGCAATAGCAAGACACAAATGATCGCAATTATAGAATTTTTAACCGACAGGCAACCGGGTTTACCGCGGTCTGGCTACACCTTACGTAACGCGCAGGCCTCCTGTCGCATGCTGGTTAAGCGGGCTGCTTTGCTTGTCTTGCGCCAACACGCCTCGTGGAACGGTAAGACGTGACGTGCGCGCTCGGAGGTTTCTCACGATCGACGCACAGGGGCGACCGGGGTGTTGTACCTCGGGGCTTCGGCGAAAAATAAATCGAGAAATTTCCGCCTCCGAGGCGGCGCAGCAGTGTACGTTCCACAACCCGAATTTGATTGCCGAAGAGAGACGTAGACAGAGAGAGCTGATCCCACAATGTGACCAGAGCGTAGACACGACCTACTTCCAAGTTGGCCATGTTCTATTTGGCTGCTGAAGGTATTGTTCTGGCTGCCCTTGTCCTGTTTGCTTTTCTTCTTCTGATGATCACTTGAAGCTCGCTAACGCCCCACTGATAATGCTGAGCCGGGCACGGGCTCCTTTTTTTCGCTCCACACCGACGCGAAGTGGCTTCCGTTTTCCCCCTCTCTTCGCCCTAGTCTCCTTTATTTCTCTCTGCTCCTCTCTTCCTAATCCGGCTCCTTGGCACGCCGCACGCGTTGCGTCTCATTTATTTTAAAATGATACATAACTTATAATATAAAATATAAAAGATGATCACAATTTAAAAACATAATTTAATATACATTATTATTGTATATTGTGCTCTCCGCGTCGCCTGGCGCCGAGTAGCGGACCTCGGCCGGGCACGAGGCAACACGCTATCACGGTCGCGTCGTGTTGCCAACAGAATTGAATACTTATTAATTTATGTTGTTTTGTTCATCAGTCAAAGAACAAGACAAATCTGAATTATTTGAAGTAATCACTAATCTTCTAACTGTTTTTTATTCTAATTCTGTTTAAATATTGTAAAAAGTTTAAATAAAAAACATTTTAACTTTTTTTTTATTCAAAAACTTTAATAGAAACTTTTGTTACATATAGTGAACCTATTATTAGGAAAGTAATCTCTTAAAGCCAACTAGTACATTAATTTTTAGCATTATTCCATTGATCACCAGCATTAATATGAATGTGCTCGACGCCATGGTATCCTGTCTTAGCTACCCAGGACCCCGTGATACGCCATGCCGTCAAAGGCTGCAAGCTAGTCATCAATCTAAGGTATAACGGACGTCATTGTGGGTACTTTCGATTTAAATAGTATACAGAAGTAGCAAGTAAAAGGAATAGTATAATAAAGGACGGATTGGATCTATTAGTACAATTTAAGTTGCAAAATATTTGAGTTTAATAACCAAAAATATTGAATTATTATGGACTAATATTAATATCTTTGTAATTATATGCATGCATATTCAACTTTATCATTAATACCTATCTGTGCAATTATGTCAAAGTGAGTGGAGGAATCACACATTGTTTGGTCAATCTTTTTGTTTTCGTTAAATTTCCGTACTTTCTCTAGAAAATTACACAAAAATATTGATTCTCTGAATTATGATATAAGCTGAGTTGCCATTGTTCAATTCTGTCCAATTAAAACCTTGTTTCGATTTTTAAGCTAACGTATGTATTTTTTGACGCACAGTTCCGCGAGTAGCATTTTTTTCTTTATGTACATAAAACAAGTTCCAATAAAAATAAAATAAGGTCGATATAGCAAATGGACGTTACGATAGGCTGCGTAATATACGTATCGTCAAAAAAGTCGAAGAGTATGTTACGAAAATATTATTGTGGAAACAATATTTATTCTTTGTTTTAATAAAACAATTATGTGAAATTTTTTCCGAAATAAAATTTATTGAACTGAAGTGAAATGACAATTTAGGTTATTGTTTACGGAATTATTTTACACTAAATTTAGGGGAGGGACTATTTGTCAAAAATGCTATTTGTATTGTATATATATATATATATATATATATATATATATATATATATATATATATATGTATATATATATATATATATATATATATTTATATATATATATATATTAATCGTATTCGATAGGTCGTTATCTATGGTGCAATAGTAAAACAAAATCCGCCAAGTACCATCTACCAGGCAAAAGTAGAACCTTTCAGAATCAAAAGCTTTTTTGTTGAAATTTCTTAGTGCGGAACCATCCTGTAATTGTAAAACGTATAATTTGCTTTAATTGTATATTTTCATATTTTATTTCATTTATTTATACAACCTATCCAAAACAAACCGAGATCATACGTGGTCGAGGTAGTGGGTACAGTCAGTTATTAAATAAGGGTAATACGCTAGGCTAAAATTTCATATAGGATCTCAATTCTACATATTATACAATTATTTTTATGGGATACGTGT